>LR738711.1:621194788-621265844 GCA_902687465.1 Secale cereale
GGGGTGGACAGTGGCAGCGGTAGACACGCGGAGGAAAATGTGGATGGTATGGTTTGGGTGCCGCCGGTCGACTTAAATAGCCGGGGGATGCACAGTGGCAGCGGCAGACACGCGGAGAAAAATATGGATGGTATGGTTTGGGTGCCGCCAGTCGACTTAAATAGTCGGGCTTGATAGTACGTGGCCCGTCGGAGCGGCACCACACGACGACATCCATCCGCGGAGGAGACGAGCTTCGGAACGCCAGGTTTCCGGCCGTTTCCGCATGGAACGCCGCCGTCAGTCAGATGTAGCGGGCGTGCCCGGCATCCCTATATGCGCCCTATATTTTGGCTAGATATGAGGGGTGTCGATCAGTCCAGATGTTTGGGGCCTGTTTGAAGAGAGCATCTGGGTCAAAAATCATGATCGGTCAGTGATCAGGCGGGTCGCCCGGGCGTTTGAGACCGGTTTGGAACTCGTGACTAGACGCTCCAACAGCCGCGGCCGTAGGTGTGCTTACCAAGGATAGGTCTCAATATCAGCTTGTTCACACTGCTGAATTTCTGGTTCATGCATCAAATTGGCAACACTGTTGGACTGACGGCTCTTTCACGTTTCATGAACGTCGGCGCTTAATTGGCAGTCTAAAATATGCCCATTTTTACTACTCACGTCACATGTGAGGAATCAGGAGTCGTGCATGACCTACTCGTCATGTAGACGGATGTTTACGTCAAGCTTGGGAGGCCTGTAATTGTCCCGTGCCCATCTGCCAGCATACCATGGTTTTAGGCTGGATTTCAGGCACTTTGCCTGTTGAAAACGGTGTCACGTTTTACCCTGCTGCTGATTGATCGGCTTGTTTAAATCTATCTGCGCATCCCAAGCTTGACGTAAACATCCGTCTACATTAAGTGCTTTTTCTTGAAGGCTACTGTTCAAAGTCGATTCCTTCAACTGTCGATCAGGGTGGAGACTTGTTGGGACGGTTACAGGTTGAAACTTGGATCAGCAAGCACAAGTCCAACGATTACGTGCAAAAGCATCAGCACTGTATCACGCCCTTGAGTTGCGTCCCGAGATGCTGCTGCCAACATTAATTCTTGTCCGTGCACTGCCAAGGATCGAGTACAGCATCAGATTCGCTCGACCCGGTGATCGGCTGAATTTGCGTTAGAATCTAGGAATAGTCAGTCACACACTATGGACCGCTATCGATCATGGCATCATGCGTGCCCCCGTCCTATACAACCATCAGCACTGCCTTGTTCTTACTACAATCTTACTGCACCTAGACCATGCCAGACCGGTGGAAAGGTGGTGCTGCACACGCGCTTTCGCAACCACGGCGGATGGTTGCCCCCCGCCGGTGCGTGCGTACGTACGTGGGGCATCCTGGAACAGGCCGACAAGGAGGTGAAATTCGCCGTCGATTGATCAATCGTCGTCTCTCTTCCTGGGCATCAGGATCGATTTGATTTGCTTGTTCCTCCACGGCCGGTAGGAATCAAAAGTTTGTCTGCTTTCGTTCTTTCCAGGATTATATTCGTTCCCCCGGCCGGGCAATATTTATATTTGCACACACTCAACTTTCGGAAACCAGCCAAGTAATCATCAACTTTTCGGTGTACCACGTTCATGGTGCTGAGTTTTGACTCTTGACCATCAGTCACGCTAATCTCTTCTCTAGCAGGCAGAATGCATCGTTGTTAATTATGTAGGTGACATTATGATGTGCTTGGTTGAAACATGAATGTGAAGCTTTAAGAAGAAACTGGATCACCTCACCGCATGAATGTAGGTGACATTTTGACTGTCATTTCACTGGATCAGTCGTGTTTTCATTTTTTTTATAGGAGCACTAGATCAATCATGTTAGAGCATCTATAGCCAGACCTGTCATATCCGTTTCATACGTTCGGGTAGGCCATCCGGTCACTGCCTGATCGCGAAAATCTCCTCAAACCGGCCTCAAATGCCTGGGCTGACCAGCACCCCTCATATTCAGCCCAAATATGAGGCCGATATGGGACACCCGGGCACGTCCGGGCGCGTCCGCCGACCCCGCTGGAGGTCGTAGCGGTCCCACCTGCAGCAACCGAAACTCCTCCCTCGGTGCACCCAAATTTTAGTCCCACGTCGCCAGGCGAGGCGGACGCCGCCCGGCTTATATAGTTGCGCGAGCGGATGGTGGCAACCTGTGTAGGTCTACCAATTCTCGCATGTGTGATCGAGATAAATTTGACACTAGATTGCATTTCATGGACAGTTGGCTAGTTGTTAGCCCAGATTTCCTACGCGCTAGCCTACGGGAAGATTGTAACCGACTTCTGTTATTCTGAATAAAGTCTCGGCCACGCCCGAGATGCAGGCGGAGGCGGCCGCCGTCTCCTCCAACTGTGCGGTGGCCTGGCTGGAGGGCGCTAGGCAGGATGTTTCCTGCCAACAGGTGGCTGCCGAGCTCGCAACGGCCCTAGGCGCAAGGCCGGCCGACGTGGAGGTCGTGAAGCACTACCACGAGCAGTTCTTCATGCGATTTATGCACCAACACCACTGCGCCGACGCCGTGTCTCGTTGTGATCTCCGTGGTGCTGGTCACCGCATCTATGTGCGTGAACGGCACCTCGAGGCCCATGCGGACAACGAAGACCAGCTCCACCACGTCCGGCTCTGTTTGGAAGGTGTGCCACTGCACGGCTGGAACCACTACATCGTCACCTTCCTCATCGGCCGCGGCTGCTCCCTCGACTACATTGAGCCGCGATCGCTCCGCAAGGAGGACACAAGGGACATGGCGCTCTGCGCATGAACCTCCAATCCCAATGCAATCCCCAAAGTGAAATGGATGACCCTTCCGGCTCGTGGTCACCGCCGTCGTGGTCGCCGGGGCCTCCGTCATCGCGTCATCATCCACCTCGACCTTCATGAAGACCACTCCAAGGCCAGGGACGACGACGACAACCCGCCGCCGCCGAAAGTCCACGACTTTACCTGGTATAGGAAGCTGGTCGATGGCACTTACACGCCAAGGAACCGTCGGCCTTGAAGGAAATATGCCCTAGAGGCAATAATAAAGTTGTTATTTATATTTCCTTATATCATGATAAATGTTTATTATTCATGCTAGAATTGTATTAACCGGAAATTTAGTACATGTGTGAATACATAGACAAAACAGAGTGTCCCTAGTATGCCTCTACTAGACTAGCTCATTGATCAAAGATGGTTATGTTTCCTAACCATAGACATGAGTTGTCATTTGATCAACGGGATCACATCATTAGGAGAATGATGTGATGGACAAGACCCATCCGTTAGCTTAGCACTATGATCGTTTAGTTTTACTGCTATTGCTTTCTTCATGACTTATACATGTTCCTATGACTATGAGATTATGCAACTCCCGAATACCGTAGGAACACCTTGTGTGCTATCAAACATCACAACGTAACTGGGTGATCATAAAGATGCTCTACAGGTGTCTCCAAAAGTGTTCGTGGTGTTGGCATAGATCAAGACTAGGATTTGTCACTCCGAGTGTCGGAGAGGTATCTCTGGGCCTTCTCGGTAATGTACATCATAATAAGCCTTGCAAGCAAAAGACTAATGAGTTAGTCACGAGATGATGTATTACGGAACGAGTAAAGAGACTTGCCGGCAACGAGATTGAACTAGGTATAGAGATACCGACGATCGAATCTCGGGCAAGTAACATACCAATGACAAAAGGAACAACGTATGTTGTTATGCGGTTTGACCGATAAAGATCTTCATAGAATATATAGGAGCCAATATGAGCATCCAGGTTCCGCTATTGTTTATTGACCGGAGATGAGTCTCGGTCATGTCTACATAGTTCTCGAACCCGTAGGGTCCGCACACTTAACGTTTGATGATGATCGGTATTATGAGTTTATGAGTTTTGATGTACCGAAGGAGTTCAGAGTCCCAGATGAGACCGGGGACATGATGAGGAGTCTCGAAATGGTCAAAACGTAAAGATCGATATATTGGACGACTATATTCGGACATCGGAAAGGTTCCGAGTGATTCGGGTATTTTTCGGAGTATATGGGCCTTATTGGGCCATACAGGAATAGAGGAGAAAGGCCAAAAGGAAGGAGGCGCGCGCCCCCCCTTTGGTCCGAATTGGACAAGGGGTGCAGCCCCCTTTTCCTTCTCCCTCTCCACCTCTTTCCTTCTCCCCTACTCTGGAAAGGAAAGGGGAATCCTACTAGGACTTGGGAGTCCTAGTAGGACTCCCCACACTTGGCGCGCCCCCTCTAGGGCCGGCCTCTCCCTTGCTCCTTTATATACGGGGGCACGGGGGCACCCTAGGTAACACAAGTTGAATTGTTTTAGCCGTGTGCGGTGCCCCTCTCCACAGAAACGCACCTCGGTCATACCGTTGCAGTGCTTAGGCGAAGCTCTGCGCCGGTAGATACATCATATCTGTCACCACGCCGTCGTGCTGGCGAAACTCTCCCGTGAAGCTCAACTGGATCAAGAGCTCGTGGGACGTCATCAAGCTGAACGTGTGCTGAACGCGGAGGTGCCGTACGTTCAGTGCTTGATCGGTTGGATCGCGAAGAAGTTCGACTACATCAACCGCGTCACTTGACGCTTCCGCTCCCGGTCTACGAGGGTACGTAGACACACTCTTTCCCTCGTTGATATGCATCTAGTAGATAGATCTTGCGTGATCGTAGGAAAATTTTGAAAATACTACGTTCCCCAACAGTGGTATCATGAGCCAGGTCTATGCGTAGATGATATGCACGAGTAGAACACAATGAGTTGTGGGCGATACTAGTCATACTGCTTACCAGCATGTCATACTTTGCTTCGACGGTATTGTGAGATGAAGCGGTCCGGACCGACATTACGCGTACGCTTACGCGAGACTGGTTTCACCGTTATGAGCACTCGTTGCTTAAAGGTGACTGACGGGTGTCTGTCTCTCTCACTTTAGCTGAATCAAGTGTGGCTACGCCCGGTCCTTGTGAAGGTTAAAACAGCACATACTTGACGAAACATCGTTGTGGTTTTGTATGCGTTGGTAAGAACGGTTCTTGCTAAGCCCGTAGCAGCCACGTAAAACTTGCAACAACAAAGTAGAGGACGTCTAACTTGTTTTTGCAGGGCATGTTGTGATGTGATATGGTCAAGACATGATGAGATATACGGTTTTGTATGAGATGATCATGTTTTGTAAAGTTATCGGCAACTGGCAGGAGCCACATCGTTGTCGCTTTATTGTATGAAATGCAATCGCCATGTAATTGCTTTACTTTATCACTAAGCGGTAGCGATAGTCGTAGAAGCAATAGTTGGCGAGACGACAACGATGCTATGATGGAGATCAAGGTGTCGCGCCGGTGACGAAGGTGATCATGACGGTGCTTTGGAGATGGAGATCAAAAGCACAAGACGATGATGGCCATATCATGTCACATATTTTGATTTGCATGTGATGTTTATATTATTATGCTTCTTATTTTGCTTAGAACGACGGTAGCATTATAAGATGATCCCTTACAAAATTTCAAGGTACAAGTGTTCTCCCTGAGTATGCACCGTTGCGAAAGTTCTTCGTGCTGAGACACCACGTGATGATCGGGTGTGATAAGCTCTACGTTCAAATACAACGGGTGTAAGCCAGTTTTGCACACGCAGAATACTCGGGTTAAACTTGACGAGCCTAGCATATGCAGATATGACCTCGGAACGCTGGAGACCGAAAGGTCGAGCGTGAATCATATAGTAGATATGATCAATATAAGATGTTCACCATTGAAACTACTCCATCTCATGTGATGATCGGACATGGTTTAGTTGATTTGGATCACGTGATCATTTAGATGACTAGAGGGATGTCTATCTAAGTGGGAGTTCTTAAGTAATATGATTAAATTGAACTTTAATTTATTATGAACTTAGTCCTGGTAGTATTAGCATATCTATGTTGTAGATCAATAGCTCGTGATGTTGCTCCGCGTTTATTTTTTTTATGTTCCTAGAGAAAACTAAGTTGAAAGATGTTAGTAGCAATGATGCGGAATTGTTCCGTGATCTGAGGATTATCCTCATTGCTGCACAGAAGAATTATGTCCTTGATGCACCGCTAGGTGACAGACCTATTGCAGGAGCAGATGCAGACGTTATGAACGTTTTGACAAAAGCTCAGTATGATGACTACTTGATAGTTTAAGTGCACCATGCTTTACGGCTTAGAACCGGGACTTCAAAAACGTTTTGAACGCCACAGAGCATATAAGATGTTCCAAGAGTTGAAATTAGTATTTCATACTCATGCCCGTGTCGAGAGGTATGAGACCTCTGATAGTACTTTGCCTACAAGATGGAGGAGAATAACTCAACCAGTGAGCATGTGCTCAGATTGTCTGGGTACTGCAATTGCTTGAATCAAGTGGGAGTTAATCTTCCAGATAAGATAGTAATTGACAAAGTTCTCTAGTCACTATCACCAAGTTAGTAGAACTTCGTGATGAACTATAATATGCAAGGGATGACGAAAGGAATTCCCGAGCTCTTCGCAATGCTGAAGTCGGCGAAGGTAGAAATCATGAAAGAGCATCAAGTGTTGATGGTTAACAAGACCACTTGTTTCAAGTAAAGGGCAAAGGGATAGAAGGGGAACTTCAAGAAGAATTACAAGCAAGTTGTCACTCCCGTGAAGAAACCCAAATCTAAAACTCAAGCCTAAAACTAAGTGCTTCTACTGCAAAGGAAATGGTCACTGGAAGTGGAACTGCCCTAGATACTTGGCGGATAAGAAGGATGGCAAAGTGAACAAAGGTATATTTTGATATACAGATTATTGATGTGTACTTTACTAGTGTTCATAGCAACACCTGGATATTTGATACCAGTTCAGTTGCTAAAATTAGTAACTCGAAACGAGAATTGCAGAATGAACAGAGACTACTTAAAGGTGAAGTGACGATGTGTGTTGGAAGTGGTTCCAAGATTGATATGATCATCATCGCACACTCCCTATACTTTCGGGATTAGTGTAAAACCTAAATAAATGTTATTTGGCATTTGCGTTGAGCATGAATATGATTTGATCATATTTGTTGCAATACGGTTATTCATTTAAAGTCATAGAATAATTGTTATTCTATTTACATGAATAAAACCTTCGATGGTCATACACCCAATGAAAATAGTTTGTTGGATCTCGATCGTGGTGATACACATATTCATAATATTGAAGCCAAAAGATGCAAGGTTAATAATGATAGTGCAACTTATTTGTGGCACTGCCGTTTAGGTCATAATGGTGTAAAGCGCATGAAGAAACTCCATAGTGATGGACTTTTGGAATCACTTGATTATGAATCACTTGGTCCTTGCGAACCATGCCTCATGGGCAAGATGACTAAAACTCCGTTCTCCGGAACAATGGAGCGAGCAACAGATTTGTTGGAGATCATACATACAGATGTATGTGGACCAATGAGTGTTGAAGCTCGCGGCGGGTATCGTTATTTTCTGACCTTCACTGATGATTTGAGCAGATATGGGTATATCTGCTTAATGAAGCACAAGTCTGAAACATTTAAAAAGTTCAAAGAATTTCAGAGTGAAGTGGAGAATCATCGTAACAAGAAAATAAGAGTTTCTACGATATGATCGTAGAGGTAAAATATTTGAGTTAGCGAGTTTGGCCTTCAGTAAAAACAATGTGAAATAGTTTCACTACTCACGCCACCTGGAACACCACAGTGTAATGGTGTGTCCGAACGTCATAACCGTACTTTATTAGATATGGTGCGATCGATGATGTCTCTTACCGATCTACCACTATCGCTTTTGGGGTTATGCATTAGAGACAACTACATTCACGTTAAATAGGGCACCATCTAAATCCGTGGAGATGACACCGTATGAACTGTGGTTTGACGAGAAACCTAAGCTGTCATTTCTTTAAGTTTGGGACTGCGATGCTTATGTGAAAAAGTTTCAACATGATAAGCTCGAACCCAAATCGGAGAAGTAAATCTTCGTAGGATACCCAAAAGAAACTGTTGGGTACACCTTCTATCACAGATCTGAAGGCAAGGTCTTTGTTGCTAAGAGTGGATCCTTTCTAGAGAAGGAGTTTCTCTCGAAAGAAGTGAGTGGGAGGAAAGTAGAACTTGATGAGGTAATTGTACCTTTTCCCGAATTGGAAAGTGGAACATCACAGAAACTAGTTCCAGTGATTCCTACACCAATTAGTGAGGAAGCTAATGATGATGATCATGAAACTTCAGATCATGTTTCTACTGAACTTCGTAGATCAACCAGAGTTCGTTCCGCATCAGAGTGGTACGGCAACCCGGTTCTGGAAGTCATGTTACTGGACCATGATGAACCTACGAACTATGAGGAAGCGATGATGAGCCCAGATTCCGCAAAATGGCTTGAGGCCATGAAATCTGAGATGGGATCCATGTATGAGAACAAAGTGTGGACTTTGGTTGACTTGCCCGATGATCGACAAGCCATCGAAAATAAATGGATCTTCAAGAGGAAGACTGACGCTGACGGTAATGTTACTGTTTACAAAGCTCGACTTGTTGCGAAAGTTTGTCAACAAGTTCAAGGAGCTGACTACGGTGAGACTTTCTCACCCGTAGCGATGCTTAAGTCTGTCCAAATCATGTTAGCAATTGCCGCATTTTATGAAATCTGGCAAATGGATAACAAAAATGCATTCTTTAATGGATTTATTAAAGAAGACTTGTATATGATGCAACCAGAAGGTTTTTTCAATCCTAAAGGTGCTAACAAAATGTGCAAGCTCCAGCGATCCATCTATGGACTAGTGCAAGCATCTCGGAGTTGGAATATACGCTTTGATAAGTTGATCAAAGCATATAGATTTATACAGACTTGCGGTGAAGCCTGTATTTACAAGAAAGTGAGTGCGAGCACTACAACCTTTCTGATAAGTATATGTGAATGACATATTGTCGATCGGAAATGATGTAGAATTTTTCTAGAAAGCATAAAGGAGTGTTTGAAAGGAGTTTTTCAAAGAAAGACCTTGGTGAAGCTGCTTACATATTGGGCATCAAGATCTATAGAGATAGATCAAGACGCTTGATAAGACTTTCGATGAGTACATACCTTGATAAAATTTTGAAGTAGTTCAAAATGGATCAGTCAAAGAAGGAGTTCTTGCCTGACTTGTAAGGTGTGAAGTTGAGTAAGACTCAAAGCCAGACCACGGCAGAAAAATATAGAGAGAATGACATTCATTCCCTATGCCTCAGCCATAGGTTCTATAAAGTATGCCATGCTGTGTACCAAACATGTTGTGTGCCTTGCCATGAGTTTGTCAGGGGAGTACAATAGTGATCCAGGAGTAGATCACTGTACAGCGGTCAAAATTATCCTTAGTAACTGGATGACTAAGGAAATGTTTCTCGATTATGGAGGTGATAAAGAGTTCGTCGTAAAGGGTTACGCCGATGCAAGCTTTGACACTAAATCCAGATGACTCTAAGTATCAATCTGGATGCGTATTGAAAGTGGGAGCAATTAGCTAGAGTAGCTCCATGCAGAGCACTGTAGACATAGAAATTTGCGAAATACATACGGATCTGAATGTGACAGACCCGTTGACTAAACTTCTCTCACAAGCAAAACATGATCACACCTTATTACTCTTGGGTATTAATCACATCGCGATGTGAACTAGATTATTGACTCTAGTAAACCCTATGGGTGTTGGTCACATGGCGATGTGAACTATGGGTGTTATTCACATAACGATGTGAACTATAGGTATTAAATCACATGGTGATGTGAGCTAGATTATTGACTCTAGTGCAAGTGGGAGACTGAAGAAAATATGCCCTAGAGGCAATAATAAAGTTGTTATTTATATTTTCTTATATCATGATAAATGTTTATTATTCATGCTAGAATTGTATTAACCGGAAACTTAGTACATGTGTGAATACATAGACAATACAGAGTGTCCCTAGTATGCCTCTACTAGACATGAGTCGTCATTTGATCAATGGGATCACATCATTAGTAGAATGATGTGATGGACAAGACCCATCCGTTAGCTTAGCACTATGATCGTTTAGTTTTACTGCTATTGCTTTCTTCATGACTTATACATGTTCCTATGACTATGAGATTATGCAACTCCCGAATACCGTAGGAACACCTTGTGTGCTATCAAACATCACAACGTAACTGGGTGATCATAAAGATGCTCTACATGTGTCTCCAAAAGTGTTCGTGGTGTTGGCATAGATCAAGACTAGGATTTGTCACTCCGAGTGTCGGAGAAGTATCTCTGGGCCCTCTCGGTAATGTACATCATAATAAGCCTTGCAAGCAAAAGACTAATGAGTTAGTCATGAGATGATGTATTACGGAACGAGTAAAGAGACTTGCCGGTAACGAGATTGAACTAGGTATAGAGATACCGACGATCGAATCTCGGGCAAGTAACATACCAATGACAAAAGGAACAACGTATGTTGTTATGCGGTTTGATCGATAAAGATCTTCGTAGAATATGTAGGAGCCAATATGAGCATCCAGGTTCCGCTATTGGTTATTGACCGGAGATGAGTCTCGGTCATGTCTACATAGTTCTCGAACCCGTAGGGTCCGCACGCTTAATGTTTGATGACGATCGGTATTATGAGTTTATGAGTTTTGATGTACCGAAGGAGTTCGGAGTCCTGGATGAGATCGGGGACATGACGAGGAGTCTCGAAATGGTCGAGACGTAAAGATCGATATATTGGACGACTATACTCGGACATCGGAAAGGTTCCGAGTGATTCGGGTATTTTTCGGAGTATATGGGCCTTATTGGGCCATACGGGAATAGAGGCGAAAGGCCAAAAGGAAGGAGGCGCGCGCCCCCCCTCTGGTCCGAATTGGACAAGGGGTGCAGCCCCCTTTTCCTTCTCCCTCTCCACCTCTTTCCTTCTCTCCTACTCCGGAAAGGAAAGGGGAATCCTACTAGGACTTGGGAGTCCTAGTTGGACTCTCCACACTTGGCGCGCCCCCTCTAGGGCCGGCCTCTCCCTTGCTCCTTTATATACGGGGGCAGGGGGCACCCTAGGTAACTCAAGTTGAATTGTTTTAGCCGTGTGCGGTTCCCCTCTCCACAGAAACACACCTCGGTCATACCGTTGCAGTGCTTAGGCGAAGCTCTGCGCCGATAGATACATCATATCTGTCACCACGCCGTCGTGCTGGCGAAACTCTCCCATGAAGCTCAACTGGATCAAGTGCTCGTGGGACGTCATCAAGCTGAACGTGTGCTGAACGCGGAGGTACCGTACGTTCGGTGCTTGATTGGTTGGATCGCGAAGAAGTTCGACTACGTCAACCGCGTCACTTGACGCTTCCTCTCCCGGTTTACGAGGGTACGTAGGCACACTCTTCCCCTCGTTGCTATGCATCTAGTAGATAGATCTTGCGTGATCATAGGAAAATTTTAAAAATACTATGTTCCCCAACAGTTCTGCTCAGGGGTGCGCAGAGCGCCGGGAGGATAGGCGAGAGGAAGAGCGTGACCGTGATGGCAGGCGTTGCCGTGATGGTGGGCGCGCGCGGGAGAGCTGGGGCGCTAGGTACGGCGGTCACTCTCTAGAAACACTCGGGATCGGCACCCGACGGGAGGCCAGGACCGCACACGAGATCGCTCCAGTGGGCAGCGACACGCTGGCAACAGTCAGGCTGCTGTGGCTCGCCCCCTTGAGTGCCCTACCTTGGTGCTCAGGGGCTTTGGTTCACGCGGTGGTGAGCCTGCTTGCGCCCTCGAGTTGTCGGTCGTCCATGACCCTGCCAGCGTTCACGCTCGTGGGTCGACTTCCCCCCTGGCGAGTCCCGCACCCAGCCAAGCCTTGCTGGAACTATGTGCGCCTACGACTCTCATGCTGCCCCTACGGTCGCCTTCCAGGCCACCGGGTTTCCAGGCTTCGCCTACGCCGCCCTTGATCAGCGCCGGCACCCTGCAGCGCACGCTCTCCCATGTTCGGAGTCATGATGTAGCCGGCCATGAAGATGTTCTGGCGCCGATTTTTAAGGAGTGCCAAATGGGCATTCTTGCCACGCCTGAGTCACCTCCTCCCAGGCCGCCTACGGCTCGCCGGAAGACCCTTGCGGGTGTCAAGATCTCCAACAAGGGGGGCCTCTCTTTGCAGAAAATCAAATGTGCAGGCTCCCAGGCGGCGCTTCCTATAGCCAAGGCAGTGGAGAAGCTTGTTTGCAGGTCCCTGGGGATTATAAGAGATGGAGAGGATGTAACAGAGGCTACACTTGCTGATTTCACTACCAAGTTCAAAGAGCAGCTTGCCCCTGAGTTGATTATGGCCATGAGGGACTTCTTCCACCTCGATGACTCGGCTGTAAACATTGTCGAGGACGCGTTGATTGATCATGGTGGCAAGGGAGCTCTGGAGATGACCCAGGATGTTGGTGCGACTCAGCTGAGCCTGGGATCACAATAGGCAGCGACTCGTTTTGCCTAGTTCGTCGTTAGGGCTGCTTTAGTTAATTATGCTAGCTCTTCCTTTCACTGTAATGTGTGTCAGCCCGTCGGCTGCCGTAGTTTCACCTATTTGCAAGTCTTGTGTCGCTTGGCTTGGCCATGTGTTAGGCCACGTCCAGTACCCATGTGCCCTTGTGGTGTTTGTAATGTTGTCCAACTGTCTGATGGCTTTTGTGCCCGCTCCTGGACTAATCAAAGTGAATGTCGGTGTGCTCCAAGACACCACAACCAATCAACACCCCGAGTTGTAACGTACGTGGTCTAAACTGCCCGGCCAGGAGGGCAACTGTAAGCGCTACGATTGCAGACTCATCATGCCAATTGTGTGTTTACAAGAGACGAAGCTTAATAACGAGGACAAATATGTGCCAGCCTTCCTTGGTGGCAACCGGCTGAAAAGTTTTGCGCAGCGACCAGCGACAAGAACTAGGGGTGGGATCTTATTACTTTGGGATGACAACGTTGTCGAGGTCTCCGACATCTCTTCCTCGACCTTTTACCTCTCTGGCAAGGTTCGCATTCGGGCAACAAATGTATGCTTTAAGCTCACATATGTTTATGGTCCCACTGACCACGCCACCAAAGATTCATTCTTTGCCGAGCTTGTCTCCCACAAGCCTTTGTTGGGTATTGCTTGGTTGGCCCTCGGAGATTTTAATCAAATCTACCGAGCACGAGACAAGAACAAGAGAAATGTCAACAGGAGTACGATCAACCGTTTCCGCGCAGCCCTACAATCTTGCGAGCTCAAAGAGATTCCTCTCCAAAATAGGCGCATCACTTGGAGCAACGAGAGGGAAAACCCCACCCTTTGCAAGCCTGACTCTTTCTTTTGCAACGCTGAGTGGGACATGACTTTTGACAAGCATGTGTTACATGCCCTTTCATCTTCCCTCTCTGATCATTGCCCCCTCCTGCTTGCCGATGACAAGGGACCTAGACATCCACGGTCCTTCAAATTTGAAAACTTCTGGGTATCTTTGCCCGGATTCTATGATGTGGTCCAGAAGGCATGGGATAAGTGTGTTAGCCACACTGAGCCTTTCCAAATTCTACATCATAGGCTCAAGAAAACCGCGACCCGGCTAACTGAATGGAGCAAGAAGCTTTTCTCCAAGGCCAAGATCCAACTCCATGCAGCCCTCTTCATGATCCTCCATTTGGATATGGCGCAAGAGGACGAGCCCTCTCCCCCGAGGAGCGGGACCTGCCTGCTAGACTCAGGCGAAGAGTGATTAGCTTGGCAGTTCTTGAGCGGGCTCGGAAGAGCCAAAGTGCTAGATTTGCAAATCCGAGGGAGGGTGATGCCAACACCAAATTCTTCCACCGACGCATCAATGCCCGTAAGCGGAAAAAACCACATTCACCGGCTAAAGCACACACATGGTTGGGTGACCGACCACAAGGAAAAAGAGAAGATTATACATGATCACTTCTCTAAGGTCATGGGACGGGGAAGTACGAGCAATAAGGATTTCAATTGGGAGGAGCTGGACATCGAGGCCTGATAACCCTCAACCGTAAGGGATCGAGATAGTCTTCGCGGGTAAGAATAACCCAATTTATTGATTCGACACACGGGGAGCCAAAGAGTATTTATAAGCTTTGACAGTTGAGTTGTCAATTCAGCCGCACCTGAAATATACTTACTTGCAACAAAAGATAAGTGGTAACAGTGATATGATAGTGATGATAGTAATAGTAAAAGTAAACAGCAAAAGTAAATAGCAGTAGTAAATGGCAAAAGTAGCAACTAGTGACAAGCAGGATTTAAAACACTGTAGGCTAGGGAGATGGATGGTTGGGCGCTGCATGGATGAGATAGATTTAACTTGGGGCACGGCACACAGAAAAGTAATGATCATCTAGGCAAATATCAAACATTAGGCATGTATCCCGTAGGTAGTTGTACGTGCTTGCAATAAGAACTTGCACAACATCTTTTGTCCTACCATCCCGCTACGAACGGGGCCAAAAGGAACTTATGGATATTAAGGTGCTCCTGTCAAAGAGCACCGGAACAAAGCAATGAACTCAATGGATACATGTAATCCTCAAACTACGGACCATCCCCTTAGGTGTCCCAAGCTGTCACTTTTGGGATCGCCGGTTCCGAACCGTAACAGGTGCAAACAACTCATAGATAGGATCACGAACACAAATATATTCATGCAAACACATATGGTTCAGATCTGAAATCATGGCACTCGGGCCCTAAGTGTCAAGCATTAAGAATAACAAGTTGAAGCAAAGATGATAAACACCATGGTAGATGATAGGCAACATGCCCCCAACGATCTGATAAACTATTACATGATCTAACTCATCCAATCCCTACCATCCCCTTCGCCTACAGCGGGGGAATTACTCACACATGAAAGGGGAAGTCATGGAGGGATGATGGAGTGGTGATGATGATGACGATGGCGACGATCTCCCCTCTCCGGAGGCCAATTCAGCCTCCAGATTAGCCCTCCCGAGGAAGAACAGAGGGTGGCGGCGGCTCCGCGACGGAAAACTGCGAAAGAACTTCTGATCTGGGGTTTCTGCGTCGGGAGTAAAAATACGGGATAAAGTAGGGCACCAGGGGGTGTGGGCCCACCCAGGCGACCCCCCGGCGCGGCCCGGGGGGGGGGGCGCCCACAGGGCGCCTGGGCACCCCCTGGCCCCCCTCTGGCCCCACTTCTGGCTCCTGGTTCCTTCGGGTGCGTGGATTTTCTGTGATTTTTCGTGGATTTTTCTGAGGTACCTAAAAATCCGTTTTCCTGCACACAAATAAACCATACAGGCAGCTCTGCTGAAAACAGCGTTAGTCCGGGTTAGTTTAGTCCAAATCATGCAAGAATGAGGCCAAAACAATATCAAAAGTGTTTGGAAGAGTAGATACGTTTGAGACGTATCAACTCCCCCAAGCTTAGCATATTGCTTGTCCTCAAGCAATTCAGTTCAACGAACTGGACGCGACAAAGAAAACTTTGACAAACTCTTTTGCTTCATTAGATGTATGTAAGCATGTACTACGAAAAGAGTTTAGCAAGTATTGAAACAGTACTTATGAGGACAACGCAAGGAGCAATCCTTCTTTCAAGTGACCAGTCACAAATACTTAAAAGTAAACAATCTATTACTGAAAATCAAGACAAGATTACATTGCACATAGCTTGAGCATATTAGGGTGGTATCTCTCTAGCCTCCATGAGTGAAGCAAAACATAAATGCAGAGACTCCTCCAGAGTTTTAAAGGAGACTAGAACTAAGAATTTCAGAATAAATCATATCACAAGTATGCAGAAGACAATGTAATACTTTGGGACAATGCACATTACACTCAGAATGACAATTATGCTCTCATAGTTGGTGCTTTGAAGAAAGAAGGTGAGACTCTTGAACCGTGGCTTTTATTGGCAAGGTTGAAAACCCGTGGTCGGAAATAAAAACTAAACATGTACCAGAGCTCTTGGTTTTAAAAACAGAAGTAAACATGTTTTGAGAAGTGCATATTTCGTCAACGAATGCTAGCAGATAACTCAATCACTTTTTGAGTAGACAAGTCTCGAGGAACGGCTCCCGCATGAGGACGATCACATCCTCTTAATCTCCTTTGTTTATCACTGCCAAAGTTTTCTGATTTCTCATGAACAAAGCGTGAAGGAGGGTTTGTTTGTTATATTATCTTTTTGAGCCGGGTGCACTCAATGCCAGTTCCTTTTCGTATTAGGGGTTTGCACATTAGACATACAATCCAGGGGTGAAACTTGTCCAACTTAAAAAGATCATGAATTAACTACTACTTCCTCATGAGCTAAAACATAGGCACAAAAGAGAAATGCTTTTGATTAGTTTCGAGATGGTACATGAAAGTCTTTGTTAGGAATGGCAGGTAAATACCATGTATAGGAAGGTATAGTGGACTCATATGGCATAACTGGTTTTAAGGATTTTGGATGCACAAGCAGTCAGTCCGCTTAGTACAGGTGGAGGTTTAGCAAAAGACTGGGAAGCGACCAACTAGAGATCAATAACGGTCATAATCATGCAGAGCGACAAAGCAACATTGAATCAGGCATGAAAGTGATATAACTATTCTAAAACTCAAAGATCATCAAGGCAAAGTAGACTTTTTAGTCTTAAACATGTGTAAGCATGTGCCAAGTCAATCCAAAAATTCTCTAAAGGGAAATACCACCTTAGTATACCAGACTATGAACAGTGCAATTCATGTAGATCATTTCAATAACACATTATATACTCTAGTTATTCGAGACTAGCCACAAGGAAAGCATGAACCACCGAAAGAGCATTGTAAACATAGCACTATGTCGCTACAAGGTGGTCTCTAGATCATAAGTACAGGCATATGTACAAAAGTAGAAACAATAAGAGTTCATACCGGTCTTCCCTGTTGCTTCCCTTCAATCGATCTTCGTCATTACTGCTTGTCACTTGCATGATCGAACGTAGGAAATATAATTAAATGCCATCACGGTCTCGAGCTGATCTCTGAAAACAAAGCAAACTAAAGAGAGAAAGGAAATCTTTTTGGGTTTTTCAAAGGTTGAATAAAAGCAAAAGAAAAAAGAAAATCTTTTTGTTGTTTTTGCAAAGAGAGAAATAAAGAAGAATGGGCAAAAACTTTGAAAAGATCAAAGTGAATAAAATGGATAATACAATGGAAAAGTGAGAAGGGCACGTACTCCCCCAAGCTTAGGCTTTTGGCCTAAGTTGGTAGCAGCTACTGCCCCCAGGAGCCTCCTGCTCCAGGGGTATGGTGGTGAGTCCACGGGTCGTAGAAGGATGCTGGCGCGTACACCGAACTCCTCGGAGTCTCCCACGAGGAAGGTTCCGAACGCCAAACAGAGGAAGACCCTTCACCAAACTCGGTGGCGGTCTCTTCCTGAAAATCTGGTATCTCACCGTGCCTCTCCTCGTCGGGCACAACCCCCTCCAGGGGGTTATGAAACTGATGTTGGACCATGAACTCATCGAACTGAACAACATCAAAGGACCATCCGTTCCTGCGAGAAAAATCTAACAAAAGAGGTGCAGGTAGACGGATCTCGCGTTCCGCGGCAGTTCCGAAACGCAAGATATAAATAAGATTATCAAGCTCAGAACCCATGGTAACAAACTTATGCCTTTTCATAGCAGCAAGATCAAAGCTTAAATAAGTAAAAGGAGTATCATCAGGGTGTGGGGTGCCTCCAAGATGCTCTAAGATAAGTGTGGCGTAAACGCCACCATATAAGTCCCCCTTGTTACCGTTCATAGCAAGGCGTCGAGCAATTAAGGTACCCAGATTATAATCAGACCTCCCTGAGAGGGCTGCTGCCAGCATAGCAATATCCGGAGCAGAAATGCTGCTCGTTTTGTCACGAGCTAACACCCTTCTAGCAATATGATATGCAAAATACCTGAGGTGAGGAAATAAGATGCTGGAGATCTTTGACCAATGAATATCCCTCGTACCCATGCTGCAGAGGGAGTTGATGACGGTTTTCAGCTCGGAGGGCTGAGTGGCCATCCTAGCCGTCCTCCCAATGTTCGGCACACCTATTATTTCACAAAAATTTCCCAAAGTCATGGTGATAAGATCATTATAAATTTTAAACTCAATAGCACCTGAATCAGGATTATATCTAAAACTGTTAATGAAACTGGAGGTGAGTTTTTGATACTGAGTAACGCGGCTCGTGACGAGTCGTGTCAAACCTGCATTAGCACAAAGATTATAAAACTCATCCTTGATTCCCGCAGCTTCCATGAATTCATCACATGGAAACGTCATCGCACGTGCTGGACTTGTGTCTTCCAACAACTCCAGGGGCACATGATCTTCATTATAGCTCACCCTAGCAGTCGATGGTGAAGCTGCGGCTCTAGTAACTCGATCGGAGTGTGCGGGCCTCCTCTTCTCAAGCCATCCTTTTGCCCTTCCTAACAAACTCATTTCTGAAAAAAAATTACAATTTACAAAAACGATGATTAAAACAAAGTGAGCTAAGGCAAACTACTCAACTCACTTGCCCAAGGCATAAACTTGCATCAAAACTTGGAAAATAACTTTCTACACATGCATGCAAGCTCATCTCTACAGCACCAAGAACTACTAAATACTCACAAATGAGGCCACCAATCAAAAATCTGATTGGAGGGGTGGAGGAGCCACATACCAGGGAGTATTTGCTCAAAATTTCAGCTCAAATGATGGGCTGTAGAGAGAGATCGAAGAATCGCCTCCAAGAACAGCAAGAACACAAGAACAAAAGCAGAACTCGTGTTTTTGGAGAAAGAGAGAGAGGGAGGAAGAAGACATACCTGGAGGGGGGGTCCCGTGGGCCCAGGCGCCCTGTGGGCGCGGCCAGGGGCTGGGCCACGCCGGCTGGCCGCCTGGGCCACTGGTGCCCCCCCTGGCTGGCCCCAGGCCCCTCTGGGTCTCTCCCGATGTGGAAATTTTTATTATAATTTTTCTGGAATTTTTCTGAAAACTTCACTGTTGAAAAATTTTCGAAGTTCAAAAAGCTGCGAAACTCTCTGAAAACTTGAAGCAGTTAGTAGTATTGTGAAGCTTCAAAACATAAATACTTGGTACAGCAAGTAGGGCAAAAACTAAAAACAAATGAAAATATAACAAGCTCAACTTTTTATCCATATAAAACATGTTTACTAGTAAGGTTGATCAAGTCTTACCAACAAACAGGCGATATATAGAGCAAAAAGTCTCACCTCCTACGAAGTAGTTACTAAACCTTTACTTTGATGGACATTGTCCCCACCATGATAGTTTTATATTTGTGAGGCACATGTAGTGGACAGTCCCATTCTCCAATTTTCACGGTCTCGATATTCTCTATAGAGTTGAGGGCATGCCTCCTGTCGATCTTCTTTGGGAAATATACCGTGTGTTCTTTATCATTCACATGGAAGGTAACCTTCCCTTTATTGCAATCAATAATAGCACCTGCGGTGTTAAGAAAAGGTCTACCAAGAATAATGGACATGCTCCCATCCTCGGGCATGTCAAGCACAACAAAATCAGTAAGAATTAAACAATTAGCAACTTCTACGAGAACATCCTCACAAATACCTATCGGAACAGCGGTTGACTTGTCAGCCATCTGAAGGGAGATATCTGTAGGAATTAGTTTCTCTAAACAAAGCCTCTCCTAAAGAGAGAGAGGCATAACACTCACTCCTGCTCCAAGATCACATAAAGCAGTTTTGACATAATTATTCTTTATGGAGCAAGGAATGGTGGGTATACCTGGATCACCGAGCTTCTCAAGAATCTTGCCACTGAAAGAGTAGTTAGCAAGCATAGTAGATATTGCATCATTAGGAATTTTTCTTTTGTTAGTGACAATATCTTTCATATATTTTGAATAAGGAAGTAACTTAATAGCATCAGTCAAAGGGATTTGAAGAAAAAGAGGTTTAATCCACTCACAAAACTTATTATAATGCTCTTCTTCTTTAGATTTGATGGACTTACCTGGAAAGGGCATGGGTTTCTGTATCCATGGTTCTCTTTCCTTCCCATGTTTTCTTGCGATGAAGTCTTCTTTAGTGTACCTCTTACGTTTGTCAGGTGCTTCTTCTTCTCGAACTTCAGGCGGATCATTCTTCTCATTATTATTACCTTCAGGTTCAGCACCGTCTTCAGTCTCAGCATCGGAGATAGATACACTGTTGGGATCAATAGCTCGTTCTTCATCTGCAATAGGATCATTAGAATTGTCAGTCTCCTTATGTTTCTTCTTTTTCTTTGGAGAGCCAACAATTTCTTCTTCCTGCATTTGAGAATCCTGCTCGATTCTCTTCGGATGTCCCTCTGGATAAAGAGGATCTTGAGTGCTAGTTCCTCCTCGGGTCTTAATCCCGAAAGCCTGCAAATTATCTTGTTTGGCATTGTTAGCAAGCAAATCTCTTTGCACATTAGAAATTTGATCAAGCTGAGTTTGAACCATATGAAAATGCTTCACAAGACATTGAACATCATTAACTGTTCTATCTAAAACATCAAGCAGTCTTTTGATAGCAAGGGAATTATCATGCAATTGACTTTCTATCTTCTCATTAAAATGATTTTGTTTCATAATAAAATTATCAAACTCATCTAAACATTGATCAAGAGGCTTACCATGAGGGATGTCACTTGCGTTGAAATCTAAAAGAGAGTGTACCTCTACCATAGGAGGGTGAGTGGTAGGCTCACACAGCTTCTCAATAGGGGGTAGATTCTTCACGTCTTCAGCTTTAATACCTTTCTCTTTAATAGACTTCTTTGCTTCTCGCATATCCTCGGGGCTCAGAACAAACATGCCCCTCTTCTTTGTTGGTGGAGGTGGTTCAGGGACGGACCAATCTTCATGGTTTTTGGCAATCCTGCCCATTAAATCTTCCGCATCGTCCGGTGTTCTTTTCCTGAAAACACAACCAGCACAACTGTCCAAATAGGACCTAGATTCATCAGTTAGACCAACATAGAATATATAGATTAATTCATTCTTAGGGATTTCATGTCCTGGTCTAGCCCGAATCAGACCGCAGTACCTCCCCCAAGCTTTAGGGAAGGACTCATCCTGCAACTGTTTAAAGTTATAAATTCTTTGTAAAGCAGCATGTTGCATGTGAGCAGGAAAGTACTTATCAACAAAAGAGTGAGCTAAGTCTTGAGGACTCTTAATGGAACCGCATGGGAGTGAATCATACCATGCTTTAGCACCCTCCTTCAAGGAGAAAGGAAGAAGCTTGGTCACATAAAAGTATCGTATCTTCTCATCTGTGGTAAACAGGCTACCCAACTCACCGAGTTTAGTCAGGTGTGCAATAGCATCATCATTTTCTCTGCCATAAAAGGGGTCAGCTTCAACCATAGGTATAAGTGAAAGATCAACAGAGAAATCATAATCAGGATCATCAATGCATATAGGAGATGTAGTAAATTCAAGATTAGGAACGGTTTTGTTCTTCAGAGAGTGTTTTTCAAACAGTTTCTTAATAGCTTCAGGGTCAGAGCCGGAAAACTCTGTCAGTTCCCTGCATAAATCTTCATCTAGTATATAGTAATCATCATCAAGGAGCCTCTCTTTGAGTTTACTCAAATCAGGATAATCATAAGTTTCACCAATAGGGTAGCAAGTAACAGGAAGTTCAATTCCAGACTTTTTAGCAGCAGCAGCAATTTGTTTCTCAAGAGCATAACCAAGCGAACTAATATCATCAAAAGTAGTAGAAGCATCATCAAGAGTATCAGACATAGTAACAGATTCAGTAGGAGCATCATGTGGTGGTGGTGAGGCAAACTTACTCATAACAGAAGGTGAATCAAGTGTAGCACTAGTGCTCAGAGCAGTACCTCTTCTTGTAGTGGATAGTAAGATCGGAACCTTGGGGTCTCCTTTCTTACCCATAGTGAATGAAGTGCAGCAGGTAGGATACCTCAAGTAGACTTGTAAATATTGCTATGGTCCTCGGCAACGGCGCCAGAAAACGGTACTTGATAACCCTCAACCGTAAGGGATCGAGATAGTCTTCGCGGGTAAGAATAACCCAATTTATTGATTCGACACACGGGGAGCCAAAGAGTATTTATAAGCTTTGACAGTTGAGTTGTCAATTCAGCCGCACCTGAAATATACTTACTTGCAACAAAAGATAAGTGGTAACAGTGATATGATAGTGATGATAGTAATAGTAAAAGTAAACAGCAAAAGTAAATAGCAGTAGTAAATGGCAAAAGTAGCAACTAGTGACAAGCAGGATTTAAAACACTGTAGGCTAGGGAGATGGATGGTTGGGCGCTGCATGGATGAGATAGATTTAACTTGGGGCACGGCACACGGAAAAGTAATGATCATCTAGGCAAATATCAAACATTAGGCATGTATCCCGTAGGTAGTTGTACGTGCTTGCAATAAGAACTTGCACACCATCTTTTGTCCTACCATCCCGCTACGAACGGGGCCAAAAGGAACTTATGGATATTAAGGTGCTCCTGTCAAAGAGCACCGGAACAAAGCAATGAACTCAATGGATACATGTAATCCTCAAACTACGGACCATCCCCTTTGGTGTCCCAAGCTGTCACTTTTGGGATCGCCGGTTCCGAACCGTAACAGGTGCAAACAACTCATAGATTGGATCACGAACACAAATATATTCATGCAAACACATATGGTTCAGATCTGAAATCATGGCACTCGGGCCCTAAGTGTCAAGCATTAAGAATAACAAGTTGAAGCAAATATGATAAACACCATAGTAGATGATAGGCAACATGCCCCCAACGATCTGATAAACTATTACATGATCTAACTCATCCAATCCCTACCATCCCCTTCGCTTACAGCGGGGAAATTACTCACACATGAAAGGGGAAGTCATGGAGGGATGATGGAGTGGTGATGATGATGACGATGGCGACGATCTCCCCTCTCCGGAGGCCAATTCAGCCTCCAGATTAGCCCTCCCGAGGAAGAACAGAGGGTGGCTGTAATGCCCAGGATGGGACTATACCTCCTACGTGTCGAGGCACGACTTAAAGGTATAAGCCCATCCTAGAATGATCTCAAGTTTGGTATCTTTGCACGACTCATGTAAAAGAGGGATTAAATTGCAAAAGAAGATAGTTGGCTTACACTCGCCACTTCACACAATACATTACATAAACAATCATCATTCAAAACATCACAACCCGACTACGGGCGAAGATCCAAAAGAAAGATACCGCATAGGAGAGTTTTCGATGTCGGCCGTCTTAAGTATTCTAGTACTGCTGCGATGGATTTGTGACGACAACACCTCGGAGCTCAACTCCCCGGGACACTGCCACAACCCCTAATGACAGGAGGCATCGAGAACAATGTTCTCATCACAAAGACATCGAAAGAATCCAAACAATACTCGCGAGATCCTAAAAAAAATTTGGTGCAATTTTTGAAAGTAGAAGAGGCAAGAGTAATCGCCAGGAGTCCTCACCAGAGAGAAAAGAGATGAGCAGCAAAAGAAAACCTACTCTCCGATATAAATATAGGACTCAAAATTTTTTTTAGTGTGTGCCTAGACTCAACCGTCAACGACTCGATCAATCAGTGGGGGCTTCTAGGTCGGAGAAGGCTCTGAATACCAACTTCTAATGCCCAGGATGGGACTATACCTCCTACGTGTCGAGGCACAACTTAAAGGTATAAGCCCATCCTAGAATGATCTCAAGTTTGGTATCTTTGCACGACTCATGTAAAAGAGGGATTAAATTGCAAAAGAAGATAGTTGGCTTACACTCGCCACTTCACACAATACATTACATAAACAATCATCATTCAAAACATCACAACCCGACTGCGGGCGAAGATCCAAAAGAAAGATACCAAAACAACATAAAGCCACAGGTCAGGTTCGAATCCTAGTAGAAACCACTACTGATCATCGAAACGTCACAAGCAAACGGCAACTCTCTTCATCGAGCTCCAGTGAAGAACTTGAACCAGCTTCTGCATCAAACTCGGCTGAACCTGCATCTGGTGTGGTGAAGTAACTGTGAGCCACGAGGACTCAGCAATCCCATAACCATGGGTAACAAGACTAGCAAAGCTTTATGGGTAGGAAGAGGTAAAGTGGTGAGGTTGCAACAGCGGCTAAGCAAAATATGGTGGCTAACTTACGAGTACAAGAATAAGATGAGCATCTACGCAAACGGTCGCAAAAGGTGATCGCTAAAGATCCTGAACTACATACGGTCAAACATAACCCCACCGTGTTCTCTTCTCAAAGTGAAAAGAGACAGTCACGGTTACTCACACAGTTGTGTGTTTTACTTCGGATCATCTGTCAAGTTTTCTACAACCGGATATTAACAAATTCCAATCTGCCACATAACCGCGGGCACGGATTTCGAAAGATCATAACCCTGCAGGGGTGTTCCAACTTAGCCCATCACAAGCTCTCACGATTAGCTGAAGTGATAAATGTAATATCATCACCCCTTATCTTAGGGAAAATCCGATCAGGCTCGGAATCCCGGTAGCACAAGTCATTTCGACAATGGTAAAACAAGTCCAGCAAGACCTCCCGGCGTGCCGACACCCTGATAGTAGCCGCGCGTATCTCGTCTCAGGCCACGTCCGGATGAGACATCCTACAGGTGCCAAACCTCGAGTTTCCCCGTGGTGGCCCCGCAGTCCGCTCGTTTGGGACCAACACCATCAGCACTGGCCCCCCCTGCTATGTAGAATTAAGAATCCTCGGGGACGCGACCCCCTATGCAATTTTAATTAATTAATTAAGTTGTTATTATGAGCAAATTAAAACCAATGTTGGGCCTTGCTGGAGGAGTTTTATTCAAAGTCGAACTGTCAAGGGGTCCCCATTTCACCCATCGTGTAAGGAACGCAAAATCAAGGAACATAATGCCGGTTTATCGGCGCCTAAGGTGGCATGAGTGGAACAAAACACCGAGCAAAAGGCCAAGCCTTCCACCCATGCCCAGTATATAGGTGTGTTAATAATAATTATAGATATTGTGATAAAACCAACAACAAGTTCCCACCTAGAACGAACTTCATCTTCACCTGCAACTAACAACGCTATAAGAGGGGCTGAGCAAGCGGTAACATAGCCAAACAGTGGTTTTGCTAGGAAGGTGTCAAAGGTTAGAGGTTTCATGGCAACAAGGAGAGGCTGACATAAAAGATGGGTAGCGCGAAATGTAACGATAGCATCGAGACATCTAAGCATGGCAATGGTAGTAAAGGTATCCAAGGGTATGATCATCTTGCCTGGGATTCCGCAAGGAAGAAGAACGGATCCATGAAGTAGACGGAGCAACAGAGACGAGCGAATCCTCACAACTCCGGAACGAAAACCGAAGCTATCAAGAGAAGCAACGGGAAAGAAGCAAACAACTCGGTAAACACACAAGCATAAGCATGGCATACGATGCACATCCAAATATGATGCATGTCCAGTTTAAATATGCATGGCATGGCAAAGTGCACAAACAAGTACTACAAGTTAAGTGGAGCTCAATATGCAACGAGTTGCATATTGACGAAACACCACATTAATTATTTAATTGACTCTCGTTATTTACAAGACAAGGTTAAATGTTTTTAACATGGCAAGAGGTGAAGCATAAAAACTACACTATTTAGGCATTTTTAAATGAGGCCAGAAAATAACAACAACATATCCGGAAAATCCCCATGAGCATGTTTAATAATTATAAAGCAACAACAATTAAACATTTTAGTGTTGTTAACATGATGCGGATGACATGATCAAGTTTATGCAATTTTATTAAAAGGTTAACAAGAAGAAGATAAGAAGATGATACGGAGTAATAGTCAACGTGGTGGAAGGAAAGGGTGCCACGACAATGATCCAAAAATGATGCAACGCAACATCTCGGTTCCGGTAACTCATCGAGAGACTGGTGCAAAAGGAAAGATGGCGTGAGCGAGTCAAACGAGATGAAAGGTGGGGCGATCCCGTTGCCGGGTTCCCACGGGTCGGTGACGAGGCAACCGAGGAACATGACAAACGGACGAAACGGCACGGAGCACACACGGGAGACATTTCATACAATCACAACAAGCATCACACGGGTCATCGTCTCGGGGTTATACCTTCGTGACAAACGTTCTCGGAGGGGTTCGAGTTCGTAGAGGGACGTAGTGGAGGTAGTCGTTCTCGCAACTCGTAGAGGAAGTTGTGGTGCACGGCCGAAGAGGAAGTAGTTGTTCACGTGGTGTAGTGGAAGTAGATGTTCCGTTCGGAGAGGAAGTAGACGTTCTCATCTCTTCACCGAAGGTAGTCGTACACGTTCGTTCCGTAGAGGTACTTTGCGCAACGGTAGGGGTACTTGTCGCATCGAAGTTGTCGTCGGGGTACACGTTCGTAGAGGTACTTGCGGTCTCGGCGACGATAGTGGTTCACGAGCTCATTTTCCCATAGATGTTCGGGTCGGTGTCGAGGTACTTGTCGCATCGCCGATCGTAGTGGTACTTGGCGTCTCATCGTGTAGTCGTACTCGTTCATGTAGTCGTTCTCGAGGTCGTCGACGTCGTGGTACTTGGTGTCTTCGGACTCGCCGGTCTCAATACTTGCGACGGTACCGGAACACTTGTCGTCGGACTTGGCGAAACAAAACAGCAGCAAGGTCTTCGCTGAAGGGGCCACGAGGCCATGGCAGCAGCAAAAACATCGGAGCTCGGCTCCATGGCGCTGGGAACGGAGGGAGGACGCAGACGGAGGGAGGCCAGAGGGAGGCCATGGCGTCGGGGAGGACGGGGCCGAGGCCCGGGCTTCGCGGCGCGGCAGGAGAAGGGAGCGGGACTCCTGGTACTTGGCCGACAGGGCTCTGGGGCTCCAAGGTCGGAGGTGAGGCAGGATCGCGGGCCGCTGCAGGAGACTTGGCGAGGCGGGGCGCTCGAGGGGCTGGCAACGAGGCCCTGCAAGGTCGCGGCGGCGGAGGAGACTGGTGGCCTGCGGCCGGCGGGGTGGTGCGCTTGCCTGGCCGAGGCCCTCGAGGGGAAGGCGCTCGGGCGATGCGGGGAGAGCCAGGCGCGCTCGGGAGAGGAGCGAGGCAACCGAGGCCAGCTCGGGGGGGCGAGGCGAGCGGCGGCCCTGGCGTTGCGGGCGACGACCAGAGGAGGATGGGGTCGGGCTGCGGGGTGAGGGAGAACGAGCGAGGTGGAAGGATCGGGGTGCGGGCGCTGTACGAGGGAAAAGGAGATCGGGGGCGAAGGGGAAGAAAGGGAACGAGGCTGGCGGCGGCACGAGGGAAGGAGAGGGAGAGGTCGCGATGGGATCGGGGATCGGTCCGGCTAGGGTTTGAGACGAACTGGGCCGTGGGCCGGCTGAGGAATTGGCAGGCTGGGCCTGGAGGCCTGGGCCAGGAGGAGGTTGCTGGAGAGGTGGTTGCTGGCCTGGAGAGAGGGAAAGGAGGAGGCCCCCTCTTCCTTTCTATTTGATTTTTAGCAGAGAAAAAAAAACAATAGAGAGAAGAAGAGAATGAGGAGGGAGGTTAGGGAAAAGATAACACAAATGTTAATTTTTCTCGGGCTCGTAAAAATGAGCACGACCTGAGAAAAATATAAAAGGCCAGATCGGAAAATAAATCAAACATATTTGAATTTAATTCAAATAGTTTTGAACTAAGACTTGATTATTGAAGTCTCCAAAAATGTTCGAATTTTCGGAGGAACCTCGATAAATAGGAAAAGAATTATAGGGAGGGTTTGACGGAGAAAACTCAAAGTGAGAAAGACATGGGGAAATATTGCAAGTGTGTTACGGTGATTCCGAAGCAATGGAATATTTATTAATATAGCTCCATAATATTTGGAGGATATGTTATAAAGAGAAGTCACCTTCCCTCGATTTAAATGGACCGAAGGTCCACACAATTTATTTACGTTGAGATGCAAAATAAATGACATGATGGCATGATTACATGATGCAATGCGAAAAAAAAATAACACAATCACAAATGAAACACAAGGGGGAACCCTGAACATCTGGAATCATCGGGAATCTTCTGGAATCTTCTGGGACGTCGGTCTTCGGGCGTCACAACTCTCCCACACTAACAGAGGATCTCGACCCGAGATCCTAGAGATATCACCGGGTAAAAACGGAAGAGGAAGAGGTAAAACAAAGTTGCTTCTTCGACAGACGAGTGAAACCAAAGAACCTTGAGAGGTTGAACAAATTGAAAGAAGAATAGAACAGAGATGAACGAAGTTAAGAGCACTTCGGTAAAAGGAGGAACATGGAACATTATCAGAACCTTGAAGGTTGAAAGACATGAAACAAGAGCTCACGGATGACAAAAGAATATGAAACTGCAACGGTATAGCCAAGGAATAAGAAAGACGGAATTTGGACAGCACTCTGTCTGAAAATGGAAGGAATTAACAAGAACTAGAGAAGATGGAGTGATACTTGATGAAAACAACAACACACAGCCTCCGGAACAAATAAAAGAATGGCACAAGGGGTAAGAAAGACTCAGACAGCACTCCGGTTGAAAAGAGAGGCAAAACATGAAAGGTGAGAGAATTAGAATGGAGGATACAACACTCCGGTTAAATGATAAGCAAGGGAGAATATGATCTCGATATGACAAGATGATGGGACGAAGAGAGCAATATCACAAAGCCTTCGGAATGAAAGAATAGAATATAGATCAATGAAAGAATTGAATGAAGAAGAAAAATGACAACTTCTCCGACAAATGAATTAGGAAATCCTCCTTACGAAGAAGGGTTGAATGGGGTTGATGGAAAAATCAACACGAACTGAATAAGCTTGATGTGGGCTTATGGAAAACATCTCAAAATTAAGAGGTGACAACCAGCCACTAACTTAAACAATTGATTTGATTGAGATCGACAAGGAGATGAAAAACTTATTTCACCGGAATGATAAATGAAGAACTTGGGTCATTTATAAGCACCATAATAGCAACAATCCTTAGGGAAAGCTTTTAGGTGAAACACAACCCAAGATTACTCCAACAAATCAATTGAAATGTTGGAAAGATCTCCTGAACAAAGAAAATGATGGGTTTAAATATATCATTCCTGACAACTTGTGAATCATGAAACATGACGGAAATTGTCAAAATGACATAACACCATCTGAAAATTTAAGGTAGAAAGAATTGCACTTCAAAATGCAAGAAGAAGAAATATTCGAGCTCCTCCAACAAGAATCTTGATGAAGACTTCGAGGATGAATTAAAACATGATGAACCACCATGAGAACTCCGGTAATGAAAGCATGAGAAGTGGAAGATGAAAAGAATAAGATTGAAGGCCTGCGGTGAATTAGATGGAGCTTTGAAAAGATATAATAGAAATAACTTGGAGCTCCGGAAACAAGATAAAGAATTTAGAACCGAGAATATGATATGATGAACAAGCTCCGGAAAAAGAATTAAATCACCTTGAAGGAATAGAATAAGAATTATGTGATGCATATCCTTCACCAATTTAAATTGATGACAACCAAAGGATTTGGCATACTACTTATTCTCGTTGGAAAGAATTAAAGAGAGATCTCGCACAAGCTTGTGTAAATCTTCAACGAACCACCGGTAGAATTATGAAAAGAACGAGTGAATTAATACGATAACAACGGAAGAGTAATCTTGAAAGAACCACCATAAAAATATGGAGACGAACGAAGAGACATCAATGAAGAATATTTGGAGGACGAAGTTGAAAACTGAGAACGAAGAAATATTCTGAAATGATGGCCTTCGGAGGATCACAAAGAAAAGAATTCAAGAATGCTTCGGATGGGTATAAAAGAATTCCTCGCAATCAAACGATAATGAGGATGGCATGAAGCTAGAACCACGAATCTTCAAGAGCACGGGCCAAGATTAAGAGAAACTCTTCTCCGGTCTCCAAATGTTGAGAATGAAGACGAGAAATGCCATGAAGAATTGTTGAGCACTCCGGAATGAAGAATTAAAAGGTTGAACCAACGAAGAAAAAGAATTTGAGAGCGGTCCTGGAGAAGGACTGTGACTGATGGGAATCATTCTTACGTCACACTTTGAAAAGAATTTGAGTATAACTCCGGAAAAGAAGAGTCAGGTAAGATCCTGGGAAAAAACTTGTGGGTTATGGCCCACTAAGAAAACACCGTTGAAAAGATTGCTTAAGAGATATTGCACCGGTTGAATTAAATGGCTTGAACAAGATGACAATCCTCAAAATAGTTTGAATGGATTAAGAATGGAAACACGAATCTTCAGCACTCCGGGTATGAATAGCAAGAGGAGAATGATTAATTGGTGCACCGGAATAAGAAAGCATTGTGAAATGAGGGAAAAAAAAGGATAAGATCAACACTGAATTCTTGAATTACATCCACCGGTAGAATTAGAGAACAAAAGAATGATGAGCTTCAAGCTCTTGAGCATCTTCACGATAAAATCACCGGATAAGAACATTGAAGGAAAAGAATGAAGAAACATCACATGAATAAAATGGATACTTGATCTGAGAATTCTGGCTCCAAGAAGAAGAAAGGGTGGGAGGGCGGGGAAAACAAAGACAACTTGGGATGAATGAAACAATACACCGTCAGATTTCAACGATGTCCGTATGGAATAACTTGAAGAGAAGGCACACCGGTTGAAAAAGGATTAACATGAAAAACTTGATGGTCAAGAAGAATTAGCACTCTCATAGAAATATGAGAACACCGATTAGGAAAGGTATGGAATCAACATTTGACATCGAAGCAACTCGAATACCAGAATCCAAATAAAAACAGAGGATAGATGTTGCAGCATAGTCTTCATAATATCATTCGAACAGAGAATTGAACGAATGAATTCCGCAGGTACATCAACTAGACGAGAAGCCACTGGAAGAACAAAAGGTAAATAAAAAAGGAACAAGGAACAGATAGAACAAATACAAGAATGAAGCTTCGTCCGACATATTCGTGCTGAAAGCTCATGGAACGTGTTATAAAAGGGTTTTGCAATCCCCGGATCAGCATAGCCAAGGACCCTTTAAGATGCAACTCCCGATCAGAACAAGTCCATAAAACCACTTCACTCAATGTAGAACCCCGAACTTCATATCATGCATTCGTTGGAAGAATGCCTAGAACTACTGGATGAACCCACCTATTAATTTCTGAAAGTTTCCAGTTATGCAATCAGGTGTTGGGGATACACGGGAAGCACCGCGCAATCAACTCTAAACCTACATCCAGGTGTATCCATCCTTCAACACATAACCAGTCTTTCTCGGAAACTGTTTACCTCGGACCTTCGAAACGCATCCACTATACAAGCTATGGCAATACTCTCGAACTACCTCCCCAGTACTGGGTGATGTCGGGGTTATCTTGCCACTAACCGCATAGGAGAGTTTTCGATGTCGGCCGTCTTAAGTATTCTAGTACTGTTGCGATGGATTTGTGACAACAACACCTCGGAGCTCAACTCCCCGGGACACTGCCACAACCCCTAATGACAGGAGGCATCGAGAACAATGTTCTCGTCACAAAGACATCGAAAGAATCCAAACAATACTCTCGAGATCCTAAAAAAAATTTGGTGCAATTTTTGAAAGTAGAAGAGGCAAGAGTAATCGCCAGGAGTCCTCACCAGAGAGAAAAGAGATGAGGAGCAAAAGAAAACCTACTCTCCGATATAAATATAGGACTCAAAAAGTTTTTCAGTGTGTGCCTAGACTCAACCGTCAACGATTCGATCAATCAGTGGGGGCTTCTAGGTCGGAGAAGGCTCTGAATACCAACTTGTAATGCCCAGGATGGGACTATACCTCCTACGTGTCGAGGCACAACTTAAAGGTATAAGCCCATCCTAGAATGATCTCAAGTTTGGTATCTTTGCACGACTCATGTAAAAGAGGGATTAAATTGCAAAAGAAGATAGTTGGCTTACACTCGCCACTTCACACAATACATTACATAAACAATCATCATTCAAAACATCACAACCCGACTACGGGCGAAGATCCAAAAGAAAGATACCAAAACAACATAAAGCCACAGGTCAGGTTCGAATCCTAGTAGAAACCACTACTGATCATCGAAACGTCACAAGCAAACGGCAACTCTCTTCATCGAGCTCCAGTGAAGAACTTGAACTAGCTTCTGCATCAAACTCGGCTGAACCTGCATCTGGTGTGGTGAAGTAACTGTGAGCCATGAGGACTCAGCAATCCCATAACCATGGGTAACAAGACTAGCAAAGCTTTATGGGTAGGAAGAGGTAAAGTGGTGAGGTTGCAGCAGCGGCTAAGCAAAATATGGTGGCTAACTTACGAGTACAAGAATAAGATGAGCATCTACGCAAACGGTCGCAAAAGGTGATCGCTAAAGATCCTGAACTACATACGGTCAAACATAACCCCACCGTGTTCTCTTCTCAAAGTGAAAAGAGACAGTCACGGTTACTCACACAGTTGTGTGTTTTACTTCGGATCATCTGTCAAGTTTTCTACAACCGGACATTAACAAATTCCAATCTGCCACATAACCGCGGGCACGGATTTCGAAAGATCATAACCCTGCAGGGGTGTTCCAACTTAGCCCATCACAAGCTCTCACGATTAGCTGAAGTGATAAATGTAATATCATCACCCCTTATCTTAGGGAAAATCCGATCAGGCTCGGAATCCCGGTAGCACAAGTCATTTCGACAATGGTAAAACAAGTCCAGCAAGACCTCCCGGCGTGCCGACACCCTGATAGTAGCCGCGCGTATCTCGTCTCAGGCCACGTCCGGATGAGACATCCTAAAGGTGCCAAACCTCGAGTTTCCCCGTGGTGGCCCCGCAGTCCGCTCGTTTGGGACCAACACCATCAGCACTGGCCCCCCTGCTATGTAGAATTAAGAATCCTCGGGGACGCGACCCCCTATGCAATTTTAATTAATTAATTAAGTTGTTATTATGAGAAAATTAAAACCAATGTTGGGCCTTGCTGGAGGAGTTTTATTCAAAGTCGAACTGTCAAGGGGTCCCCATTTCACCCATCGTGTAAGGAACGAAAAATCAAGGAACATAATGCCGGTTTATCGGCGCCTAAGGTGGCATGAGTGGAACAAAACACCGAGCAAAAGGCCAAGCCTTCCACCCATGCCCAGTATATAGGTGTGTTAATAATAATTATAGATATTGTGATAAAACCAACAACAAGTTCCCACCTGGAACGAACTTCATCTTCACCTGCAACTAACAACGCTATAAGAGGGGCTGAGCAAGCGGTAACATAGCCAAACAGTGGTTTTGCTAGGAAGGTGTCAAAGGTTAGAGGTTTCATGGCAACAAGGAGAGGCTGACATAAAAGATGGGTAGCGGGACATGTAACGATAGCATCGAGACATCTAAGCATGGCAATGGTAGTAAAGGTATCCAAGGGTATGATCATCTTGCCTGGGATTCCGCAAGGAAGAAGAACGGATCCATGAAGTAGACGGAGCAACAGAGACGAGCGAAACCTCACAACTCCGGAACGAAAACCGAAGCTATCAAGAGAAGCAACCGGAAAGAAGCAAACAACTCGGTAAACACACAAGCATAAGCATGGCATACGATGCACATCCAAATATGATGCATGTCCGGTTTAAATATGCATGGCATGGCAAAGTGCACAAACAAGTACTACAAGTTAAGTGGAGCTCAATATGCAACGAGTTGCATATTGACGAAACACCACATTAATTATTTAATTTACTCTCATTATTTAAAAGACAAGGTTAAATGTTTTTAACATGGCAAGAGGTGAAGCATAAAAACTACACTATTTAGGCATTTTTAAATGAGGCCGGAAAATAACAACAACATATCCGGAAAATCCCCATGAGCATGTTTAATAATTATAAAGCAACAACAATTAAACATTTTAGTGTTGTTAACATGATGCGGATGACATGATCAAGTTTATGCAATTTTATTAAAAGGTTAACAAGAAGAAGATAAGAAGATGATACGGAGTAATAGTCAACGTGGTGGAAGGAAAGGGTGCCACAGCAACGATCCGAAAATGATGCAACGCAACATCTCTGTTCCGGTAACTCATCGAGAGACTGGTGCAAAAGGAAAGATGGTGTGAGCGAGTCAAACGAGATGAAAGGTGGGGCGATCCCGTTGCCGGGTTCCCACGGGTCGGTGACGAGGCAACCGAGGAACATGACAAACGGATGAAACGGCACAGAGCACACACGGGAGACATTTCATACAACCACAACAAGCATCACACGGGTCATCGTCTCGGGGTTATACCTTCGTGACAAACGTTCTCGGAGGGGTTCGAGTTCGTAGAGGGACGTAGTGGAGGTAGTCGTTCTCGCAACTCGTAGAGGAAGTAGTGGTGCACGGCCGAAGAGGAAGTAGTTGTTCACGGGGTGTAGTGGAAGTAGATGTTCCGTTCGGAGAGGAAGTAGACGTTCTCATCTCTTCACCGAAGGTAGTCGTACACGTTCGTTCCGTAGGGGTACTTGGCGCAACGGTAGGGGTACTTGTCGCGTCGAAGTTGTCGTCGGGGTAAACGTTCGTAGAGGTACTTGCGGTCTCAGCGACGGTAGTGGTTCACGAGCTCATTTTCCCGTAGATGTTCGGGTCGGTGTCGAGGTACTTGTCGCATCGCCGATCGTAGTGGTACTTGGCGTCTCATCATGTAGTCGTACTCGTTCATGTAGTCGTTCTCGAGGTCGTCGACGTCGTGGTACTTGGTGTCTTCGGACTCGCCGGTCTCAATACTTGCGACGGTACCGGAACACTTGTCGTCGGACTTGGCGAAACAAAACAGCAGCAAGGTCTTCGCTGAAGGGGCCACGAGGCCATGGCAGCAGCAAAAACATCGGAGCTCGGCTCCATGGCGCTGGGAACGGAGGGAGGACGCAGACGGAGGGAGGCCAGAGGGAGGCCATGGCGTCGGGGAGGACGGGGCCGAGGCCCCGGCTTCGCGGCGCGGCAGGAGAAGGGAGCGGGGCTCCTGGTACTTGGCCGACGGGGCTCTGGGGCTCCAAGGTCGGAGGTGAGGCAGGATCGCGGGCCGCTGCAGGAGACTTGGCGAGGCGGGGCGCTCGAGGGGCTGGCAACGAGGCCCTGCAGGGTCGCGGCGGCGGAGGAGACTAGTGGCCTGCGGCCGGCGGGGTGGTGCGCTTGCCTGGCCGAGGCCCTCGAGGGGAAGGCGCTCGGGCGATGCGGGGAGAGCCAGGCGCGCTCGGGAGAGGAGCGAGGCAACCGAGGCCAGCTCGGGGGGGCGAGGCGAGCGGCGGCCCTGGCGTTGCGGGCGACGACCAGAGGAGGATGGGGTCGAGCTGCGGGGTGAGGGAGAACGAGCGAGGGGGAAGGATCGGGGTGCGGGCGCTGTACGAGGGAAAAGGAGATCGGGGGCGAAGGGGAAGAAAGGGAACGAGGCTGGCGGCGGCACGAGGGAAGGAGAGGGAGAGGTCGCGATGGGATCGGGGATCGGTCCGACTAGGGTTCGAGACGAACTGGGCCGTGGGCCGGCTGAGGAATTGGCAGGCTGGGCCCAGGAGGAGGTTGCTGGAGAGGTGGCTGCTGGCCTGGAGAGAGGGAAAGGAGGAGGCCCCCTCTTCCTTTCTATTTGATTTTTAGTAGAGAAAAAAAAACAATAGAGAGAAGAAGAGAATGAGGAGGGAGGTTAGGGAAAAGATAACACAAATGTTAATTTTTCTCGGGCTCGTAAAAATGAGCACGACCGGAGAAAAATATAAAAGGCCAGATCGGAAAATAAATCAAACATATTTGAATTTAATTCAAATAGTTTTGAACTAAGACTTGATTATTGAAGTCTCCAAAAATGTTCGAATTTTCGGAGGAACCTCGATAAATAGGAAAAGAATTATAGGGAGGGTTTGACGGAGAAAACTCAAAGTGAGAAAGACATGGGGAAATATTGCAAGTGTGTTACGGTGATTCCGAAGCAATGGAATATTTATTAATATAGCTCCATAATATTTGGAGGATATGTTATAAAGAGAAGTCACCTTCCCTCGATTTAAATGGACCGAAGGTCCACACAATTTATTTAGGTTGAGATGCAAAATAAATGACATGATGGCATGATGACATGATGCAATGCGAAAAAAATAAATAACACAATCACAAATGAAACACAAGGGGGAACCCTGAACATCTGGAATCTTCGGGAATCTTCTGGAATCTTCTGGGACGTCGGTCTTCGGGCGTCACAGTGGCGGCGGCTCTGCGACGGAAAACTGTGAAAGAACTTCTGATCTGGGGTTTCTGCATCGGGAGTAAAAATACGGGATAAAGTAGGGCACCAGGGGGTGTGGGACCCACCCAGGGGGGCGCGCCCACAGGGCGCCTGGGCACCCCCTGGCCCCCCTCTGGCCCCACTTCTGACTCCTGGTTCCTTCGGGTGCGTGGATTTTCTGTGATTTTTCGTGGATTTTTCTGAGGTACCTAAAAATCCGTTTTCCTGCACACAAATAAACCATACAGGCAGCTCTGCTGAAAACAGCGTCAGCCCGGGTTAGTTTAGTCCAAATCATGCAAGAATGAGGCCAAAACAATATCAAAAGTGTTTGGAAAAGTAGATACATTTGAGACGTATCAAGGCCCATGCCTTGCAAGACCTCGATGCCGCCATCACCGAGGACGAAGTTTGGGAGGCTATAAAAGAGATGCCTAGTGATAAGGTGCCGGGACCAGATGGTTTCACGGGGATATTCTTCAAGAGGTGTTGGGGAATCATCAAGCATACAATCATGGGGGTTATTGAACGCTTCGATTCCTTGCACACCTCCAACCTACAGTGGCTAAACTCTGCCAACGTTGTACTGCTGCCAAAAAAGGATGGCTCGGAAGGCATCTCTGATTATAGGCCTATCAGCCTCATCCACGCCATAGCTAAAATCATTTCCAAAATTCTATCGCTATGGCTTGCGCCCCACATGGATGACCTCGTCTCCAACGCCCAGAGTGCCTTCATTAAAAGGAGAAGTATCCATGACAACTTCATGTATGTTCGGAATTTCGCCCGACGTCTACACAAATGCAGAACCCCCGCACTCCTCTTCAAGCTTGATATAAAAAAGGCATTCGACTCAGTAAAGTGGGGATACATTCTTCAACTACTCCAACGGTTGGGCTTCCCTCCAAAATTGCGGGCTTGGATTGCTGCGCTTCTTTCCTCTTCTTCATCTCGGATAACGCTTAACGGGCTGCCCGGCCCACCTGTCAAGCATGGTCAAGGATTCAGACAGGGGGACCCCCTATCCCCACTCCTCTTCGTCCTGGCCATTGACCCCTTGCACATGATTCTTGACTTGGCAACGAGGAAAGGGCTCCTCCATAAAATCCGTGGTCGGCGTGCCATGGTGCGTACCTCCCTCTATGCGGATGATGCGGCGGTCTTTGTGGCCCCCATCGAGCGGGACATCGACAATCTCGCCTCCATCCTGAGAGGCTTTGGGGACGTGACGGGCCACTGCTTCGACTTCCAAAAAGCTCGGTTGTGCCTATTCGTTGCAATCACCTTGACCTTGAGCAAATTCTTCACAGCATGTTGGCAACACGTGCCAATTTTCCAGTCAAATACCTAGGGCTGCCACTCTCAGTTGGGAAACTGAAGAAGGCGGACTTTCAATACCTTGAGGACAAGGCGGACGGAAAATTGGTCACCTGGGAGGGCCAAAACATTACCACTATCGGTCGTACGACACTCGTTAGATCAGTCATTACCTCCCAAGCAGTGTTCTCCATCACGCCCCTCATCGTGCCTCAGGGCTCTCTCGATATCCTTAACAAAATTGAGAGAGCTTTCCTTTGGTCCGGTTCGGACAAGACAACAGGAGCCAAATGCAAGGTCAACTAGAAGGTGGTTTGTCGCCCAAAAGAATATGGAGGCCTTGGGGTGCTCGATACCGACAAGTTTGCACGTGCGTTGCGACTCCGCTGGCTATGGTATGAATGGAATGAGCCCCGCGAACTATGGGTCGGCCTTGGAAGCCCTTGCACTGAGGAGGACCTTGAGTTTTTCTATGCCTCCACGACTATGAACATAGGGGATGGTGCCAAAACGCCTTTTTGGGGCTCCCCATGGCTTCTTGGTCGCAAACCCAAGGATATTGCACCACTCATCTTTGCGGCCTCAAAAAGAAAGAATTGGAAGGTCCGTGAGGCCCTCGCCGGAAATGCTTGGATCTTCAAGATCAACCATGACACGATTGTCTCCGGCACCCACATTCGAGAGTTCTTCACTCTTTGGATGCTCCTTAATGATGTCCACCTTCATGAGCAAACCCAAGACACCATCGTCTGGAAGCATGCAAACGATGGCATATACATGGCGGCCACTGCGTATAAGGCTCAATTCCTAGGCATGACCCTCTCCCCCTTGGATCACATGGTTTGGAAGGCATGGACGCCTCCATAGGTTAAGTTTTTTGCATGATTGGCGCTGCAAAATAGGATTTGGACCGTCGATCGCTTGGAGCGACGAGGTTGGCCAAATTGTGGCCTTTGCAAGCTCGGTAATAGGGAACAAGAATCGAGAGCCCATCTTTTCTTCATGTGTCGCTACACGATTCGGCTATGGAAGTCTCTCATCGAGAAGCTTGGTCTCGCGCACGTGGATACATCCGACTGGCCCATGTACGACTCCATCTACGAGTGGTGGGACAAGAGAACCGATAATCATAATCCTAACCGGCGAGCTATGGCTTCCCTCACCATGCTCGTCTCGTGGACCATTTGGAATGAAAGAAATGCACGGGTGTTTCGCCACAAGAGTGCGCCACCGACCATCCTACCCGCCGCCATCATCGAGGAGGCAAAGCTTTGGATGGCCGCGGGAGCAAAGGAATTAGAGAATATTTTTCAGGGTGAGTAATTGTCATGCCGAAATTGTGTGGATATGTTGTAAACCTCTAAACTCTATTATCTTCTTATTTAATAGATGAGGCAAATTTTATGCCTCCGTTTCGAAAAAAAAAATCGCTGCAAAAAAAACGTTGATACCCTACTACAATGACAGTAGATTTTTATTTTATTTTGGTGCATGAACACATAGGGATTAAAAAAAGACGACACCAATGTTCCCTATGTGAAGAATATAGACTCTGACTATAATTTTTCTATGTGATAAAGATAGAAAATTCATAGTAAGAGTTCATATCCTTAACAAATGATGCAATGATGTCAGAAGCTTATCCCTTCTGGACAACTCGGCAATTTAAGCTGGTCGACTACCACGTCACTCAGCGAGGTAGGACTAATAGAGATGTGAAAATGTTAAGTATGAGCAATTTTCGGTGTCTAGCCGGTCTTAGACGGACATGACAATCGACATGCATGGCCTACATGTAACAAATGTTTTAAAAATGGATATGTAGTTACAAATTGTAAAATTTAAGGCTTGTTCGATCACTGTTCGTGAACGTGTCCGCGGACGATTGAGGACCTAAATTTACAACCTCCGAATATAGATTAAACCCTTTAACCGTCGCACAAAGAGCGCTCTCTCAGCTACGCCACGTCAGATTTTTACTGTCGCAGGTACCCCAAGATAACACCTCCCCACGGTAATTCTCTCCCTATCTTGATGCGACCTCCCCCCTCTCTCTCGTTTGGCTACGAGCACGCCACTGGGGATTGGGTCGTTGGTGTCTTGGCGGCTGGGCTGCGCCCCTATCCCCGGAGCTCCAGATCCAACCCCCCCTCTCTGTACCTCTCCTTCAACCCCGCCGCCTCCCTGCTGCTCCACCGTCGCCCGTCCTCTTCAGCTGTCGCGCCGCCCCCCTCTGCCACTCCTCCGCCACGCCCCTGCCCTAGCAGGTGACCGTGGTGAAGTTCTCAATGCGAAGAAGCCGAGGGAGGAGGAGCCAGTCCCCCAAATAAGAGTGCCCGCCCGCATCGTGCCCAAGCCCGGCGGCGATGGAATCAGACCTGCTGGAGGCGACGGCATCGCCTCCCGCGGACGTTACTGGAGGAGGCGCGGAAGATGGGGTTCGACTCCTCGGACTCGGATGAGGAAGGGGACGCCGATGACGAGCTCCGCATCCAGGCCCTGGAGCGCGCCATCTTGGAGCAGCCTCTCGACTACGATTCCCATGTTCAGGTACTACCGTCCGCGGCATTCTCTCTAGATTACATGTCTGAACCAATGCCAGCAAGCATATGTTGTCTTGCTGCCATTGCTCTTTTGCATATGAGCTTTGGGAGAGTCCCTGATATATGGATGTAGATGATCAAAAAGAGTTCAGAGAAGTCATCTCAAGTTCTTTCAGAAAATTAAAATTAATCATGCCACTTAAAACGTGCTTAAAGTGATATTTCTAACTTTGCCATCTGCAAGTATGTATGATTGTGGTATCCCAAAATTAGCGCCATGGAGTGGAGCTTCATCTGCCGGGACGCCGGTCATGTGCTCGTCGGTCCGCTGCTCCTTCTTCCTCCAGTCCCATTCCCAGTCCCAGGATAAGCAGCAACATCAAAGGTCTGACCCTCTCTCTTTTTATCCTGGTGGTGTATTTCATTGGACTTGCTCATGTGTCACACTGTTGCACTCGTCAGCATGCAATTACTTCCAATGAGACTCGGCATAATTACACATACATACCCATCTTGAGCAATTGAGGGTACTAAAACACAGTCATGCCATTTCTTTGTAACAACAGAAAATCTTCGATTTCAGTGTTGTTGGATTCTAGATGCAAGCTAGACAATATGTTCGATCAACTGATGTTTATGTAGGTTCGTGGTAGAACTGATGGCCATTGACACTGATTGTATAGGGTTGCAAGCCTCTGAAAGGCAGCAAGTAATCTGGTTCACACTCCCATCCTATGTAGGTCGATGGTACTACTGGCCAAACAGTGTTCAGTTTGTACAACATGTAGATATTACTATGCCACCTTGATCTACATTTGAACATATTAACTTTGCTAGAAAATTCCTAGTACTTTTATTGCCAAGTAAGTTCTGTGTACTTGTGAATGGAGATGCTTCTTTTGTGTATGTTTGCCAATGTTCAGTATTTCCTTTGGTAACATTGAGACTTTAGGAGTGAATATACACGCTATGCAATCACATCCAACAGCAATAACACCAGTAGCAAAATAAAACTATTGTATTTGTTTCAGTTGAGATCCTAAACTATATTAATATGTTATATAGCCAGCTTCATGTTAACATATTCCTACTTTTTCTTGCGGTGAAGTCAAAAGCTTTTTATTTATTATCAAGTTCTGGATACAATCAGCCTTTTGTTAGTTTCATGTTGTTAGTTTGACCCCGTTTTAACATGCAGAATTTAGAAAAAAAAATGTACTAATGCACACAAGAATAGGGGATAAAAGAGGATGCTGGTGATGTGGATTATAACATTTTTTCCCTGCTCATATGGAAACAATATTGAGGATACCACCCTCCATGCCCAAATATTATGTGCAGTTTTCTCACCTATTCTCTAAAAAAACTGCCACATAAATCTAATTTAATTTAAGCAAATCAATCTATGCTTTCTCCTAGGTGCTACGTGACTTCACTGCTCGCATTATTGACTGAGATTTCAAGTGCGACAACTTCACAAAAAAAATGGTTGGCTTGCTATCGTCTTGATGATCTTGAATTTCAGTTTGTTCTTTGATTTACGGTTTCAAATTTTATCCCACTTGAATACTTGATATCCAGTTTGAACTTTGGTCGAAAAACTTGGTTATTTTTGTTCTGATTGTTGACACATGTACTTAATTGACTACAAGCATCTCATTCATATGATTGATACAATACATTGCTTGCTTCATTCTGTTGGAAGAGGGATAGGTGTGCCTTAATGCAGACTGTATATGCGTCCTTGGTAGAACAATGTATGCATGTAGTGATGCAACTACGTGTACAAATCTGGGAGAACATGCATTCTTTCTCCCCTTTCTAGCAATTTACCACCACATAGAGGTTGTCCCAGGCATGTGTTTTTCCTAGATGCATGTGATGTTCCTTTCTTTTTCTCCCTGACTTGTTTATGGGCTTCTAGAGAAATTTATTCAAGGAATTATTTTCAAAGGATCTATTATAAAGAACTCTTTTTTCTACTTCTGGATAAGCGCAAAAAATCATGTGCCACAAAGGTTAGCTTCATAGTGTCCATGGCATGTTGATGGCTAGCTCTACTACGTCTAAAAATCGGAATTCAATCATTTTTTTCTCTTTTCTAGAAAGATAAGATCAATATCCAGTGTGATTCTCTTCTTATGTACCAGCTTCGCCGTGGAGCTCGAAGGCTGCTACTATGACTTGATGTCTGAAGTTACAGCCTTACAGGGGCATTGACTCAAATTTGCAACGACAAATTTTATACCATGCTTGTGTAGCTCAGTCTGGTAATTTTCTTTCTCGAACATCTAAACAGATTTAGTCCTATATCTTGCTTTGACACTAACTAATTCTTTATAAAAAATCTTAAAACTTGAGACTTGTGTGTTGTTGCTCTGTTTATCAGTGTACTATTGGCCTGCGTATCTAAATAAAATGGCAGTGTATATGACCATAATTATGTAGATTCTTGAGAGTTCAAAACTAAATCGTGATTCCATGTTTAGGGATCCAATCATTCAGTTTGGACATCCAATATCAGCTGTGTTGAGGTTTTGGATGTTTTACATAGGTAGCGCTGTATCTAATGCAAAATCATCACCTCACTGAACTACTGTTCAGTATGTGACCGACTAAACTGAACAAGATCACCTATATATCTTTGAACTAAAATACATTTAATTTATATTCTTGCTTCCGCCATGCCTCACCCCATTTCCTTCCCTTGGCCACCGCTCTGCCCCATTTCTATGTGAAACCCTAGAAGATGGTGGCGGCTGATTGATGTGGGCCTGCGGTAGCGACAACGGCTTCAAGCAGGAGTACTAGGAGAAAGGAAGACAAACATAGATCAATGTGGAGCATGAGGCGGGCAGCCAGAGTAGATCGACGCCGGGGCGTGAGGATCACCTCATCATTCTAAAACAATGCCACTTACACCATGTCAGTATAGTATCATGTTCATGTCAGAATCTAATAGATTTAGGAACATAGGGAGTAGATGGTAATTATGGACATCAGAGAGGAGTAAATTTGATCACATATACTCCCTCCGTAAAGAAATATAAGAGCGTTTAAATAACTAAAGTAGTGACCTAAACGCTCTTATATTTCTTTACAGAGGGAGTACTATATAGGGACTTCGTACATGCATTCTAGAAGCAGAAGCACAAAACCTTGTATGGAGAAAATTCACTTTTATTGAAGTACCGACATGAATATGACAGTGTGGTGTTGATCAGAAGTGGCGGGCGAGGCATGGAAGGTGACGATGACGAATGATATGGTGGTCAGCAGATAAAAGGTAATTGTCGCCGCCGTTTGGTCCCTCTCCTCTCCTTGCTTCTACCTCTTCATGTATTCATGTTTTGTGTTCTTGCCTTGTCAGAAGTTGTTCATCTCCATGGCCCAGCGGGGGTCTCTTCGGGGACTAATCTAGCATCAGGCGTTATAGGAGGAGAGATGGCTCTCATGGATTAGGATGTTACCAATCATTGACAGGTCATTCCATCGATTAGGATGTTGCACATCATTGACGGGTCCCGCACACTGCTCTTGTTGATTTGTTCTTGACATATCCTCTGTGGTGCTGTACTTTTTGAATCAGTTGGTGGTTTGTATTAGCAAGTAATTCCTCTGTAAACAAATATAAGAGTACTATCATTCTGTCACTTTTGAACCACCGATATTGTATGTGATCAGTCCTCTAAACTATAAAACTATTGCTTTTGTGTTCATACAAGCCTCTTAGTATATATGATGTCACTATTATCCTTTAGGGTTGATCCATTCTTTGAATGTGCGTTGTATAGCCTTGTCTTATTATTCTAGTCACCAACTTTTCATATTGTTGTACTTTGAGTCTAATGCAATAACACTACATAGTACAAACAAGTGAATATAAAGGGCGTAATTCACCTGGCACCGCCCCAATTTTCTCTCAGGAGGCGCCACCGGATGGCGCCCCAACCACTAGTGCTCTTAATAGGCGGTTGCAACCCTAGGCATAGCATAATTCAGGGAATTCCCTATTCCACGCATTTTGCGTAAAAATGTCGTACATTCGTACAGGAGACGGTCGATAGCCCATGGGATTGGTTCAGCTCATTTGTGCTGTACGCATAGGTTTTCACGGTCCAGTTTTGGAAACCTTGTAGTAGGTTCCTGTCCGATTTACCGGTTTTGGACCTTTCTAGAACGTTTTTGAACCGGGTATTTTTTTTTTCTATTTTTCTGTTTCTTTCTTCTTCTCCCCTTTCAATTTCGTTTTTTTCTTTCTAGTTTTGTCCTATCTTCTTTCTTTTAAAACATTAATTAAAAATGGATTAAAAAATTGCTCAGTATTTTCCAAAATATGTCTGTGTTTCCCCAAAAATATTCAAAAATTTAAGTTTGTGTTCACATTATTCCATTTTTAAGTATCTCGAAAGAAAATCAAAAATAAATATTTCGTTTTCATTTTTTTTAAATGTTCAAGTTTTTCCAACGTTGTTCTTAATTTTCAAATTGTTCTTTAAAAAACATAAATTTAAATAATATCGTGTTCTATGAAATGTATGGGAATTTCAACAAATATTCATGTTTTCAAAAATTGTTCGAAATTTCAAAAAGTGCACTTGTTAATAATTTATTTACCAATGCAATAAATGTCCCCGCTTCCAAATTTGTTTGGAATTTAAAGGAAGTGAGAGGGAGGGCCAAACGAAGGAGAAGAACGAAACGGGGAATGAAAACGATTCTGTTCTTCTTAAATAGGAGAGGTGCATGGGCTAGATGATCCCATTTGCTAGGTGTTGTTACAACAACTTTTATTCGAGGCATGCAGTAACAACTTTTATTGATACATTTTTTTAGAAGAGAACTATTGGTACATGACATGCTAGGCGCAAACAAAATATGTATGATGAGTAGGCCCACCCATTTCTAACACTAGAAAATGGATGACTCATGATAATGCGTGTGATCACCGCCTGGAACGGAAAGCCCGATTTGCCGCTTAATTTGGCAAGTAGTCAGCCAAACACAGAGGCGACGGAGTGGGCCATAGCTTGTCGTGAGGCCTTGGCAGTTGCTGCTGACCTATTTGTGGATCAGTTGGTAATTGCCATCGGTTGCAAACCGATCATGGGCGATATCGGGTGGGAGGCCCTCATATCACAGTTGTGAAAGAGATAAATGAGAGAAGAGTAAGTTTTTCTATATTCGATTTTATATTTGAAGGTTGAGCTTCGAACGAGGAGGCACACAATCTTGTAAAGTTTGTTGTCTCGCTTCCTCAGGGTCGCCATTTGTGGCTTCTATCCCCTCATGATCCCTTTGTATTCCGTTTAATATTGCTTTTAATTAATAAAATGTGGGATTCCTAAAAAATGTTTTTTCTTCTTCTTTTACCTTTCTCTTCTCATTTTTTCTATTTGTTTATTTTCATAAATTTAAAAGTTTTAAAATATTCAGAGTTTCAAATTTTGTGCAAAATTCATAAAATATTTTGAATTTCAAAATGTTGTTCATGTTTTTCAAAAAACAAAATTGAAATTTTTTTGTTCATAATTTTCAAGAAATGTTCATAAATTTAAAAACTATAAGGAAATTGTTTAAAAATATCACGTGTTTCTAATTTGGTTACCATATTTAAAAACTGTTCATGTTTCAACATATGTTCGTGTTTATAAAAAGTATTGGTTGTTATAGACAAATTTTTTGTGTTTGTAAAAAGGGTTTGGAATTTCTAAAAAATTGTCCGCACTTCAAAAAAATCAAAAAAAAAATTCAATTTTCGACGCTGCGGATTGTTCTTAAATATGTATACGCAACTGACATCTGTTCCACTGGCCAGAGGGTCACTAGAGTGTGAGGTTGCAAGGACGCTCCTTTTCTTGGTATTTTTGCGTCACGTGTTAAAAAGAAACTCCCTTCGCGTCGCACCCGGTGGGTGGGCCCAGGTCACCTGGACCCTGTGCGTCACGCTCCTACATGACGCAAAATGCGTTATACAGGATGTCCCTGGAATCAAAAGTGAAGATAAACATGACATTTTCTTTTAAGAAGAGAACACACGACCTTATAGAAGACCAAATGGGCAAACGAGACTAGACTTTTTTTTGTTCATGGCATGGGCCAGGCCCACATGGTCCATGGGGGCGCATAAACCTCACACGACCCCACACTACGGCCTTTCCATGTTCTTTCGTCCTTCATCATCATCAATTTACACAAAGACTTATCGATGGTGCGTCCTACATTACCACTAGCAACTCTACCTCGACCTTTTCTCTTAAGCCCTAACATAACAAAACCCTAAAACGCCGCTGAGGGGCGGCGAGGGTGGAACGGTGAGGCGGCCGGGCGGGTGATCCGTGGGCCGGTGGCAGCGGTGACGCGCTCGCAGCGAGGGCACATGGTGAGCGCGGACGCCGGGAGTGGCTGGCGGGTGTGCGGCGAGAGCACTGTGGGCGGCGCCATGCGCATCGCCCTCAGCTCCTCCACCTCCCGCTGCAGGCGGCGGTTCTCCTCCGTCAACGAGCCGAAGCAGCGTTTCAGGTACTCGCACTCCATCTCCGTGTGCTTCAGCTTAGTCCTGTACACGTACGTAGTTCAATTCAGATTATAGCACCAGCACCACTAGCTAAAGAGAGGGATCCAGGAATAGTAAGTAATAACACAAGTTGCTCCATCTCATAATGGAACATGCAACCTCGGAACCTACACTCGCACAAGTTAATGGTGCACATATAATTGCAACATGACAACATGCATGGTTGGTTGTATACTAATTGACGGGCACACGGAACAGAACGCAACCAAATGCATGCATATTTCACCGTGGGAGCTTAAACTAGCATGAGTAGAGCACTATACACAACTTAATTTGAGCATAGGCCCCCATTCCAAGAGCACTGTCATCTCGACGTGGAGTGAAGCAAGGCCAATGACTTTGCCAGGATAAGATGGACCGTAGTACCGGCCATCCAACTTCACGAGACTCGCTTGTAGCCGTTTCCTGGCTTGCACGTGCTGATTAGTCCACGTGCTGATGCCAGCGATTAGCTCAGTTGTTTAATCTAGAGAATCCTAATCTAGTACGTGTATCATGGAGTAATTACTATAAAAGGTGGCGAAGCCGCCTTACTCTATCAAGCTAGAGAATCTACCTAGTTGATCTTGTCCCGCATCTCAGATGCAGTACAAGTTTCAAGGTAGATAGTCAGTGATCTATGCCACCTTAATTGAGGGAAGGGTCCATAATTATGTTGGGACGAGAATAGGCTATCATTACTAGCTGGGACTGGACTAGTGCTGGACAAGCATATTATTACGTCATTACGATAGAAACTACTATAATCTCTACTATGTAAAGTTTCTTTGCACTGAACAACGGTGGGCCACAAACAACTCAGCTAATCTCGACGCGAGTTCAAAGTAACATGCACAGCCATGCTAGTCTGCAAGTTGGCTCAATGAAGTTGCAACGTTACGCCAGTAGCCTCAAACGTCAATCACTGGGCTGATGTTCCATGGTGATAAACACCTTATTATCTACTGATAGTAAGTTTGTACACTCTATTAAGGACTGGATAAGCATTGCCTTGAGTTACTTGACCTTTCAACGGAAAATGAGTAACACAAGGAACAAGCAGGTCCTCCAAGTTTGTCCCATTTGCCTCGGTTTCATCACTAAACTAACGAACCAATTGTACGTCACCGTCTTCCCCTACTTGAATGCATTGGCAGTAACCCTGCCCGTTTCCTAAAAAAAGGTCACTACTACTGCTAAATTAAGCCAACTAACTTGATTATCTTAATACTGACCGCCGAACGGAGTAGTACCATTTTGTGGGGTAGACGATTGGTAGGCTAACGGTGAAGTTCCAAGTGCATGTGAGGCTTGGCCATGTCAATGTGTGCTCGTGAACATGTATAAAGAGGTACACTGTTTATGTGAAGACGAACAAGTTAAAAGGGATTCCTTCCTATTTTTACCTTGCCCTGCGGTTCTGAAACCAGACCTCCACCTGCCTCGGCCGCAGCTTCAGTTTGATCGCCAAGGCCTCCTTTTGCTTCTGCAAGAATTCCACTTCCAACGCGTTAAATAAATTGCTGCACGCCCATGACGGTTCACACAGGGTGAAACCATATGTACAAAGAGGCGTGAATAAATATGAGTAACGTTACTCTGCTGGTCAAACAAAACCTAGTAGTGTATGTGGAGGAGTAACTGCGTTGCCCTGGCAGCTGTGACTAGATAGGTTCATTACTCGCCGCAGCCGCAGCCGCACTGTACCACGACGACATGAATACCACTGCATAAGACCAACGTTGTGCTCTACAGTCTCTGCTAGACTTTTATGCACCATGTACCGTGCGAACACAATCAGAGGTGCGCCCCCACTCTTTATTTGCCTACTAACAAGAGTACTACCCCTTATCTTGATTTCCCATGAAAGGGACATACAGTAGTATATATATAATCAAAGATCGAGCAGTGCTATGCTACTTGATGGATCAGTGGTTCTCCGACCCCATCGCAGGGTTACATGATGCTCTTCAATGTCCATCAGAGTAGCGCCACGGAAACGAATCCAGTTCAAGATTCATCCGTACGAGTTACCACCAACGGATCAACTTTGCAATAATGCTCTCATCCGTTTAAGAGATTTCTGGTGCACGTACGTATTACTACTAGAGATTATTACGTAGTACTACGTGTACTACATGCCGGCCAATATAATCTTTTTTGGATATGCCCATCTTCATCATCTTATAAGTGGAGAGGAAACTGAAGGAGTCGACAAACATTGGGTAGCAGACGTGTGTTGCTGACCGGTGAGAGGGTGTGGTTGAGGCGGAAGCTCTCCTCGAGGAGGCGGGACTGCTCCTTGGAGAGGCGGAGCTTCTTTGGGCGGTGCGGTCCGCCGGCGCCCCTCTCCTCCTCGTCCTCTTCCACGCCGCCCATCAGGAAATCCTCCTCCTCGCCGCCGCTCGCCGGCTGGTTCATGTCCAGGTCCCTCATGTTCCCGCCACCGTTGTTGCTCATGTTGTTGTTGCAAACAAACCCCTCTGCCATTGACAGCACGTCACAGTTAGTTCTCGTCAATGTTACACCCTCAACAGGCAGCTGGTTTCTTGAACAAACTCAAACATTTCACATGCAACTCAAAGAGAGAGTGAGAGAGAGAAAATGCTAGCTACGGTGCTGTGCATTTCTTTCCCGAAGCGCCCAAAAAAGTTTGTGCATGCGCATAGAAATATGATGTTCGCTGACAAGATTTGAAGCCATGAACGGAGAACACGATCCAACTTTTACAGCGGAAGCTATACTTGCAGTTGTAGGAGGGAGACGGAGAAGGAAAACAGCTTCTAGGTGGTCTCCTGAGCTTACCTGAGCCAGATGAGGAGCTGAGGCCGGGGACAGCCATGGTGAGCTCCAGGCCTGAAGGAGAGGTGGCCCCCATCACAGGCGACAAGCCAATGCGGAAACACGAGCAAGGAAAGGGTGGGTGATAAGGATGGAGGGGAGAGGAGGAGGCAAAGGCCAAGACAAAGACAGATTGAAAAGGAGTAGAAGCCTGGGGAGGCTTTATATAAAGGAGGCCGGGACGCCGGGTAGTAGAGCGATACCACCAATACTCGTACTACGTTCGAACTTTTAACAGTGGCAGTACCATTGGATGGAGAAAAATATATGAAATGAAACCACTCTATTATGAGCGAGCAACACTGGTAGCAGGGTGTGATGTACTTTGTCTGACAAGAAATTATTAGGTTCACACTGTTGGAGACATCATGAGGTTTTCTGCTTTGACCGGGATTAGGCATTTCCAACGTGAATAACTAAAACACCTGAAGGTCCGGAACAAGCCGGATGCTTTTAGTCATCCAAGGTTGATCAGCAAATCGGTCCCAACGGTCTCGATGTCGAAATCCCGCAGCCCGGACTCAAATCGAGGAGAGCTCTTGAGGAGTCCGGATGTCCGTCATTCAGAGCCCGCGTATTCTCGCATTCGGGCCCTCCTTCTCTTCCCCCTATCTGTCGCAGCCATACCCCCTCCCCCGCGGACACCGCGTAGCTCTTCTTGTACCCCGGTCAACACCACCCAAGCCTTGCCGGACGCCGGCGCCATACTCCCCCGGATCCGGTCACCGCCTAGCTACCCTCCGCCCCTACGGGTGCCGTCCATGGTGGACACCACACCCGGCAAGTGGTCAGACAAATGCCATGGTGCAAAAAATTTAAGTTCTCATTATTTACTTTGAATCAAGCACGATGGATTCGGACGAATATTTCTACACCAAGTTTATGGATTCGTCTTCATGGGATGAGGGCGAAGATGGGGACGAAACGACGATGATGATGGCGATTCTTGAAGAAACGGAGCGTGCCGAGGAGCATGTTCTTAACTTCAAGGGATCACAAAAGGGATGTTGAGTGTTAAACTAGAACAGGGCACAATAGCATATGACTCGCTACTATGGCTATTTTACCCTCGACACCCTATTTGAAAACTATTTTCGACATCGATTCCGAATGGAGCAACCATTGTTCATGCTCCTCTACGGATGTGTCAAGGGTATGATGATTATTTCAAGTCGAAGAAGGATGTCGTTGGCCGCGTCGGGTTCTTAGGTCTCAAGAAGTGGACAACTACTATGACAATGCTTGCCGATGGCCCGTGCGCGTATTCCTAGTATGAGTATCCCCGGATGTCTGAAAGCCATGGTCAAATTTGTTACTGTCGTAGTCAAGGTGTGCACTTAAAATGGAAGAACTGTTCATATGCTCAACAAAATCAATACATTGTCCATCATAAAAGGCCCAGTGGAATTCGTGAAGTAGTTGCATCACAAGACTTTCGGATTTGGCACTCTTTCATTGACATGTCAGGGTCTCACAATGACGTCAATGTGTTGCATCGGTCTCCATTGTTTGCAAGGTTGTGTGCGGATGAAGCTTGCTCATGCAACTATACCATCAATGGGTATGGTTACAAAATGAGGTACTATCTTTGTGATGATATCTACCTTCCGTAGGTGACCTTTTTCAAGCCCATCTCCGAGCCAAGAGGTAACAAAAAATGTCACTTTGGTGCAAGACAAGACAATGCTAGAAAGAATGTGGACATGGCATTTGGTGTGCTCCAAGCTCATTTTGCATTTGTTCGCGGACCTGCTATATAATGAGATTCGGAGACATTGTGCAAGGTGATAACAGTTGGTATGATCATGCAAACCATGATTGTGAAGAATGAGGGTGAGGAAGTTCGTCATGGTCTAGAATTGTAAACAAAGGGTGATCCTATATAGCTGCCATAGCATAATCCAATGATTTTTGCGAAATTTCTTAAGTTGCATCATCAGATTCGCAATCCACAAACCGAAGCTTCGGAATGATCTAGATGAGCATTTGTGGATGTTTCATATGTACAATTAGAACATGTGCACTTAAAATTGTTGTTGCATTGGAATATTTATATTTGACTTCTTAGGGGTAAATGTTGCATCTTACTCCTTAGTTCGCGAGCAACTCCGTCGAGATAATGTCACGAACTCACAAAGGTGAAACATTAAACCAAGTCTTACATAAATTATTAGTGCAACCTTCCCTAGCAGGCTTGTGAGCGGCCATGTTTGTTGTTTGTCTGGACCAAATCGCTCGAGGTTCATCTACTCCCGTTCACCCCGGGCGCGATCCGAGGGCCCTTTACAGCTGGTTGCGGTGCTTTTCGGCCGGCCGGCCATGGCGATCGGGTGTGCCATGCTAGCTAGTGATCCCATATTTATCTCCAGTCCCATATTTAACAAGACTCATACTAGAAAACAAGGATCTAATAGGAGACACATCAATAACTTTCAGATCTTCATCTTTATTTTCATGATAGCTGGAAGAACACGCTTTCATAAAGCAATCTTTTTTAGCACGCATCCTAGTGGTTCTTTCTTTGCACTCATCAATGGAAATTCTCATGGCTTTGAGAGACTCATTGATATCATGCTTAGGTGGAATAGATCTAAGTTTCAAAGAATCAACATCAAGAGTAATTCTATCCACGTTTCTAGCCAACTCATCAATCTTAAGCAATTTTTCTTCAAGCAAAGTATTGAAATTCTTTTGTGAATTCATAAAATATTTAACACTAGTTTCAAATTCAAAGGGTATCTACCAAAATTTCCATAAGAGTTATAGTGATTTTTCCTATTATTGTTTTGAGCCATAGTGACAAGCAAGCAATCCAACACACAAGCAAACAAGAGGGAAGCAAACGGTAAACACACGGAAGAAGAAGGGCGAATAAAACGGCAAGGATGGAGTGGGGGAGAGGAAAACGAGAGGCAAATAATGTAGTGCGAAGGATAAGGGTTTGTGATAGGTACTTGGTATATGACTTTTGCGTAAGCCTCCCCGGCAACGGCGCTAGAAATTCTTCTTGCTACTTCTCGAGCTTGCGTTGTATTCCCCCGAAGAGAAAAGGGTGATGCAGCATAGTAGTGTAAGTATTTCCCTCAGTTTTTGAGAACCAAGGTATCAATCCAGTAGGAGACCACACGCGAGTCCCTCGCTCCTGCACAAACAAATAAGAACTTCGCAGCCAACGCGATAAGGGGTTGTCAATCCCTTTACGGTCACTTACGAAAGTGAGATCTGATAGATAGGATAGTATAATATTTTTGATATTTTTGGTATAAGAAAAAGAAAGTAAATAAAGCAAAGTAAAGTAGATGGAAGATTAATATGTTGAGAATAGACCCGGGGGCCATAGGTTTCACTAATGGCTTCTCTCATGATAGCAGAATTCTACGATGGGTGAACAAATTACTGTCGAACAATTGATATAAAAGTGCATAGTTATGAGAATATCTAGGCATGATCATTATATATAGGCATCACGTCCGTGACAAGTAGACTGAAACGATTCTGCATCTACTACTATTACTCCACACATCGACCGCTATCCAGCATGCATCTAGAGTATTAAGTTCATAAGAACAGAGTAATGCTTTAAGCAAGATGACATGATGTAGAGGGATAAACTCAAGCAATATGATATAAACCTGTAGCGACCACGATCCGAATGGACCAAAGTCTCTGTGTTCCGTGTCATCCCTAGATCAGTAATGCTGACACACACAGTACTTGAAGGATTTATAACAGAGTAGCAATCACACACTTATTACAACGAATGTCTCAAAAGAGAAATTATTACAAAATAAAATGGCATAAGGCCATCTAACACGATAACAGCGGAAGAATTGGAAGATAAGTGAGTCCATGAACTCCAACGGCATAGCTGAGTGCGTGACAACGACCTAGCGCACCTTACTCTTCTTCTGAAAAGTCTGCAACGTAACATGTTGCAGCCTGAAATGGGTCAACACATGGAATATGCTGGCAAGATAACACAATAGAGCAAGTAACAGAATAAAGGCTAACACTACATGCATATATGGCTGGTGGAGGCTCTAAGGTTAAAGTTTTTGCATAAAGCCAATTTCCCCTACAACAAAGGAATAACTTTTATTTTAACTATCATGGTAGTTGAAACATCATTGAGAAGCTACCTCCAACTCAATCCCAATTAAAGTAGTCATCATTAACCCACAAAATTAACTTTAGAGTGATGAGATCAACCAATAATTCAAGTACCAAATACTCAAGATGTCCATAACCGGGGACACGACTAATCATGATTAGTTTGTACACTCTACAGAGGTTTGCGAACTTTTCCCCACAAGACTCGATCTCCTCCGTTGGATTTCTCGCAGTGCATGGTGTTTGAGGAACGGATGACCGAGACACAGTCTTTCAGAAGCATTTACTCTTTACCCCGGGTGGACCCGTACACCTACTTTCCCCTACATCTGCTAGTCCACCACTGAAAGAGCTCACACAAGATACTCAACTATGCGAGAGCCCATAATGGCACTGTGGACATAGAAGTTTCTAGCATGAATAGTTTTATGATCTCTTTGAGCCTGGGTGGCATTCCATAGGAAAAATCACACGGTACCCCCGGGGATTACCGAGGACAACACTGGATTCTCCAGGTGCTCTGCAACCAATCCATCCAGATGTGTATTAAAGTAGCCACCTTAAGTTGAACCATTAATTAATAATCTCACATCTGTCATGGATACTCTCAAACCCAATCCACGTCTACGAGCATAGCATGGAAACCTAAGCATAACTTAGAAGTAACTCCCAAGGGTTTGAAAATAATGCAGGTAATAGGTTCTACCTCAATCTACTTCCCAGACCCACAAATAAGGATGGCAATTTTACCCATGGATATGGATACCCATGGATATTCGACCCGTATGGACAGGGTTTGGATATGCTTTTGCGTCCATGGGCGGCGCCCAAACCTGACCCGATTACTCATGGGTAGGGCATGGACATAATCTTGTACCTATGGATATATCCAAACCCGACCCAATAGTATGACTTAATGGCGATATTCTGCTATCACTACCCCACAGTCACATGTCACACTGTAATTTCATCTATTATAATCTTAAACATTGAAAGCAAATTGCACAATCCCCACCGTAACTTATATTAATTGTCATTCAATCCCCGCCTTAATATTACTTTAGCCCCCTTCGGATCTTTTATGTCGCTGTTAAATGACTTATCATTAAGTATCAGCCCCGTCACCTCTTCTTCTCCTGCATCCCGAGAGATGGTCGACACTGTCAGCCGCTATCTCCATGTATGGTGGAGCACTTCAACAGCCAACACCACTAGCTTATCACAACACAACTAAGTATCCCATCGTCCCCTCCGTATCTGCTTTTTCACACGTGCATTGATGCATGGGTGCAACAACTTATGTGCACGTTGTGTTGTGTCTTATGTATATGTCTTGAGGGGACCCCATGGATATCCAACGGATATGGATATCCATCGGGTTTGGACATGGACACAATTTTTCGCCCATGATTTTTTTTCATGGGCGGAGAGAGACTGTCTTCCTGGATATGGATATGGATTTGATGTTGTTCAACCCGATCCAAACCCGACCCATTGCCATCCTTACCCACAAATGAAGAGATCCTACTCATGCAATGTGTGAGGGTTTGATCTAATGCATAAAAACTAGATAATAAAGGGCATGATCAAAGTGTTACTTGCCTTGCTGATGATTCGCAAAACCTAGGGACTCGTAGTAGCACGCTTCGCACTCTGGGAATTCTATCGCAATCAAACAGTAGCATACATAAGAAACCGAGCAAAGATGCACATGCAAAACTCCAAATAAGAAGATCTAACAAGAAAGTTCAATTGAAGAACTCCGGTTTGCAAAAAGAATCAAAACAAACGGAGCAACGAAACTCAAACTAAGAAAGAAACAAGATCCGTTTACTAGATTGAACTAAAGTCAAATTTTATAGTACCAAAACTTTATTCAAGTTGGTTAAACGGAAAGAGGGCTCCGAGACGAAGATCTAGGCGCTTGAATCGCCTGATTCCGACTTACGACCGAAAAGAAAAACTAAAAAGATGATCAGGGCAGAAATCTCGATCGAAAATAATCGCGCAAAACCCCGAAAAGAAAAACTGACGAACAGGCTAACGAACGAACGTTTGTTGTCTGTGACTAACGGGCGAGCAACGTTCGTTAAAACGAACGTACAGACGAACGTCCGCTATTTAACCGAACCGAGAAAAACCGAACCGATCTAATAAAAAAACAGATCTAGGGGCTACGAAAAAAACGATCGGTTTTCTTCGGAAAACCGATGGCGGCGGCGGGTCCGGCGGCGGCGGCGGCGGCGTGCTCCGGCGAGCGGGCGGCGGCGGCGTGCTCCGGCGGCGGGCGGCGAACGGCGGGGTGGCGGCGTGCTCCGGCGCGGGCGGGCGGCGGCGGCTAGGGTTCGGCGAGGCGAGGGGCTGGGCTGCGGGGCGGCGGCGGCTGGGCTTTGAAAGGCTGGTCGGGCGGAGTCCCATTGGGATACGGCCCGGCTAGGTTGGTTCCACGTTTTTTTAAACAGTTCTGACGCAGTAAAACGGGCGAAAAAAAATACTAAACCGACTCGAAAAATTCCGAAATAAATTTTCACCGTCCTCTAATAATATTTAGGACAAAGTGAACATTTTTTTCCACGACCTAAATGCAATTTTGAAAAACGCGCATTTTTCCTATGCAAATAAAATTGCGAATAAAACCAAATAAAATACCAAAGTTGTTTTTAATATTTTTCCTCCAATATTTCTTTTGTTTTGGAGCAGTCATATGATCTCCGCTCATATATTTTATTATGAAATATTTTTCGGAGAGAAAAATAATTAAAACCAAAGTGATCCCCGTATCGATATTTGAGAGAACTCAAATATGAAAATGGTAAAATCCCCAACTCTCTCCCTGGGTCCTTGAGTTGCTTAGAATTTCGAGGATCGCAACACACAAATGCAATTAAATATGATATGCAATATGACCTATGTATAACATTCCAAATTGAAAATTTAGGATGTTATAAACCTACCCCCATTAGGATGAATCTCGCCTTCGAGATTCGGGTTGGCTAGAAAATAGGTGTGGGTGGTCCTTGCGTAGATCATCCTCTCGTTCCCAAGTGGCTTCATCTTCGGTATGGTGACTCCACTGAACTTTGCAAAACTTAATAACCTTGCTGCGGGTGACTCTGCTTGCAAACTTGAGGATCTTGACCGGTTTCTCCTCGTAAGTTAGACCACTATCCAGTTGAATTGCTTCCGGGGGCTCTGTGTCTCTCAAAGGAACATCGGCCATCTCAGCATGGCACTTCTTAAGCTGGGAAACGTGAAACACGTCATGAACTCCTGACAAATCTTTGGGTAACTCTAATTGGTAGGCAACCTCTCCCATGTGTTCCAAAACACAGTATGGTCCCACAAATCTCGGGGCTAACTTTCCCTTAACTCCGAAACGTTTTACTCCTCGTAGAGGCGATACTATCAGGTACGCTATGTCTCCGATTTCATATACTACTTCCTTGCGCTTTGAGTCTGCATAACTCTTCTGCCTGGACTGAGCTACCTTCAATCTTTCTCGAATCAGCTTAACCTTCTCTTATGACTCTTTGAGTAGATCCGGTCCAAATAACTGACGGCCTCCGACCTCATCCCACATTAACGGCGTTCAACACCTCCTCCCATACAATGCTTCGGATGGTGCCATCTTCAAACTGGCCCGGTAACTATTGTTGTACGAAAACTCCGCGTAGGGGAAGTTGTCATCCCAACTAGATCCATAATCTAGCGCGCAAGCTCTCAACTTGTCCTCCAGGATTTGATTGACTCTCTCGGTCTGTCCATCGGTCTGCGGGTGGAAAGCTATACGAAATTCTAGCCTGGTTCCCAAAGTCTGGTGTAACTGATGCCAAAACTTTGATGTAAACTGTGTTCCTCTATCTGATACGATGGTCCTCGGAACTCCGTGCAGACATACGATCATGGTCATGTATATCTTGGCCAACTTCGCACTGGTATAAGTGGTTTTCACGGGGATAAAATGGGCTACTTTGGTCAAGCAATCCACTACTACCCAGATTGAGTCATATCCCGATTGGGTCCTGGGTAATCCAGTGATAAAGTCCATGCCAAGCTTATCCCACTTCCATTCGGGTATCGGCATAGGCTGCAGTAATCCTGCTGGCTTCTGATGTTCTGCCTTCACTCTCTGGCATACATCACATACGGCTACATACTCAGCAATATCCTTCTTCATTCCCGTCCACCAGAAACGTTCCTTCAAATCCAAATACATCTTAGTGTTTCCGGGGTGTATCGAGTATGGTGAATCATGTGCTTCCTGTAGTATCAGCTTCCTGATCTCGGCGTTGTTGGGCACATAGACTCGGTCCTCAAACCACAAGGTGTCGTGTTCGTCCTTACGAAAACCCTTGGCTTTTCCTTCATTCATCTTCTCCTTTATCTCGGCAATCTCTTTGTCATCTTTCTGGGCTTCTCGTATCTTTCCCAATAATGTTGACTGAACTTCCAAGGCTGCAACAAAACCTCTAGGAACTATCTCCAAACGAAGCTCCCTGAGATCCTCTGCTAACTCCCTTGGAAATCCTCCATTTACTAGGGTATTGGCATAACTCTTCCGGCTCAAAGCGTCTGCAACGACATTGGCCTTGCCTGGATGATAGTGCAGCTTCATATCATAATCCTTTATGAGCTCCAGCCATCTCCTCTGTCTGAGGTTCAGCCCCTTCTGGGTGAAAATGTACTTCAAACTCTTGCGATCCGTGTACACATCGCATCGATTCCCAATAAGGAAATGTCTCCAGGTTTTGAGCACATGCACTACTGCTGCTAACTCCAAATCATGCGTAGCATAATTCAACTCGTGCGTTCGAAGTTGACGAGATGCATAAGAAACAACTCTTCCGTCCTGCATGAGTACTCCTCCAAGTCCTAAGCGAGAAGTGTCGCAATACACTTGGAAATCCTTGGGTATATCTGGCAAGATCAGCACTGGGGTTGTCGTCAAACATTTCTTCAACTCCTGGAAACTTTGTTCGCACTCTTCAGTCCAATAAAACTTGGTGACCTTCTTCAACAATGCCGTCATAGGCTTTGCAATCTTGGAGAAATTCTCTATGAACCTCCGGTAATATCCCGCGAGTCCAAGAAACTGCGGATTTCTCCAACTGAGGTGGGTGCCAACCACTGAGTGACTGCCTGCACCTTGATAGGATCCACTGCTATACCTTCTCCTGATATAACATGTCCTAAGAATCCAACTTCCTTCAACCAAAACTTATATTTGCTAAACTTGGCATATAACTGATGTTTTCTGAGCTTCTCAAGAACTAAACGCAAATGCTCCTCATGTTCCTCTTCGTTCTTCGAGTACACCAAAATATCATCAATGAATACCACCACAAACTTATCCAAGAACTCCATGAACATGTTATTCATCATACTCATGAAATAGGCAGATGCGTTAATCAATCCAAATGACATAATCGTATACTCATATAGCCCATACCTTGTGGTGAAGGTTGTCTTACGTATATCCTTCTCTCGGATCTTCAACTGGTGGTATCCTCATCGTAGATCGATCTTGGAGAATACTTTAGCTCCTTGAAGTTGGTCGAACAAATCATTGATCATCGGCAATGGGTACTTATTCTTAATCGTCACTTCATTTAGTGCCCGATAATCAACGACCATTCTTAAAGATCCATCCTTCTTCTCGACCAAAAGCACTGGGGCTCCCCAAGGTAATGAACTTCGTCAAATGAACCCTGTCTCCAATAACTCCTTAATCTGCTTCTTGATCTCCTCTAGATCATTTGTTGGCATCCGGTATGGCCTCTTCGAGATTGGTCCGGTGCCTGGCAATAGCTCTATCAAAAACTCAATATCCCTATCTGGCGGCATGCATGGTAGCTCCTCTGGAAATACATCCAGGAAATCCTTTACTACATGCACTTCCTCCTGAACAACTCCCGAGTGAGAATTTACTTGTGTCCTCCTAGGCGAATGCCTAGATATGTACTTGATCCTTTTTCCCTCCGGGGTGGTAAGTAAAATCGACTTACTGGTACAATTGATGTTCCTTCCATACATCGATAGCCAATCCATACCTAGTATCACATCCAATCCTTGTGACTCCAAAACTATCAGGTCTGAGAGGAAAACATGGTGTCCAATGGTCAATGGCATCTGAAAACATCCTTGATTTGCCATATATTCCGCTCCTGGTGAGCTTACTAACATAGGGGTCATAAGTACTTTGGTGGGCAACTTATATCTATCCATGAATCTCCTTGAAATGTATGAATGCGATGCACCAGTATCAAAAAGAACTTACCGACAACTAGGCTGCTCTTCAAACTCCTCCACGGTCATGTGGTTCACTTGTCCCTTGTTAAAAGGGTTGGGCTTCTTCCCAGCGCTTCCATTGCCGTTCCCAATCTTCGCTTCAGGGCACTCTCGGACATAGTGTCCATTCTTCCCGCACTTGAAACAGGCAATGTGACTTAAATCCCTCTTGGCGGGTGTGGATGGAGTAGAGCAGTTCTGATTATTGCTTGATCCATTCCCATTCCCATTCTTGGAGCCAGTGTGGTTGTGAGAACTCCCTCCATTGTGGGTGTGGCTTCCATGGTTATGGGTGTATCCTCCCGAGTTCGGGGTGAAACGGGGCTTCTGCTGGGCTCCAGAGTTATTATTTCCTTGTCCATACTTCCTCTTGCGGCTCTCGCTCTGTTGCTGCTTCCCTTCAATCATAAGAGCCTTGTCTGCCAACTCCTGGTAGTTGTTGAATGTTGACACCATCAACTGTATGCTCATCTCATCATTCAACCCTTCCATAAACTTCTCCTGCTTCGCGGCATCTGTGGCCACATCATCAGGGGCATAAAGAGATAGAGTACTAAACTCATCTATGTACCGAGCCATAGTATGATTCCCTTGGCGCGAGTTGCGAAACTCACGCTTCTTCATGCTCATGGCTCCAGTTGAGACATTGGCGGTGCGAAAAGCTTGCTAAAACTGATCCCAAGTGATATTGGCTATAGGAAAAGTGGCTGTGTAATTCTCCCACCATGCTGCGGCTGGTCCAGCCAATTGATGTGCGGCAAAACGCACCTTCTCAGCATCCGTGCAATTCGCGGTGGTCAACTCCCTTCCAATCTTACGTAGCCAGTCATCAGCAACTATGGGCTCAATGCTACTAGAAAACACCGGCGGCTGCAACCTTAGAAAACGGGCTAGGTTGTCCACTGGTGGTGGTGGTGGTGGTGGAGGGTTGTTGTTGTTGTTCTGGTTGTTCTGGACAAGAAGTTGCATCAAAGTGTTGTGCTGCTGGATCAACTGAGTGAGCTCAGGGGGAAACTGAAATCCGGGCTCACGTCTGGGAGGCATCTGATGGGTGTAGAGGGAAGGGATTAGAATAGAAATGAAGTCTATGGGGAAATTCACTACCCATATGCACATGAGGCAAACACAATCATATCACACCAATCAATTTCAAGCAAAGGGCATACAAAGATCTAACTAACGTTACAAAAGTACTCTAAATTCTACTTTATGGGGGAAAACTAATAGTCAGAGGGTGGTCATCTAGAAATTTTGATCAGCGGAAGATTCCATGATATCTGCTCCAGCTTCATCTTCATAGTCATCATCACTATCATCGGAGTCTGAGTCGGTGTCATCAATGATGATGTAGTCCTCAGAACGAATCTCGTGAGGTTCTTCTTCTTCTTCTCCTCCTAGCGCGGGATCTCCCATGAATACTCCTAGCTTCGTCGTCAAGTCGTCATTCTTCTCCACAAGTATTGTCATCTCCTCCTCGTATCTGTCACGTGTAGAGTTGAGTTATTCTTCTAGCTCCAAGTTCCTGGTTAACACCTTCTTCAAGTCTATCATGCCTGCGCACATCTGGTGCTCCTGTCGACGAATGTGCTGGTTTAACTCCTGGATGAAAGCTGCAATGGACCTGTCCTTTCGGGTGCTGATCATATCACATTGCTCATCTCGGCGCCCGCATATCTGATAGATAGTGTCCTTCAGCTCCTGCTTGTAGACTTCTCCAATTCGTCCCATGGCAATGTGGGCTGCCATACTCTTGCCTAGGCTCCAGGTTGGTGCATCAAAGGAAAACTCCATGGGCTCGGTGACTGGCACGAATGTCCTCCCGGGAATTTGAATGTGAATAATCCATCGCTCCTCTTCTGGTAAAGTGGTGGTGTAGGTCCCGGTGAAGCTTGGTATTCTGATGTTCAGGTACCTAGTGACTTCCTTCAAATGTCGTCCAAAAGGTGTGTCTTCATCCGGTTGGGTGAACTTGTTCCTTGGGTCCACCATCCTAAAGAGTAGAAAATGGAGAGGAGTCAGAAAAGAGTAGAGAAGAGTGACCTAGGGTTTATCTTAGTGGTCGTGTCCTACAGTCAGCGTGTGCTATGATACCATCTAGTAGCGACCACGATCCGAATGGACCGAAGTCTCTGTGTTCTGTGTCATCCCTGGATCGGTAATGCTGACACACACAGTACTTGAAGGATTTATAACAGAGTGGCAATCACACACTTATTACAATGAATGTCTCAAAAGAGAACTTATTACAAAATAAATGCCATAAGGCCATCTAACACGATAACAACGGAAGACTTGGAAGATAAGTGAGTCCATCAACTACAACGATATAGCTGAGTGCATGACAACGACCTAGCGCACCTTACTCTTCTTCTGAAAAGTCTGCAACGTAACATGTTGCAGCCCGAAACGGGTCAGCACATGGAATATGCTGGCAAGATAACACAGTAGAGCAAGTAACAGAATAAAGGCTAACACTACACGCATATATGGCTGGTGGAGGCTCTAAGGCTAAAGTTTTTGCATAAAGCCAATTTTTTCCTACAACAAAGGAATAACTTTTATTTTAACTATCACGGTAGTTGAAACACCATTGAGAAGGTACCTCCAACTCAATCCCAATTAAAGTATTCATCATTAACCAACAAAATTAACTATAGAGTGATGAGATCAACCAATAATTCAAGTACCACATACTCAAGACGTCCATAACCGGGGACACGGCTAATCATGATTAGTTTGTACACTCTGCAGAGGTTTGCACACTTTTCCCCAGAAGACTCGATCTCCTCCGTTGGATTTCTCGCACTGCATGGTGTTTGAGAAACGGATGATTGAGACACAGTCTTTCAGAAGCATTTACTCTTTACCCCAGGTGGACCCATACACCTACTTTCCCCTACATCTGCTAGTCCACCACTGAAAGAGCTCATACAACATACTGAACTATGCGAGAGCCCATAATGGCATTATGGCTGCACACGGAAGTTTCTAGCATGAATAGTTTTATGATCCCTTTGAGCCTGGGTGGCATTCCATAGGAAAAATCACACGGTACCCGCAGGATTTCCTAGGACAACACTGGATTCTTGAGGTGCCCTGCAACCAATCCACCCAGATGTGTATTAAATTAGCAACCTTAAGTTGAACCATTAATTAACAATCTCACATATGTCATGGATACTCTCGAACCCAATCCACGTCTACGAGCATAGCATGGCAACCTAAGCATAATGTAGAAGTTACTCCCAAGGGTTTGAAAATAATGCAGGTAATAGGTTCTACCTCAATCTACTTCCCAGACCCACAAATTAAGAGATACTACTCATACAATGTGTGAGGGTTTGATCTAATCCATAAAAACTGGGTAATAAAGGGTATGAGCAAAGTGTTACTTGCCTTGCTGATGATTCGCAAAACCTAGGGACTCGTAGTAGCACGCTTCGCACTCCGGGAATTCTATCGCAATCAAACAATAGCATACACAAGCAACCAAGCAAAGATGCACAGGTAAAATTCCAAATAAGAAGATCTAACCAGAAAGTTCAACTGAAGAACTCCGGTTTGCAAAAAGAATCAAAACAAACGGAGCAACGAAACTCAAACTACGAAAGAAACAAGATCCGTTTACTAGATTGAACTAAAGTCAAATTTTACAGTACCAAAACTTTGGTCAAGTTGGTTAAATGGAAAGAGGGTTTTGAGACGAAGATCTAGCCGCTTGAATCGCCTGATTCCTACTTACGAGCGAAAAGAAAAACTAAAAAGAAGATCAGGGCAGAAATCCCGATCGAAAATAATCGCGGAAAAACCCAGAAAAAGAAAAACTGACGAACAGGCTAACGAACGAACGTTCGTTGTCTGTGACTAACGGGCGAACAACGTTTGTTAAAACAAACGTACGGACGAACGTCCGCTATTTAACTGAACCGAGAAACACCGAAGCGATCTAATAAAAAAAATAGATCTAGGGTTCACGAAAAAAACGATCGTTTTTCTTCGGAAAACAGACGGCGGCCGCGGGTTCGGCGGCGGCGGCCGCGTGCTCTGGCGAGCAGGCGGCGGCGGCATGCTCCGGCGGCGGGGGGCGAACGGCGTGCTCCGGCGCGGGCGGGCGGCGGCGGCTTCGGGCGGCGGCGGCTAGGGTTCGGGCGAGGCGCGCGGCTAGGCTGCGGGCCGGCGGCAGCTTGGCTTTTAAAGGCCGGCCTGGCGGAGTCCCGTTCGGATATGTTCCGGCTAGATCGGTTCCACCTTTTTTTAAACAGTCATGACGCAGTAAAGCGGGGAAAAAAATACTAAACGGACTCAAAAAATTCCGAAATAAACTTTCACCGTCCTTTGATAATATTAAGGTCAAAGTGAACATTTTTTTCCCGGACCTAAATGCAATTTTGAAAAATGCGCATTTTTCCTATGCAAATAAAATTGCAAATAAATCCAAATAAAATACCAAAGTTGTTTTGAATATTTTTCCTCCAATATTTCTTTTGTTTTGGAGAAGTCATATTATCTCCGCTCATATATTTTATTATGAAATATTTTTCGAAGAGAAAAATAATTAAAACCAAAGTGATCCCCGTACCGATATTTGAGAAAACTCAAATATTAAAACGGTAAAATCCCCAACTCTCTCCGTGGGTCCTTGAGTTGCTTAGAATTTTGAGGATCGCAACACACAAATGCAATTAAATATGATATGCAATATGACCTATGTATAACATTCCAAATTGAAAATTTGGGATGTTACAAAACCCCATCTTTTTATCCTCGATGGCAACAATACAATACGTGCCTTGCTGTCCCTGCTGTCACTGGGAAAGGACACCGCAAGACTGAACCCAAAGCCAAGCACTTCTCCCATTGCAAGAACTATAGATCTAGTAGGCCAAACCAAACCAATATTTCGAAGAGACTCGCAAGGATATTATAATCATACATAAAAGATTTCAGAAAAGAATCAAATATTATTCGTAGATAATCTTGATCATAAACCCACAATTCATCGGATCTTGACAAACACACCGCAAAATGATTACATCTAATAGATCTCCTCGAAGACCGAGGAGAACTTTGTATTGAGATCCAAAAAGAGAGAAGAAGCCATCTAGCTAATAACTATGGACCCGAATGTCTGTGGTAAACTACTCACAACTCATTGGTGAGGCTATGGTGTTGATGTAGAAGCACTCCGTGATGAACCCCCCCCCCCTCCGGCGGAGCTCCGGAACAGGCCCCAAGATGGGATCTCACGGGAACAGAAGGTTGCGGCAGTGGAATTAGGGTTTTCTCTTTTGCCTCGATGTTTTCAGGGTACATGGATATATATAGGAGGAAGGAGGGCATCGGGGGAGCCAGAGGGGCCCCACGAGGGTGGGCGGCGCGCCTGGCCCCCTAGGCTTGCCCTGGACCCTCGTCGCCGCCTCTCTCGTTCCCTCACGTGTACTCCAAGTCCTGTGGGTAGATACGGTTCCAAAAATAACTCTCCCGAAGGTTTCATTCCGTTTGGACTCCGTTTGATATTCCTTTTCTGCGGAACACTGAAATAGGCAAAAAACAGCAATTTGCACTGGGCCTTGGGTTAGTAGGTTAGTCCCAAAAATAATATAAAAGTGTATGATAAAGCCTATTAAACATCCAAAACCGAATATATAATAACATGGAACAATCAAAAATTATAGATAGGTTGGAGACGTATCAAGTGCGCAAAGATTTCTACCGGAGAAACAAAGACAAGAACGTGCATCAACCCCTATGCATAGATTACCCTAATGGCACCGCGAGAATCCGCAAGTTGAGTGCCAAAACACATATCAAGTGAATCAATATGATACTGTCATGGTTCTAAGTCTGACAGTACGAGTAGGGGTACGTAAGAGGAGGCAAGGCCCTAGCTATGGTGAGATTGTACGCAAGATGTATACGAGTTCAGGCCCTTCTCGGACGAAGTAAAGGCCCTACGTCTCGGTGCCCGGAGGCGATCGACTGGAACATATATGGGTGTTTGAGTTACAGGGGGTGCGAACCCTTGTACTAGAGGAGGGGGTGGCTTATATAGTGTGCCAGGACCCCAGCCATGCCCCACGTTACAAAGGGTTCAATGTACATAAAGGCAGACGTTACTGATAACGCCTGCAGTAAAGAGTGATAAAGGCATTCATTGTTGCGGAATGAATGCCAGACCGTTGCTGTCCTAAGGGACCTTTGACCTTCATGGGTCGAGTGTCTTGGAAGGGTCGAGTGAAGTACAGTCATCTGAACGGGGGTGTGTAGTCGAGTGGAATGTCCTCTTGAGCCGTGTCAGTCGATTGTTCTTGTTGTCTTCGAGTTGTCTTTTGAGCTTCTGGCGTAGTGACCTTGGGTGGGGTACTTGGGCCAGGCCTGTGACCCTACCCTTGGTCTGTAACATCATTAGTAGCCCCCGAATGGATTGAGGCTTGAGCAGAGGAGATTGTTGAAGTTGGTTTCAGCTCGGGTTCGATTGTCTCTGGGGCGATCTTCTTTGAGTTTGCGAACCAGGCCGACTCTTCAACCTCGACTTGGTCGCCTTAATCGATTCAGGAACCGTTGAGTGAACTTGTTTGTGTTGACCGTCGACTGAACCTCGCGTGCTGCCCCGAGCGCCGTTGGGGCGAGCAGTTTTTGGCGGGATCGGCTGCTCTCTGGTCTCCGGATTTTGCGGGATTTTGAAATTAGGGGAAGCGCGCGGGACGGGTCGTGCCACGGCAATCGGATCGCATGACGCCTCGATCTCCGTGCCACCTTCTTCGCCGCGTATCAAGTGCATGCCTGTTGTGGGATTTGACGGGATAGCTCGGGGCCACCGGTCAACCGCTCGACCGCTGCGCTATAAGTGTGCGCTGCGGTCGAGGCGATGGCACTGTGCGCCCATTCTCTGTTTCCTCCGTCTCCATTCCCCCACCGTGCCTCTGCCTCTGCTTTCCTCTCCTCGGCCAACGCCGGCTTGCTCGCCATGGGCAAGGACAAGACCGCGGCGCTGGAGCATTCGAAGAAGGCGGTGGCGACGGGGAAAGGGAAGCGGTCCAACTGAGGAGGGTCGTCGTCGAGGTCCGGGCTCCAGCCTGGCTGGATCCAGGGGGACTGGATCAGGTCAACGATGACGCCAGAGGACATGGAGGAGCTGGAGGAGGAGGGCCTGATCGCCCGCGACTCCTGGCGGCTGCCGGAGGGCGAGCTCGAGCCCCAGCCGCGGGAGGGCGAGTGCGCTCTCCTCGCGACCCACGTCGACCGAGGTTTCTCCTTGCCTCCGCACCCTTTCTTCTATGCTTTCCTGGCTTTTTACGGCGCCCAGCTACACCACTTCACACCCAAGACCATCACTTACTTGGACGCATTCATTTCGATGTGTGAGAACTTCCTCGGCTGCCGCCCGCACTGGGGTTTGTTCAAGCACATCTTCACTTGTCGTTCTCAAACCATCAAGAAAGCGAACCCGAGCGATGAAAAGACGCATGTCATCCAGATGTGCGGCGGACTGGGTGTCCAGATCAGAAATAGGAGTGCTTTCCCTGTCATGACCCTTCCCGAGTCGGTCCGGGGCTGGCAATCGACTTGGTTCTACTGTAGGGATATTCCGACTCCTGGTCAGCCGACTGGGCTTCCTCCATTTACTTTTGGTCGAGTCAACCAGCCGCCGACGTTGCTCGTGAGTCGGGCTGAGAGGGTAGAGGTAGACATGCTGGTGGAGCGGGTGGTCCAGTTGGTCCGTGACGGGGTTACGGGGTTGGATCTGCTCGAGGTGTTCTTCATGAGGAGGATCCAGCCCCTCCAAGCTCGAGACCATCCGATGTGGCTATACTCTGGCGTCGACGACTCGTCTCGGGTCCACCCAGAGGAGGCTGCTGCGAAGACGGTTGCGCAGTGCTTGAAGTGCATCATGGGGAACAAGGAAAACCCCAGGGGGCTCGGAAGAGTTCGCCCATTCGACGCGGACCACCAACCTGGCAAGGTTTGGCCTTGACTTCCGAGTGATTGTCGTGTTTTCTGTTTGTGGCCGTCTGACGAATCCGACTGATATATTGATTAATCTTCTTTTCTGCAGATCTATACCGAAATGTTTTCGGTGCCCAATGGGGATCAGGTCTAGGAGGGCGAAGAAGGTGCAGGTGAAGCTTCCGACTGGAGTTCCAGCGAGGAGACTGGTGAGGAGAGCGAAGATTCCAGCAGCGGTGAGGAGGTTGAGTCACCTCCCCGCGGCGAGAAGCGCTCTAAGGAGAAGCAAGACCGAGAGGCCGTGCATTCCAGGAAGGGCGCCTCCAGCTCCCAAGTGCAGAAGCGGGCTCGCACGACCACTCCGGATCCGACGGAAAAGGCACCAAAGCAGCCTAAGGTCGCCACTGTCAAGCCTCGGAATGCCCTGCCCAAGATCAAGGTGGACGTCCCAATCGCCTCCACGTAAGCGCCGCTTTGCTTCATTTTCTCCCGCTCTTCAGAGATCGACTTTGTCTTCGTCGACTCACTTTTAATGAAATCTTCAGTGCTGCTACTTCTGCGACCTCGATGGATATTGACAAGGGTCGAGGCGACGAGGAGACCGCTGACGCTGCCATGTCTCGCGCAGGTACGGGTTGTAGATTGCTCTTTGCTTCTTGTCTGTTTGAACTAACGATCGACTGAACTTCGTGGTTGTCTTCTGAAGTGCCGCGCCATGTCATAGAGCTTCCTGATGATGACGATGGCGACGAGGAGGAGCGCACGGGAGTGACTCGACGGGGCGTAGGAAGGAGGGGTCGGAAGACACCCTCTGGCTCTAGGGCCCAGCAACAGGGGGACGTGGCCCGGACCACTGTCTCCTTTGCTGTCCCTGTGTGGACTGTGCGTCCTTCCTCGTCGACTAATCCGGATGCCGACCCAGCAACTGCTCCATCGTCTATTCTCTTCTCCACCCATCACGTCCCGGAGGACCCCGTGAACGCGGCCCAAGAAGCCCTTTGTCGGGCGGGACTGATGATGGAGAGGATGAAGGCGGCGTATGAGGCTAGCATGGCTGCTTACAACGCTAGCTCGGCTCTTCAGACCAATGTCGAGGTCTGTCTCTTCCGACTGATTTGCTGTGTTGGTGTAGTCTTTGTTTTGAAAAATTGCTGCTTTGTTCGTGAGATGATGTCACACCCACTGGGTATCTTCTCTTGTAGCTTTAGCTCTTGTAGCCCAACCGATTGTACCAGTGGGGGCACGCTCAGTGCGCCCAGTGGGTGTAGTCCCCGAGGCCATGGTCGACTGAAGTCAGTCAACCATGGTCTTTAGAATGTGTCTTGTCCATTTGTTTCGAACCTTTCTCACTCGCGCGGGACTGATCCGGCCGAGGGAGAACTAGTGGGGGCACGCTCAGTGCATCCACTGGGTGTAGTCCCCGAGACAGTGGTCGACTGCTGGTAGTCGGCCATGGTCTGAGAACAGAATCTTTCCCCTTCTTTTTTTACTCTGGTCAGACTGATCTGGCCGAATGAGAACCCGAGACTACTGTTGAGTGTTTGACTCGGCTGTAGTCTTAGAATTCTGATTTGTTGTGTCGAAGCAGAGATCTTGTGAGTTTGGAGCCAAGTTTGCGGATCTTGAGAAGAAGCAGGTCCAGCTCAGTCTTGACTTGCAACTGGCTCGGGACCATTTGAAGAAAACCCAGGACGAAGCGGCTGGTAATTAAAGTGAACAACTTGTCGACTGATCTTCAATGAATATGTTGTGTGCATCCTTATGTTCATCTGTCTAGTAATGTTTATTGTAGATCAAATGAAGGCATCCCTGGAGCAGAAGGACCTTGACCTGGCGGCGACGCAACAGAGGGCGCAAGAGAAGATCGAACTGGCAGAGTAGAAGCTGGATTTTGTCGGCACGCTTGAGGCAGAGATGGCCAGGCTGAGGGGCGCTCTCGATGCAGCCAACCAGGAAGTGACTCGACTGAAGGGGGCCAAGAATGCCTTGGATGAGAAGTACGGGGCCCTCTTCCAGAAGAAGAACGAGCTGGAGGCTTATTTGAGTGATCTCACCAAAAGTGGTATCTTGTGCTTGAAGGTATGCCTCTTTTGCTTGGACTGAGTCAAGGTGGTCGAGTCATAACTTCCTTGTTAATTCGCCGTGTTCTCTTTTGTGTAGAATTCTGCCGCAACTTCGAGGAGGAAACCTGGCGGGTCGAGCCTGGTCTGGACCCCGCCAACTCTATTGTCAAGGATGAAGCTACTATGAACATCTTGAGGTTGGAGTCTCGCCTTGCCAGTGCCACAGGCTATCTTGGTCGACTGAAAGCAATGATGTCTCGGATCGACACTGCACACTCTGGAGGAGGATTGTGCAAGAGAACGACCTCGAGTCTCTGATGACTCGACTCGATGAGATTCCCGGTCGAGTGCATGAGTGGAAGAAGGCATCTCCTCGTTGTGGAGCCGACGTAGCACTGTCCCTGGTTCGGGTGCACTGCAAGGAGGTGAAGGAGAAGAGGCTGGCCGCGCTCAAGGTCGCCAACACGAAGGAACTCCAGTTCCAGTCGTTCATGGAGACTTTCTTTGAGGCTGCTACCCGCATCGCCGATGGGATCGACCTGGATGATTTCATTGCGCCTGCGAGCCCACCTACTCCCGGGGTGTGATCAAACTTTGATACTTCGATTTAATTTGCCTCGGAATGCCGAGTGATCCTGTAACCGTTAAACTCTCATGGGCCTGATGCCCAAGTACTCCTGCCCGAATCTTGCGAGGCTTTATCTGGATTTGATCCCTTTGGCATTTGCTCGTTTCACTTCTGACTCTTTCTGATCTTTTGGATTTTGAGTCGACGTCATTTCTGTGGCATGGCTTTGATGGTCGAACCACTTGATGGTGACATTGCATTTGTGGCGTAGCTCGGAGGACCGCAGCTAAGCCCCCGAGTGAGAGGGTTGCTCTTCGCTCGGAGTAGTTTTTGTAACTTAGGCGATTACGAGCTACGTTGTACTTGTGGCGGAGCTCGAAGGACAGAGCCACGTTGTACTTGTGGCGTAGCTCGGAGGACCGCAGCTAAGCCCACGAGTGAGAGGATTGCTCTTCACTCGGAGTAGTTTTTGTAACTTAGGCGAATCGGGTTCGCGGCTAAGCTCCCGAGTGAGAGGGTTGCCCTTCACTCGAAGTAGTTTTTGTAACTTAG
>LR738711.1:621267520-621409657 GCA_902687465.1 Secale cereale
TTATGCTCGATTGTGGGTTCATGCCCCTCGATGACTAGCTTGAGTGACAGAAACATGAGTCCAGGGGATGTGCTGTTGCCACAAGGGGGAAAACAACGGTGCTTGTGCCCGCGGGTGCAAGGATTGTTTACTTTACGCAAAGTTCTTTTAATGCAGTTGTCTGTTGCATTGAGTTTACACTATGGGTGGGACTCGCAACTTAATACCAGCGAGATGTTCTGGATAGATATCTCAAGGTGGATGATTAGTAGTAGATATTGATGGATTTCGGTCTACTTACTTTGGCGTACCGCCCATGCTTTGAACCTCAACCTTTCTTGCAATGTAGTCAGCATTGGTTTGCGTTCGTGGTCCTGTCAATTGCCCAGCTGTAATTCGTTTACCTCACATAGTTGTTTTATCGTCTTTTGGGAGAGAGACATCACTAGTGAACATCATGAGACTCCGGTCTATATTACCATCATTGATCACATCCGCTATTTACTTTTCTCTTTTACTTACTATTGCAAACATTATCTATCACTACTATCATTTGCGTTTAATCCTTTGTGAACTACAAGGCCGGAGGGATTGACAACCTCTCTGTACTCGTTGGGAGCAAAGTTATTTGTATCTGTGTGCAGGTCCACGTTGATTGCTAATCCTCGCCGTTAGCAGTTGACACCTACTTGTTGAACCTAGGAGTCTCTGGGAATTCGATCCTTGGCATCTTTGCTAAGGGAAAAACTTCCACAACACTGCATCTTACACCTTCCACTTGGGGTAACCAACGAGGGGTTAGAGGCCCATCAAGGAGTTTTTTTGGCGCCGTTGCCGGGGACTCCACTCTTCAGGATAGGGGAGTTGCATGCTATCTTTTACCTTTGCTTTTTAGTCTTGTTAGTTTACCTTTCATTTTTGCTTTAGTATCTTTTATCGAAAATCACAAAAACAGTTATCTCGTTCTTTAGTTGTCATTATGTCGGGTCCTTTTGTCTTTGACGAGGCAGAAGTTCTCACCTTTAAACAAAGAGGTGGGGAAAGTTTGAAAGATGCTTGGTATAGAATTAATGATTCACAAAAAAGAGCCACCAAGAAGCAACCTACTACTATCTTGCTTAGAAATTTTTATGTTGGAATTACTTCTTGGAATAGGTTTATTCTAGATACTGCTATCAATGGGAATTTCCTAGAGGCCCCAGTTTGGGAGTCTCTTAGTATTATTGAAAATCTTGTTGGGAATCTCCCTGTTGTTAGCATTCGAGAGGACATCACCCTAGCTCACATTATGAAAAAACTTGAAAAGATAGAGCTAGAGATGCCAAGCATTAATAAGATAAATGAGTTGGATCGTAAGATCCAAGGGAATTTGAATGGACTTGATAGCTCCATGCATAATTTTTTTAAAATTTTGGAGACCGTCAAATTCCATGACTTGGACTCTTCTAGGATAGACATGATTGAGGAAATATTTGATACCCTAGGAACTACCTTCTCCTCAATCAAAACCAAAAAGGTAGAAACACCGGCAAAGAAGGATCCTAAGTTCTTTCACGTTCCAAAGGCTCCTCGCTCTAAAAGTAATCCACCTATTGCCAAAGGGGTTGAAACTGTAAAGACTTTGGAAGAAACACCTGTCTTTGAATCTTCCCTTGAATTTTATCCTTTTGGTCTTCTACCTAGAAGTATCTCTATGAGGCCTTTATTTGAAAGTCCTCTTAAGACTAGTTGTATTATTGAAGAGCTTTTTGATGATCTTGATGATGGTTCAATTGATAAAACTTGATCTATATGCATTATGCCTAGCTTAAAGGCATAAAAGAAAGCGCTTTTGGGAGGCAGCCCACATGAATACATTTTTATATTTTGATTTTGTTGTGTCTTGATGTTGTTTACTACAGTAGCATCATCATTGTATCTTTTCTTTTTATATTTGTGCCAAGTATAGCCTCTGATTGCTAGAAAGTTCAAAAGTTGTGAGGTGCTGTCCAGGAAACAGATTCTGTCCTTGGATAGAAAAATTCGTATAAAATCACCAGATCATCTTTTTGGTCTAAATTTTTTCGACAGCGTTCTCTATATAATTTTCTTTCGTGCGTCTGTTTTGAGTATTTTGATTTGAGTTGTAGAAGTGCCCCGAACAAATCAATTACTACCCGATGTTCTGTTTTTCATAGATTTTGTCCTGTTTTGCCTTTCCTTCATTTTGCAAACCAAGAGCTTGCTTTTTCTTTGCAAAAACCTTTTGGAAATCTTGAGAAACAGTACAACTTCAAGAATATATTTATTTCCAGCAAGGTGCAATTATTTTATTAAGGGTACTAACCTCGCTAATCAGACTATAATGAGTTATGTATGAAGGGAGTTTTCAAGTGTGTGAGGGAAGATGATAAAAAGATTCAGGAGTGTCAAGCGCTCAAGCTTGGGGATGCCCCCGTGCACCCCCAAGAAATATTCAAGGAGACTCAAGTGTCTAAGCTTGGGGATGCCCCCGTGCATCCCCTTCTCCATCAACATTATCAGTTCGTCTTTCGTTCCGCTATATTTTTATCACTTCATGTGTTAAGTGCTATGCTTGGAGCGTCTTGCTTTTAGTTTTCTTTTTAGTTTTTCATAACGAGTCGGAACTCAGCATTCTTTATGTGGGAGAGAAACACGCTCCACTTCTACCTAGAACATAACATAGAATTTTCATGTCTATCTTTGATGTGTGTGTTCTTTGTCTTTTAATAGCTACTATCATGCCCTGCTCTTAGTATTCATGCTTATTCTTTCAAAGAGCTTTTGTTTAGTTGGTTGCTTGAACTCTCTTTAATTACCATGCTTATCTTATTAAGAGAGTTTGCTTCCGTTGCATTGGTTAATATGTCTATGATAAAGATGCTACGTGCATAATGGCGCTTAGTAGTTCAGGTTTTCTTATGGTTAGTCTCAAATAACTGGGGAATTCCCAATGTGTTATTGGAATACCAACTTGATTTGTTTGCCTATGATGTGGTATGGTTTAGTAATATCTTCCTTTGAGAATTTATTTTGATTGACTTGGTGTATGCTCACGCATATTTAAGACTGTAAAGAAAGTCTGTCAAGCCTTGATGATCTTTTATTTCTGAGTAGCGATATAACTTCCATGCCTGATTCAATATTGCTTTGTCGCTCTGCATGATTATGACCGTCATTGCTCTCTTAGTTGGTCGCTCCCAGTCTTTTGCTAACCTCCACCTGTACTAAGCAGACTAACTTTGCAATACATAGCTCATGGGAAAGTAGCTTAAAAACTATTGTGGTAAAGAATATGTTGCCTATGTATCTTATTTCTTATAAGTTGCTTGCTGAGCGGTAACCATGTTTCTGGGGACGCCGTCAACTGTCACACTTTTGTTGAATATCATGTGAGTTGCTATGCATGTTCATCTTGTCTGAAGTAAGGGTGATTTGCCATGGGTTGCATGAGTATGCATATTGTTAGAGAAGAACATTGGGCCGCCAACCAAAGCCATGTATCATGGTGGAAGTTTTAGCTTGGACATTGATCCTCAATCTCTTATGAGAATATGCTTATGCATTAAAGAGGAGTCCATCATCTATTTTCTGTGTTGTCCCGGTATGGATTTCCTCAAGTTGAGATCTATCAAAAACGAGAAATCAAATGCGATTTATCTCCTTGGACCTTTGTACAGGTGGCATAGAGGTACCCCTTTGTGACACTTGGTTGAAACATATGTAATGCAATGATAACCCATGGAAATCCGAGCTAATTAGGACAAGGTGCGAGCACTATTGGTATTCGATGCATGAGGCTTGCAACTTATAGGATGTCTTATGCATGACACATATGAAGTACTACTACCGTTGACAAAATTGCTTCTATGTTTTCAAAATAAAAAGCTCTAGCACATAACCATTCTTTTACTTTTATGTTGAGTCTCCACCTTCTTTTAAAAGCACCAACTACTGAGAGCATGATTGTCATTTTGAGTGTAATTTACATTGTCCCAAAGTAGCATTGTCTTTTGCATGATTGTGATATCGTTTATTCTGAAATCATTGTATCTAGTCATCACTTAAACCTTGAAGGTGCCCCTGCATTTATGTTTTGCTTCACTAAAGGGGGCAAGCTAGATATCACTTTATCATATTTGCACATCATGTTCATTGCAAATCTTTTTGATGCTTCAATGTCATGTTGTAAAACTTTCAGTCATTTGTCTCATGAGGCAACTTAATTACTATAGAATCATTGTCTCAATAAGCTTTTGTCATATGACTATGAATAAGTCCTATATGGTTAATAGCATGTCACCACAGAAATTATTCTTGTTATCATTTACCTACTCGAGGACGAGCAGGAATTAAGCTTGGGGATGTTGATACGTCCAAAACGTATCTATAATTTCTGCTTGCTCCATGCCACTTTTGGGTGATATTGCTATGATATTTATACACTTCCATACACTTTTGATCATATTTGGACTAACCTACTAATCCAGTGCACCCCAGTGCCAGTTTCTGTTTTTGGCTGTTTTTGTATTTCAGGTTTTCATGTTACGAGAACTGCCAGGAAAAATCCAGAAAAATTATATAAAAAATCAGCGTTCCAGAACCTACCTTGCGCCCGAAGGACAGCCGGGGGGGGGGGGCACCGGGGCTCCAGGCGCCCTGGCGGCGCCCCCCCGGGCCGCGCCTGGGCCCCCCGAGCCCCGTCTGGTGCCCCCCTTCGGCATATATTTAGAGCGTCCTTCGAAACCCTCGGGACGGGAACTCTTTTTCGCGATCTCATGTCTGTTCCGCCGCCGCCGCCGCTTCCAAGATTGGGAGCACCAGGAGAACTCTTCCCGGCACCCTGCCGGAGGGGAGGATCACCAGCGGGAGCTTCTCCACCACAATGGACGCCTCCCGGATGAGTTGTGAGTAGTCTCCCTTGGACCATGAGTCCATGACCAGTAGCTATGTGATGTTCTCCTCCCGTTCTTGTGCTTCACTAATTAGTCCTCGTGAGCTGCCCTACATGATCGAGGCACATATGTAATCCTTATGCTGTTGCTATGATGAGTTTGCTGGGATCCGATGGATTATGAGATTATGTTCAGATTGTGATTGAGTAATATATTTGATCTACCTCTTTTATATTTATGTTCATAAGTAATTCTTGCATGTTCTCCGTTGTTATTTATTGCTTTGGCCAAGTAATACGTAGTGACTCCAAGAGGGAACGTTATGCTCGATTGTGGGTTCATGCCCCTCGATGACTAGCTTGAGTGACAGAAACATGAGTCTAGGGGATGTGCTGTTGCCACAAGGGGGAAAATAACGGTGCTTGTGCCCGCAGGTGCAAGGATTGTTTACTTTACGCAAAGTTCTTTTAATGCAGTTGTCTGTTGCATTGAGTTTACACTATGGGTGGGACTCGCAACTTAATACCAGCGAGATGTTCTGGATAGATATCTCAAGGTGGATGATTAGTAGTAGATATTGATGGATTTCGGTCTACTTACTTTGGCGTACCACCCATGCTTTGAACCTCAACCTTTCTTGCAATGTAGTCAGCATTGGTTTGCGTTCGTGGTCCTGTCAATTGCCCAGCTGTAATTCGTTTACCTCACATAGCTATTTTATCGTCTTTTGGGAGAGAGACATCACTAGTGAACATCATGAGACTCCGGTCTATATTACCATCATTGATCACATCCGCTATTTACTTTTCGCTTTTACTTACTATTGCAAACATTATCTATCATTACTATCATTTGCGTTTAATCCTTTGTGAACTACAAGGCCGGAGGGATTGACAACCTCTCTGTACTCGTTGGGAGCAAAGTTATTTGTATCTGTGTGCAGGTCCACGTTGATTGCTAATCCGCGCCGTTAGCAGTTGACACCTACTTGTTGAACCTAGGAGTCTCTGGGGATTCGATCCTTGGCATCTTTGCTAAGGGAAAAACTTCCACAACACTGCATCTTACACCTTCCACTTGGGGTAACCAACGAGGGGTTAGAGGCCCATCACTTGGTAATGATGAAGGGGCCTTCCCAAGCCGGGGCGAGCTTGTGCGGTCGCTTCTGATGCACTCGAAGAACCAGGTCTCCTTCCTGAAATGCTCGGCTCCGGACATTCGAGCATGGAATCGGCGCAGGTCCTGTTGATAGATGGACGGCCGGATTAGAGCCATCTCACATTCTTCCTCCAAGAGGTCGACTGCATCTTGACGGGCTTGCTCTGCTTCGGTTTGGATAAAAGTTCCACTCGAGGGGCATTGTGCAACAAATCACTCGGTAGCATGGCTTCAGCTCCATTGACCATGAAGAAGGGGGTACGGTCAGTCGACCGGTTCAGAGTTGTCCTCAGCCCCCATAAGACAGATGGTAGTTCGGTCACCCAAGCTCCGACGGCATGCTTGAGCTCGCGCATAAGCCGCGGCTTCAGGCCTTGGAGGATCAAACCATGCGCTCTTTCTGCTTGTCCATTCGACTGCGGATGAGCTACGGAGACGTAGTCGACTCGTGTACCTTGGGAGGAACAGAAAGCTCTGAATTCATCCGAGTCAAAGTTGGAGCCATTATCCGTGATGATGCTGTGGGGGACTCCATATCTGAATATCAGTTCCCTAATGAAGCTGATGGCGGTGCTTGAACCGAGGTTCTTGATGGGCTTGGCTTCGATCCACTTGGTGAACTTGTCAACTGCTACGAGCAGGTGAGTGAATCCGCTTCTACCAGTTTTGAAGGGGCCGACCATTTCCAACCCCCAAATGGCAAAGGGCCAAACCAGCGGAATGGTCTTCAAGGCAGATGCCGGCTTATGAGACATGTTGGAGTAGAACTGGCAGCCTTCGCACTTGTCTACGATACCTTTTGCCATCTCGTTAGCTCGTGGACAATAAAATGCAGCTCGATATGCCTTGGCCACTATAGTCCGAGAGGAGGCGTGGTGGCCACAAGTTCCCGAGTGAATTTTGTTCAGAATCAGTCGATCTTCTTGATGCAGCGCTGAGGGACTCCTATGACACTCTTTGTGGAGCTGACCCTGAATGACGGTGAAAGCCTTGGACCGGCGGACAGTCTGGCGCGCTTCTTCTTCATCCTATGGGAGTTCTTGCCTGAGCAGATACGCTATGTACGGCACAGACCAGTCGGGCGTGATCACCAAAACCTCCATGATTAGGTTGACCACTGCACGCACTTCGACTTCAGTCGGATCAGAAGCACCGACTCGCTGTGGGGGTTCCTTCGTGAAGGGGTCTTCTATGACTGAGGGGGTGTGAAGGTGCTCCAGAAATACATTCTTGGGTACAGGCTTCCGAGTGGACCCTATCTTCGTGAGATCATCAGCAAGCTGATTCTTGGCTCTGGGCACATGATGGAGCTCTAAACCTTTGAACTTCTTTTCAAGATTTCGCACTGAACTGCAATAACTGGTCATTGTCGGGCTTCTGACATCCCACTCCTTCATCACCTGATTTACCACCAAGTCCGAATCACCGTACACCATCAGGCGACGGACGCCGAGTGAGATGGCCATACGCAATCCGTACAAAAGTGCTTCGTATTCAGCTTCATTGTTTGATGAGTCAAAGTGGATTTGAAGGACGTAACTGAGCTTGTCGCCCCTAGGAGATACAAGGACCACGCCTGCACCGGATCCATTCAACATCTTGGATCCATCAAAGAACATAGTCCAGTGGTCTCACTGGATCTGAGTCGGCAGCTCTTGTTCGATCCACTCGGCCACAAAATCTGCTATTTCCTGAGACTTGATAGCTTTCTTCGCTTCAAACTTGATATCTAGCGGAAGGAGTTCAATCGCCCATTTTGCCACTCGACCGGTTGCGTCTCGGTTGTTCAGGATTTCTGATAGTGGGGCGTCGCTGACAACCGAGATTGTATGATCCGAGAAGTAATGGGCAACTTTCTTTGCGGTCAAGTAGATCACGTACGCAAGCTTCTGGTAATGCGGGTATCTTTGCTTGGAGGTGGTCAATACTTCGGAAATATAATAGATTGGGTGTTGAACTTTGTAGGCCTTGCCTTCTTCTTCCCGCTCGACCGTGAGTACAGTGCTGACAACTGGTCCGGTGGCTGCGATGTACAATAAGAGAGGCTCCTTGCTGACTGGGGCAGCAAGCACCGGCTGGGTGGAAAGCAGGGCTTTGAGTTCTTCAAACGCTGCTTCAGCTTCAGAATTCCACTCGAACTTTTCGGATTTCTTCATCAGTCGGTAGAGAGGTAATGCCTTCTCACCAAGACGAGAAATGAATAGACTCAATGCGGCCAAGCAACCAGTTAGCTTCTGGACGTCGTGTACACGCTCGAGGCGCTTCATTCGGAGGATTGCACCGACCTTTTCTGGGTTGGCGTCGATTCCTTGTCCGAAAACAAGGAAACCGAGTAACTTGCCGCCCGGAACTCCAAATGTACACTTCGACGGATTGAGCTTGATATCATAGCTTCTCAAATTTGCGAATGTCTCAGCGAGGTCAGTCAACAGGTCGGAACCTTTGCGTGACTTTACCACGATGTCATCCATGTATGCTTCGACGTTCCGACTGATTTGTTTCAGCAGGCACTTTTGAATCATGTGCATGAAGGTAGCGCCGGCATTCTTGAGACCAAAAGGCATGGTGACGTAACAGGAACACCCGAATGGGGTGATGAAAGCCGTCTTGATTTCATCGGGTCCAAAGAGTCGTATCTGATGATACCCGGAATATGCGTCCAGAAAGGACAAACGCTCGCATCCTGCAGTCGAGTCGATGATCTAATCGATGCGGGGGAGAGGAAAATGATCCTTCGGGCAGACCCGATTGATATGTTTGAAATCGATGCACATGCGGAGAGACTTGTCCTTCTTGGGAACCATGACCACATTGGCGAGCCACTCGGAGTGGTAGATCTCGCGGATGAACTCAGCTGCCAGAAGTCGAGCCACCTCTTCGCCAATTGCATTTCTCTTCTCCGCAGCGGACCGACGGAGATGTTCCTTTACAGGCTTTACTTTTGGGTCAACTCACAAACGGTGCTCAGCCAGTCCCCTGGGTACACCTGGCATGTCAGACAGTTTCCATGCGAAGATGTCCCAGTTCTCACGGAGGAACTGGATGAGCGCTTCTTCCTATTTGCTGTCGACTGTAGTTGAGATGTGGGTCGATGCTACATTGGGGCCGATGGGGTGAATGTGTACGGGTTTCTTCTCCCCAGCCGACTGAAAAGCTGACTCAGAAGCCGGCTTCTTGGCCCGCAGCAAATCACTCGGATCCACGTTCTTCTGGTACTCCTCCATCTCTACTGCTGCCATCTGCTCGTCAGCGATCTTCGAGCCTTTCTGGAAGCATTCTTACGCTTTCTGTCGATTCTCCGTGACGGTTATAACGTCGTTGGGTCCCGGCATCTTCAGCTTGAGGTATACATAACACGGCCGAGCCATGAATCTGGCGTAGGCGGGCCTACCTAGAATGGCATGATAAGCGCTGTTGAAGTCCACTACTTCAAATGTCAGCTTCTCTTTGCGGTAATTCTTTGAGTCGCCAAAGACTATGTCGAGTGAGATTTGGCCAAGTGAGTCGGCCTTCTTCCCGGGGATGACTCCGTGAAACCTCATGTTTCTTTCGCTCAGCTTGGACATCGGAATGCTCATCCCACAGAGGGTTTCAGCATACAGAATGTTCAGACCACTTCCACCATCCATCAGGACCCTGGTCAAACGCGTGCCCTCGACCACTCAGTCGACCACCAGCGCCTGCCGCCCAGGGGTAGGGACGTGTGCAGAGTGATCGGACTGGTCGAATGTGATGGGGGTCTTGGACCACTTCAGATACGTGTTTGTTGCCGGGGAAACCATGTTGACTTCTCTGTTAATCACTTTCAGTCGACTCTTGCTTTCAACGTCGGCAAAAATCATCAGGGTAGATTTAATCTGGGGGTAGCCTCCATCCCCTTTGTTGTCCTCGGTCTCCTCTGATTCCTTTTCCTTCTCAGTCGACTGCTCTTTCTAGAAGTTCTGGATTAGGAGCCGACACTGTCGAGTGGTGTCCTTGGGATAAACCAAGTTCCCCTTTTCATCTTTCTTCGTGTGGATGGGACACGGCTGGTCGAGTACATCATTTATCGCTTGATCTTTCACTTTCTTGGGGACCCAAGGTCCCTTGGGTTTTCCTTTGCCCTTCCCTTGGTTAACAACTGCGGCTTCGCCTTGAGCGACTGGCTCGACCTTGCGCTTGGGTTTCTGATTGGTGTACTGATCATCTTGTCCGACTGGTTTCTTGCCACTGCAGAGTCGATCGGCCTCTTCGCCGTTAGTGTACCGACCGGCTATCTCCATCATCCGGGACAGGGACATATCTCTAGTTTGACCGAACTTCAAGTTCAGCTCTCGGTATCGTACGCCCTCCTTGAAGGCGCGGACTGCTTGGTGTTCGGGAACATTCTCCATCGTGCGGTGCAAGGTGGTCCATCTTTGTATGTAATCCCTCAAGGTTTCATTCGGCTTCTGTACGCAATGCTGCAACTCCGCAAGCCCTGCGGGCCGTTTGCAGGTGCCTTCGAAGGTCCGAATAAACACTCGGGCCAGCTCTTCCCAACTGTATATGCTCCCAGGGTCCAACTGATTCACCCACGCCCGAGCCGAGCCGCCCATCATTAGAGGAAGGTGTTTCATGGCTACGTCATCATTGCCACCTCCGATCTGCACAGCTACTCGGTAATTCTCGAGCTAGGTGTCTGGTTTTGACTTGCCGGTGAACTTATTTACTCTCGCTGCCAACCTGAAGTTTGGGGGGATCTCAGCGGCCCTGATGGCACTGCTAAAGCACTCGGGTCCAGAGACGGACGCTCGGCTTCCACTCGGACGATCTCTGCCTTGATCTTCTCTGAACGCTCTGTTCCTGTCGACCAGCCCCTGCACAAGAATAGACCTTGCGTCCAAGCCGGGCCTCCGGGGATCTGGGGGAATTCTCCGCTCACCGTCGCGTAAGCGCCTGCCCTCGTGTCGCCTGGGCGAGAACGATCCGCTTCCCGGAGGAGGCGTAGGCACTCGACTGCGGTCGTGGTGACCGGGTCGACGGTCATACTGCTCATCATTCTGACCCAGATGCCGGTCTTGACGGGGCCACGATCCTCACACCTCAGGGGCGATCTTGGACTGTGAGCTGACCAAACGGTATCCGCAGCCACCGATCTGCTGTGAATCCTGTTGCGCGACTGAGAAACAGCCACGTTATGTTCTGCGGCTATTCGGAGCAGCGCCCAGATCTGCTATAGGCCTCTCCCAGCCTCCGACTAAGATGGTTGAATTGACTCCATGATGCGAGCCGCGGCTTCGAGGTTCTGGACAGGCGTACCGAACACCTGAGTCCCGCGTGGGAATGACTGCCGCGGCCGTCGACTGGATTAGAGGACCAATCGGCGGGCCCGTTTGTGAAGTGCGTGCTGGATATTCTCCAGACGCGCGCGCTCAACCACGATGGCCAGGTGTGTGGCTTCCAGGGCCCGAGCCTCTAGAGTATCTCCCATGATGGGGGTGAAGAGTGCGTCCTCATTACGGCGGCAGAGCTCGTCCCTCTGTTCGGCAGTGAGGGGTTGGGGAATATACCCGTCGTGGTCGAATGAATGAACGTTGCCGTTGCCGCCGCGAGGGAATCCTGGCGGACTACGGCGTGAGTCGACCATGAGGACTTCGGCGGCAGGGTCGCTGCTCCCGCACTCGGAAATCAAATCTGTGAGCTCGATCGACGGATCGACCGGCCCGTAGAGGTATTCGTCGGGCTCGATGGCCGCAACTTGAGCGGTGGCCGCCTGGCGGGCCACTGCATGTTTCACCCACCGCTGGAGCTGCGAGCGACCGGATCGCTTGCGGCGGCGTCCAGCGGGGACGACTGATGATGAAGGAACCGGCAAGCACTGGCACGGAAGTGCTCAGCCCCGCGGACGGGCAGTGCCTCGACGTCGAGGGGGGCCTCCTGGAGCCAAGCGGAGTCGTCCGCGACGAAGACGAGCGCTCCGAGTCGGATCTCGCGGCCCAACACCAGACTACAGCCGGAAACCATGATGAAGGAGGTCGGAGAAAAGTTTGCAACCTCACCAGAAGTCGCTAAGACACCCGGCCCCATGGTGGGCGCCAACTGTCGTGGTTCTAAGTGTGACAGTACGAGTAGGGGTACGTAAAAGGAGGCAATGCCCTAGCTATGGTGAGATTGTACGCAAGATGTATACGAGTTCAGGCCCTTCTCGGAGGAAGTAAAAGCCCTATGTCTCGATGTCCGGAGGCGGTCGACTGGAACGTATATGGGTGTTTGAGTTACAGGGGGTGCGAACCCTTGTACTGGAGGAGGGGGGTGGCTTATATAGTGTGCCAGGACCCCAGCCATGCCCCACGTTACAAAGGGTTCAATGTACATAAAGGCAGACATTACTGATAACGCCTGCAGTAAAGAGTGATAAAGGCTTTCATTGTTGCAGAATGAATGCCTGACCGTTGCTGTCCTAAGGGACCTTTTACCTTCATTGGTCGAGTGTCTTGGAAGGGTCGAGTGAAGTACAGTCGTCTGAACGGGGGTGTGTAGTCGAGTGGAATGTCCTCTTGAGCCATGTCAGATGACTGTTCTTGTTGTATTCGAGTTGTCTTTTGATCTTCTCGGGTAGTGACCTTGGGTGGGGTACTTGGGCCAGGCCTGTGGCCCTACCCTAGGTCGGTAACATCATCAGATACCCAATGTCACCACGGGAATTCATAGCAAGACATGTATCAAGTGTTCTCAAATCCATAAAAGTATTCAATCCAAAGAAATCTCAAAGGGAAAACTCAATTCATCACAACAAGATAGAGAGGGGAAAACACCATATGATCCGACTATATTAACAAAAGCCCGAGATACATCCAGATTGTGCATCTCAAGAACACGAAGAGAGAGAGAGAGAGAGAGAGAGAGAGAGAGAGAGAGAGAGAGAGAGTGATAAAGGCAGACATTACTGATAACGCCTGCAGTAAAGAGTGATAAAGGCATTCATTGTTGCAGAATGAATGCCAGACCGTTGCTGTCCTAAGGGACCTTTTACCTTCATTGGTCGAGTGTCTTGGAAGGGTCGAGTGAAGTACAGTCGTCTGAACGGGGGTGTGTAGTCGAGTGGAATGTCCTCTTGAGCCATGTCAGATGACTGTTCTTGTTGTATTCGAGTTGTCTTTTTATCTTCTCGGGTAGTGACCTTGGGTGGGGTACTTGGGCCAGGCCTGTGACCCTACCCTAGGTCGGTAACATCATCAGATACCCAATTTCACCACGGGAATTCATAGCAAGACATGTATCAAGTGTTCTCAAATCCATAAAAGTATTCAATCCAAAGAAATCTCAAAGGGAAAACTCAATTCATCACAACAAGATAGAGAGGGGAAAACACCATATGATCCGACTATATTAACAAAGCCCGAGATACATCCAGATTGTGCATCTCAAGAACACGAAGAGAGAGAGAGAGAGAGAGAGAGAGAGAGAGAGATTAAACACATAGCTACTGGTACAAACCCTGAGCCCCGAGGGTGTACTACTCCCACCTCATCATGGTGGCAGCTGGGATGATGAAGATGCCCACTGGTGATGATTTACCCCTCCGGCAGGGTGTCGGAAAGGGTCTAGATTGGTTTTTCATGGACTACAGAGGCTTGTGGCAACGGAATTTCTGATCTAGGGTCAACCCGATGGGTTTCATAATATTTGGGAATTTATAGGGCGAAGTAGAGGTGCGGGAGGCCACCGAGGTGGGCACAACCCACCTGGGCGAGCATGGGCCCCCAGGTATGCCCTGGTGGGTTGTGCCCACCTCAGGGCACCCCCCTAGGTGCTGCTCTGGCCCATCAGGAGTCTTCTGTTCCATAAAAAAATCCTCAAAAAGTTTCGCGGTGTTTGGACTCCGTTTGATATTGATTTCATGCGATGTAAAAAACAAGCAAAAAACAGCAACTGGCACTAGGCACTGGGTCAACAGGTTAGTCCCAAAAAATGATATAAAATGATTGTAAAACATCCAAGAATGATAATATAACAACATGGAACAATAAAAAATTATAGATACGTTGGAGACGTACCAGCATCCCCAAGCTTAATTCCTTCTCGTCCTCGAGTAGGTAAATGATAAAAACAGAATTTTTGATGTGGAATGTTGCCTATCATGTAATCGCATATTCTTTTTCTTTATAGCATGGACAATTGGAATTTTATATGGTTCAAAGCAATAGTCTAGTTTTGACATGAGATTTAAATACTCAAGCATATCAACAAGCAATCATGTCTTTCAAAATATCAATGCTAAAATAAGTTATCCTAGCCCATCATGCTCAACCATTGATCCATTCATGAAACACACTTGCATATTAACTACACCAATGCTCAAGTACGATCATAGTGCTTCCTAGTTGGTGCTTTATAAGAGAAGATGGAGACTCAAATTCAAAAATAAAAATTGCATAAAGTAAAAGAAAGGCCGTTCGCAGAGGGAAGTAGGGATTTGTAGAGGTGCTAGAGCTCAAAGCTTAAATTGAGAGATAAAATTATTTTGGGTGGCATAATTTTCCCTCCAACGAAAACAACTTAGAGTTCCTAACACTTTCCACGCTAGATATATCATAGGCGGTTCCCAAACATAAAATAAAGTTTATTCCTTTTTCCACCAAACTTTCACAAGCCATGGCTAACCGTATCCACGGGTGCCCTCCATACCAACACTTTCCAAGGAATTTATTATTTGACAACAAAAAGTAAATTCATTTTTTTCATTTCGGGACTGGGCATCCCTAATACATTTGCCTTACTCTCGTGCACTGACAAGTGAATAAACACTCATCATGAGAATGACACATCTAGCATGGAAAATATTAGCCACCCCTCATCGCCTCGCGAGCGGTACAAGCACACAAAAGAGATTTTTTTTTGAAAATTAGAGATGGCACATACAAATTTTCTTAGAACGGAAAGGGAATACCGCATATAGGTAGGTATGGTGGACTCATGTGGCAAAACAGGGTTTAAAGGGTTTGGATGCACAAGTAGTATTTCTACTTAGTACAAGTGGAGGCTAGCAAAAGATTGGGAAGCGACCAACCAAGAAAATAATAATCTCATAAGCGACCATTAAGCATAATTAACACTGAATAATGCACCACAAGTAGGATGTAATTTCATCGCATGACTATTGACTTTCGTGCTTGCATAGGGAAATCACAAACCTTAACACCAATATTCTTACTAAAGCACAATTACTCATCACCATGACTCACATATCACATCATCATATCTCAAAACTATTACAAGGAATCAAGTTTATTTTGTCCAATGATCTTCATGAAAGTTTTTATTATATCCTTCTTGGATATCTATCACTTTTGGACTAATTTTCATGTGTTGCTTTTGATAAGCTCAAACAAATATAAGTGAAGAACATGAGCATAATATTTTCTTCTATCAAATTAATTAGAATGAAGCAAGAGAGAATTTCTTCAAAAATAGTAAAGCACACCGTGCTCAAAAAGAAGTGAAGCACTAGAGCAACGGCGCCAGAAAAGAGCTTCCTTGACGGGATGTGACTGCCGCTTACCTAGCCTCACTGGCAACTATTTGGGGGCTCTATTTTATTTAAAAACTTTCATATCTAAGTATTTTATTAAAACAACAAGTAAAATGAAAATAAAATGATATTTCAAGAATAGCACATCTCATGTGAAGAAGCAAAAACTTAGGATCAACCGATACTAACCGATAATTGTTGATGAAGAAAGGTGGGATGCCTATCGGGGCATCCCCAAGCTTAGATGCTTGAGACTTCTTGAAATATTATCTTGGGGTGCCTTGGGCATCCCCAAGCTTGAGATTTTGTGTCTCCTTAATTCTTATCATATCACGGTTTTCCTAAATCTCAAAAGCTTCATCTACACAAATCTCAACAAGAACTCGTGAAATAAGTTAGTATAAACCAATGCAAAAACATTAACATTCTCTACTGTAGAAAATCACTGAAACTATAATTTAACATTGCATACTAAATGCCTCTGCATATTTAATACTCCTATCCTCAAATATAATCATTAAACATACAAACATATGCAAACATAACATCTATCTGTCAAAACAGTACAGCCTGTAAAGAATGCAAGAGTATCCATACTTCCCTAACTCAAAAAATTCTGAAATTTTAACATGCTGTAGGAAATTTATCATAGCTTACTATGCAAAAAAATTCAACCTTTTATCGCATTCTGACTTTTCTCGGGAATTTTTGCAATGGCGACAAACTTTCTATTTTCAAACAGCAACATATAGACTTGCAAAATAAGCATGGTAAAGGCTATCCTTGACACTTTTATTGAAATAAAAGATACAAAATATTATTATAAATACCAGCAAGCAATTCCAAGAAAAAGAAAATGACGCTCCAAGCAAAACTCATATCATGTGACGAATAAAAATATAGCTTCAAGTGAGGTTAACGATAATGTTGGAGACGAAAGAGGGGATGCCTTCCGGGGCATCCCCAAGCTTAGTTGATAGGGTATTCCTTGAATATTTCCTTTGGGTGCCTTGGGCATCCCCAAGCTTAGGGTCTTGCCGCTCCTTATTCTCCTCACATCGATATCTCACCCAAAACTTGAAAACTTCAATCACACAAAACTTAACAAAACTTTGTGAGATGGGTTCGTATGATAAATCAAATCATTCACTTTAGGTACTGCGAAAGACAAGATTCATAATTGTTCTCACACAATGCCACCTATAGAGTATCATTTCTACAATTTATATTGATCAATATAAGCCATAGAAACTAGAAAGCAAGCAAACTATGCATTGAAAACAAAATCTGTCAAAACCATAATAGTCTATTATCTGGACAACCACCATACTTATTCAACTCTAAAAATTCTAAAAAATTAAGAAAACATAGGCAATTTGTATATCAATCATGTGTCAAAATTTCAGCTAATTATCACGTTCCATTGATTTATTGAATTTTCTGCACTGGACGCAAAACTTTCTGTTTTTGCCCATAATCAAATCAACTATCATCCACACTATCCCAAAGGCTTTACTTGGCACTTTATTGAAAGAAAACATGTAAAACATGATTACTACAGTAGCTTAACCATGTGGACACACAAAAACAGTAGGTATAATTGTTGGGTTGTCTCCCAACAAACGCTTTTCTTTAATGCCTTTTAGCTAGGCATGATGATTTCAATGATGCTCACATGAAAGATATGAATTGAAACACAAAGATGGCATCGTGAAGCATATGACTAGCACATTTAAGTCTAACCCACTTCCTATGCATAGGGATTTTGTGAGCAAACAATTTATGAGAACAAGAATCAACTAGCATAGGAATGCAAAACAAGCATGACTTCAAAAATTTCAACACATAGAGAGGATAATTGGTATTATTGCATTATGAAAAACATATGTTCCTTTCTCATACTAATTTTCAGTAGCATCATGAATGAATTCAACAATATAGCCATACATAAATCATTCTTTTCATGATGCAAAATCATAGAAATTTTGCTACTCTCCACATAAGAAAATTTATTACCATGAATAGTGGTGGGAGAAAACTCAACAAAATAACTCTCATGAGATTGAAAATTAAAGTCATGATGACAAGTTTCATGATTATCATTATTCAATATAGCATACATGTCATCACCATAATCATCATAGGTAGCATCTTTGTTATCATAGTCAATTGAAACATCCTCCAAAGTAGTGGATTCATCACTAAATAAAGTCATGACCCCAAATCCACTTTTATCAATATAATCATCATAAATAGGAGGTATGCTACCAGTATAACAAATTCCACATCAAATCTTGGGGGGTTAAAAATATCATCTTCATCAAACATAGCATCCCCAAGCTTATGGCTTTGCATATCATTAGCATCATGGATATTTAAAGAATTCATACTAACAACATTGCAATCATGCTCATCATTTATGCCAAACATTTTATAGCATTCTTCTTCTAACAATTGAGCACAATTTTCTTTTCCATCATTTTCACGAAAGACGTTATAAAGATGAACAATATGATGCATCCTCAATTCCATTCTTTTGTTTTCTTTTATAAACTAAACTAGTGATAAAACAAGAAACTAAAAGATTCGATTGCGAGATCTAAAGATATAACTTCAAGCACTCACCTTCCCGGCAACGGCGCCAGAAAAGAGCTTGATGTCTTCTACACAACTTGTTCTTGTAGACTCGTGTTGGGCCTCCAAGTGCATAGTTTTGTAGGACGGTAGCAAATTTCCCTCAAGTGGATGACCTAGGGTTTATCAATCCGTGGGAGGTGTAGGATGAAGATGCTCTCTCTCAAACAACCCTACAACCAAATAATAAAAAGTCTCTTGTGTTCCCAACACACCAAATACAATGGGAAATTGTATAGGTGCACTAGTTCAGCGAAGAGATGGTGATACAAGTGTAATATGGATAGTAGATATTGATTTTTGTAATAGTAACAATAAAAAACATTAAGGTAGCAAGTGATAAAACGGAGCACAAACGATATTGTAATGCTTGAAAATAAGGCCTTGGGTCCGTACTTTCGCTAGTGCAATCTCTCAACGATGCTAATATAATTGGATCACATAACCATCCCTCAACGTGCGATGTAGAATCACTCCAAAGTTCCTATCTAGCGGAGAACATAAGTAGGAATTGTTTGTAGATATTTTTTCTGATCGATCTATCTAAGAGTTCATACTAAAATAACACCAAGTTATACTTTCTGATCGATCTATCAAGAGTTCGTACTAAAATAACACAAGTTATTCTTTCCGATCGATCTATCAAGAGTTCATACTAAAATGACACCAAAACAAATTCGGATTCATAATACTCAATCCACCACAAAGAACCTCAAAGAGTGCCCAAAGCTTTCTACTAGAGAAACAAAGACAAGAATGCGTATCAACCCCTATGCATAGATTACCCCAATGTCACCGCGGGAATCCGCAAATTGAGGGCCAAAACACATATCAAGTGAATCAATATGATACCCCATTGTCACCACGGGTATTCATAGCAAGACATGCATCAAGTGTTCTCAAATCCATAAAAGTATTCAATCCAAAGAAATCTCAAAGGGAAAACTCAATTCATCACAACAAGATAGAGAGGGGAAAACACCATATGATCCGACTACATTAACAAAGCCCGCGATACATCAAGATTGTGCATCTCAAGAACACAAGAGAGAGAGAGAGAGAGAGAGAGAGAGAGAGAGAGAGAGGGAGATTAAACACATAGCTACTGGTACAAACCCTCAGCCCCGAGGGTGGACTACTCCCTCCTCATCATGGTGGCCGCCGGGATGATGAAGATGGCCATCGGTGATGATTTACCCCTCCGGCAGGGTGCCATAAAGGGTCTAGATTGGTTTTTGGTGGACTACAGAGGCTTGCGGCGGCGGAACTTCTAATCTAGGGTCACCCTGAAGGGTTTCGGAATATTTGGTAATTTATAGGGCGAAGAAGGGGTGCAGGAGGCCACCAAGGTGGGCACAACCCACCTGGGCATGCCTAGGGGGTTGTGCACCCCTCAGGGCACCCCCTAGGTGCTGCTCTGGCTCATCGGGAGTCTTCTGGTCCATAAAAATCCACAAAAAGTTTCACAGTGTTTGGAATCCGTTTGATATTGATTTCCAACGATGTAAAAATCAAGGAAAAAATAGCAACTGGCACTGGGCACTGGGTCAATAGGTTAGTCCGAAAAATGATATAAAATGATTATAAAATGATTGTAAAACATCCAAGAATGATAATATAGCAGCATGGAGCAATCAATAATTATAGATACGTTGGAGACCTATCAATGCCGTGCGAACTACGTCACGATGTCGTGCGATATAGGGGCGCTGTGCACCCTCTGTGCTTTACCGACGAGGTGATGGATCGCCAATTTTCAGAAGAGTTTAAACCCATAAACATCGAGGCATGTGACAGGACGATGGATCCCACGGTATGGATCGAAGACTTTATTCTTCACATCCACATGGCTCGTGGAGATGACCTCCGCGCCATCAAATACTTACCTCTAAAGCTGAAAGGGACAGCTCGACACTGGCTGAACAGCCTCCCAGAGAACTCCATTGGAAGCTGGGAAGATTTAGAGGACGCTTTCCGGGCTAACTTTCAGGGGACTTATGTCCGGCCACCGGATGCAGATGATTTAAGTCACATAATCCAGCAACCCGGAGAATCAGCCCGCAAGCTTTGGAGTCGGTTCTTAATTAAAAAGAACCAAATTATCGACTGTCCGGATGCCGAAGCCTTAGCGGCATTCAAACACAGCGTCCGAGACGAATGGCTTGCAAGACACCTCGGCCAGGAGAAGCCGACGAAAATGGCAGCCCTTACTACACTTGTGACCCGCTTTTGCGTAGGTGAAGTGAGCTGGCTAGCTCGTAGAAGCAACAATACCAGCGACCCTGGCACTTCCCAAGTCAGGGTAAGCAATGGCAAGCCATGACGCAACAAGAAAAAACATCGGAACAATGCCGGAGAAACAGATGACACGGCAGTAAATGCCGGATTCAGTGGCTCCAGGCCCGGTCAACGGAAGAAGCCGTTCAAAGGCAACAGAGACAGTCCATCCAACTTGGACAAGATATTAGAGAGACCTTGCCAGATTCATGGCACCCCTAACAAACTTGCAAACCACACCAACATAAATTGTTGGGTCTTCAGGCAGGCCGACAAGTTAAATGCCGAACACAAGGGGAAATGACCTCAAAGTGAGGACGAAGACGAGCCTTTCCAACCAAACACTGGGGGGCGGAAGAAATTTCTCCCTGAGGAAAAAACAATGAATATGATATACACCACCCATATCCCCAAGAGGGAGCGCAAGCGCGCACTCAGGGACGTTTATGCCATAGAGCCTGTCGTCCCCAAGTTCAATCCATGGTCGGCTTGTCCGATCACCTTCGATCGTAGGGATCACCCAATTAGTATCCATCACGGAGGTTCGGCGACCCTAGTACTCGATACCATAATCAATGGATATCATCTTACTCGAGTCCTCATGGACGGCGGCCGTAGTCTGAACTTGATATATCAAGACACTGTCCGCAAGATGGGAATAGACACGTCAAGAATTAAGCCTAGCAGCACTACCTTTAAAGGAGTGATACCCGACGTAGAAGCTCGTTGCACGGGCTCATTAACACTGGAAGTAGTATTCAGCTCTCCAAACAATTTTCGAAGCGAAGAGTAAATCTTCTACATCGCTCCTTTCCGAAGTGCTATCATGCACTACTCAGAAGAACGGCTGTCGCCCGTTTTAATGCAGTCCCGCACTATGCTTACTTGAAGCTTAAAATGCCTGGACCATGCAGCGTCATCACAGTCAATGGAAACATGGAGCGCTCCCTCCGTACAGAGGAGGACACTGCGTCCCTAGCAGCTGAAGTTCAAGGCGGCCTATTCAAGCCGAATAGTTCATCGGTTGTCAAGACCAGAGACACTGCTAAACGTGTCCGGCCCACACATACGTACCTCGTGTACACAATTACGTCCTTAAGATACCTTGGGTAGCGCCAGGGGCACACTGCGTAGCAACAGTCCATAGTTCGGCTTGACCCTATTCGGACTCTACAACATATTTTCTTTAAAGGTTCATTAAAAGAACCTACCTTATCTATGGTTGTGCAAGGCATTCTTTTTCAGAGTTCCCCTTCCTTTTTCACAGGCGGCCATCAGACCTCTCGCCCTCAAGGACATGTTACAAAGGAGAAATGACGCAGACGTACAGCAGGGCCCCGTCGAGATTTTCAAATCGCTAATTTCAGGCTCTGTGTAAACGTTTCCCTTTATTAATTTTTTCCTTTTGGCGTGTAAAATGCCCAAGATGTTATTGGCATTATCTGTAACCACGCGGATCGCCGTATTAACTAGGATATAAAAGAAGTAGTTTGGTTCCAATTTGTTTGGAGTTTACTTTATTACCATCTGAGTTCTCTCCCCACCTCAGATTGCCACATGTGCCTCAAATCTGGATTTAATACCAGGGAATGTATTCGGCCTGGCACACTACAAAGTCCGAACACCTGTAGGGAATTATCCGGCATCCCGGATATTGCGTTATATGCATCGGATCCGAATCATGTCTTCGGTATATAGTTGGGTTGCCCGGCTCTTGTTCTTACCACCTTACGTTCCGCATTGTTCGGCTAAGGTAGTAAAAAGGAAAACTACTGCAATTGTACTTCTAGTTCATCCGGTCAAGTAGCTCAGTAGAGAAAGCCGAAAATTGACTATCATGATAAGCGAGAGCTAGTTGGCGATTCGGCAACTTAGGGTGTGTTCGGTACTCCTCCGTGACCGCAAAATCTTGAACTCCACCGCCAGCTTCCGAGCGCCAGCTTCTCATGTGAAATTCTGGAGCCAGCGATCTATTCGGTGCACCAAAACCTGGAGCAAGCGTCCTGTTCGTTTAGGCTGAACTTGTTTAGTGTACTAGGCTTGGGGATGGCCCATAGGCCCGGTCGGCTAGCGAATCAGTACGTGAGAAACTCAATTGGCGAGCCAACCGGTACGTTAGGAACTCACTTCGCGGTGGCAGGGGCTGGTAAATATCCATCAACTCCAGCTTCTCTTTTTTTCTGGGAGCTCGGTTTGTCCAGCTCCACGAATCCTCGTTTTTTACACTGCGCTCGCCGCCAGCTTCTCTCGCTAAACTCCAGGAGCTGGAGCGTTCGGTCAAACTCCAGAGTTGAAGCCGAAGGAGCCAGGAGTTGGAGGGCTCCCGAACACGCCCTTAGTGTTATACTACGATTGATAGCGATCTACTCCATGGTATACGAGGGGCTGGTCTTCTCCAAGTCGCGTAAAGTGGGCACTGTAATCCGGATAGCCGCACATGCACCAGGGGCTAGTACTTAGCCCCACAAGTCAAGCTCCTATGGCTAAGTGAAAGCAATAAAGTTGTATAGTCCGATTGCCTGGTTCGCTGCACGAACACCTCCTTTATGGACCAAGACGTTGGATAAAGAGTGATCACGCGCCATACCGAACACCCCTATAGTATCTACATGGGGGCTGAAGCCGACGACTGGAAACTTTCAGACATAATAAACAGCCACACAGGAGGAAAAGTCGCTTGAAATATACAACGCAAAATTATATACATATCGGTTCATAAGCTTACTCTTTGCAATCCGAATACAATTTCTCAAAGACCATGTCCTTTGAGCACTGGCCCTCTACAATACGGGCTCCTTCGAGTACATGATCGAAGTACCTCTCCGGCCTCCGATGATCCTTGCCCTTTGGCGGGCCAGCAGTTGCCCTTTGGCGGCCTACATCTTTGCCTAGTGCATCTTGACACGGGCATAGGCCATCCGTGCACCATCTATACAGGCCGAACGCTTCACAGCGTCGACCCGTGGCCTCGCATCCACGAGCCGCTTCACCAATCCAAAGTAGCTATTCGGGATTGGCTCAGCGGGCCAGAGCCGGACTATCAAGTCCGTCATGGTTGCACCCGCCATGTTGTGCAGCTCGGCCAGCTACTTCAACTTGTTGTTCAGAGGTACTGGATGTTTTGGCGCAAGGAATTGCGACCAGAACAGCTTCTCCGTGCTATTCCCCTCCTGGGTTCTGAAGAATTGGGCGGCGGCGGCAATGCTCTTTAGGAGATCTGCAAACGTGCCTAGAGAACTCCACAATTGCGTCAGCGCAAGTTACCTCTGACCTCCAAAGATACTCTGCAGAAGAAATGCCTTACCAGCCGCTACCTGTCGCGCTTGTTTGATCTCCTTGCGAGCATTCTGGGACTCGACCCGCGCCTCCTTGGCAGCTTTAGCAGCCTTATCGAGTTGGGATGTTTGATCCAAAGTCTTCTACTCGAGCTCCTCGCACTTGTGAATAGCATCTCGCAGTTCTTGTTCGACTTCAGCCACCCGATACTCATGTTGCCGGCGGGAGGCCTGTTCGGCCTCCAGATCGGCAACCGCTTTGTGAGCGGCCGCCTTGTGTATCTCGGCCTCCTTCTTGGCCTCTGCAAGTGCGCCCTTGAGGGTCACGACCTCGGCTGTGCCAACTATTACATAATCACACCGCACAATGAGTTCATACTCTTACAATCAAACAGATTGTCTTTTGACATAATAATTCTTTGAAAGTCTGCATACCTTGTGTTTCATCAAACCGCTTGGTTACGCGGTCGAGACTCTCATCAGCTAATTGAAGCTTCCGATTGAGCTCGAAACCTCCGCGGCCTGGGCAGATGCCGCCACCAGGGAAGCATGTTCAAATATATGGCACATTATGTTCTATTAGATGACACTATATGGATCCTCTATCTGATTCTCTTCAGAATCAAACAAAGCATCAGGGGCTACTGTTCGTATACAGGTTTGTTATCCTATACATATAAAACGTAAAAGTTATTTTAGAATACTACGTCGTATACCTCAAAGCCTGTCAGTAGGTTGTTGAAGGCTTCATGCAGGCCGCTCTTGGCGGACTGAATCTTTCCCATGACCGTGCCCATCAGGGTGCGGTGTTCCGCCATGATGGAAGAACCTTGTAGTGCTTCCTCCAGCGTGTTCGGCGCCTCCGGATTAGTGGAGGACGCCGGTGGAGCTGATGCTCCTCCCCCTATTGTAGGGGGTTTTCTTCTCGATTCCGGAGCCGTGCTGGCCTCCGGAATAGTGTTCGTCGGGGCGCTGGATTGTTTGGGCTCGCCGCCGTCGGTCGCCATAGGGACTGTCTCCCCTTGGCTGACAGTGGCCGAGGTGTTCACCTTGGGTAAACTTTTGTCCGCCCCGCCTCTGCCTCCTTGTGTAGGAGACGCCCGCATGGAAGACACTTTAGTGTCCCCTAGGACGGGTGATTGAGCCCGCGGTGGCATGTCACTCTCCACCATTTCAGCTGGCAGAGAGCTCCCTGACAATAGTAAAGCGCCAGGGAATGTGTGGGAGGGCTGCAAAATAATAAATAAAATTGCTTAAGCAGTGATAGCTAACTAAGTGAACACTACAGCAGAAGTCTGAATACTTACGATTCAGCCAGGGGCTTGACCCTGGGCTATACTCGGAAGCTGGCCTCGAACGTTGAGTCTGACCTGTCCGGGATGTTCAGATTCTTCCCGAGCACCCCTTTTCCCGTGTCTACGGGGCCGCCCTCTTCTTCCCCTTGCCTTGACACGGCAGTCGCTCTCCTCCTCCTCTTCCTCTTCTTCTTCGTCATGGGAGGAGAGGGCTTTGGTCTCTTCGGACACTGTGTCCGCAGGACCCTTAGGCAGGGGGTCACTCTTGACCTCCTTGCCCTTCTTCTTGGTATTCTTCTCCGGCGCCTTGTACGACGCCGGAACCAGCATCGCCGTTAGCTGGGGCGTGGCTGGGTTTTCGGGCAACGGAGCTGGGCAGTTGATCCGCTCTGCTTTTTTCGTCCAGGCCTAAATGGAACATAAGAGTTCTAATTCCTGTTATTAAAAGATGGACATGATACATATTCGGCTAAATTGTGCTTACCTCTGAGGCTGAAGCCATGTTGTTGAAGCCCTTGTCCTTGGTCTCCTCAGGCCAATCCTTTTGGGCCTTGAAGACCTGCTTCCGAATATCTTCGTGCGTAGTGCCGAAGAAGCGCTTCAGGGTCCGTGGCTCTTCCGGATTAAACTCCCATAAACAGGAGGCCCGGAGTTGGCAGGGAAGAGTGCGGCAGTAGCATCACCTGAATCACGTAAATGAGGTGGGTGCCCTTCGCCATCATGCCGGAGATACGGTTTTGGAGCGTCTTCACCTCTGTCTCGGACCCCCAATCAAGGCCCTTGGTGGTCCATGAGGTGAGCCTCTCTGGGGGTCCAGAACTGAATCCGAGCGTGGCCGCCCACTTGGCATCGCGGGGTTCGCTGATGTAGAACCACTCCTACTGCCATATCTTGTTTGTCTCCACAAAAGCCCCCTTGGGCCAGGTGGCGTTCGGGGGCTTGCTCCCCATAGCTCCCCGCAGTCCGCATGCTGCCCGTCGACCACCTTCGGCTTCAGATTGAAGGTCTTGAGCCATAAGCCGAAGTGTGGGGGTACGCGAAGGAAAGCCTCACATACAACTATAAATGCCGCTATGTGGAGGATTGAGTTTGGGCCCAGATCGTGGAAATCTAGCCCGTAAAAGTATAGGAGACCACAAACAAAGGGATGAAGCGAAAACCCCAGCCCCCGAATAAAGTGAGGGATGAATACCACCCTCTCACCCGACTCAGGGACGGGGATCACCTGATCCTCATCAGGAATCTGGTGCACTATGTCGTCGGCGAGGTAGCCCGCACTCCGAAGACTCTTCACGTTCTTCTCCGTGATCGTGGAGGCCTCCCACTTTCCCTTGGAACAGGATCCAGCCATTACTGGAAAAGGAGGCAGTGGTGGAGGAGATAGGATTTGCGAACGCTGGAGCTGTGGGCGATGGAGCTTAGTGATTGGGAAGCAAAGGCTTGAGGAGCGCGTGCGGTGAAAGGGGAAGGATCTGTGTCCTTTTATAGATGGTAAATACCAAATGTCCCCCACTCCAGCCGAAAAGCTCGCCGGTTCCCAACGTAATCGTGCGTAAGGCGCGGTTGGGTTACCCTTGTCATATTGATGAGGATCCCATAATAAGCGGGCATATTCTATGCTTCGACAAGACATGCCAATGGAGGTTATGCCTCGAAACGCGAAACTAGAGCCAAGAAAAACGGTTCAAAATATTAAAGGGTTAGACATGACGTTTTGCTAAAAAGTTGTCAGTAAAGACAAAGTGTTTTGTTTTAACACAGTGCCATCGTGGCTAAGGGTTGTACTAATCATGCAGAGACAGACATAGTTCCTTTGTGCAGGAAATAATGCTTCATATGTTCGGAAGGAAGAACCCGCCTTGCAATGCCGAAGACAGTACGCGTGCCAGACTCATCGTCATCGAAGACTAGTTCAGGGGCTACTGAGGGAGTCCTGGGTTAATGGGTCCTCGGGTGGCCGGATTACTCGTTATGGGCCGGACTGGTGGGCCATGAAGATCATCGCTGGAGATTATTCCCCGCATCCGGATAGGACTCCTATATGTGTAGAATGGCAAGTTTAAAGTCCGGGTGTAATGTTTCCTTCCTCTGCAAGATGATCGTGTACAACCCTAGGTCGCTCCGGTGCATATATAAGCCGGAGGGTTTAGTCAGTAGGGGCATAATCACAACATCATAGGCTAGACTTCTAGTATTTAGTCATTACGATCTCGAGGTAGATCAACTCTTGTAATCCCATATTCATCAAGATCAATCAAGCAGGAAGTAGGGTATTACCTCGATAGAGAGGGCCTAAACCTGGGTAAAACATCGTGTCCCCAGTCCCCTGTTACCATCGATCCTCAGGCACACAGTTCGGGATCCCCTACCCGAGATTCGCTGATTTTGACACCGACATTCATCACCCATGCGGACGAGACAACAGAGTAGAAGGCCATCATGGATTCCATCCAAGATGAAGCCTATGTGGAGGCCAACTGACGCATTGTCCGGAAGGAACATGCGGCGACCGACTCCCTTTCCGATGAGGTCGAAGCACAGATGGATGTGGAAGTCGCCGCGGAGGAGCTGCAGCTAAGGTTGCCGCCCATGTACCGGGCACCAAGCACGGTGATAGTGGACACCTTTAATGAGGACTAGGCTAGTTGCGTAGTATGTAGGATTTTTTTCTTTGCATGCTTTTGTATGGATTTAAGATTTCTAGTATGAGGTATTCAAATGCAGATGAGAAAATTTGAGGCTTGGTTGGTCAGTGCCTGCGGACGCGCCCGAGCGGGCGCGTCCGCGGGCGTTTGTGGGCCTGAATTTGCCTACTCAAGTCATAGATGCTCTAAGCTGCTACGCATCATAGGTCTTCTATTCTAATCCCGTCTGTTTTTCATTTTTTGCAATTAATCTCGTCCTCTTCCTCTAGCCAACCAAACTAGCTCCCTCGAGACCTCGTGCTGCCATCACCCGCAGCAAGCAGTATCGCCGTGCTTCCCACTCTGTCAACCCTCGCCTAAAGCGCTTCCCAGGTAATTCCTCTAATTCTCTCCGGCATTGAAGCATCTCATCGGCCAAGATTGGCGCCCATGCTACTTCTCGACATTGCATTGTATTCCCTCGAAGAGGAAAGGGAGGTGCAGCACAGTAGCGTAAGTATTTCCATCAGTTTTCGGGAACCAAGGTACCAATCCAGTAGGAGACCACGCGCGAGTCCCTCGCACCTGCACAAACAAATAAGAACTTCGCAGCCAACGCGATAAGGGGTTGTCAATCCCTTTACGGTCACTTACGAAAGTGAGATCTTATAGAGATGATAGTTTATATTTTTGGTATTTTTGTTTATAAGAACAGAAAGTAAAAGCGGAAAAACTAAAGTAGATGTAGATTGATATGTTGAGAATAGACCCGGGGGCCATAGTGTTCTCTAGTGGCTTCTCTCATGATAGCGATATTCTACGGCGGGTAAACAAATTAATGTCGAGCAATTGATAGAAAAGCGAATAATTATGAGACTATCTAGGCATGATCATTGTATATAGGCATCACGTCCGAGACAAGTAGACCGACTCCTGCGTGCATCTACTACTATTACTCCACACATCGACCGCTATCCAGCATGCATCTAGTGTATTTAGTTCATAAGAACAGAGTAACGCCTTAAGCAAGATGACATGATGTAGAGGGATAAACTCAAGCAATATGATATAAACCCCATCTTTTTATCCTCGATGGCAACAATACAATACGTGCCTTGCTGCCCCTACTGTCACTGGGAAAGGTCACCGCAAGATTGAACCCAAAGCCAAGCACTTCTCCCATTGCAAGAACTATAGATCTAGTAGGCCAAACCAAACCAATAATTCGAAGAGAGTTGCAAGGATATTATGAGCACACATAAAGAGTTCAGACAAGAACCAAATATTTCTCATAGATAATCTTGATCATAAACTCACAATTCATCAGATCTCCACAAACACACCGCAAAAAAAGATTACATCAAATAGATCTCCTCGAAGACCGAGGAGAACTTTGTATTGAGATCCAGAGAGAGAGAAGAAACCATCTAGATACTAGCTATGGACCCGAAGGTCTGTGGTAAACTACTCACAACTCATGGTGAGGGCGATGATGATGATGTAGAAGCACTCCGTGATGGATCCCCCTTCCGGCGGAGCTCCGAAACAGGCTCCAAGATGGGATCTCACGGGAATAGAAGGTTACGGCGGTGGAATTAGTGTTTTCTCTCTGTTGCTGATGGTTTCAGTATATGTAGGCTTATATAGGAGGAAGGAGGACTCCGGGGGACTCACGAGGGACCCACGAGGCAGGGGGTGCGCCCTGGGAAGGGGGGCGCGCCCCCCACCCTCGTGGGCACCTCGTGGACCCTACTCCATGGTTCTCAGGTCTCTCGTGCGTGATTTTCTCCAAAAATATCTCTCCCGAAGGTTTCATTCCGTTTGGACTCCGTTTGATATTCCTTTTCTGCAAAACCCTGAAACAGAAAAAAAAATAGCAATCTGGACTGGGCCTTTGGGTTAGTAGGTTAGTCCCAAAAATGATATAAAAGTGTATGACAAAGCCCATTAAACATCAAAGACATCATAAATAATAGCATGGAACAATCAAAAAATAAAGATACGTTGGAGACGTATCAAGCATCCCCAAGCTTAATTCCTGCTCGTCCTCGAGTAGGTAAATGATAAAAACAAAATTTTTGATGTGGAATGCTAACCAACATAGTTTTTCAATGTAATTCTCTTAATTGTGGCTTGAATGTTCAGATCTCAAAGATTCAAGATTAAAGTCTATATTCACATAAGAAATAATAATACTTCAAGCATACTAACAAAGCAATAATGTCTTCTCAATATACTATGGCTAAAGAAAGTTATCCCTACAAAATCATATAGTTTGGCTATGCTCCCTCTTCATCACACAAAATATTCATATCATGCACAAGCACAACCCCGATTTCAGCCAAGCACTTGTTTTCATACTCCATTCTTTCAAACCTTTCAACTTTCACGCAATAGATGAGTGTGAGCCATGGACAGAGCACTATGGGTGGAATAGAGAGGTGGTTGTGGAGAAGACAAAAAGGAGGGAGATAGTCTCACATCAACTAGGTCTATCAACGGGCTATGGAGATGCCCATCAATAGATATCAATGTGAGTGAGTAGGGATTGCCATGCAACGGATGCACTAGAGCTAAATATGTATGAAAGCTCAACAAAAGAAACTAGTGGGTGTGCATCCAACTTGCTTGCTCACGAAGACCTAGGGCATTTGAGGAAGCCCATCGTTGGAATATACAAGCCAAGTTCTATAACAAAAATTCCCACTAGTATATAAAAGTGACTAAGCATGAGACTCTCTATAATGAAGAACATGGTGCTACTTTGAAGCACAAGTGTGGAAAAAAGATAGTAGCAATTGTCCCTTTTTATTTTCTTTTTCTTTTTTTCCTTTTTTTGGGCCTTTCTTTTTTTCTTTGGCCTTTCCCTTTTTTTCTTTTTTTTTCTTTTTTTGCGGAGGGGCTTTATTGATTTAGCCTTTCCTCCCATGGGACAATGCTCTAATAATGATGATCATCACACTTTCATTACAACTCGATATTACAACTCGATACTACAACAAAGTATGACTCCATATGAATGCCTCCGGCGGTGTACCGGGATGTGCAATGAAACAAGAGTGACATGTATGAAAATTTATGCATGGTGGCCTTGCCACAAATGCGATGTCAACTACATGATCATGCATGGCAATATGACAATATGAAGCGTGTCATATGAACGGAACGGTGGAAAGTTGCATTGCAATATATCTCGGAATGGCTATGGAAATGCCATGATAGGTAGGTATCGTGGCTGTTTTGAGGAATAATATGGTGGCTGTTTTGAGGAAGGATATATAGTGGGTGTATGGTACCGGCGAAAGTTGTGCGGCACAAAAGAGGCTAGCAATGGTGGAAGGGTGAGAGTGCGTATAATGCATGGACTCAACATTAGTCATAAGAACTCATATACTTATTGCAAAAATCTACGAGTCATCAAAAGAAAGCAATCAACGCATGCTCCTAGGGGGGAGGTTGGTAGGAGTTAACCATCGCGCACCCCCGACCTCCACACAAAGGTTGGCACTTTACAAATACCTCATGCTCTAACTTCGTCACATAGCGGTTCACCATACGTGCATGCTACGGGAATCACTAACCTTAACACAAGTATTTCTCAATTTCGTAATAACTCCACTAGCATGACTCTAATATCACTATCCTCATATCTCAAAACAATTATCAAGCATCCAACATCTCATCATATTCAATGCACTTAGTGTGAAAGTTTTTACTACATTGATATTCGATGTCTATCATGTGAAGACTAGTTTTATAGCCTAAATACATTACCATGCTGTTTTAATAGACTCTCGAATGAATATAAGTGAAGCATGAGAGTTCAACAATTTCTTCGAAATATTATCACCACCGTGCTCTAAAAGATATAAGTGAAGCATTAGAGCAAAACTATTCAACTCAAAAGATATAAGTGAAGCACATAGAGTGTTCTAAAAATTCCTAGGCCATATTTAACTCTCTCAAATAGGTGTGTCCAGCAAAGATAATTGTGGCAAGCTAACAAGCGAAGACTCAAATTATACAAGACGCTCTCAAGCAAAACACATATCATGTGGTGAATAAAAATATAGCTCCAAGTATAGTTACCGATGGATGAAGACGAAAGAGGGGATGCCTTCCCGGGGCATCCCCAAGCTTAGGCTTTTGATTGTCCTTGAATTTTACTTGGGGTGCCATGGGCATCCCCAATCTTAGGCCCTTGCTACTCTTTGTTCCATAGTCCATCAAAGCAATACTCAAAACTTGAAAACTTCACAACACAAAACTTAGACAAAAATTCTCGTGAGCCCCGTTAGTATAAGAATGCAAACCACTACTCAAAGGTACTGCAATGAATTCATTCTTTGTTTATATTGGTGTTAAACCTACTGTATTCCAACCTCTCTATGGTTCATACCTCCCAATATTACTCATAGATGCATTGAAATAAGCAAACAACACACGAAAAACATAATCTGTCAAAAACAGAACAGTCTGTAGTAATCTGCAGGTTTCACATACTTCTGTAACTCCGAAAAAATTCAAACTAAATTGGTAACGGTGAGGAATTTGTCTATTAATCATCTGCAAAAAGAATCAACTAAATATCACGCTCCAGTAAAATCTGATGACCATTCTAGCGAGCGCTAAATATCACACAAGTCTTCCCAAAGGTTCTACTTGGCACAAACACTAATTAAAACACAAAACCACATCTAAACAGAAGCTAGATGCAGTATTTATTCCTAAACACAAGAAAAAACAAAAAAAAAATATAAAATTGGGTTGCCTCCCAACAAGCGCTATCGTTTTACGCCCCTAGCTAGGCACGATACAAGATAGATCTAGGTATTGCCATCTTTGGAAGGCAATCCATAAGTGGCTCTCATAATAGATTCATATGGTAATTTGATATTCTTTCTAGGAAAGTGTTCCATGCCTTTCCTTAATGGAAATTGGAATCTAATATTTCCTCCCTTCATATCAATAATTGCACCAATCGTTCTAAGGAAAGGTCTACCAAGGATAATAGGACATGAAGGATTGCAATCTATATCAAGAACAATGAAATCTACGGGCACATAATTCCTATTGGCAACAATAAGACCATCATTAGTTCTTCCCATAGGTTTCTTAATAGTGGAATCTGCAAGATGCAAATTTAAAGAACAATCATCAAGCTCATGGAACTCTAGCAAATCACACAAAGTTTTTGGGATAGTGGAGACACTTGCACCCAAATCACACAAAGCATAGCATTCATGATCTTTTATTTTTATTTTAGTAGTAGGTTCCCACTCATCATAAAGCTTTCTAGGGATAGAAACTTCTAACTCAAGTTTTTCTTCATAAGATTGCATCAAAGCATCAACTATCTGTTTGGTGAAAGCTTTATTTTGATTATAAGCATGCGGAGAATTTAGTACGGATTGCAACAAGGAAATACAATCAATCAAAGAACAATTATCATAATTGAATCCCTTGAAATCCAAAATAGTGTGTTCATCACTATGCAAAGTTTTAATCTCTTCACTCCCACTTTTAACAATTTTAGCATCAAGATCTAAAAACTCCGAATCATGGGGACACCTTAAAGCAGAATCATCTCCAATCATATCTTCATCAAGATTTATACTAGAAAACAAGGATCTAATGGGACACACATCAATAACTTTCAGATCTTCATCTTTATTTTCATGATAACTAGAAGAACACACTTTAATATTATTCTCCCTTTTAGCACGCATCCTAGCGGTTCTTTCTTTGCATTCATCAATGGAAATTCTCATGGCTTTGAGAGACTCATTGATATCATGCTTAGGTGGGATAGATCTAAGTTTCAAAGAATCAACATCAAGAGTAATTCTATCCACACTTCTAGCCAATTCATCAATCTTAATCAATTTCTCTTCAAGCATAGCATTGAAATTCTTTTGCGAGATCATAAACTCCTTAACACTAGTTTCAAATTCAGAAGGCATCTTTCCATAAGAGTTGTTGTGGGAATTACCATAATTATTGGAGGAATTACTAGGAAAAGGCCTAGGATTAAAATTCCCTCTATAAGCATTGTTACCAAAATTATTCCTACCAACAAAATTCACATCCAAAGATTCATCGTTATTTTCAATCAAAGTGGACAGAGGCATATCATTAGGATCAGAAGAAGCACTCATAGCAGCAAATAATTTCATAAGTTCATCCATCTTTCCACTCAAAACACTAATTTCTTCAATAGCATGCACTTTTACTTGTAGATCTTTCGGTGTGCCATCGAGAATAATTGACCATTATATTATCTAGGAGTTTGATAGCTTCTCCTAAGGTAGTTTCCATGAAAGTGCCTCCTGCGGCTGAGTCTAAAAGATTTCTAGAAGCAAAATTCAAGCCAGCATAAAAGTTCTGAATAATCATCCATAGATTCAAACCATGTGTAGGGCAATTACGTATCATTAGTTTCATTCTCTCCCAAACTTGTGCAACATGCTCATGATCTAGCTGCTTAAAGTTCATAATATTGTTTCTAAGAGAGATGATCTTAGCAGGAGGGAAATACTTAGAGATAAAAGCATCTTTGCACTTATTCCACGAATCAATACTATTTCTAGGCAAAGAGGAAAACCAAGTTTTAGCACGATCTCTAAGTGAAAACGGAAATAACTTCAATTTAATAATATCGTTATCTGTATCCCTTTTCTTTTGCATATCACACAAATCAACAAAGTTGTTCAGATGGGTAGCGACATCTTCACTAGGAAGGCCAGATAATTGATCTTTCATGACAAGATTCAACAAAGCATCATTGATCTCACAAGATTCAGCATCGGTAATAGGAGCAATCAGATTGCTAATAAAATCATTATTGTTGGTATTGGAGAAGTCACACAATTTGGTATTGTTCTGAGCCATAGTTACAAGCAAGCAATCCAACACACCCAAGCAAACAATAAGCAAGCGAACGATAAACACACGGCAGAAGAAGGGCAAATAAAACGACAAGGGTGAAGTGGGGGAGAGGAAAACGAGAGGCAAAAAAAATGTAATGCGAAGGATAAGGGTTTGTGATAGGTACTTGGTATATGACTTTTGCGTAAGCCTCCCTGGCAATGGCGCCAGAAATTCTTCTTGATACTTCTCGAGCTTGTGTTGTATTCCCTCGAAGAGGAAAGGGAGATGCAACACAATAGTGTAAGTATTTCCCTTAGTTTTCGAGAACCAAGGTATCAATCCAGTAGGAGACCATGCGCGAGTCCCTCGCACCTGCACAAGCAAATAAGAACTTCACAACCAATGCGATAACGGGTTGACAATCCCTTTACGGTCACTTATGCAAGTGAGATCTTATAGAGAAGATAGTTTATATTTTTGGTATTTTTGTTTATAAGAACAGAAAATAAAAGCAGAAAAAGTAAAGTAGATGTAGAATGATATGTTGAGAATAGACCCGGGCTCTCTAGTGGCTTCTCTCATGATAGCGGTATTCTACGGCGGGTAAACAAATTACTGTCGAGCAATTGATAGAAAAGCAAATAATTATGAGACTTTCTAGGCATGATCATTGTATATAGGCATCACGTCCGAGACAAGTAGACCGACTCCTGCCTGCATCTACTACTATTACTCCGCACATCAACCGCTATCCAGCATGCATCTAGTGTATTGAGTTCATAAGAACAGAGTAACACCTTAAGCAAGATGACATGATGTATAGGGATAAACTCAAGCAATATGATATAAACCCCATCTTTTTATCCTCGCTGGCAACAATACAATATGTGCCTTGCTGCCCCTACTATCACTGGGAAAGGACACCGCAAGATTGAACCCAAAGCCAAGCACTTCTCACATTGCAAGAACTATAGATCTAGTAGGCTAAACCAAACCAATAATTCGAAGAGAGTTGCAAGGATATTATGAGCACACATAAAGAGTTCAGAAAAGAACCAAATATTTCTCATAGATAATCTTGATCATAAACTCACAATTCATCGGATCTCGACAAACACACCGCAAAAGGAGATTACATTGAATAGATCTCCTCGAAGACCGAGGAGAACTTTGTATGGAGATCCAGAGAGAGAGAGAGAGAGAGAGAGAGAGAAGAAGCCATCTAGATACTAGCTATGGACCCGAAGGTCTGTGGTAAACTACTCACAACTCATGGTGAGGGCAATGATGATGATGTAGAAGCACTTCGTGATGGATCCCCCCTCCGGCGGAGCTCCGGAACAGACCTCAAGATGGGATCTCACGGGAACAGAAGGTTGCGGCGGTGGAATTAGGGTTTTCTCTCTGTTGCTGATGGTTTCGGGGTACGTAGGCTTATATAGGAGGAAGGAGGACACCGGGGGACTCACGAGGGACCCACGAGGCAGGGGGCGCGCCCTGGGAAGGGGGGCGCGCCCCCCACCCTCGTGGGCACCTCGTGGCCCCTACTCCGTGGTTCTCAAGTCTCCCGTGCGTGATTTTCTCAAAAAATATCTCCCCCGACGGTTCCATTCCGTTTGGACTCCGTTTGATATTCCTTTTCTGCATAACCATGAAACAGGCAAAAAACAGCAATCTGGACTCGGCCTTTGGGTTAGTACGTTAGTCCCAAAAATTATTTTAAAAGTGTATGAAAAAGCCCATTAAACATCCAAGACATCATAAATAATAGCATGGAACAATCAAAAGTTATAGACACGTTGGAGACGTATCAGCCCACATGCTGCATCCAAGTCTCCGCGCCATTGAATGCTGGAGTGACTCGGCCCAATGGCCGAGACGGCTCATTACGCATTAAACTGGCTGGTGGTCCATTCCTCTTACGCCATTTATCATGTGCGGCAGCCGAGAAACCAACTCCGCCGCCCGCATTCACACGGCCCGCCGCTATGGCCGTGAGCTACAAAGCGATGCGGGAGAGCCTCTAGAAGGAGCAAAAGAAGGAGCTGGCTGGAATTTCTGTCTACTGGCAGGCCTATTGTATGAGCCAGATAGATGCTAGCTCGCCGACGAGCTCGCTGAGCTCAGCAACGATGACCATACAATGGACGAGGCTTCTGACTAGGAGTCGGTGCCACCGCTCGCGCTGGTTCATGCCATATTCACCATAGAGCAGGTGCGGCCGCACGTCGACACCATAATGATGGAAAAGCTACTAGCGCTGTCGATGTCGGTTTTCAGGCAAGCAAAGGAGGACCAGTGCTACAACCTCTGTCTCCTCAACGACCGCCAGCATGTGGAGGGACAAATCGCAGGCAAACAAGCGAACGACAATATCGTCGCGGACATGGGGGTCGACGATCCAGGCTTCCTAGATGAGTAGTCGGGCGTTGTACTAGACCATCCGTAGGGCCCTCGAGACTCTCTCTCCATTGTCTTTCGCCTTGTTGTGCTTGCCATGGCGCTACAAATCTCGTGTTGTTGACATGGTCAACAAACGAGAGGAATCAGGAGATGGTTGTATGTGGAAAGGATGACAATAGGGACCCACCAGGGCCATGGTTGTATGTTGGCAAGTAACTCTTTATTAGTACAAGAAAAAAATTGCTTCCTCCTAGTTTCCTGACAAGTGGGACCCACACCATTATCAAAGTATAGTCAATAAACGAGAGAATTGCACACGAAGTATCTGACAGCTCTGACCTAACAGCTCATGTAGTAAAAAAAAAGCGGTGCTTTTTTTGTTGAGAGGAGCAGCGTATCAACTAGGCGGGTTGTGGCCCGTCTAGCCCAGGCTATTATTTTCTAATGACCAAATAACCATCCCTGTTTTTTTCTATGTGAAAATGGCTAGCCCAGCTTTACTTGTTTTGAAGAATACCCAACCTAGGCCAACTTCTTTTTCTCTGCCCTAATAGGCTGGTTTCAAGACTAGGAGGGATGCATTCAGCTTGCCCAGAAAATGGACTTTGCATAATAATAAATGGGCAAAATTATAAAAGAAACACTTCAAACAGGCAATTAGTTTCAAATATCGTTTTTTAGATTTTTAATTTCATTGGAAGTTTATTTTGCGCGCACAAAATTTCATTGGATTTTAAGAAAATATAAATTTATTTTGAAATTAGATAGAATCTGACTCAAATTTTTGGGATAAAAATAGTTGGGACCCCACCAAAATATGCGAAATTTCGTTAAATTTTTAGGCCTGATCGAGGCTGGAAATTGGGCCGTAATGCTAACAAACAGTAAATTGTTGCAATAAGTTCCCTAAGAATTATAAAATGGGTTGTAAATTATTAAAAATAACAAATGGGTTGTATGATGTCTGCCATAGTTGTGATGCAGACTTGTGGGCCTACTAAGTTGACGCGTACGGAAGGCTTTGTCAACCTATAGTCAACACATGATTCTAACTGAAGTTGTCGTTGGATGTCCATCCAATGATAGTCGTTCTTCTTCAATCTCAGATCTTCTTGCTTCAGCCACTCAAACCAGCACCAGTGGGACCGCCTGCTCCTACCTCCTGTGGTCGGCTATGCTGTCGCGCAGGCCTCACCCCGCACCCTACTCCCACGGCAACCTCACACTTCAGCCGAACCAGTCAACCCTTGTACTCCCGTTAGTGTGGGCATCCATTGTCCTGCCTTCGTTGGCTCCGGGTCGTTCCCTTCCTGGGCCTCGCCATCATCCACCACATTGGTGCTCTCGGCGCGGCGTGGTCAACTTGGTCAACAAATGACAGCCATCGGAAGATGGAAGTATGTGCAGAGGCTGATAGCAGAGACCCACACAATCCTTGGCCGCATGCAAGCAAGTGCCTCCTAAATACGCAAAAAATTGATTCCTCTCCCTGACAATTGTGATCCACCAGCTATATCTACGCACGCAAGGAAGTGCCTCCTTATTACGCGAAAAAATCGATTCCTCCCCACGCTAGCTGGGACCCACCACCTATATCTTCGCACAGAAGGAAGTGCCTCCTTATTATGCGAATAAATGATTCCTCCCATTGACAGCTGAGACCCACCAGCTATATCTTCGCATGCAAGGAAGTGTCTCCTCATCCTCCTTGACAGCTGGGCCCACCCGGTCGAAGTGTATATATCGTTGTCTGTCTAGTCGCGAACGTGTATGTACATACTTGTCGATCGGTCTCTCTGCAAGGATGAACCGTGGCCTAGTAAGTAGTGGCACATATAGTAGTAGAGGCCCGGCATAGCAACTCACGCAGTCCCGTCTAAATCGTGTACATGTACATACGACCACACAACAAAATATACGGCTACGTATGCACATACGAGCGTGGTCTCGAATGCATACTCACGCCTATGTACGGACTGGGCTCGTGTACATGGAGAGGCAACGAACGACAACAATGGCGTCTTGTTCATCGGTAGCCAACCGGCTGGGTCAGAACGGAGAAACATCATCATATTCATCGGGAGGCAACCGACTCGGTCGGAATGCATCCTGTTCATCAGGAGCCAACCGGCTTAGACGAAACAGCCGAAATAGAGTCCTGTTCATTGACTCGGGGTCTGGTGTACTGCAAAATGGAGGAAACGGAGTTCTCTTTGACCGCTTATGGGCAAAAGGGGTCCCAGTTCATCGGGAGGGGTCTGGTGCACCGCAAAATGGAGGAAATGAACTTCTCTTTGACTGCCTACGGTAGAAAATCGGGTCCCGTTGATCAGGAGGGGCCTGGCGTACCACAGAAAAGAGGAAATGGACTTCTCTTCCACCACCTATGCTTGAAGCAGGGCCATGTTCATCGGATGGGTGTGGCATACAAAAAAACGGGACTCCACGGGCTAATGTTCATCCACCGTTGACTTCCAATAGCCTCCACGAGCTACTCTTCATCCAGCCTCCAGGGGGTCCTGTTTATCCACCCTCAACCGCCTGGGGTGTGGCGGCCTCCTAGGGGTCATGTTCATCAAGCAGCAACCGACTACACACGAACGGGGTCCTATTCATCAAACCCTCACCGGCTGGGGTGGGGCGTACCAGCGGGCCGCAGTAACGAGAACTGTTCATCCACAGCCAACCAACCGGCTCGATTGATGCGTCTCGACTCATCTCCACGTGTATTGCGTGTGTGACAGCAATGGGCACTGTTCATCCAGAGGTAACCTAACTGGCTACGTCTCGCACGGGGGCTCGACCGATCGGCTTCAGTAAGCAGCATCGGCGATCGATTGATCGGGTTCAGTTAGTCGCAGTAGCAATGGAATCAGCCGGGTTCAGTTAGCAGGGAAGGAATTGCTCATGTTTAGTTAGCAGTGAAGGAATCGATCGACTTCAGTACGTAGCGGGATCGATCACTCGTCTTCAGTAGGCAGCTAGAAAGTGCGATTGCTCGAGTTCAATAAGTGAACGCTTAGCTTGGGTTCAGTTAGCCAATGCCTCGTGCACAAACGCGTATGAGAGAAACGTGCAAACCTGACTACATCGCTCGGCCCCGACCACCCACCGTGACTAGCAACTCGCCAAAAATTTACTCGCCCTCACTTCTACCATGACTTTTTTACATCATGCACGGCCCAAAGAATGTCATGCAACTGCGACTCAGGCCCACTCAGGATGAAAAGCCCATTTTTGTCATAGAAGTAGGAGCCCACCCCAGGATGATACATGTTTTTGTCTCAATTATCATCATAGAAGTGTCATATCCATGACAGAAAAAGTTTTCGTCTGGGCCATGTCACGGATATGTCTTTTTTCTTCATATGTTTGGCTTACGATTCAATGCCAAGTTGTACCCCTCTTCTACATGCCAACAACTCTGCATTCTCAAGGACAATGGCATTAGGGGGAAATGTCATTCTCCTACTCGAAACAATCCATGGTGATCTTGGACGATCGCCCCTCCACCGCCCACCTACCTTGCTTTGCCCTGGATCCATCAACGTTGGTCTTCAATGAGTGCACCTAGGACGGTGTCCATGGTATTTTCAGTGATCCTCTCTCGCTAATTTCATTTGTTGCATGGTCGTTTGTCCACAATTCCAACAATTTCTAGAACCAATCAACAACCTCTTCGGTCCTTTTATCGGTTTGCCATCTCTGGCCACATTACACGCGAGCCACATGTGACAAAACATCATTATCATACTTGCCATTCCTGCTTTTTCTTCATGCCCATCCAGTCAAGTAGCCAGGATGATAACCCTTGTTGCGATGCAACAAACTCTGGAGGTGTGAAAAAATAATCACCCCTTTGGGTCCTATTGAATCGGCTAACAACATGATTTAACATATGTGTGCACCTCCAAAACATACATACATTGTGATTGTCCCCTCTCCCCAAAGATCAAACCTAGCTCCGCCTAATGACTTATGAAGATTAACCTTTTGACTCATGGTTTCCTCAAACGGATCTTTTTTAAATCCACCATACTAGTCATTTCCACCTCAAGAAACACAATATTATCATCCGCAAAAAACAAATGAGTTACGTGAGGGCCGACCCACCAAACTCTACTCCTCTATTTTTTGGTTCTGTTGGGCATTATCGAGCAGCGCTCAACCTAGAACAAAAATAAATAGGATGATAGAGGGTCTTCTTGCCTCAAACCTTGAGAAGTGGTGAAAATATCTGAAACACTGTTGTTAAAATTAATAGCGAATTTAACAGTTGATACATAGCTCATAGAACTTATCCATCTCTAAGAAAAATCCATCTGTGTCATCTTCACTTCCAGAAACCATATTGTGGTATTTATCTTTGATTATTTTCAATGTTTAGACTACACAAGAAAATAAATGGGCTTGGACATTAGGTAACCCTGGTTGGATGGCCACATTCTGAGTTTCAATAATGTATGATTGATGATCCCTGTTGGAGTCGCCCTTAGATTATCTACAATGTGGGGCCTCAACCCCCCCCCCCCCTCAAAGGCATGAGCAAATTACCACTGATCGGTCAAAAAAGAGAGCCAAACATGCGCCTCAAACTAGCCTCAAAAGTCCGCGCTGACCATAACCACTTATATCCAGCCTAAAAATGGAGCAGATATGGGCTGGCCCAGACAAGTCCGCCACATAAAACCCACCCATGCTGGCCCAGCCAACCCCACATATATTTGTCTCATCCGCTCCTCGGGCCAAACTCTAGCCATTCCACTCCACGTTGTCCTAAGCTCCCGTCCGGCGATCTCTAGTCTTCCCCGGCATGGCGGGGCAACATATCTGACTCTGACCACTTCAGATCCATCGAATGGGGTGTCCTCCCATGCGAGTGTGAGGAGGTAATGGCCATATGCATTGCCCTCCGCTGCTACTTGGAGGATTGCACCCTACCGATGGTGGGATCTGTCTGACGCAAATCCCTTGCGTCGGCGCAAAGGGCGCTCGAATCGTCCGGGGCTGGATCATCACGGTCCCTTTGCTTCCCCATCACTGGGGTGTGGGGAGAAGGAGAGATATCGGGACTGGTGTGCCCGCCGTGAAAATAAGAGCAAGAGGGCGGCGAAGGCCCGCCTCACAGCCAACATGGCGGTGACGGATGCGGCGGGACGTGCTGCCGTGGAGGAGGAAGCCATCCGCACCCACATCATAAAGAAGAGGCAGTAGAGAAACGCGTGCTCCCTCGCCCAAGAGCAGAATCAGGTTGTCTTTGCTATGGTTGGACAACCCCCAAAAGAGGAGAAGGAGGACAGTGATGGACCGGGAAGCTCTAGCGATGAGCGGATCCGGCTTGATCCATATTGTGTTTTTGATAGCTACTTCCACCAAAAGGACGACAAAGGCGCCAAAGAGAGCAAGTGTAGCAATGGATGATCTTTTCCATAGCTAGTACTCCCTCCGTCCAGAATTACTTGCCGCGGAAATGGATAAAATTGAATATAGGAAGAAATAAAATACGTTTAGATACATGCATTTCTCCAACAAGTATGTTTGGACGAAGGGAGTATGTAGGTAGAACATGCCAAATTTTGATAGTTTGATGGCATGTCCTACTGTAGTAGTCGGATGATGAGTGTTTCCTTGTTTAAATAATATTACATGTCTTTGTATGGATTTGAGAAGTGCTAATTGAGGTGTTCACCTGTGCGAATGAAAATTTGAGGCATGCCCGATGAGTGTCCGTTACGCATTCGGACGTGTCCGCGGGCATTTAGTGGTCCTAAGTCCCAACTAGCAAGTTTTGGCAATCAAATTGTCTTTCATCATCCAACAACAGAACCATGGGAGTAACGTTTTGGCTCCCAAGCCTTTTTTGAACTAAACCCGAATAACAATCGTTTTGTGCTCCCAAGCCCATCTGATAATTCATTCGTTCAGACTAATCCTTCTGAGGGTGGCACCACGCCAGTACGATAATCCGAGTGAAACTGAACAATACATCCATATGATGTATTGTACGCACTTGAGATGTTCATGTTGGGTGGCGCTGGTCTAAACTTCAAACATATTCACGTCGACAATAGGATTTTTTTTAATGTATATCACTTCTCCATTTTAGGCTATCTTAATTAAGATCTTTACCGTACAAAAATCTGGTGTCAGCACGTCACCGTGTACCCTCGACGTTGGGGGTGATGCACCGCGGCACACATCGAAGGAGACCCTATCGGAAGTGTGGTATGCAAGCAGCCCGACAGGCGCTTTTGTAGACCCGAAATCCCACACGTATGGGAGGGACCCCGTGATACGTCTCCAACGTATCTGTATTTTTTTTGTTATTCCATATTGTTATATTATCAATCTTGGATGTTTTACATACATTTTCTAGCAACTTTATATCATTTTGTATGACTAACCTATTAACATAGTGCCCAGTGCCAGTTGCTGTTTTTTGCTTGTTTTTACTGTGCAGAATATCAATACCAAACGGATTCCAAATGCAACGGAACTTTTCGGAGATTTTTTCAGCACAGAAGAAACCGAGGGACCCAAGAGGTGTACGAGAGGAGGACCGTGGGGCCCACAAGACACCAGGGCGCGCCAGAGGCACCCGACGCGCCCTGATGCCTTGTGGGGCTCATGGTGACCTTTTCCACCGACCTCCGGCTCTATAAATACCACAATATTCCAGAAAACCTAGGGAGTCGATGAAATATTTTTCCAGCCACCGCAAGTTCCACAACCATGAGATCCAATCTAGAGGCCTTTTTCGGCACTCAGCCAGAGGGGAACACGATCACAGACGGGTTCATCATCCTCATTGGTGCTCCTCCGATGATGTGTGAGTAGTTTACCACAAACCTACGGGTCCATAGTTAGTAGCTAGATGGTTTCTTCTCTCTTTTTGATCTTCAATACAATGTTCTCCTTGATGTTCTTGGAGATCTATTTGATGTAACTCTTTTTTGAAGTGTGTTTGTTGGGATCCGATGAATTGTGAGTTTATGATCAGATCTGTCCATACATGATTATTATAGCCTCGTATTTCATCATCGATATTTAGGTTTTGTTTGGCCAACTTGATTGATTCATCTTGCCATGGGAAGAGTGTAACGAACAAATCTCGAAGGATTTGAGTCTCTGTGCTTACCGTGCTAGTCCCTGGATCGAACTCGCTAGCACACACAGTATAGATGAATACCAGAATACAAGTGCATCATTTATTACAACGTATGACCCAGAGTATATAAAATAAAACAATCTGCATAGCTCATGGCTAGCTCATATTCAATCACACAGCGGAAAGTAGCAGAAAATAACGATGAGTCCCATCATAGCCCAACCGGCGATGCTGAGTGCAGACTCGCGACCCTAACGGTACCATACTCCTCGTCTGAAAATCCTGCAACATGAGATGTTGCAGCCGTATAGGTCAATATTGGCAAGTTACACAGGAGAAGTAATAATGCAGACCTACATGTATATGCATAGAACAACAAAGGAAGGCTCGGGGGTTTATTTTGCATAAAGCTGATTTTGTCCTCATAACTACCTAATAGTCAATTTTTCATTTACTTCCTTTATTACTACCATTAAATGCACAAGGTTGAGTTGGCAAAATCAACTCCAATCTACCCATTTATTAAGTTGCCCACAAATATTATTAAGTGTCACATCTGTCAAGATCATCCAACAACTGTAATGGCATAGTGGCTCAAAATATCCATAACCGGGGACACGGCTAATCATGATTAGTTTTTAATACACTGCAGAGTTTTGCACACTTTACCCACTAGACTCAACCCGAAGATTGAGACGAAGTCTTTCAGAAGTAGTCACCTCCACCCCCGGCAGCCGGTACACCTATCCATATCTACATTTGCTAGCATACCTGGGCGAGGATCCCACAACCTACTCAACTAAGCTAGAGCCCATTTAGCTAGTGGTCGCACATGGAAGCTACCAGTCATTAAGTCTGTCTGATCTTTTTGAGCCTGGGCTGCCGTCAACTTACATTCAAAGGGTATAAACCATGATGTTCTTAAAACCACCCATTAATACCAATTCCGCCCAGAGGTGTATTAAATCCTGAGTTACTACTCAATTGTTATATATATAATCCTCACATAAGCTCAATGAATACACGAACCACCCCCGTCTACAAAGCATAGCAAACTACAACTACCACGATTTGCAAAAGACGGGAAGATAGCTCAACAGCATAGCCAACATATATAATACTCCTATACATGCATATATTCATAGTGTGATATAACTACATGCATAGAAAAAAATAGGTAAAGGATGATCAACATGTAACTTGCCTTGGTTCTGGTTCAAAAAGTCACACTCCTGACAATAGCTCGCGTCGCACTCTGGACAATCTACACGTTTCACACAATACAACAAATCAATCACCGAAAATCCAAAGAAACCAAAATAAAGCCAACAACAAGAAAATAAGTTTTAAATTCATCAACAGCATCAAAACAACATGTACATATCACCTACACATCACTACGATCACAATGCAAATAACAAACACTTGATTCCGATAAACGGTTTAAAAGATACGACCTTCGGAAGATTTGATTCAAATTCAAACGAATTCGAATTTGAACAGTGCAAACATGTGCAAAATTGGTACTGTGATGAAGATATGATTTTTGTGAGCGCACAGGAAAAAGAATCACCTAAAAAGGATTTACAGAATAAAAACTATAGCTATTTGAAGATTTGAGGAAAAACTGAAAAAGACAAAAAGCAACAGAAATCGCCTAGGTACAGTGCGGGAACTCCTGTCGATGCTCATGTAGAACTTGCCACGTGGCAGTTCGTGGTTGGCCCAGATTTTTTACTCACCACGCGACAAAAGAAACAGCGGCGGCGGTCGGACGTCAGTGGCGGGGCTTCTCCGGTGGGTCTTCGGTGAAGGTGATGGGATGGGCGGCTACGACGTGGAGTGGCGGAGGTGGTGGTGGTGTCGGACGGCAGCGGGGAGGGCTGTAGCGGCGGCGGTGGGCTTGTGAACTCCGGCGGGGGCGGACGGCGGTGGCCGCGCGTCTCCGGTGATCTCCTGCTCACCAAACCTTGTCAAAACGAAGCGCAGGCGAGAGGTGGTGCGATATGAAGCGAGCCACATGGTTGTGGTGATCTTACAATGACGGAATCCTCCGGCGAAGGCGGCGGACGGTGGAGCTCCTCCGCGAGATCTGTTTGGCTCGGGCGTCGCGTGCGAAGGAGGAAAAGTGAATGGGAGGGCTGCGGTCGTGTGCCCTAGGGCTTAGCTTGAGCCTGGCGCGTCGGGCTGCACCAGGGTGGACCCTGAGCGCGAGTTTGAGTCGGCCTCGACGTCCGTGCGCGCTCGGCGCGGTGCGTCCGGCTCGGTGGAGGAAGAGGAACAGGGGCGGGGCCCGCTGGCAATGAGAGAGAGCGGGTCGGGTGAGGGCGTGCGGTGAGGTGGCGTACAGCTTCGGCTGGGGAAGTGGGCTGGGCCGCGGGGTGTGCTCCGGGCTGGCTGCTCTGTGCTGCGCTGCTGGCTCGCTTCTTCTTTTTTTTAGACAACAGCAGAAACACAAAATAAATAAACTAAAGCACACAAAATAAAATCTAGATAAAAATACCTAGACATACAGTAAAAATAGCCCTACAAATAGAAACTACAGGAACACTAGTTCCAAAACTAATGCAATTTTGTAAAATAATTTTGATGCAATAGGACATTCAAACAGCAAATAAAACTCACAAATAAAATATTTTGGAGATTGATAAAAATACCAGAACATTATAGATGAACTGGAAATAATATTCTGGACATTTTGAACATTTTTAAAGATAGGGGAGAAGTCATGTTATCTCCACTCTAATAAATTGCCTTTGGTTGCATAATGATTTGAATATTAAGAAGAAGCAAATAATGCATGGAAAAATATGAGATGCATATGAATGATCTATTAATAGCCAAATTAGGAAAATTGGGATGTTACAAACCTACCCCCCTTAAGATGAATCTCGCCCCTCGAGATTCGGGCTGGCTAGGAAAATAGGTGTGGGTGCTCCTGCCTGAGATCTTCCTCTCGTTACCAGGTAGCTTCTTCCTCTGTATGATGATCCCACTGAACCTTGCATAACTTAATTATCTTGGTTCGAGTAACTCTCTCTACTGTCTCCAGAATCTTAACAGGTTTCTCTTCATATGTCAAATCACTCTCCAACTGCATAGCATCAAGTGGCACTGTGTCCCTCAATGGAACATCCATCATCTCTACGTGGCACTTCTTCAACTAAGATATATGAAACACATTATGAACTCCAGACAAAGACTCTAGCAACTCCAGCTAATAAGCTACCTCTCCTCTACGCTCCAAGATCGTGTAAGGCCCCACAAAACGTGGTGCTAACTTACCCTTAATTCCAAACCTCTTGATTCCACGAAGTGGTGAAACTCGAAGATATGCACGGTCTCCTACCTCATATGTCACCTCGTTGCGCTTTGCATCTGCATAACTCTTCTGTCTGGACTGGGCTATCTTCAGCCTGTCACGAATCAGTTTGACTTTCTCCTCAGCATCTCTAATCAAGTCTGGTCCAAAGAACTGTCGCTCTCCAACCTCATTCCACATCAACGGTGTCCTGCACTTCCTGCCATACAATACCTCAAACGGTGCCATCTTCAGACTAGCCTGATAACTGTTATTATATGAGAACCCTGGATAAGGTAAATTATCATCCCAACTGGACCCATAGTCCAAAACTCAAGCTCTCAACATATCCTCCAAAATCTGATTTACCCTCTCTGTCTGCCCATCAGTCTGTGGATGGAAAGCTGTACTGAACTCCAGCCTAGTGCCCAAGGATTCATGCAACTAACGCCAAAATTTAGATGTGAACTGAGTACCTCTATCAGACACTACCTTCCTTGGAACTCCATGTAGACAAACAATTTTAGACATATAAACTTTAGCTAGCTGAGCACTGGTATAAGTAGTCTTTACCGGAATGAAGTGAGCAACTTTAGTCAAGCGATCAACAATTACCCAAATAGAATCATAACATGACGGAGTCCTGGGTAAACCTGTAATGAAATTCATACGAATCTGATCCCATTTCCACTCAGGTATAGGAAATGGCTGTAACAAACCTGCTAGCCTTTGATGTTCTGCTTTAACTCTCTGGCACACATCACATGTAGCAATATATCCAGCAATCTCCCTCTTCAGGCTAGGCCACCAAAATCTTTCCCTCAAGTCCAAATACATCTTAGTATTACCTGGGTGAATAGAATAAGGTGAATCGTGTGCCTCCTGAAGAATTAATTTCCTGATGTCTGCATCTTGCGGTACACAAACACGCTTCTCAAACCATATGGTCCCATGTTCATCCTTATGGAAACCTTCTGCCTTACCTTTAGTCATATTCTCTTTTATTGCAGCAATCTCTTTATCACCCTTTTGAGCTTCCCTGATCCTGTCAAGCAAAGTAGGCTTTACCTCAAGTGTTGCCAGATATCCCTTAGGAACCATCTCCAACCTGAGATCCCTGAACTGATCACATAACTCTTGTGGCACATCATTAATATGAACTGCATTAACATGGCTCCTACGACTCAATGCATCAGCAACAACATTAGCCTTACCAGGATGATACTGCACATTCAAATCATAATCCTTAATAAGCTCCAACCATCTCCTCTGCCCGAGGTTCAAATCTTTCTGAGTAAAAATATACTTCAAGCTCTTATGATCAGTAAATATATCACAATGATTACCAATAAGATATTGCCTCCAATTTTTAAATGCATGCACAACTGAGGCTAACTCCAGATCATGAGTAGGATAATTATGCTCATGATTCTTAAGCTGACGTGAAGCATATGAAACAACTTTACCTTCCTGCATCAAAACACTTCCAAGTCCCTGACGAGAAGCATCACAATATACTTGGAAGTCCTTATGTATATCAGGCAGAATTAAGACTGGTGCTGTAACCAAATGCTGCTTCAATTCCTGAAAGCTGGCTTCACATTCATCAGTCCAAACAAACTTCTTCTCCTTCTTCAACAACTCAGTCATAGGCTTTGCAATTTTAGAAAAGTTCTCAATAAACCTCCTGTAATAACCTGCAAGGCCCAAAAAGTTGCGAATCTCCCCAACTGTTGTGGGTGTCTCCCACTCTGTAACTGCAACAACCTTAGATGGATCAACTTCAACTCCATTACCTGACACAACATGTCCAAGGAATGCTACCTCATCCAGCCAAAATTCACATTTGCTGAACTTGGCATACAACTGATGTTCCCTCAGCTTCTCCATCACCAAACGCAGATGTACCACATGCTCTTGCTTATTCTTGGAGAACACCAATATATCATCAATGAAAACAACCACAAATTTATCCAAGAACTCCATAAACACCTTGTTCATCATATTCATGAAGTATGCATGAGTGTTAGTCAATCCAAATGACATAACAGTGTATTCATACAACCCATACCTCGTAGTAAAAGCAGTCTTTGGAATATCTTGCTCACGAATCTTCAATTGATGATAACCAGAACGAAGATCAATCTTAGAAAACACAGTAGCTCCCTCCAACTGGTCAAACAGATCATTTATCATAGGCAAGGGATACTTATTCTTAATGGTTACCTCACTCAGAGAACGATAATCAACACACATCCTCAAGGTCCCATCTTTCTTCTCCACAAACAAAACTGGAGCTCCCCAAGGTGATGAACTTGGGCGAATAAATGCTTGTTCCTGCAATTCCCTTATCCGCTTCTTCAATTCCTCCAACTCCCGAGGAGGCATTCTATATGGTCTCTTTGCAATAGGTCCAGTGCCTGGTATTAAATCAATAAGAAACTCAATATCTCTGTCTGGTGGCATACCTGGCAACTCCTCTGGAAACACATCTAGGTAGTCCCTCACAACTGGCACATCTTCCAGACTACCCCCCTTAAGAGAGTTCACTTGCACCTGATTATGCTTATACTTACATACATATCTGATCCTCTTACCTCCTGGTGCACTAAGAGTAATAGATCGACTGGCACAATCAATAATACCTTTATATTTAGTCAACCAGTCCATACCCAAAATAATATCCAGACCATGTGACTTCAATATAACCAAATCTATGTTAAAAACATGCTTCCCAATGGACAAAGGCATCTGAAAGCATCCCAAACTTGCTGCCATCTCAGCCCCCGGAGAACTTACTAGAATAAGCGACTTAATTACTACGGTAGGCAGCTTATGTTTATCCACAAATACCCGTGAGATGAATGAATGCGATGCACCAAAATCAAAAAGAACAAGTGCAGGTACCGAATTAATCAAGAACTTACCAATCACGGCATCAGGTTCATCATAAACCTCCTCCACATTAACATGGTTAACATGATCCTTTTGGAAGGGGTTTGGCTTGCTGACTCCAGAATTCCCATTACCGTTCTTGCTCTCTGGCCAAGTGTTGGAGTAGTGGCCCATCTGCCTACACTTATAGCATTGAACGTGGCTAATGTCCCTCTGCACAGGCACACTCTGGTGGCTCTGGTTATTACTCCCTCCATTACCATTACCATTACCATTACCTTTGACATTGCCATCGTTACTCTTATGCCCATTGTGATTATGGTGGCCATTATGGTTGTGGACATTCCCTCCATGATGATTATGTCCATTACCTCCATGATGATGATGATGATGCCCATTACCTCCATTACCCTGATATGAAGTGCGTGGCTTCTGCTGCGGTCCTAAATTATACCTGTTATTATTGTTGTACTTCCTCTTGCGATTCTCTATGGCCTAATGCTTACCCTCTAGCATAATAGCCTTATCAATCAGCTCCTGACAATTATCAAAAGTGGCCACTGTCAACTGAAGGCTCAACTCATCATTTAGGCCCTCCAAGAATTTCTCCTGCCTAGTTGCATCAGTGTTAACATCATTAGGAGCATAACGTGCAAGATTATTAAATTCATCCGCATACGCATTGACTGTGCATCCTCCCTGACGCAAACTGCGAAACTCCTTCTTTTTCAAACTCATAGCACCAGCAGACACATGTGCAGCACGAAAAACAGTCTAAAACTGAGTCCAAGTGATACCAGCAATGGGATAAGAGACCAAGTAGTTGTCCCACCAAGCTGCGGCAGGTTCCTCCAACAAATGTGAGGCAAACATCACCCTCTCTACATCTGTGCATCCAACCGTCTCCAGGTTCCTAGTGACTGCACGGAGCCAATCATCAGCCATAATAGGTTCAGGGGAACTGGAGAACCTCTGAGGATTCAACCTCAGGAACCTGGTAAGCATATCCACAGGTGGCGGGTTGTTGTTGTTGTTGTTGTTCTGGTTGTTCTGGTTCTGCACAAGCAACTGGATCAACTGCTTCTGCCCCTGAAGCAACTGTTGCATGTATGGCGGTATGTCATTGCCATTGTTGTCTCCTCCTGCAGCATTATAATGCCCAGGATGGGACTATATCTCCTACGTGTCGAGGCACGACTTAAAGATATAAGCCCATTCTAAAATGATCGCAAGTTTGGTACCTTTGCACATCTCATGTAAAAATAGGGATGGAAAACTAAAAAGATAGTTGGCTTACACTCGCCACGTCACACAAATACATTACATGTTCAAACATCATTCAGATAAACATCACAACCCATCTAAGGGTAAAGATCCAAATGACAAGATACCAAACATAACATTAAACCACAGGTCTAGATCGAATCCTAGTAGAAGCTCTACTGATCAGCTGGATAGTTCACGTAGTAACGGCTACGCTCCTCGTCGTACTCCCAGTCTAGCTCAGTGCCATCACCTGTGTAGCTCACCATCGTACCTGCATCTGGTGTGTTGAAGTAACTATGAGCCACAGAGGACTCAGCAATCCCGTTCCCGGGTAACACGACTATTTAAGCCTTGGGTGTGGAACAAGGCTGAAGAAAGAACAAGAGTCTGCAGCAGCACTAGCCTAGCTTACGTAAAAGAGAGCGAGAAGAGAAGGTGCCTCGGTCGAGAGATAATCACGAAGTGATCCTAACTAAAGCAAGTCAAACATAACCCCACCGTGTTCACTTCCCGAATCCCTTTCGGAAAATGATCGTCACGGTACACACGCTGGTAGTGTATTGGAACAAGGTGTCAAGTTTTCTACAACCGGATATTAACAAGCTCTCATCTGCCACATAACCGCGGGCACGGCTTTCAAAAGTTCATAACCCTGCAGGGGTGTTCCAACTTGGCCCATGACAAGCCCACGATCCGCAGAGTCGCAACTCCAAGGTGGGAAGGCCCGAGTATTCTCGGAATCCCGTGCTCAAGATACTCCGACTAAGGTAAGGCTAATCCAGCAAATCCTCCCGGCGTGCCGACACCCTGATAGTAGCCGCGCGTATCTCATCTCAGGCCACGACCGGTTGGGCGATCCCACAAGTTTTTACCAGACCTTGAGTTCCCTCGAGGTGGCCTCGCGTAACCCCCAGTTTGGACCAACACTCATGTGGAGCACTGGCCCGGGTTGTTGATTAAGAAGAGGGTTAATTACTCCCTATGCAAGTTTTTAGTTATTAGGCAAATAGTACCAATGTTGGGACTTGCTGGAAAAGACTTAGCACTTACCGGTTTATCGAGGGGGTCTCATAACCCCAACCGTGTGAGGAACGCATAATCAAGGAACATATCACCGGTTTATACGGTTCCTAAGGCAGTATGAGTGGAACAAATCACCAAGCAAAAGGCTTAGCCTTCCACCCAATACCAATATATAGATGATTTCATCTAATAATTAATATAGTGTGATATCCCAACAAGCTTCAACAAGAAGCAAGAATCTTCAATCTTCACCTGCAACTAACAATGCTATAAGAGGGGCTGAGCGAAGCCTATGTATAGCCAATCAATGGTTTGCATAGGTAGGGTGGTTAAACAGGTTCATGGTTACAATAGGAGGCTGACAGGAAAACATGGGCATCGAGGCAAAACAATAGATCGAGACTTCTAGCAATAGGCAAAGATAGTAATGTTATTGGGGTTCGGTCATCTTGCCTGAAGAGTTGTCGAGGGGATCGTAAGAGGGGTCCTCGTTCTCAACCTCGGTAGTAACCTCGTGCTCGTACTCGTACTCGGTCTCAGCTTCCAGCTCTACTCAAACACAAGAACACAAGGCAACGAATCAAACAAGATGCAATGCGCAGAAAAATTACTGGATGCATGACTGATGCACTATGGAAGCAAAACAGATGCACTATGGAAGCACAAAAAGTCTACTTAGGAAGCACAGTGTTACAGCACAACAATATGCATCAAGCCAAATGCTTCTAAACATGGTAACAATAGGATATTATGAATCTACATGCAAAAACACACAAGTTTCATATAGGACTTGCTCAAAACGGAGCAACGGGCTAAAAGTTACACCCGAAACAATAAACATGCACAAGCTGAAAATAACAGCCACATAGCAACTTCGGAGCAATAGATAAATGGCCTACAGCACTCAAAATTCATGGCAAGGAGCATGGACATAAACTAGACATCTCCTATAGCAAACAATTCCATTGGAGCATCCCCAAAGGAGCCATGGATCAATAGCAACAAGCTATGACGTATTGAACTTGACAACAAAATCCTGACAGCAGTAATTTGTTGCAACTTGGGAGCAAAAGTTAAATATGCTACAACCACTCAAATAAGCATGTGAGAGCATGAATGGATAGCCAACAATATATACAACAAGGAACCATCAAGAGTCACCCCAAAACTATCATGGATTTGCCTAGAACAACAAGCAAACATGGCATCTGGTAATTACAGATTCCAGACTTAGTGAAATTTCACTAAGTGTTAAACAGCAGTTTCATCATGGCATGTTTGAGAGCAAGTTTAAGTCACCTCAACACTAAACAAGACAAGTGGTAAGCACCACAGCAAAGTACACCTGATGGTGAATCCAAAACATCTAAGCATGCATCAAGTGGACAAACACAACGATAGCAACGAGTTCCTCTACGAGGCATCTCGTAACAAGTTAAACGACATAACAGCCATATAGCACTTTGCAAAGGACATAACCATGGCAAGATGAAATCTACCATGCAAGCTAAAGCACCCAACATGTAGAGCATTTTATGACGAACACGTGGACATATCATTTGCATCATTTGGATAAACATGCACCAAGTTATCACATTGCAAAGATGGCATGAAAACAACTACTAACATCAGTTTATAACAAGTAGCACTCTTCCCACAGATATTTAAGTAACTAGATGACCTCAAACATGCATGGCACAAAGGAACAAAACGTAGTACAAGTCTCCACGATCATTTTGACATATCATTTACTCAAATCGGACCATCACACAAAAAGTTATCCATATTTAAAAATAGCATCAGACACTAAAAAAACTACAAAATTAGTGAAGAAAACCACCTCCTCAGTAAGATCTGGAAAAGTCAATGCGGCTGGAAGTGGATTGGGCCGGCTCGGAGGGACGTGGGCCCGCGGGGCGGCTCGGCCCGCGATGGAGGCCTGGCGGGGGCGGTGCTGCGGCGTCGGCCCAGGTGGCGGTGCCAGGGCGGATAGGCGACACGGGCCGGATCCAGGCGGCCCATTAGGGTTGCACGCGGGGCGGCGATCCGATCGGGCGAGGCATCCTCCCTCGAGCCCCGAGCGGCGGCGGAGGCCTTCGGGCTTGAGGCGGCAGCTGGCGTCAGCCGATGGGAGGCGGGAGGCGGCGAAGGACCGGCACGGCGGCGGCGATCCTGGCCGGCGGGAGGCGGAGGCCGGCGGTGGGAGATGGCTGGGCGGCGGTGGAGGCGGAGGCCGGTGGCGAGGGGAGCCCGGCGCGGCGGCGGTGAGGTGGCGCGGCTGCCGGAGAGGTGGAGGAGGCCCGGCCGTCGGCGAGGATTCCGGTGGCGGCGGGATCCGGAGGTTGAAGAAGAGGCGGCGGGGCCCGCGCGTCGGGTCGGAAGCACCGGCCCGGAGATTCGGAAGCGCGACCGCAGCACTACGGAAGCATGGATTCCTGGGACGTCGGAAGCACGAAATTTCAACGGTGGAAGCACCGGGATCCAACGGTGGAAGCACCGGCGGCGCACTGTGGAAGCATAGGGTTTTCTGGACGCAAATTTTGGGGAAGGTGGGCGTTTATATAGGCACAAGGAGCTAGGGTTGTCCAAATGGGGTGAGGTTTTCAGCCACATGATCACAATTAGATGGCCTAGATGAAGGGAGGGGTTTGGGTTGGGTTGGTGGGCTGTTGGAGGGGTGTCATGGGCCTCAAAGAGGGGGTACTTTCAGCCCACGAGAATAACTGTTGGGGTAGCAAACGAACTCCAAACGCGACGAGATTTGACAGGCGGGTTACACACACCAAAACAACAACACACGACAAGTCTCAAACCAAAACAGAAACGTTACACGGCCAAACACCAAAGTAGGCCTCGGGGACGCCACAGACACGTGAGGGAGCTCCGGAACTCGAAAAGGACAACGGAAAGAAACGAGTTGAACCGGATGCAAACGACAACACAAAAGCCATGCAATGCACATGACAACATGATATGGATGAATGCACACACGCAACACTACAAAAAGACGAAAACCCAAAAGACGAAGAACCCGGAATGGAATTGATGAAGCCAGAGATATATATATTGCCCAAAGGGAAAGTATTACATTCGGGGCATTACAAACTCTCCTATAGTACAAAAAGATCTCGTCCCGAGATCTAGGACTGGAAAAAGGAAGGGTACTCGGAACAAAGATGATCTTCTCGTTCGCACGTAGCTTCTCGGTCGGTATGGTGTGACCACTTGACTTTCAAGAATTTGATGGACTTGTTGCGGGTCTTGCGCTCGGTTTCTTCGAGAATAGCGACGGGATGCTCTCGGTAAGACAAGTCTTGTTGAAGATCAATCTCTTCAAACGGAATCATGCGTTCAGGAGTCTTGAAGCACTTGCGGAGTTGATACACATGAAACACATCATGAACATTGGTGAAGTTGAAAGGGAGCTCAAGTTGATAGGCTAGATCGCCTCTTTTGCCAAGGATCTTGAAAGGCCCGATGTATCTAGGAGCAAGCCTTCCTTTGATACCGAATCTTTGGGTTCCTTTCATAGGAGAAACACGGAGATAGACATGATCCCCAATGTTGAAAGCCAAATCCCGATGCTTGCCGTCATACTAGCTCTTCTGACGCGACTGAGCGGCCTTGATATTCTCATGTATGACTTTGCACATTTCTTCGGCTTCTGAGATCAAGTCATTGCCAAGAAGTTGACGTTCACCAGTCTCGGACCAGTTGAGAGGGGTACGGCACTTTCTGCCATAGAGGATTTCAAACGGAGCTTTGCCGCCACTTGCTTGAAAGCTGTTGTTGTAAGAGAACTCGGCAAATGGAAGGCAATCTTCCCATTTCATGCCAAAAGATATGACAGAGGCTTTGAGCATGTCTTCTAGAATCTGATTCACTCGCTCGACTTGACCACTAGTCTGAGGGTGAAAAGCAGTGCTGAACCTGATCTTAGTGCCCATGGTAGACTGAAAGGAGTCCCAGAACTTAGAAGTGAACAAACTTCCACGGTCTGAGGAGATAACTTTAGGAATGCCACGTAAGGACATAATTCTGGAAGTGTACAACTCTGCCAGTTGAGCTGCATTGATGGATTCTTTGACTGGAAGGAAGTGAGCGACTTTGGTAAGCTTGTCAACCACAACGAAGATAGAATCATTCCCTCTCTTGGACTTAGGAAAACCAGTGACGAAATCCATTTCAATGTGGTCGAATTTCCACTCGGGAATAGGAAGAGGTTGGAGAAGACCGGCTGGACGTTGATGCTCTGCCCTCACTCTTCTGCAGACATCACATTCATTCACGAATTGGGCAATCTCCCTTTCCATGCGAGTCCACCAGTAAGATTGCTTGAGGTCTTGGTACATCTTGGAACTACCAGGATGAATGGAAAGGAGGGAATCATGTGCTTCTTCCATTATGAGCTTCCTGAGATCACCATTGGGAACGACGAGTCTGTCCTCAAAGAACAAGGTATCTCTCTCATCAACGCGATAGCACTTGTATTTAGGAGTACCCTTTGCAATACCATGTTTCACTTTTTGCACGATAGCATCACTGAGTTGGGCCTCACGGATCTGATCTTCCAAGGTAGGATCAACTTGAAGATTTGCAAGAAAACCCCGCGGAACAACTTGGAGGTTGAGCTTCCTGAATGCTTCACAAAGCTCAGGCTGGAACAGCTTGATAAGAAGGCTGTTGCAATATGCCTTTCTGCTCAAAGCATCTGCAATCACATTCGCCTTGCCAGGTATGTACTCGATGCTGGGATCATACTCTTGGATCATCTCGACCCAATGAGTCTGGCGGAGGTTCAGATTCGGCTGTGTGAAGATGTACTTCAAGCTCTTGTGATCGGTGAAGATGTCGACTTTTCTGCCCAATAGAAGGTGTCTCCACGTAATCAAAGCATGTACCACAGCTGCTAGTTCAAGATCATGTGTGGGGTAGTTCTTCTCACTTGGCTTCAGCTAACGAGAAGTGTAAGCCACAATTCTCTTGTCCTGCATTAGCACACCACCAAGTCCTTGAAGAGAAGCATCACAGAATACTTCGTAGGTCTTGGACTCATCTGGGGGAGTTAGGACTGGAGCAGAGACGAGCTTTTCTTTGAGAGTTTTGAATGCCACTTCACAATCTGGAGACCAGTAGTACTTGACATTCTTCTGCAACAAGTTGGAAAGAGGCTTGGCAATCTTGGAGAAGTTCTCAACGAACCTTCTGCAATAGCTGGCAAGACCAAGGAAGCTTCGGAGTTGCTTGACGTTCTGAGGAGCTTCCCAGTTGACAATTGCTTCAACTTTCTCGGGATTTACCGCAATACCGTCAGCGGAGATGATATGGCCCAGATACAAGACCTTATCGAGCCAAAATTCGCACTTGGAGAACTTGGCGTAGAACTTATGTTCACGGAGTCTGTCGAGAACCAGACGGAGGTGCTTTTCGTGATCTTCTTCATTCTTGGAAAATACCAAAATGTCATCCAGATACACAAGCACAAACTCGCCGTTGTAGGGGTTGAAGATGTAGTGCATCATTCTCGAGAAGGTAGGTGGAGCATTGGCGAGACCAAAGGACATGACTGTATACTCATATGAGCCGCAGCTCGTTCTGAAAGCAGTCTTGGGGATATCTTCTTCTCGAATACGAATCTGGTGATAGCCCATTCGGAGATCGAGCTTTGAGAACACTTTAGCTCCTTTGAGCTGCTCGAACAGTTCGTTGATGTTGGGGAGCGGATACTTGTTCTTTATTGTCTTCTTGTTCAATGGCCGGTAATCGACGCAAAGGCGCTCCGTGCCATACTTCTTCTTGACAAATAAGACACCACAGCCCCAAGGAGACGTACTAGGCCTGATCAGACCCATACGCTCCTGTTCATCAAGCTGCTTCTTCAACTCCTTCAACTCTTTAGGAGAGAGCTTGTACGGACGCCGGCATGCTGGCTCAGTACCCGGCTTGAGTTCAATGACGAATTCCACTTGACGGTGTGGAGGCATGCCTGGAAGTTCTTAAGGAAAGACGTCTTCGTATTCGTTAACCACCGGAATTTGAGATATGGCATTCATTTTGCCCTTGTCATTGAGAGAGAAAAGCCTGATTGTGTTATCCCTGGAGGCGAAGATAATCACATCATCATCGAAATGGGTAATCTTGACTTCCTTCTGTGCATAGTTAATTTGAGCATCATGCTGAGAAAGCCAATCCATCCCGAGGATGAGGTCGATGTCGGAATTGCCGAGAACCACCGGAGAGGCCAGAAATCGATAATCACCCATGCGAATAGAAACATCCGGAGCATATATCTTTGAATGCATTAGTTTGCCCGGAGAAACGATTGACAATTCCCTTGGCAAACTTTTGGTGACAATGTTGTGCTTGGATGCAAATGGATATGACATGAAAGAACATGAAGCACCCGAATCGAACAACACTTTAGCAGGAAAAGAGTTAACTGGAAGGTTACCCAAAGTGACATCAGAAGAATTCTCCGCTTGCGCTGCATTCATCAGATTCACCCTTGCAGACTTTGGATTATGCTTGACAATAGCTGTACTGACAGGTGGAGGAGGCGGAAGGCGCCTTGGGTTGGGGCACTTGTTAGCATAGTGACCTTTCTGAGTGCACTTGTTGCAGACCACTTCTGAGAGAAGACGGTAATGAGAACCACTTGACTTGGAACCTTGAGACTGATGCTAATTCTTCGACTGGTTGCTCGGGTTGGGTGGGTGGGAGAAACCACGGCCACTGGAGTTCTTGTTGCTGTTGTAGGGAGCTCGGATCACTGGAGGAGGTGGAAGCCAAAATTTCTGTTGCTTCGCGACCACTTGAGAAGATGAGGAGGAGTGAACGGCATCTCGAATCCTCTTTTTGGAAGCCTCCATCTTGAGCTGGGCTGCCTCTTGCTTAAGCGCCATGTTATAGAATTTGTCGAACTCATCAGGCTCGAACAAGGTGAGAGCAAGTTGAAGTTCATCCTTGAGACCTCCACGGAACTGATAGATCTTGCTCTTGGCATCTGGTATGTCTTGCTTGGCATAGCGGGTGAGGTTTTGGAACTTGACATTATACTGGTAGACAGTCATAGAGCCTTGCTTCAGGTTGCGGAATTGCTCACGCATACCCTCGATGACACTTGTTGGAATGTGGTGAGAGCGAAAGTCCTTGCAGAAATCATCCCAAGAGATCACAGGCCCTTCTCTGGAGTCTTTGTACTGCTGCCACCAGTCAGCTGCTTGGTCTTTGAGTTGGAAGGCTGCAAATTTCACATAGTCCTCAGGCCTGACGTTGCTGCACTCAAAATGCTTCTTGATATCGGTTATCCAATCTTCAGCATCGGGAGGGTCGACACAGTAACTGAAAGCCTTTGGTTGATTGGCCAAGAACTGGTTGAGCGTAGCATGGTGCTGTTGGTTGAAGAAATTGCCTTGGTTCCCTGGAACACCCTGATTTGCTTGATTTGGTTGCATCTGCTGCATCATCTGCATCAACATCTGGGTGTTATGGCTTGTAGTCTTCATAATCGCTCTCCAAGCCTCAGACGGAGGAGGAGGGGAAGGAGGACGATCTGGAACCTCTTCACCCTCTGGGTTAGCGTTGGGGACCCTTTTCGGAGCCATCCTGAAATAGATGACCACCAATCAGCAATTTGATTGAAAGAAGGTATAAGCTGAAACAACGGATAGAAATGCAACATAGTCTTCACAAGAATCATTCGAACAAGAGGAACGAATGAAATTCTCAGCTTAATGATAACAACAATCTTCACGAGAAGCCACTGGGAGACAAAAGGTAAATAAGAAAAACAACAAGGTCCAGAAGGAACAAACACAAGATAGGAGCTTCGTTCGACATCTTTGTGCTGTAAGATTATGGAACGTGTTACGAAAGGGTTTTGCAATCCCCGGATCAGCACAGCCAAGGATCCTTTAAGATGCAACTCCCGATCGGAACATCGACCATAAAACCACTTCACTCAATGTAGAACCCCGAACTCGCTAACCTGCATTCGTTGGAAGAATGCCTATGATCTACTAGATAAACCCACCTATTAATTTCCGAAAGATTCCAGTTATGCAATCAGGTGTTGGGGATACATGGGAAGCACCGCGCAATCAACTCTAAACCTACATCCAGTTGTATCCATCCTTCAACACATAACCAGTTGTTCTCGGAAACCGTCTACCTCGGACCTTCGAAAAGCATCCACTATACAAAGCTATGGCAATACTCCCGAACTACCTCCCCAGTACTGGGTGATGTCGGGGTTATCTTGCCACTACCCGTATAGGAGAGTTTTTGATGTCGGCCGTCTTAAGTATTCTAGTACTGTCGCGATATGCTTGTGACGATAATACCCCGAAGCTCAACTCCATGGGACACTGCCACAACCCCTAATGTCAGGAGGCATCGAGAACAATATTCTCGTCACAAGGACATCGAAACAATCCAACAATACTCGCGAGATTCCTAAAAAAAATTTGGTGCAATTTTTGAAAGTAGAAGAGGCAAGAGTAGTCGTCAGGAGTCCTCACCAGAGTGAAAGGGGATGAGGAGCAAAGAAATCCTACTCTCCGATATAAATATAGGACTCAAAATATTTTAAGTGTGTGCCTAGACTCAACCGTCAACGATTCGATCAAACAGTGGGGGCTTCTAGGTCGGAGAAGGCTCTGAATACCAACTTATAATGCCCAGGATGGACTATATCTCCTACGTGTCGAGGCACGACTTATAGATATAAGCCCATTCTGGAATGATCGCAAGTTTGGTACCTTTGCACATCTCATGTAAAAATAGGGATGAAAAACTGAAAAGATAGTTGGCTTACGCTCGCCACGTCACACAAATACATTACATGTTCAAAAATCATTCAGATAAACATCACAGCGCATCTAAGGGTAAAGATCAGAATGACAAGATACCAAACATAACATTAAACCACAGGTCTAGATCGAATCCTAGTAGAAGCTCTACTGATCAGCCGGATAGTTCACGTAGTAACGGCTACGCTCCTCGTCGTACTCCCAGTCTAGCTCAGTGCCATCACCTGTGTAGCTCACCATCGTACCTGCATCTGGTGTGTTGAAGTAACTGTGAGCCACAGAGGACTCAGCAATCCCGTTCCTGGGTAACACGACTATTTAAGCCTTGGGTGTGGAACAAGGATGAAGAAAGAACAAGAGTCTGCAGCAGCACTAGCCTAGCTTACGTAAAAGAGAGCGAGAAGAGAAGGTGCCTCGGTCGAGAGATGATCACGATGTGATCCTAACTAAAGCAAGTCAAACATAACCCCACCGTGTTCACTTCCCGAATCCCTTTCGGAAAATGACCATCACGGTACACACGCTGGTAGTGTATTGGAACAAGGTGTCAAGTTTTCTACAACCGGATATTAACAAGCTCCCATATGCCACATAACCGCGGGCACGGCTTTTGAAAGTTCATAACCCTGCAGGGGTGTTCCAACTTGGCCCATGACAAGCCCACGATCCGCGGAGTCGCAACTCCAAGGTGGGAAGGCCCAAGTATTCTCGGAATCCCGTGCTCAAGATACTCCGACTAAGGTAAGGCTAATCCAGCAAATCCTCCCGGCGTGCCGACACCCTGATAGTAGCCGCGCGTATCTCATCTCAGGCCACGACCGGTTGGGCGATCCCACAAGTTTTTACTAGACCTCGAGTTCCCTCGAGGTGGCCCCGCGTAACCCCGAGTTTGGACCAACACTCATGTGGAGCACTGGCCCGGGTTGTTGATTAAGAAGAGGGTTAATTACTCCCTATGCAAGTTTTTAGTTATTAGGCAAATAGTACCAATGTTGGGACTTGCTGGAAAAGACTTAGCACTTAGCGGTTTATCGAGGGGGTCCCATAACCCCAACCGTGTGAGGAACGCATAATCAAGGAACATAACACCGGTTTATACGGTTCCTAAGGCGGCATGAGTGGAACAAATCACCAAGCAAAAGGCTTAGCCTTCCACCCATTACCAATATATAGATGATTTCATTTAATAATTAATATAGTGTGATATCCCAACAAACTTCAACAAGAAGCAAGAATCTTCAATCCTCACCTGCAACTAACAATGCTATAAGAGGGGCTGAGCGAAGCCTACGTATAGCCAATCAATGATTTGCATAGGTAGGGTGGTTAAACAGGTTCATGGTTACAATAGGAGGCTGACAGGAAAACATGGGCATCGAGGAAAAACTATAGTTCGAGACTTCTAGCAATAGGCAAAGATAGTAATGTGTGTTCGGTCATCTTGCCTGAAGAGTTGTCGAGGGGATCGTAAGAGGGGTCCTCGTTCTCAACCTCGGTAGTAACCTCGTGCTCGTACTCGTTCTCGGTCTCAGCTTCCGGCTCTACTCAAACACAAGAACACAAGGCAACGAATCAAACAAGATGCAATGCGCAGAAAAATTACTGGATGCATGACTGATGCACTATGGAAGCAAAACAGATGCACTATGGAAGCATAGAAAGTCTACTTAGGAAGCACAGTGTTACAGCACAACAATATGCATCAAGCAAAATGCTTCAAAACATGATAACAATAGGATATTATGAATCTACATGCAAAAACACACAAGTTTCATATAGGACTTGCTCAAAACGGAGCAACGGGCTAAAAGTTACACCCGAAACAATAAACATGCACAAGCTAAAAATAACAGCCACATAGCAACTTCGGAGCAATAGATAAATGGCCTACAACACTCAAACATCATGGCAAGGAGCATGGACATAAACTAGACATCTCCTACAGCAAACAATTCCATTGGAGCATCCCCAAAGGAGCCATGGATCAATAGCAACAAGCTATGACGTATTGAACTTGACAACAAAATCCTGACAGCAGTAATTTGTTGCAACTTGGGAGCAAAAGTTAAATATGCTACAGCCACTCAAATAAGCATGTGAGAGCATGAATGGATATCCAACAATATATACAACAAGCAACCATCAAGAGTCACCCCAAAACTATCATGGATTTGCCTAGAACAACAAGCAAACATGGCATCTGGTAATTACAGATTCTAGACTTAGTGAAATTTCACTAAGTGTTAAACAGCAGTTTCATCATGGCATCTTTGAGAGCAAGTTTAAGTCACCTCAAAACTAAACAAGACAAGTGGTAAGCACCACAGAAAAGTACACCTGATGGTGAATCCAAAACATCTAAGCATGCATCAAGTGGACAAACACAACAATAGCAACGAGTTCCTCTACGAGGCATCTCGTAACAAGTTAAACGACATAACAGCCACATAGCACTTTGCAAAGGAGATAACCATGGAAAGATGAAATCTACCATGCAAGCTAAAGCACCCAACATGTAGAGCATTTCATGACGAACACGTGGACATATCATTTGCATCATTTGGATAAACATGCACCAAGTTATCACATTGCAAAGATGGCATGAAAACAACTACTAACAGTAGTTTATAACAAGTAGCACTCTTCCCACAGATATTTAAGTAACTAGATGACCTCAAACATGCATGGCACAAAGGAACAAAACGTTGTACAAGTCTCCACGATCATTTTGACATATCATTTGCTCAAATCGGACCATCACACAAAAAGTTATCCACATTTAAAAACAGCATCACACACTAAAAAAAACTACAGACTTAGTGAAGAAAACCACCTCCTCAGACATATCTGGAAAAGTCAACGCGGCTGGAAGCGGATCGGGCCGGCTCGGAGGGACTGATACGTCTCAAACGTATCTACTTTTCCAAACACTTTTGATATTGTTTTGACCTCATTCTTGCATGATTTGAACTAAACTAACCCGGACTGACGCTGTTTTCAGCAGAGCTACCTGTATGGTTTTATTGTGTGCAGGAAAACGGATTTTTAGGTATCTCAGAAAAATCCATGAAAAATCACAGAACATCCACGCACCCGAAGGAACGAGGGGCCAGAAGAGGGGCCTGAGGGGGGCCAGGGGGTGCCCAGGCGCCCTGTGGGCGCGCCCCCCCTGGGCCGCGCCGGGGGTCGCCTGGGTGGGGCCCACACCCCCTGGTGCCCTACTTTGCCTCGTATTTTTACTCACGACGCGGAAACCTCAGATCAGAAGTTCTTTTCGCAGTTTTCCATCGCAGAGCCGCCGCCACCCTCTGTTCTTCCTCGGGAGGGCTAATCTGGAGGCTGAATTGGCCTCCGGAGAGGGGAGATCGTCGCCATCGTCATCATCATCACCACTCCATCATCCCTCCATGACTGCTCCCTCCATGTGTGAGTAATTCCCCTGCTGTTGGCGAAGGGGATGGTAGGTATTGGATGAGTTAGATCATGTAATAGTTTGTCAGATCGTTGGGGGCATGTTGCCTATCATCTACTATGGTGTTTATCATCTTTGCTTCAACTTGTTATTCTTAATGCTTGACACTTAGGGCCCGAGTGCCATGATCTCAGATCTGAACCATATGTGTTTGCATGAATATATTTGTGTTCGTGATCCTATCTATGAGTTGTTTGCACCTATTACGGTTCGGAACCGGCGATCCCAAAAGTGACAGCTTGGGACACCAAAGGGGATGGTCCGTAGTTTGAGGATTACATGTATCCATTGAGTTCATTGCTTTGTTCCGGTGCTCTTTGAAAGGAGCACCTTAATCTCCATAAGTTCCTTTTGGCCCCGTTCGTAGCGGGATGGTAGGACAAAAGATGTTGTGCAAGTTCTTATTGCAAGCACGTACAACTACCTACGGGATACATGCCTAATGTTTGATATTTGCCTAGATGATCATTACTTTTCCGTGTGCCGTGCCCCAAGTTAGAATCTATCTCATCCATGCAGCGCCCAACCATCCATCTCCCTAGCCTACAGTGTTTTAAACCCTGCTTGTCACTAGTTGCTACTTTTGCCATTTACCTTCACTATTTACTTTTGCTATTTACTTTTACTATCACTATTATCACTATCATATCACTGTTACCACTTATCTTTTGTTGCAAGTAAGTATATTTTAGGTGCGGTTGAATTGACAACTCAACTATCAAAGCTTATAAATACTCTTTGGCTCCCCGTGAGTCGAATCAATAAATTGGGTTATTCTTACCCGCGAAGACTATCTCGATCCATTATGGTTGAGGGTTATCAAGTACCGTTTTCTGGCGCCGTTGCCGGGGAGCATAGCAATATTTACAAGTCTACTTGAGGTATCCTACCTGCTGCACTTCATCCACTATGGGTAAGAAAGGAGACCCCAAGGTTCCGATCTTACTATCCACTACAAGAAGAGGTACTGCTCTGAGCACTAGTGCTACACTTGATTCACCTTCTGTTATGAGTAAGTTTGCCTCACCACCACCACATGATGCTCCTACTGAATCTGTTACTATGTCCGATACTCTTGACGATGCCTCTACTACTTTTGATGATATTAGTTCGCTTGGTTATACTCTTGAGAAACAAATTGCTGCTGCTGCTAAAAAGTCTGGAATTGAACTTCCTGTTACTCGCTACCCTATTGGTGAAACTTATGATTATCCTGATTTGAGTAAACTCAAAGAGAGGCTCCTTGATGATGATTACTATATGCTTGATGAATATTTATGCAGGGAACTGACAGAGTTTTCTGGCTCTGACCCTGAAGTTATTAAGAAACTATTTGAAAAACACTCTTTGAAGAACAAAACCGTTCCTGATCCTGAATTTGCTACATCTCCTATATGCATTGATGATCCTGATTATGATTTCTCTGTTGATCTTTCACTTATACCTATGGTTGAAGCTGACCCCTTTTATGGCAGAGAAAATGATGATGCTATTGCACACCTGACTAAACTCCGTGAGTTAGGTGGCCTGTTTACCACAGATGAGAAGATACGATACTTTTATATCACCAAGCTTCTTCCTTTCTCCTTGAAGGAAGGTGCTAAAGCATGGTATGATTCACTCCCATGCGGTTCCATTAAGAGTCCTCAAGACTTAGCTCACTCTTTTGTTGATAAGTACTTTCCTGCTCACATGCAACATGCTGCTTTACAAAGAATTTATAACTTTAAACAGTTGCAGGATGAGTCCCTCCCTAAAGCTTGGGGGAGGTACTGCGGTCTGATTCGGGCTAGACCAGGACATGAAATTCCTAAGAATGAATTAATCGATATATTCTATGCTGGTCTAACTGATGAATCCAGGTCCTATTTGGACAGTTGTGCTGGTTGTGTTTTCAGGAAAAGAACACCGGACGATGCGGAGGATTTGATGGGCAGGATTGCCAAAAACCATGAAGATTGGTCCGTCCCTGAACCACCTCCACCACCAAAGAAGAGGGGCATATTTGTTCTAAGCCCCGAAGATATGCGAGAAGCAAAGAAGTCTATTAAAGAGAAAGGTATTAAAGCTGAAGACGTGAAGAATCTACCCCCTATTGAGAAGCTGTGTGAGCCTACTACTCACCCTCCTATGGTAGAGGTACACTCTCTTTTAGATTTCAACGCAAGTGACATCCCTCATGGTAAGCATCCTGATCAATGTTTAGAGGAGTTTGATAATTTTATTATGAAACAAAACCATTTTAATGAGAGGATACAAAGTCAATTGCATGATAATTCTCTTGCTATCAAAAAACTGCTTGATGTTTTAGATAGAATAGCTAATGATGTTCAATGTCTTGTGAAGCATTTTCATATGGTTCAAACTCAGCTTGACCAAATTTCTAATGTGCAAAGAGATCTGCTTGCTAACAATGCCAAACAAGATAATTTGCAGGCTTTCGGGATTAAGACCCGAGGAGGAACTAGCACTCAAGATCCTCTCTACCCAGAGGGACATCCGAAGAGAATTGAGCAGGATTCTCAAATGCAGGAAGAAGAAATTGTTGGCTCTCCAAAGAAAAAGAAGAAACATAAGGAGACTGACAATTCAAATGATCCTATTGTAGATGAAGAGCCAGCTGTTGATCCCAACAGTGTATCTATATCCGATGCTGAGACTGAAGACGGTGCTGAACCTGAAGGTAAGGATAGTGAGAAGAATGATCCGCCTGAAGTTCAAGAGGAAGAAGCACCTGACAAACGTAAGAGGTACACTAAAGAAGACTTCATCGCAAGAAAACATGGGAAAGAAAGAGAACCATGGGTACAGAAACCCATGCCCTTTCCAGGAAAGTCCATCAAATCTAAAGAAGAAGAGCATTACAATAAGTTTTGTGAGTGGATTAAACCTCTTTTTCTTCAAATCCCTTTGACTGATGCTATTAAGTTACTTCCTTATTCAAAATATATGAAAGATATTGTCACTAATAAAAGAAAAGTTCCTAATGATGCAATATCTACTTTGCTTGCTAACTACTCTTTCAGTGGCAAGATTCCTGCGAAGCTCGGTGATCCAGGTATACCCACCATTCCTTGCTCTATAATGAATAATTATGTCAAAACTGCTTTATGTGATCTTGGAGCAGGAGTGAGTGTTATTCCTCTCTCTCTTTACGAGAGGCTTTGTTTAGAGAAACTAATTCCTACAGATATCTCCCTTCAGATGGCTGACAAGTCAACCGCTGTTCCGGTAGGTATTTGTGAGGATGTTCCCGTAGAGGTTGCTAATTGTTTAATTCTTACTGATTTTGTTGTGCTTGACATGCCCGAGGATGGGAGCATGTCCATTATTCTTGGTAGACCTTTCCTTAACACCGCAGGTGCTATTTTTGATTGCAATAAAGGGAAGGTTACCTTCCATGTGAATGATAAAGAACACACGGTATATTTTCCGAAGAAGATCGACAGGAGGCATGCCCTCAACTCTATAGAGAATATCGAGACCGTGAAAATTGGAGAGTGGGACTGTCCACTACATGCGCCTCACAAATATAAAACTATCATGGTGGGGACAATGTCCATCAAATTAAAGGTTTAGTAACTACTTCGTAGGAGGTGAGACTTTCTGCTCTATATATCGCATGTTTGTTGGTAAGACTTGAACAACCTTACTAGTAAACATGTTTTATATAGATAAAAAGTTGAGCTTGTTATGTTTTCATTTGTTTTTAGTTTTTGTCCTACTTGTTGTACCAAGTATTTATGTTTTGAAGCTTCACAATACTACTCACTACTTCAAGTTTTCAGAGAGTTCCGCAACTTTTTGAACTTCGAAAAAAATTCAACAGTGAAGTTTTCAGAAGAATTCCACAAAAATTTAAATAAAAATTTCCACGTCGGGAGAGACCCAGAAAGTCCTGGGGCCAGCCAGGGGGACCCACCAGTGGCCCAGGCGGCCAGCTGGCGTGGCCCAGCCCCTGGCCGCGCCCACAGGGCGCCTGGGGCCCACAGGACCCCCCCTCCAGGTATGTCTTCTTCCTCTCTCTCTCTCTCTCTTTCTCCAAAAACGCGAGTTCTGCACTTGTTCTTGTGTTCTTGCTGTTCTTGGAGGCGATTCTTCGATCTCTCTCTACAGCCCCTCATTTGAGCTGAAATTTTGAGCAAATACTCCCTGGTATGTGACTCCTCCACCCCTCCAATTAGATTTTTGATTGGTGGCCTCATTTGTGAGTATTTAGTAGTTCTTGGTGCTGTAGAGATGAGCTTGCGTGCATGTGTAGAAAGTTATTTTCCAAGTTTTGATGCAAGTTTATGCCTTGGGCAAGTGAGTTGAGTAGTCTGCCTTAACTCATCTTCTTTTAATCCTCATTTTTGTAAATTGCAAAAAAATAAATCAGAAATGAGTTTGTTAGGAAGGGCAAAAGGGTGGCTTGAGAAGAGGAGGCCCGCACACTCTGATCGAGTTACTAGAGCCGCAGCTTCACCATCGACTGCTAGGGTGAGCTATAATGAAGATCATGTGCCCCTGGAGTTGTTGGAAGACACAAGTCCAGCACGTGCGATGACATTTCCATGTGATGAATTCCTCGAAGCTACGGGAATCAAGGATGAGTTTTATAATCTTTGTGCTAATGCAGGTTTGACACGACTCGTCACGAGCCGTGTTACCCAGTATCAAAAACTCATCTCCAGTTTCATTAAAAGTTTTAGATATAATCCTGATTCAGGTGCTATTGAGTTTAAAATTTACAACGATCTTATCACCATGACTTTGGGAAATTTTTGTGAAATAATAGGTGTGCCGAATGTTGGGAGGACGGCTAGGATGGCCACTCAGCCCTCCGAGCTGAAAACCGTCATCAACTCTCTCTGCAGCATGGGTACGAGGTATATTCATCGGTCGAAGATCTCCAGCATCTTATTTCCTCACCTCAGGTATTTTGCATATTATATTGCCAGAGGGGTGTTAGCTCGTGACAACACGAGCAGCATTTCTTCTCCGGATATTGCTATCCTGGCAGCAGCCCTCTCAAGGAGGTCTGATTATAATCTGGGTGCCTTAATTGCTCGACGCCTTGCTATGAACGGTAACAAGGGGGACTTATATGGTGGCGTTTGTGCCACACTTATCTTAGAACATCTTGGAGGCACCCCACACCCTGATGATAATCCTTTTACTTATTTAAGCTTTGATCTTGCTACTATGAAAAGGCATAAGTTTGTCACCATGGGTTCTGAGCTTGATAATCTTGTTTATATCTTGCGTTTCGGAACTACCGCGGAACGCGAGATCCGCCTACCTGCACCTCTTTTGTTTGATTTTTCTCGCAGGAACGGATGGTCTTTTGATGTTGTCCAGTTCGATGAGTTCATGGTCCAGCATCAGTTTCATAACCCCATGGAGGGGGTTGTGCCCGACGAGGAGAAGCACGGTGAGTTACCACATTTTCAGGAAGAGACCGCCACCGAGTTTGGTGAAGGTTCTTCCTCTGTTTGGTGCTCGGAACCTTCCTCGTGGGAGACTCCGAGGAGTTCGGTGTGCGCGCCAGCATCCTTCTACGACCCTTGGACTCACCACCATACCCCCGGAGCAGGAGGCTCCTGGGGGCAGTAGCTGCTACCAACTTAGGCCAAAAGCCTAAGCTTGGGGGAGTACGTGCCCCTCTCACTTTTCCATTGTATTATCCGTTTTATTCACTTTGATATTTTCGAAGTTTTTGCCCGTTCTTCTTTATTTCTCTCTTTGCAAAAACAACAAAAAGATTTTCTCTTTCTTTTGCTTTTATCCAGCCTTTGAAAAATCCAAAAAGATTTCCTTTCTCTCTTTAGTTTGCTTTGTTTTCAGAGTTCAGCTCGAGTCCGTGATGGCATTTAATTATATTTCCTACGTTCGCTCGTGCAAGTGACAAGCAGTAATGACGAAGATCGACTGAAGGGAAGCAACAAGGAAGACCGGTATGAACTCTTTTTGTTTCTACTTTTGTACATATGCCTGTACTTATGATCTAGAGACCAGCTTGTGGCGACATAGTGCTATGTTTACAATGCTCTTTCAGTGGTTCATGCTTTCCTTGTGGCTAGTCTCGAATAACTAGAGTATATAATGTGTTATTGAAATGATCTACATGCATTGCACTGTTCATAGTTCAGTATACTAAGGTGGTATTTCCCTTTAGAGAATTTTTGGATTGACTTGGCACATGCTTACACATGTTAAGACTAAAAAGTCTACTCTGCCTTGATGATCTTTGAGTTTCAGAATAGTTATATCACTTTCATGCCTGATTCAATGTTGCTTTGTCGCTCTGCATGATTATGACCGTTATTGCTCTCTAGTTGGTCGCTTCCCAGTCTTTTGCTAAACTTCCACCTGTACTAAGCGGACTGACTGCTTGTGCATCCAAAATCCTTAAAACTAGTTATGCCATATGAGTCCACTATACTTTCCTATACATGGTATTTACCTGCCATTCCTAATGAAGACTTTCGTGTACCATCTCGAAATTAATCAAAAGCATTTCTCTTTTTGTGCCTATGTTTTAGCTCATGAGGAAGTAGTAGTTAGTTCATGATCTTTTTAAGTTGGACAAGTTTCACCCCTGGATTGCATGTCTAATGTGCAAACCCTTAATACGAGAAGGAACTGGCATCGAGTGCGCCCGGCTCAAAAAGATAATATAACAAACAAACCCTCCTTCACGCTTTGTTCATGAGAAATCAGAAAACTTTGGCAGTGATAAACAAAGGAGATTAAGAGGATGTGATCGTCCTCATGCGGGAGCCGTTCCTCGGGACTTGTCCACTCAAAAAGTGATTGAATTATCTACTAGCATTCATTGACGAAATATGCACCTATCAAAAACGTTTTTACCTCTGTTTCTAAAAACCAAGAGCTCTGGTACATGTTTAGTTTTTGTTTCCGATCACGGGTTTTCAACTTTGCCAACAAAAGCCACGGTTCGAGAGTCTTCACCTTCTTTCTTCAAAGCACTAACTAGGAGAGCATAATTGTCATTCTGAGTGTAATGTGCATTGTCCCAAAGTATTACATTGTCTTCTGCATACTTGTGATATGATTTATTCTAAAATTCTTAGTTCTAGTCTCCTTTAAAACTCTGGAGGAGTTTCTGCATTTATGTTTTGCTTCACTCATGGAGACTAGCGAGATACCACCCTAGTATGCTCAAGCTATGTGCAATGTAATCTTGTCTTGATTTTCAGTAGTATATTATTTACTTTTAAGTATTTGTGACTAGTCACTTGAAAGAAGGATTGCTCCTTGCATTGTCCTCATAGTACTGTTTTAATACTTGCTAGACTCTTTTCGTAGTACATGCTTATATACATCTAATGAAGCAAAAGAGTTTGTCAAAGTTTTCTTTGTCGCGTCCAGTTCGTTGAACTGAATTGCTTGAGGACAAGCAATATGCTAAGCTTGGGGGAGTTGATACGTCTCAAACGTATCTACTTTTCCAAACACTTTTGATATTGTTTTGACCTCATTCTTGCATGATTTGAACTAAACTAACCCGGACTGACGCTGTTTTCAGCAGAGCTGCCTGTATGGTTTTATTGTCTGCAGGAAAACAGATTTTTAGGTATCTCAGAAAAATCCACTAAAAATCACAGAAAATCCACGCACCCGAAGGAACCTGGAGCCAGAGGAGGGGCCAGAGGGGGGCCAGGGGGGCCCAGGCGCCCTGGTGGCGCGGCCCAGCCCCTGGCCGCGCCGGGGGGTCGCCTGGGTGGGCCCCACCTCCCCTGGTGCCCTACTTCGACTCGTATTTTAGCTCGTGACGGAGAAACCCCAGATGAGAAGTTCTTTTCGCAGTTTTCGTCACGGAGCCGCCGCCACCCTCTGTTCTTCTTCGGGAGGGCTAATCTGGAGGCTGAATTGGCCTCCGGAGAGGGGAGATCGTCGCCATCGTCATCACCATCACCACTCCATCATCCCTCCATGACTTCTCCTTCCATGTGTGAGTAATCCCCTGCTGTAGGCGAAGGGGGTGGTAGGGATTGGATGAGTTAGATCATGTAATAGTTTGTCAGATCGTTGGGGGCATGTTGCCTATCATCTACTATGGTGTTTATCATCTTTGCTTCAACTTGTTATTCTTAATGCTTGACACTTAGGGCCCGAGTGCCATGATCTCAGATCTGAACCATATGTGTTTGCATGAATATATTTGTGTTCGTGATCCTATCTATGAGTTGTTTGCACCTATTACGGTTCGGAACCGGCGATCCCAAAAGTGACAGCTTGGGACACCAAAGGGGATGGTCCGTAGTTTGAGGATTGCATGTATCCATTGAGTTCATTGCTTTGTTCCGGTGCTCTTTGAAAGGAGCACCTTAATCTCCATAAGTTCCTTTTGGCCCCGTTCGTAGCAGGATGGTAGGACAAAAGATGTTGTGCAAGTTCTTATTGCAAGCACGTACAACTACCTACGGGATACATGCCTAATGTTTCATATTTGCCTAGATGATCATTACTTTTCCGTGTGCCGTGCCCCAAGTTAGAATCTATCTCATCCATGCAGCGCCCAACCATCCATCTCCCTAGCCTACAGTGTTTTAAACCCTGCTTGTCGCTAGTTGCTACTTTTGCCATTTACCTTCACTATTTACTTTTGCTGCTTACTTTTACTATCACTATTATCACTATCATATCACTGTTACCACTTATCTTTTGTTGCAAGTAAGTATATTTCAGGTGCGGTTGAATTGACAACTCAACTGTCAAAGCTTATAAATACTCTTTGGCTCCCCGTGTGTCGAATCAATAAATTGGGTTATTCTTACCCGCAAAGTCTATCTTGATCCCTTACGGTTGAGGGTTATCAGGGACGTGGGCCCGCGGGGCGGCTCGGCCCGCGATGGAGGCCTGGCGGGGGCGGTGCTGCGGTGTCGGCCCAGGTGGCGGCGCCGGGGCGGATCGGCGACACGGGCCGGATCCAGGTGGCCCACTAGGGTTGCACGCGGGGCGGCGATCTGATCGGGCGAGGGATCCTCCCTCGAGCCCCGAGCGGCGGCGGTGGCCTTCGGGCTTGAGACGGCGGTTGGCGTCGGCCGATGGGAGGCGGGAGGCGGCGGAGGACCGGCTCGGCGGCGACGACCCTGGCCTGCGGGAGGCGGAGGCAGGCGGTGGGAGATGGCCGGGCGGCGGCGGAGGCGGAGGCCGGCGGCGAGGAGGGGCCCGGCGGCGAGGGGAGCCCGGCGCGGCGGCGGTGAGGTGGCGCGGCTGCCGGAGAGGTGGAGGAGGCCCAGCCGGCGGCGAGGATTCCGGCGGCGGCGGGATCCGGAGGTTGAAGAAGAGGCGGCGGGGCCCGCGCATCGGGTCGGAAGCACCGGCCCGGAGGTTCGGAAGCGCGACTGCAGCCCTACGGAAGCATGGATTCCTGGGACATTGAAAGCACGAAATTTCAACGGTGGAAGCACCGGGATCCAATGGTGGAAGCACCGGCGGCGCACTGTGGAAGCATAGGGTTTTCTGGACGCAAATTTTGGGGAAGGTGGGCTTTTATATAGGCACAAGGAGCTAGGGTTGTCCAAATGGGGTGAGGTTTTCAGCCACATGATCACAATTAGATGGCCTAGATGAAGGGAGGGGTTTGGGTTGGTTTGGTGGGCTGTTGGAGGGGTGTCTTGGGCCTCAAAGAGGGGGTACTTTCAGCCCACGAGAATAACTGTTGGGGTAGCAAACGAACTCCAAACGCGACGAGATTTGACAGGCGGGTTACACACACCAAAACAACAACACACGACAAGTCTCAAACCAAAACGGAAACGTTACACGGCCAAACACCAAAGTAGGCCTCGGGTACGCCACGGACACGTGAGGGACCTCCGGAACTCGAAACGGACAACGGAAAGAAACGAGTTGAACCGGATGCAAACACAACACAAATGCCATGCAATGCACATGACAACACGATATGGATGAATGCACACACGCAACACTACAAAAAGACGAAAACCCAAAAGACGAAGAACCCGGAATGGAATTGATGAAGCCAGAGATATATATATTGCCCAAAAGGGAAAGTATTACATTCGGGGCATTACAAGCATTGCGCCTATTATCACGCCTCGGCGGCATCTGGTGGGCAAGCATAGAAGAGTTATATGTATAGGGCCAAAGCTATAGATATAAGTATATTCTACCCATATGCATATATGATCAACGCAACAAAACACAACAACGAATAACACCAACAAACAAACATACAAACAAGCACAATAATATAGTATTATATATATGTATATATATAGTCGAATAATTTCGACGAGGTAAACCTAATAAAAAAGCTACCAATCAAGCAAACAATCTAGTATCTTCATACCACGAAAGTGGACATAATCAGATACGCTAACACGATAACGTTGCAAAATAAAACAAGCATATATGATGGTCTCAGCACTAGTTCCTACTTAACTGTTCAAGACACTTGAGGGGATGAACTGATAAACAGTAAAAAGTATAACTAGCTTATAAAAGAATCTTCACTCCTATGGCTTTTCTAATCCATTTTCTAGGGTCACGTCCTACAGTCAACACACTGCTCTGATACCATCTGTAACGACCAAATCGCGAAGGATTTGAGTCTCTGTGCTTACCGTGCTAGTCCCTGGATCGAACTCGCTAGCACACACAGTATAGATGAATACCAGAATACAAGTGCATCATTTATTACAATGTATGATCCAGAGTATATAAAATAAAACAATCTGCATAGCTCATGGCTAGCTCTTATTCAATCACACAGCGGAAAGTAGCAGAAAATAACGATGAGTCACATCATAGCCCAACTGGCGATGCTGAGTGCAGACTCACGACCCTAACGGTACCTTACTCCTCGTCTGAAAATCCTGCAACATGAGACGTTGCAGCCGTATAGGTCAATACATTGAATGTATTGGTAAGTTACAGAGGAGAAGTAATAAAGCAGACCTACATGTATATGCATAGAACAACAAAGGAAGGCTCGGGGGTTTATTTTGCAGAAAGCTGATATTGTCCACACAACTACCTAATAGTCAATTTTTCATTTAGTTCTTTTATTACTACCATTAAATGCACAAGGTTGAGTTGGCAAAATCAAATCCAAACTACCCATTTATTAAGTTGCCCACAAATATTATTAAGTGTCACATCTGTCAAGATCATCCAACAACTGTAATGGCATAGTGGCTCAAAATATCCATAACCGGGGACACGGCTAATCATGATTAGTTTTTAATACTCTCCAGAGTTTTGCACACTTTACCCACTAGACTCAGCCCGAAGATTGAGACGAAGTCTTTCAGAAGTAGTCACCTCCACCCCCGGCAGCCGGTACACCTATCCATATCTACATCTGCTAGCATACCTGGGCGAGGATCCAACAAGCTACTCAACTAAGCCAGAGCCCATTTAGCTAGTGGTCGCACATGGAAGCTACCAGTCATTAAGTCTGTCTGATCTTTTTGAGCCTGGGCGGCCGTCCACTTACATTCAGTGGGTATAAACTATGATGTTCTTAAAACCACCCATCAATACCAATTCCTCCCAGAGGTGAATTAAATCCTGAGTTACTACTCAATTGTTATATATGTAATCCTCACATAAGCTCAATGAATACACGAACCACCCCCGTCTACAAAGCATAGCAAACTACAACTACCATGATTTGCAAAAGACGGGAAGATAGCTCAACAGCATAGCCAACATATATAATACTCCTATACATGCATATATTCATAGTGTGATATAACTACATGCAGAGAAAACAATAGGTAAATGATGATCAACATGTATCTTGCCTTGGTTCTGGTTCAAAAAGTCACACTCCTGACAATAGCTCGCGTCGCACTCCGGACAATCTACACGTTTCACACAATACAACAAATCAATCACCGAAACTCTAGAGAAACCAAAATAAAGCAAACAGCAAGAAAATCATTTTAAAATTCGTAAACAACATCAAAACAACATGTACAGATCACCTACACATCACTACGATCACAATGCAAAAAGAAACACTCGATTCCGATAAACGGTTTAAAAGATACGGCCTCCGGAAGATTTGATTCAAATTCAAACGAATTCAAATTTGAACAGTGCAAACATGTGCAAAATTGGTACTTTGATGAAGATATGATTTTTGTGAGTGCACAGGAAAAAGAATCACCTAAAAAGGATTTACAGAATAAAAACTATAGCTATTTGAAGATCTGAGGAAAAACTGAAAAAGACAAAAAGCAACAGAAATCGCCTGGGTATAGTGCGGGAACTCCTGTGGATGCTCCTGTAGAACTTGCCACATGGCAGTTCGTGGTTGGCCTAGATTTTTTACTCACCACGCGACAAAAGAAATGGCGGTGGCAGTCGGACGTCAACGGCGGGGCTTCTCCGGTGGGTCTTCGGTGAAGGTGAAGGGATGGGCGGCTGCGGCGTGGAGTGGCGGAGGTGGTGGTGGTGTCGGACGGTGGCGGGGAGGGCTGTAACAGCGGCGGTGAGCTCGTGAACTCCGACGGCGGTGGTCGCGCGTCTCCGGTGATCTCCTGCTCACCAAACCTTGTGAAAACGAAGCGCAGGCAAGAGGTGGTGCGATATGAAGCGAGCCACGCGGCTGTGGTGATCTTACAGCGACGGAATCATCCGGAGAAGGCGGCGGACAGCGGAGCTCCTCCGCGAGATCCGTTTGGCTCGGGCGTCGCGTGCGAAGGAGGAAAAGTGGATGGGAGGGCTGCGGTCGTGTGCCCTAGGGCTTAGCTTGAGCCTGGCGCGTCGGGCTGCACCAGGGTGGACCCTGAGCGTGAGTTTGAGTCGGCCTCGGCATCCGTGCGCGCTCGGCGCGGTGCGTCTGGCTCGGTGGACGAAGAGGAACAGGGGCGGGGCCCGCTGGCAGTGAGAGAGAGAGCGGGTCGGGTGCGGGTGTGCAGTGCGGTGGCGTACCGCTTCGGCTGGGGAAGTGGGCTGGGCTGCGGGGTGTGGTGCGGGCTGGCTGCTCTGTGCTGGACTGCTGGCTCGCTTCTTCTTTTTTTTTAGACAGCAGCAGAAACACAAAATAAATAAACTAAAGCACACAAAATAAATTCTAGATAAAAATACCTAGACATACAGTAAAAATAGCCCTACAAATATAAACTACAGGAACACTAGTTCCAAAACTAATGCAATTTTGTAAAATAATTTTGATGCAATAGGACATTCAAACAACAAATAAAACTCACAAATAAAATATTTTGGAGATTAATAAAAATACCAGAACATAACAGAGGAACTGGAAATAATATTCTGGACATTATGAACATTTTTGAAGATAGGGGATAAGTCATGTTATCCACTCCAATAAATTGCCTTTAGTTGCATAATGATTTGAATATTAAGAAGAAGCAAATAATGCATGGAAAAATATGAGATGCATATGAATGATCTATTAACATCCAAATTAGGAAAATTGGGATGTTACAAAGAGGTGCTTTGTAATGGGTTCGATCTTGCGGTGCTCAATCTCAGTGACAGAAAGAGACATGACACGCATGTATCGTTGCTATTAAGGATAGCAAGATGGGGTCTGTTTCTACATGAATAGATCTTGTCTACATCATGTCCTCGTTCTTAATGCATCACTCAGTTTTCCCATGAACCTAATACACCAGATGCATGTTGGATAGCGGTCGTTGTGGGGAGTAATAGTTTTAGATGCAGGTAGGAGTCAGTCTACTAATCTTGGACATGATGCCTATATACATGATCGACTTGGATATTGTCATAATTATTTGCTCTTCTATGAATTTCCCAACATTAATTTGTTTACCCACCGTTTCTCGAGAGAAGCCACTAGTGAAATCTACGGCTCCCGGGTTTATTTCCTATCACATATTTTCAGATCTGTTTTGTCAAAAGCCAAAAATACTTTGTTGCGTCTTATTTTCTTTTATTTTATTTTCATGTATTTATCATATTTCAATACCTTGGAGGGATTAACAACCCCTTTACGCGTTGGGTTGCGAGGTTTTGTTATTTGTGTGTTGGTGTTGTTTACATAGTGTTGCTTTGGTTCTCCTACTAGATTCATAACCTTGGTTTCATAACTGAGGGAAATACTTACAGCAATTGTACTGCATCATCCCCTCCTCTTTGGGGAATTTACCAACACGGATCACAAGTAGCAGGAAGAATTTATGGCGCTGTTGCCGGGGAGGATCGAGACACGATAGTTTCTTGTCAACCTCTCGTGTGGTTGTCGGGGAGGCATCATCAACATCTATTAGGTTTATACGCATAAAATCTCATTTCATTGCAATTACATTATTTGCCATTTGCCTCTCGTTTTCATCTCCCCCACTTCTAAAATGTTTTTACAAAAACACAAAAATATTTGCATTTTTATTTGACTTCCTTCCATTGACTTTTTCTTGTCAGATCTCTTGTTTGCTGGTGTTCTTGCTTGCTTTATTGCTATGGCTAATTCTTCCCTTGCCATGTGCACCCCTGAGAATGATGTTCGCACTTTTAAGCAAAGGGGAGGAGAAAGCCTAAAAGATGCTTCTATAGGATTTACAATGCTCATAATAGATCTATTCATAAGCAATCCACTACCATTGTTCTTCGCAATTTTTATGTGGAATTTACTGCCTGGTATAGATTTGTTCTTGACACTATCACCGAGGGAAATATCTTAAGTTGTCCCACTCTTGATGTTTTGAATGCTATGGGAAGTTTAGTGGGATCTTCACCTATTATCATCAATGAAATAGTTTTAACTCGTGAGCATGTTATGCAAAGATTAGATGTTATTGAAAAGACAATGCTCACCAAAGAACATGTTGAAAATTTGGATAAAAGTATCCATGATCTTGCTAATCGAATCGGGTCAAAGATAGGAGATACCATTAAAGTACTAAGAGAAAAAAATGTAGCTAACGAAAGCATAAAGGAGAGTCCTGCATGGATTATTGGAAGAAATTTTTAGTAATTTGAGCACAACTTTTTCTTCTATTAAAACTATTGAAAAGCTCCTCCTGGTAAGAAATTTACCAGTGAGAACAAGGCTGCAGCTTCTAGTAGCAACAATGAAGATCTTAAGATGATTAGTGTTCACCTCAACTTTTTTGAATTGATGAAAGAATCTACTCGTATGAATGAATTCTTTAACTTTATCCCTAGAAGCGTAATCATTGAGAATATGCACGCTAGATCTCTAAGAAATTATGGATGTAAAATTGGGGAGTTGGAAAACAAAGATGACAACACGTAAGAATCTATGATTTATTCCTACCTAAGGGTGTAAAACAATAGCATTTGTTGGGAGGCAACCCAATAGTTATCTTTTTTGCTTTTTGGTTTTGTTTCTTTTTTTTTTGAATAAATACACAATTATACAACTGTTGAGATTGTGTTTTGCCGTTTTAATTAGTGTTCGTGCCAAGCAAACCCTTTGGATTGATTTGGGTGAAAGTTGATTTGATTCGGTCAATTAACATAAACTTTCGCGTCCAGTAGCAAAATTGTTTTCAACTGCCGGAGCATGAAATTTTTTTGAAAGTTCTACACATAATTAATATAAAAATTTCCAAGGTTGTCCTAACTTTTCAGGATTTTTAGAGTTAGATAAGTATGACTAAAAATTACGTCCTTACATATTGTTCTGTTTTTAACATATTTTGTTTCCATTGCATTGTGTGCTTATTTTGATGAATCTATGGATTGTATCGGGGGTATAAGCAATGGTAAAGTTAGATTACAGTAGATATAATGTAATAACAAAATATGAATGGGTTTTCAACAGTACTTAGATTAAAGGTGAGTTTTATTATACTAATGGATCTCACAAGGTTTTGTTAAGTTTTGTGTGATTGAAGTTTTCAAGTTTTTGGTGAGATCAGGATGGATGAAGGAATAAGGAGGGAAAAGAGCCTAAGCTTGGGGATGCCCCATGGCACCCCAATGTAACATTCAAGGATAACCAAGCAACTAATCTTGGGGATGCCGCATCCCCTCTTTCTTCTAGCGACCACCGGTAATTTTACTTGGAGCTATATTTTTATTCGTCACATATCATGAGTTTTGCTTGCGGCGTCTTGTAATATATGAGTCTTTGCTTGTCTTGCTTTTTAGTCACAATCATCCTTGCTGGACACACCTATTTGAGAGAGCCATAATTATGCTATGATTGGTAAGAATTCTCTTTGTGCTTTGCTTAAATTTTTTGAGCTATGGAATTGCTCTAGTGCTTCACTTATATCCTTTTGAGCACGGTAGTGCTGTTATTTTAAAGAAATATGATCTCATGCTTAAGTTAGATCATTTGGAGAGTTAGTATAATTTCTAAAGAAATCCTCTAATGTTGCACTTATATTTTTTGAGGGTCGAAATTTTGAAGAAATATGTTCTCTCCCACTTCACTTAAATTTATTTGAGAGCTTGTAATTAGCAATGCCAATATGCTTTAAAAGAATTTGGTCCCAAAGTGATGGATATTCAAGAGGGATATAATAAAAACTTTCATGAAGATCGTTGCATATTAAAATTCATTCCTTGCAATAGTTTTGCAATATAGAGATAGTGATATGTGAGTTATGTTGGTGACTAATTATGATTTAGTAAGAATATTAGTGCTAAGGTTTGTGATTCCCTATGCATGCATGTCAAGTCAATAATTACGCAATGAATTTATATCCTACTTTTGGTGCATTATTCGGTGTTAGTTATGTTTCATGTTCCTTTATGATGGTTTTCGTTTCATGGCTGGTCGCTTTTCAATCTATTTGCTAGCCTCAACTTGTACTAAGCGGAAATATTGCTTGTGCATCCAACTCCTAAAATCCCAAGTTGTGCCAAATGAGTCCACCATACCTACCTATAAGCGGTATTTCTGTATCATCCCAAGTAAATTTGTATGTGCGAACTCTAATTTTTAAAATAAATTTCTCTTTTATGTGCATGTACCGCTCATGAAGCGGCAGGGGGTGACCGATATTTTCCATGCTAGGTATGTTATTCTCAAGATGAGTGTTTATTCACTTGTCATTGCATGAGAGTGTGGCGGTAATAGCGATCCCATTCCCTAAATGCAAAAAAATATTGTAATAAATTCCTTGGTATGTGTTGGTATGGAAGGCACCCGTGGATACGGCTAGCCATGGATTGTGAAACAATGGTGAAAAGGAAATAAAATTTATTTTAAGTTTAGGAACTGCCTATGATTTATCTAGCATGTAATATATTGGGAATTCTTGGTCGTTTTCGTTGACAGGAAAAGCATACCTCTCAAAATAATTTCATCTCTCAATTTAAGCTAAGAGCTCTTGCACCTCTACAAATCTCTACTTCCCTCTGCGAAGGACCTAACTATTTACTTTTACGTAATTTTTCTTTTTCTTGAGTCTCCATCTTCTCTTATAAAGCACCAACTAGGAAGCACTGTTATCATACTTGAGCATTGGATGTAGCTAATAATTGGATGTGTTTCATGAATGGGTGAATGATTGAGCATAATGGGCTAGGAATAGCTTTCTTTAGTGTTGATATTTTGAAAGACATGGTTGCTTGTTGATATGCTTGAGTATTAAAGTCTTCATGCCAAATTATAGACTATTGCTTCGAATAATCTACAAGTCCAAATGTCCATGATACAACGAAAAGAATATGGTGAATATGTTAAGCATCATCCCACATCAAAAATTGTGTTTTTATCATTTACCTACTCGAGGACGAGCAGGAATTAAGCTTGGGGATGCTGATACATCTCCAACGTATCAATAATTTTTTATTGTTCCATGTTGTTATATAATAAATCCTGGATGTTTTACATACATTTTCTAGCAACTTTATGTCATTTTTGGGACTAACCTATTGACATAGTGCCCAGTGCCAATTGACGTTTTTGCTTGTTTTTTAGTTTGCAGAATATCAATACCAAACGGAGTCGAAATGCAACAAAACTTTTTTGGAGATCTTTTTCTGTGCAGAAGAGATCGAGGGAGCCCAAGAGGTTTTCCAGAGGAGGCCCATGGGGCTCACAAGACACCAGGGCGCGCTAGACGCCTCTAGCGCGCCCTGATGCCTTGTGGGGCCCACGGTGAGCTTTTCCACAGACCTTCGGCTCTATAAATACCACAATATTCGAGAAACCCTCTGGGAGTTGGCAAAATATTTTTCCAGTCGCAACAAGCTCCAGAACCACGAGATCCAATCTAGAGGCATTTTCTGGCACTCCGCCGCAGGGGAACACGATCATTGAGGGGTTCATCATCCACATTGGTGCTCCTCCGATGATGCGTGAGTAGTTTACCACAAACCTACGGGTCCGTAGTTAGTAGCTACATGGCTTATTCTCTCATTTTGATCTTCAATACAATGTTCTCCTTGATGCTATTGGAGATCTATTTGATATGTTGATTGTGTGTTGTTCAATCGGCCGTCACGTCCAATATATATAAGAGGTGGCTGGACTTCCCGTACAAGCAAATGAATCATCTAGGTTTTACTTACATGAAAATTACATTAATTCACGTCCTAGAGTCCTAGTTCTAGTTCAACTTGGATTGAGTCTAAATCTGACCCAAACTTTGATCTTGCTCTTTGCGCAGGCCGTCAAATTTGTATATGACCTCAGATCAAGACGTCCCAAACATCAAATTTGTGCGACTCGACGAGGCGAACAACTCTCATGTTGATCACTTCCAATCAAGGCCATCTCCAATACTCCGCGAGACCATCTTCAACCTTCAGTCGGACTAGTCATGTATTGTCCGAGTCTTGTAGTGATGTTGCATGCCATATACTATCTCAGATGATGATCACTCCAAAGCAAAAGTAGAGCAGTTCAACAATACACATAACTTCCGTGTTGAACACTTTTCTATCCGAGGCAATACAAATAACGTTCCAAGCACATTTCAGCTTTTGGTCGGAGCACTCGGATTCGAATCTCCCCACTCGGATGTTAGGGTCCTTCGCTCGGATCACGCGGCCAGATTTTCCCACCTGGATGGAAACTTTTCACTCGGATGGCAATATTTCCTTTGGATCTACAATATATTCACTCGGATGGCAATCTTTTACTTGAACAACAAGTGTTCATTCGGATGGTAAGCTTTTCACTCGGATTTCTCGACTGAGAACACAGTCTGGTCTTGTTTTCCCTCTCCATATTTCATACGACCTCGGCTCAAAACAAATTATATATCAAAATTGACTGAGTCAATGAGACGAAACTTTCTTCTGTTGAAGATTTTTCAATTTTAGGCGGGTTTTAGGGCCAAATGGCTTGCACGACCCATCTGACATTACCCAGGCGGGTGTCTCATAACTCGTGCCACATTTTTGCTCAGGGTTAGTCTGCAGTGTGTTTCCTCTAACTTTTGCATACGAAACCGGATTGAGATGATTTATAAATGAAAATTGAATGCCTCAATGAGAAGAAGACAATACATCAAGAGTACTCCTTCATCCAAGGTGGTATTCGAGGCGTCATCAGTCGAGAAGCACTCCGAACACTATATTCTGCTACTACAAGTACAATTTCGGCCCCTAAGATGAGGTCGGATGGTGATAAACTAAACATCAAAGTTGTTCCACTTGGTGATGTGGATCCTTTTCATGTTGAAAACCCTTTCCCTTGAGGCCATCTTATTTGCCTTTTATGTCATGCCAAAATCTGATGTCAACACATGCCCCCATGTTTTTTGTCAACGGTTGCGTGCCGAAAAATAATATGCATGGTGTTTGTTCTAAGGATGATGTCAACACTCCATCGGCCATTTATGTCTTGCTGGGTGATAACTATGCATCGGCCATGTTTGTGCTAAGGGCAATAATCGTATATCGGCCATTGCCTACTTAGGCTTTTTCCACACTTGGGTGGTACTTCTTCAAGTACTTTCCATTGAGAGCTCGAGGTAACAATAACCCTTGTATGGATTCCACCAAATATAAGTTTCCGGGAACTACTCTTATAATCCTAAAAGGACCTTCCCAACTCGGAGACCACTTCCAGAATTCTTTATCTCTCGAACAAATCGGCAGAATCACTTTCCCTTGAAAATTCTTCAACTTGACATTTTTATTGTAATCTCTTGCCACCCTCAACTTTTCTCTCGCTATGTCCTTCGAAGGAGCCAAACGTTTATCGGCAACCTCATCAATATTGTCCATCATCAAGTTATAAAAGTCTATTATCGATAAATCATTTTGTTTCGCTATTCTCAAAGCATTCTGATATGTCCATTTTGCATCATGTTTTTACAGTTATTTATGATGTTTTTATGCTTAATAATGCTTTTTGGAGAAATTATAATGCCTTTTCTCTCATAATTTGCAAGGTATGCACCAAGAGGAAGAATTCCGGCAGCTGGAAATCTGGACCTGTAAAAGCTACGTCAGGCCACCTATTCTGCACAACTCCAAACAAGCTGAAACTTCATGGAGAATTTTTATGAAATATTTGAAGATTATTGGATCAAATAAGTACCAGAGGGGCAGAACCCACCTGGGCGCGCCAGGGAGCCCAGGCGCGCCCTGGTGGGTTGTGCTCAACTAGGCCCACCTCCGGTGCCCCTCTTCTGGTATATAAGTAATTTTGACCTAGAAAAAATAAGGAGAGGACTTTCGGGAAGGAGTGCCGCTGTCTCGAGGCGGAATTTGGGCAGGAGCACTTTTGCCCTCTGGCGGAGCGATTCCGCCGGGGAAACTTCCCTCCCGGAGGGGGAAATCATCGTCATCATCATCACCAACAACTATCCCATCTTGGGGAGGGCTATCTCGATCAACATCTTCAACAACACCATCTCATCTCAAGCCCTAGTTCATCTCTTGTGTTCAATCTTATTACGGAACTATAGATTGGTGCTTGTGGGTGACTAGTAGTGTTGATTACATCTTGTAGTTGATTACTGTATGGTTTATTTGGTGGAAGATTATATGTTCAGATCCATTATGCTATTTAATACCCCTCTGATGTTGAGCATGATTATCATTTGTGAGTAGTTACTTTTGTTCTTGACGTCACGAGAGAAATCATGTTGCAAGTAATCATGTGAACTTGATGTTTGTTCGATATTTTGATAGTATGTATGTTGTGATCCCCTTCGTGGTGTCATGTGAACGTCGACTACATGACACTTCACCATATTTGGGCCTAAGGGAATGCATTGTGGGGTAGTAATTAGATGATGGGCTGCGAGAGTGATAGAAGCACCCCAGTTTATGCGCTATTCCGTAACATACCGATTTGATCCAAAAGTTTAATGCCATGGTTAGAATTTATTCTTAATACTTTTCCCATAGTATCGGATGCTTGCGGGAGGGTTAATCAGAAGTAGGAGAGTTGTTCAACTAAGAAAAGCACCTAAGCACCAATCCACCCACATATCAAATTATCAAAGTAGCGAACACGAATTGAACCAACATGGTGAAAGTGATTAGATGAAATTCCCTTGTAACCTCAAGAACGCTTTGCTTATTGTAAGAGACCGTGTTGGCCTGTCATTTGCCTCAAAAGGATTGGGCTACCTTGCTGCACTTTTCTTACTACCACCATTACTTGATCATTACAAAAATATCTTGCTATCAAACTACTCTGTAACTTACAATTTCAGCACTTGCAGACATTACCTTGATGAAAACCACTTGTCATTTCCTTCTGCTCCTCGTTGGGTTTGACACTCTTACTTATCGAAAAGAGCTAAAATTGACCCCCTATAATTGTGGGTCATCACATTCAAATTTAGTTACACTCGTAAAACAACCTCTTGACCACATACTAGTTCATATGGAGTCACTTTTCTAGCACAATGCCTTGAGATTCTATGTGCCCACAAAGCTTCCGACAACAACTCATGTCATCTCCTTGGATTATCCTCAATATTTTTCTTGATGAGCTTGATTAAAAATTTATTACTAGACTCAGCTTGTCCATTAGCTTGGGCATAATATGGGGAGTAATTGAGCATCTTTAAGATTTGGCAGATTTTGTAGCTTGATGTGACATGAAAGATGAACCTTGATCTGTAACTAATATTTGAGGAATGCTGAATCTATCAATAATGTGATCGGTTATGAATTGAATTACCTCCGTATGTGTCATTTTCTTGAGAGGTATTGCTTCAGAACATTTAGTGAAATGATCGGTTGCACCAATACTAACGGATGCCCCTTTGAGGAAGACGGGTGAATTTCTCCAATGAAGTCTAAACCCCAACCTCTGAAAGGTCATGAATTGATAATAGGATCTAGCATAGCATCAAGAGCTAATTGAATATCATCAAACTTTTGACATGCTGCACACCCTCTATAATACTTGAAGCAATAATTAATCATGTTGGCCAATAAAACCCAGCACGTCGCAATAACCATTTCAGCTTGGGAGCCAACTGTTGAGTGCCACATATGCCTTCATGTACCTCTCCCATAGCAACTCTTGTGTGGTCCTCATCCAAGCACTTTAAAACAACATCATCAATTGTTCGCCGATAAAGGTCATCATCAAAGCCATACACCGAACAACCATGTCCACTAATAACCCACAAATATAGGGTGTCACGATAGTTTTCGAGGGTAGAGTATTCAACCCAAATTTATTGATTCGACACAAGGGGAGCCAAAGAATATTCACGAGTATTGGCAGAGTTTTCAATTCAACCACACCTAAAAGACTTAATATCTGCAGCAAAATATTTAGTAGCAAAGTAATATGGAAGTAACGGTAATGGTCGCAAAAGTAATAGTATTAGTTTTGTAGCAATTATAATAGCAATAGTAACGAAAGTAAAGAAGCAAGGATCAATATGCGACAAACTCGTAGGCACTGGATCAGTAATCATAGGTGTTAGATGATATTCATCATGTAGTAGTTATAACCTAGGGTGACACAGAACTATCCAATTCATCAATATAATGTAGGCATGTATTCCGTATATAGTCATACGTGCTTATGGAAAAGAACTTGCATGACATCTTCTGTCCTACCCTCCCGTGGCAGTGGGGTCCTAAGGGAAACTAAGGGATATTAAGGCCTCCTTTTAATAGAGAACCGGAACAAAGCGTTAGCACTTACTGAATAGATGAACTCCTCAAACTACGACAATCACCGGAAAGAATCCCAATTATTATCACCTTGGGGTATGCCGATCATAACTCGTAATATGAGTCTACAACTTGCAATATCGAATCAAGACCACATGTATATTCATGAAAACATAATAGGTTTAGATATGAAATCATGGCACTCGGGCCCTAGTGGCAAAAGCATAGCAAAGTCATAGCAACATCAATTTCAGAACATAGTGGATACTAAGGATCAAACCCTAAGAAAACTAACTCGATTACATGATAAATCGCATCCAACCCATCACCATCCAGCAAGCCTACGATGGAATTACTCACACACGGTGGTGAGCATCATGAAATTGGTGATGGAGGAAGGTTGATGATGACGACGACGATGATTTCCACTCTCCGGAGCCCCGAACGGACTCCAGATCTACACTCTCGATGAAGAACACGGGGTGACGGCAGCTCCGTATCGTAAAACACGATGAATCCTTCTTCTTTTTTTCTTCCCGAACGTGAATATATGGAGTTGGAGTTGAGGTCGGTGGAGCCTCGGGGGACAAAAGGCAGGGGTGCTCCGTAGGGGGCGCCCCCACCCTTGTTTGACAGCCGATGGGTCCTCTCTATTTGATTCTTTCGCCAATAATTTTTACATTTTTTGGAAATATTCTTCGTAAATTTTCAGGTCAATGCGAGAACTTTTATTTCTGCACAAAATAACACGAAGGCAGTTCTACTAAAAACAGCGTCAGTCTGGGTTAGTTACATTCAAATCATGCAAATTAAAGTCCAATACAAGGCCAAAAGAGTTTGGAAAAGTAGATACGATGGAGACGTATCAACTCCCCCAAAGCTTAGCCCATTGCTTGTCCTCAAGCAATTCAGTTGACAAACTGAAAGTGATAAAGAAAAACTTTTACAAACTCTGTTTGATCTTGTTGTCGCAAATATGTCTAGCCAATATTCAGGTTTTCAGCAAAGATTATGAACTAACCACATTCACAATAACATTTAGGTCTCACATTTACTCATACAAATGACACAATCAACTAGCAAGCAATAATAATATATCTCAGATGACAACACTTTTTCAAAACAATCATAATATCATATGACAAGGTGGTATCTCGCTACCCCTTTCTGAGAGAGCAAGACATAAATGCAGAGCTCCCCTGAAGATCAAGGACTAACTAGACATTGTAATTCAAAAGAGATCCAGTCACACTCATACTCAACATCAATTAAAAACAAAGCATATACATGACAGCGGTGCTCTCCAGCTGGTGCTTTTTATAAGAGGATCATGACTCAACAGTAAATGTAAATAGATAGGCCCTTCGTAGAGGGAAGCAGGGATTTGCAGAGGTGCCAGAGCTCGAGCTTTTTAAAACAGAGATGAATATAATTTGAGCGGTATGCTTTCATTGTCAACGCAACGACCAAGAGTTCTCATTATCTTCCATGCTACACACATTATAGGCGGTTCCCAAACATAATGGTAAAGTTTTTACTCCCCTCCACCATCAAACACACTCCATGACTTATCAGAAACAATGGGTGCCGCCCATACCAATAACAGTCCAGTGGGAGCTTTGTTTAATTATATTTTGATTTGATTTTGAGCATGGGACCGGGCATCCCGGTTACCGGCCATTTTCTCGTGAATGACAAGCATAATCCACTTATCATGATAATAACCCACCTAGCATGGAAGATACTGATAGCCCACAGTCGCTACATGAGTGATTCGGGCATAGAAAACAGATTATTATTTGAAGGTTTAAAGTTTGGCACATGCAAATTTACTTGGAACGGCAGGTAAATACTACATGTAGGTAGGTATGGTGGACTCATATGGAACAACTTTGGATTTATGGAAGTGGATGCACAAGCAGTAATCTCGCTTAGTACAATGTGAAGGCTAGCAAAAGATTGAGGAGCGACCAACTAGAGAGCGACAACAGTCATAAATATGGCTTGAGATTAATCAACATTGAACGCAAGCATGAGTAGGATATAAATCATCATGAACATAAATATCGTGGGGGCTACGTTGATTTTGTTTCAACTACATGTGTGAACATGTGTCAGTCAAGCCTTTTGAATCATTCAAAGGAGGATACCATCCTATCATACAACATCACAACCATTTTAAAAGCATGTTGGCACGCAAGGTAAACCATTATAAAATCCTAGCTAATTAAGCATGACATGAGTAACTATAATCTCTAATTGTCATTTCAAACATGTCTCATTCATAATAGGTTGAATCAAGAACGATGAGCTAATCATATTTACAAGAACAAAATTCGAGTTCATACCAGCTTTTCCTCATCTCAATCATTTCATCATATATCATCATTATTGCCTTTCACTTGCACGCACGAACGTTGTGAATAATAATAATAGTGCACGTGCATTGGACTAAGATGGAATCTGCAAACATTTATTCAGAGGAGAAGGCAAGGTAATATGGTCTCTTTGTTAGATCAACAATAATGCATATGAGAGCCACTCATCATTTTCATCGTGGTCTTCTCCTCTCGACCCAAAAAAAAGAAAAGAAAAAGAATTTCAAAAAAACACAGAAATGTTTTTGGAGATTTTGTTTTTATGAATAAAGTAAAACAAGAATGAGAGAAACTATTTACACGGGAAAGCTCCCAACAAGCAAAAGAAGAACGAGAAATCTCTTTGGATTTTCTTTTTACTACTACAGACTATTAGAAGAACAAGCAAGAAAGAAAAGACAAAAGGAAACAAGAAATATTTTTGGGTTTTCTAAAGTTTTTCAAACATATGAGAAAAAGCGAGAAAAATAAACTAACATGGATGATACAATGAAAAAGTATGAACACCGACAACTGGAATGAATGTGTGTACATGAATGTAATGCCGGTGAGAAATACGTACTCCCCCAAGCTTAGGCTTTTGCCTAAGTTGGTCTATGGCCACAGCTCAAATTAGTCCTCTCCAATGTAGTGAGGAGGATCCTGGGGGTTCCAGTGGTTAGCAAGCTCCTGCGGCTCCCACTGATAGATAGGCTCCTAATATGGATCAAGGACTAGTGTTGGCTCGGGAACTCGGGATCGCGTCCGCTCCCAGTATGCGTAAATGTCCACGGGCATGATGGTGTACCAGCCTGAATGAATGTCAAACAAAGAAGATGCAGGCAAGGTAATAATCTCACAAGTATCCTGGCTAAGTACTAGGTTGTAGAGGAGTCTCTTATCCTTACCTTTCTTAATAAAATAATGTGCTACCATACTACTATAATCTAAGTATATGGTGGGTAGCAGTTTCTCCCCTCTCTCATCGTGCCTAATGGGTATCTTGATGCGCCTAGCAAGACGGGTAGCATAGATACCTCCAAAGATAGTGCCCTTCATATAGTTTAAACTCAACCGTCGGGCAACCATAGCGCCCAAACTAAAAGTTCTATCATGAAGTAAAGCATGGCACAAAATAGCGAGGTCAGGGGCACTAAGGCCTCCACTCTCTTCGCGACCAATTAAACATCTCCCAGTAAATAATGAGTAATAGCGTAAAACAGGAAAATGTAAACTAGCCACTCTCGCCTTCGACACTTCTCTCCCTTCCCCTACGGTAACTTCATCAATAAAGTCCTCCATATCTCTAGGACATGGTTCATCGACGCTGCCCTCATAAGGTAATTCCAAACCTCACAAAAGTCATAAACCTTCATCTCCGTATGCTCATCATATAAATAAAATGCTACCGGGGGCGGTGATTTCTTAGCAGAAAGTGAAAATTCTGCACAAAGGTATTAGTGAGTAGGAGGTATTGTTCACACTTACCGTGAAGGAAGTCGGTGATGCCTGCATTCTCATCCAAATAATAGAAATCCTCATAAATTCAGGCCGCTTTCAAGAATGTATCACTTGGCCATTCACACGACTGAATCTCCATGATGTGAGGAAGATTGTACCTGGGCTTCTGTTTCTCATTTTCCTTCGAACCCCAGCTCGAAGAGCCTCTCAACAATGTCCTCATCATTTTCTCCCTCTGAAAAAATTCTGAAATTTATAGTGACTCAAAATAAAAGTGAACCAAACTCAACAAAATTGATAGCAACTACTCATACAAGTGTCTAGAGGCTATATCATGCATCAAAACTACTTTTAACCATATAAATTTGGCATGCAAGCTCAAGAACAAGGTCGCCTCAGCAGCAAAAAGTTGCAATATATAAAGCACTCGAACAAAAACAAATTGGACCATTGGAGGAGTCACATACCGAAGAACAATCCCCCAAAATAGTCTCACAAGTGGAGCTTTGAGCAAGGAGATAAAAAATGGCAGCAAAATGAGCCAGAACACGGGTTTGATCAATGGTGTGATTTTTCCTAGAGGAAGGTGAAGTGGATGGGTGCTGGAATAAGTGAGGGGGCACGTGGGACCCATAAGGCAGGGGGCGGCCTCCACCCTTGTGGACCACTGGTGCATCCCCTAGAAATTCTAAAATATTCTACAAAAACATTCTAATTTTTCAGTGCATTTGGAGAACTTTTATTTTTGGGACATTTTTCATTACACGGATAACTTAGAAAACAGACGGATAATGCTATTTTTTTCTTGATTTGTTCTAAGTAACAGAAAGTAAAAAATGGGTACATAAAGTTGTGCTTTCTAAATTCATGCATCTCATGCCTATCAAAAGGAATCCATTAATAAGGTTGATCATGTAATGCCCAGTATGAGATTATACCTCCCACGTGTCGAGGCACGACTTAAAGGTATAAGCTCATACTAGAATGATCTCAAGTATGGTATCTTTGCACGACTCATGTAAAAGAGGGATGAAATTGCAAAAGAGTAGTTGGCTTACACTCGCCACGTCACACAATACATTACATAAGCAATCATCATCCAATAAACATCACAGTCCGACTACGGACGAAGATCCAAATGAAAGATACCAAATAAATAAAGCCACAAGGTCCGAATCGCCCCTAGTAGAAGCCACTACTGATCATCAGGATAGTGCACATAGTATCGCTCACGTTCTTCATTGAACTCCCAGTACAGCTCTATGACGTCACCTGTGTAGTTCACCATGGTACCTGCATCTGGTGTGGTGTAGAATATGTGAGCCACGGAGGACTCAGCAATCCCGTTCCCGGGTAGCAAAACTATCTAAGCCTTGGGTGTGGAACAAGGCTGAAGAAAAATAAAGGTTGCAGCTGCACTAGCACTAGCTTACGTGTTAAGAGCGAGAAGAGAAGTGCCACGAGCGTCAAAGTGATCACTAAGTGATCCTATCTAAGCACGTCAAACATAACCCCACCGTGTTCACTTCCCGAACCCCTTTCGGAAAACGACCGTCACGGTTACTCGCGTTGGTAGTGTATTCTGAACATGGTGTCAAGTTTTCTACAACCGGATATTAACAAATTCCCATCTGCCACATAATCGCGGGCACGTCTTTTGAAAGTTCAAAACCCTGCAGGGGTGTCCCAACTTAGCCCATTACAAGCTCACGATCTGCGGAGTCGCAACTCCAAGGTGGGAAGGCCCGAGTATTCTTGGAATCCCGTGCTCAAGATATTCCGACTAAGGTAAAACTAATCCAACAAGACCTCACGGCGTGCCGACACCCTGACAGTAGCCGCGCGTATCTACTCTTAGGCCACGACCGGATGATCACTGCGTACAGTGACCAAAACCCAAGTTGCTAAGGGGGGTACCGCACACGACTCTAGTTTGGACCAACACTCAAATCGAGCACTGGCCCAGGGGGGTTGATTAATTAATCCTTGGGTTAATTACTCCCTCGGCAAGTTTTAGTTGTTAGGAAAATGTAGAACCAATGTCGGGCCTCGCTGGAAAAGCTTTAGCGCTAAGCGGGTTATCGAGGGGGTCCCATAACCCCAACCATGTTAGGAACGCATAATCAAGGAACATAACACCGGTTTATACGGTTCCTAGGGTGGCATGAGAGGAACAAAACACCAAGCGAGAGGCTTAGCCTTCCACCCATTGCCAAGTATATAGATGATTTAGTTTAACAGATTATATAGTGTGATATCCCAACAATAACTTCAACATGAAGCAAGAATCTTCAAATCTTCTCCTGCAACTAGCAATGCTATAAGAGGGGCTGAGTGAAGCTTATGTAGCCAAACAAAGGTTTGCTAGGTTGGGTGGTTAGACAGATTCATGGTTACAATAGGAGGCTGACAAACAAACATGGGCATCGAGGCAGTAAGCTAAAGAGCGAGACATCTAGCAATAGGCAAAGATGGTAATGATATCTGGGTCAGGTCATCTTGCCTGTCGAGTCGTCGATGGGATCGTAAGACGGCTCCTCGTACTCAACCTCGGTAGGAACCTCGCACTCGATCTCGGCATCCGGCTCTACTCAACACAAGAACACAACATGGCACGATATCAAACAAGGTGCAATGCACAGTCAACATGATGCAAGTATGATGCATTTCATGGCAAGGGATGAAGCACACAAGAACAACACCAAACAACAAGTTTAAATGAGGCCGGAATCAACATATAGCAAATCCGGTAAGTCCTCATATGCATATTTTGAAATTGGTCCAGATCTGAACAAACCTTAAGTTAAAGTTGTTAAACCGCAAGTTAACATGCACCAAGATGATCTACATGAAATTCTAGTCAAGTTTCATATAAAGTTTGTTTAATTCGGAGCTACGGTCTTGAAGATATGAGCAAAACAAGATAAGCATGGCAACGGTGCAAGATGCACCCAAACATCAAGCAAACACACTCCAAACATGTAAACAAGATGATATTATGATTCTACATGCAAAATCACACAAGTTTCATATAGGGCACGCTCAAAACGGAGCAACGGTTCAACACATACACACGAAACAATATACAATGCAAAGCTGAAATTAACAGCCACATAGCAACTTTGGAGCAAGAAATATATACTCTACAGCACTCAAACATGGTGACAAGAAGCATGGACATGAAGTAGACATATTCTACAGCAAACAACTCCAATGGAGCAACTCCATAGGAGGCATGGATCAATAGCAACAAGCTACACCAAATTGAGCATGCTGTTAAAAACCTGACAGGCATAATTTATAGCAACTTGAGAGCAAGAAATAAATAAGCTATAGCAAGCCAAAAGTGCAAGTGAGGGCATGGATTGATAGAAAATAACATGTACAACAAGGAATGATCATTGGCCACTCCAAAATAAGCACGGATTTGACTAGGGCATCAAGCAAACATAGCATCATGTTATGACAGATTCTAGACTTAGCAGAAATTTCACTAAGTATAAAACAGTAACATTGGCATGGCATGTTCACAAGCTTGTCTAAGTCACCTCAAGACATATCATGGAAAATGATTAGCACCACAGCAAAGACCATATGATGGGGATTCTAAAACATATTGACAAGTGGCATGGGGACAAACACATCAATAGCAAAGAGCATATCAAAACAGCATCTCATAACAAGTTTTAGCACTTAACAGCCACATGCACTTTTGCAATAGAGATTAACATGGCAATATGACACCTAACATGAATGCTACAGCAACCATCATGTAGAGCATTTCACAATGAACATTTTGACATATCATTTGCTTCATTTGGATAAACATGCACCAAGTTAGCACATCTCAAACATGGCATAAAAATAACAAGTTTCAGCAGTCTATAACAAGTAGCACTCTTGTCACGATGATTAGGACCTCTAGATGAACTCAAACAAGCATGCCACAATGGAACACAGTGTAGAGCATATCACCACGGCCATTTTGACATATTATATGCATCATTTGGATAAGCACACAAAAAGATACAGGTGGTCAAACATGCAACATTATTAACACATGCCAGGGACTAATCTGTAAATATGCAGTTTTTTGGAATAAAAGCTAAAATCGCAGAACTAAAAAAACAATGGCTGGGCCAAAACGGGGCGGCCTGGGCCTCACCTTGCGGGCCGTGGCCCAGGTGGAGAAGGAGGAAGGCCGGCGGAGAAGCTGGGCTGGCCCGAGGCGGCGGCTGGGCCCGGCGGAGGCTGGCTCGGGCACGCGTCGTCCCTCTCCTCGATCTCGACTAGATCGAGGGAGACGAGCGAGGCGGTGGTGGCTCGGTAGCTCCGGCGGGCGGCTGGGGACGGCGCGGGCGGCCGGGACCGGGGCGGTACCGGCCGGATCTGGCCGGGGAGGCGCAAGGCGGCGGGGATCCGGCGGCCGGCGGCGAGCAGATGAGGCGGCGGCGTGAACTCAGGCGGCGGTGGCCGGAGGAGTTGCCGGCGGCGATGATGCTCCGCGGCGGCGTGAGGCGCTCGACGGCGGCGGGGAGTGCCGGAGGCGAAGGTGGCGAGGGCGAGGCCGAGGCGCTGGCGGCGGCGGCGGTTCGGGCCGAAAGGGCCCGGATCGGGCAGCGCGGGCCCTGGCCAGCGGGGACGTGGGCACGGGGGCGCGACCAACCCGGTGTTGACACGTGGCGCGGTAGGGGCAAGTCGGACACGTCCGGCCGGGGTTGGACGTGTCCGGCGGTTGCGGGGAGGAGTTGCTAGGGTTTCTACCCGAAAAATGGAGTGGTGTGGACGTTTTTATAGGCATAGGGAGCTAGGAGACTCCAAATGGGGTGTGGTTTTTGGCCACGCGATCACGATTCAACGATCGAGATGATGGGAAGGGTTGTGCTGGGTTTGTGGGCTGTTGTGGAGGGGGTCTTGGGCCTTAAAGAAGAGGTTCTTTTAGCCCACTAGGTTAACCGTTGGAGTACCAAACGAGCTCCAAACGCGACGAAACTTGATAGGCGGCCTACACGTACCAAAACAACAACGCACGACAAGTCTCATGTCATTCCGGGAATGTTACACGGCCACACACGAAAGAAGGACTCGGGATGCCACGGGCACGTGTGTGAGCGTCGGAACTCGAAACGGACAACGGGAAGAGGCGAGTGGAACCAGCTGCAAGTGACAACACGAATGCAATGCAATGCACATGACAACTTGACATGGATGAAATGCACACACGCACACGACAAAACAAAAAAACCCAAAATGAAAGAAGAGCCCAGAATGGAATTGATGAAGTCAAAGTTTCATATATTGCCATAATTGGAAAGTGTTACATCTGGGGCATTACAAACTCTCCTCTACTACGAAAAGATCTCGTCCTGAGATCTAGGACTGGAAGAAGGAAGGGTACTCGGAACGAAGGTGATCTTCTCGTTCCCATGTAGCTTCTCGGTCGGTATGGTGTGACCACTTAACATTCAAGAACTTGATTGACTTGTTGCAGGTCTTGCGCTTAGTTTCTTCAAGAATAGCAACAGCGTGCTCACGGTAAGACAAGTCTTGTTGAAGACCAATCTCCTCAAATGGAATGGTGCGTTCAGGTGTCTTGAAGCACTTGCGGAGTTGAGACACATGAAACACATCATGAACATTTGCAAAGTTGGATGGAAGCTCAAGTTGACAGGCTAGATCGCCTCTTTTGCCAAGAATCTTGAAAGGGCCCACGTATCTAGGAGCAAGCTTTCCTTTGATACAGAATCTTTGGGTGCCTTTCATAGGAGAAACACGGAGATAGACATGATCTCCAATGTCGACAGCCAAATCACGATGCTTGTCGTCATAGTGGCTCTTTTGACGCGACTGAGCGCCCTTGAGATTCTCATGTATGACTTTGCACATTTCTTCGGCTTCTGAGATCAATTCATTGCCAAGGAGTTGACGTTCACCAGTCTTGAACAAGTTGAGAGGGGTACGACACTTTCTGCCATAGAGGATTTCAAACGGAGCTTTGCCGGCACTTGCTTGGAAACTGTTGTTGTAAGAGAACTCGGCAAACGGGAGACAATCTTCGCACTTCATGCCAAAAGAGATGACACAAGCTCTGAGCATGTCTTCGAGGATCTGGTTCACTCTTTCGACTTGACCACTAGTCTAAGGGTGAAATGCAGTGCTGAAACGGATCTTAGTGCCCACGGCTGACTGAAAGGAGTCCCAGAACTTGGATGTGAACAAACTTCCACGGTCTGAGGAGATAACTTGAGGAATGCCATGTAACGACACAATTCCGGAAGTGTACAACTCTGCCAGCTGAGCTGCATTGATGGATTCTTTGACTGGAAGGAAGTGAGCTACTTTGGTTAGCTTGTCAATCGCAACAAAGATAGCATCTTTCCCCTTCTTGGACTTGGGAAACCCAGTGACAAAATCCATTTCAATGTGGTCGAATTTCCACTCGGGAATTGGAAGAGGTTGGAGGAGACCGACTGGATGTTGATGCTCTGCCTTCACTCTTCTGCAGACATCACATTCATTCACGAATTGGGCAATCTCCCTTTTCATGCGAGTCCACCTGTAAGATTGCTTGAGGTCTTGGTACATCTTAGAACTTCCGGGATGAATCAAGAGGAGGGAGTCATGTGCTTCGTTCATTATGAGCTTCCTGAGATCACCCTTGGGAACCACAAGTCTGTCCTCAAAGAACAAGGTGTCTTTCTCATCAACGCGATAGCACTTGTATTTGGGAGTACCCTTAGCAATATCATGTTTCACTTTCTGCACCATAGCATCACTGAGTTGTGCCTCACGGATCTGATCTTCCAAGGTAGGAGCAACTTGAATATTTGCAAGAAAGCCTTGCGGAACAACTTGGAGGTTGAGCTTCCTGAACGATTCACAAAGCTCACGCTGGAGCGGCTTGAGAAGGAGACTGTTGCAATATGCCTTTCTGCTCAAGGCATCTGCAATGACATTGGCCTTGCCAGGTGTGTATTCGATGCATGGATCGTACTCTTGGATCATTTCAACCCAACGAGTCTGGTGAAGGTTCAGGTTCGGCTGTGTGAAGATGTACTTCAAGCTCTTGTGATCGGTGAAAATGTCCACTTTTCTGCCCAACAAAAGGTGTCTCCACATGATCAAGGCGTGTACCACTGCTGCTAGCTCGAGATCATGTGTGGGGTAGTTCTTCTCATTTGGCTTCAATTGACGAGAAGTGTATGCCACAATTTTCTTGTCTTGCATTAGAACACCACCAAGTCCTTGTAGAGAAGCATCACAGAATACTTCATAGTGCTTGGACTCATCCGGAGGAGTAAGAACCGGAGCAGAGATGAGCTTTTCTTTGAGTGTTTTGAATGCCACATCACAATCAGAAGACCAGTTGTACTTGACATTCTTCTGCAGCAAGTTGGAGAGAGGCTTGGCAATCTTGGAGAAGTTCTCAACGAACCTTCTGCAATAGCTAGCAAGACCAAGGAAGCTTCGGAGTTGCTTGACGTTCTGAGGGGGTTCCCAGTTGACACTGGCTTCAACTTTCTCGTGGTTGACAGCAATACCCTCAGCAGAGATGATATGGCCAAGATATAAGACCTTATCCAGCCAGAATTCACATTTAGAGAACTTCGCATAGAACTTGTGTTCACGGAGTCTGTCGAGAACCAAACGGAGGTGCTTGGCATGATCCTCTTCATTCTTGGAGAATACCAAGATGTCATCCAGATAGACGAGAACAAATTCGTTGGTGTAGGGGTTGAATATGTAGTGCATCATCCTCGAGAAGGTGGGTGGAGCATTTGCGAGGCCGGAAGACATGACCGTGTATTCATAGGAGCCATAGCTCGTTCTGAATGCGGTCTTGTGAATATCTTCTTCTCGGATTTGGATCTGGTGATAACCCATCCGAAGATCGAGCTTTGAGAACACGTTTGCTCCTCTGAGCTGCTCGAACAATTCATTGATGTTGGGAAGCGGATACTTGTTCTTTATTGTCTTCTTGTTCAATGGCCGGTAATCAAAGCAAAGGCGCTCCGTGCCATCCTTCTTCTTGACAAATAGAACACCACAGACCCAAGGAGAAGTGCTAGGCCTGATTAGACCCATACGCCCTTGCTCAGCGAGTTTTTTCTTCAGCTCCTTCAACTCATCAGGGGAAAGCTTGTACGGATGCCGACATGCTGGCTCGGTACCGGGCTTGAGTTCAATGACGAATTCAACTTGACGATGCGGACGCATGCCTGGAAGCTCTTCAGGGAAAACATCTTCATATTCATTGACCACCGGAATCTGAGAGATGGCATTAATCTCGCCCTTGTCATTGAGAGAGAATAGCCTGATTGTGTTATCTCGAGAGGCAAAGATAGTCATGTCTTTGTCAAGATGAGTAAGCTTGACTTCCTTATTTGCACAATCAATGTTTGGATCATGCTTGGAGAGCCAATCCATCCCAAGAATAAGATCAATGTCGGAGTTACTGAGAATAACCGGAGAAACCAGAAAGCGGTAATCACCCATATAAATAGATACATCCGGAGCAAAGTTGTTGGAGTTCATTAGCAAACCCGGAGAAAGCACAGACATTGGACTAGGCAAAGCTTGCAATGGCATATCATGTGACAATGCAAAAGGTCTTGACATGAAAGAATGTGATGCACCTGAATCAAACAAGACTTTTGTAGGAATAGAGTTAACTGGAAGGTTACCAAGTATCACATCTGAAGAATTCTCTGCTTGAGCTGCATTCATCAGATTCACTCTTGCTGACTTGAGGTTGTGCTTGACAATAGCAGTACTGACAGGTGGAGGAGGCGGAAGGCGCCTTGGGTTGGGGCACTTGTTAGCATAATGACCCTTCTGGCCACACTTGTTGCAAATCACTTCTGAGAGAGGACGGTGATAAGGAGCACTTGACTTCGAAGCTTGAAAGTGATTCTTTGACTGATTGCTTGTGTTGGGTGGGTGGGAGAAACCACGGCCACCAGAATGCTTGTTGTTGTTGTTGGAAGGTCGGATCACTGGAGGAGGTGGAAGCCAAAACTTCTGCTGCTTTGCAACCACTTGGGAAGAAGAGGAGGAGTTGACAGCATCTCTGATTCTCTTTTTGGAAGCTTCCATCTTGAGCTGGGCTGCCTCTTGCTTAAGTGCCATGTTATAGAATTGATCAAATTCTTCCGGCTCAAACAAGGTGAGAGCTAGTTGGAGTTCATCCTTCAGACCACCACGAACTGATAAATCTTGCTCTTGGCATCTGGGATGTCTTTCTTGGCATAGCGGGCAAGGTTCTGGAACTTGATTGTATTAATAAACAGACATGGTGCCTTGCTTCAGGTTGCGGAATTGCTCACGCATACCTTCGATGACACTAGTTGGAATGTGGTGAGAGCGAAAATCCTTACAGAAGTCAGTCCACGAGATTTCACGTCCTTCTCTGGAATCTTTGTACTGCTACCACCAATCAGCGGCTTGGTCCTTGAGTTGGAAGACGGCAAACTTGACATAATCCTCAGGTCTCACGTTACTGCACTCGAAATGCTTCTTGATGTCTGTTATCCAGTCTTCAGCATCTAGCGGGTCCACACAGTAACTGAAAGCCTTCGGTTGGTTTGCCAGGAACTGGTTGAGTGTAGCAAAGTGAGGTTGGTTGAACAAATTGCCTTGGCCTTGGTTCCCATGACCACCTTGATTTGCTTGATTTGCTTGAATGTTCTGCATCATTTGCATAAGCATCTGGGTGTTCTGGTTTGTCGCTTGCATAATTGCTCTCCAGGCCTCAGACAGAGGAGGAGGGGAAGGAGGACGATCAGGAACTTCTTCACCCTCTGGGTTAGCGTTGGGAACCCTTTTAGGAGCCATCCTGAATGAGATGACAACTATTAGCCATTGATTGAAAATATATAAGCTGAATCAACGGCTAGAAATTGCAACATAAGTCTTCACAAGAACATTCGAACAAAAATGAACGAATGTAATCCACAGTTTAATGGTAATCACAATCTCCACGAGAAGCCACTTGGGAGAACAAAAGGTAAATAAAACAACAAGGAGCAGATAGAACAAATACAAGATAGAAGCTTCGTTCTACATATTCGTGCTGAAAGCTTATGGAACGTGTTACAAAAGGGTTTTGCAATCCCCGGATCAGCATAGCCAAGGACCCTTTAAGATGCAACTCCCGATCGGAACAACGCCCATAAAACTACTTCACTCAATGTACAACCCTGAACTCCATATCCTGCATTCGTTGGAAGAATGCCTACGAGCTACTAGATGAACCCACCTATTAATTTCGGAAAGTTTCCAGTTATGCAATCAGGTGTTGGGGATACAGGGGAAGCATCGCGCACTCAACTGTAATCCTACATCCAGCTGTATCCATCCATCAACACATAACCAGTTATTTCCGGAAACCGTTTACCTCGGACCTTCGAAACGCGTCTGCTATACAATCTATGGCAATACTCCTGAACTACCTCCCCAGTACTGGGTGATGTCGGGGTTATCTTTCCACTAACCGCATAGGAGAGTTTTCGATGTCGGCCGTCTTAAGTATTCCAGAACTGCTGCGATATATTTGTGACGACAACACCTCGGAGCTCAACTCCCCGGGACACTGCCACAACCCCTAAATGACAGGAGGCATCGAGAACATTGTTCTCGTCACAAAGACATCGGAACAATCCAAAAAATACTCGAGTGATCCTAAAAAAAATTGTGAAATTTTGAGAGTAGAAGAGACAAGTAATCGTCAGGAGTCCTCGCCAGAGTGAAAAGGGATGAGGAGCAAAAAGAAATCCTACTCTCCGATATATATATAGGACTCAAAACATTTTCAAGTGTGTGCCTAGACTCAACCGTCAACGATTCGATCAATCAGTGGGGGCTTCTAGGTCGGAGAAGGCTCTGAATACCAACTTGTAATGCCAAGTATGAGATTATACCTCCTACGTGTCGAGGCACGACTTAAAGGTATAAGCTCATACTAGAATGATCTCAAGTACGGTATCTTTGCACGACTCATGTAAAAGAGGGATGAAATTTCAAAAGAGTAGTTGGCTTACACTCGCCACGTCACACAATACATTACATAAGCAATCATCATCCAATAAACATCACAGTCCGACTACGGACGAAGATCCAAATGAAAGATACCAAATAAATAAAGCCACAAGGTTGGAATCGCCCCTAGTAGAAGCCACTACTGATCATCAGGATAGTGCACATAGTATCGCTCACGTTCTTCATTGAACTCCCAGTACAGCTCTGTGACGTCACCTTTGTAGTTCACCATGGTACCTGCATCTGGTGTGGTGTAGAATATGTGAGCCACGGAGGACTCAGCAATCCCGTTCCCGGGTAGCAAAACTATCTAAGCCTTGGGTGTGGAACAAGGCTGAAGAAAAATAAAGGTTGCAGCTGCACTAGCACTAGCTTATGTGTTAAGAGCGAGAAGAGAAGTGCCACGAGCGTCAAAGTGATCACTAAGTGATCCTATCTAAGCACGTCAAACATAACCCCACCGTGTTCACTTCCCGAACCCCTTTCGGAAAACGACCGTCACGGTTACTCGCGTTGGTAGTGTATTCTGAACATGGTGTCAAGTTTTCTACAACCGGATATTAACAAATTCCCATCTGCCACATAACCACGGGCACAGCTTTCGAAAGTTCAAAACCCTGCAGGGGTGTCCCAACTTAGCCCATTACAAGCTCAGGATCTGCGGAGTCGCAACTCCATGGTCGGAAGGCCCGAGTATTCTCGGAATCCCGTGCTCAAGATATTCCGACTAAGGTAAAACTAATCCAGCAAGACCTCACGGCGTGCCGACACCCAGACAGTAGCCGCGCGTATCTAGTCTTAGGCCATGACCGGGTGATCACAGCGTACAGTGACCAAAACCCAAGTTGGCAAGGGGGGTACCGCACACGACTCTAGTTTGGACCAACACTCAAATCGAGCACTGGCCCAGGGGGGTTGATTAATTAATCCTCTGGTTAATTACTCCCTCGGCAAGTTTTAGTTGTTAGGAAAATGTAGAACCAGTGTCGGGCCTCGCTGGAAAAGCTTTAGCGCTAAGCGGGTCATCGAGGGGGTCCCATAACCCCAACCATGTTAGGAACGCATCATCAAGGAACATAACACCGGTTTATACGGTTCCTAGGGTGGCATGAGTGGAACAAAACACCAAGCGAGAGGCTTAGCCTTCCACCCATTGCCAAGTATATAGATGATTTAGTTTAACAGATTATATAGTGTGATATCCCAACAATAACTTCAACATGAAGCAAGAATCTTCAAATCTTCTCCTGCAACTAGCAATGCTATAAGAGGGGCTGAGTGAAGCTTATGTAGCCAAACAAAGGTTTGCTAGGTTGGGTGGTTAGACAGATTCATGGTTACAATAGGAGGCTGACAAACAAACATGGGCATCGAGGCAATAAGCTAAAGAGCGGGACATCTAGCAATAGGCAAAGATGGTAATGATATATGGGTCAGGTCATCTTGCCTGTCGAGTCATCGATGGGATCGTAAGACGGCTCCTCGTACTCAACCTCGGTAGGAACCTCGCACTCGATCTCGGCATCCGGCTCTACTCAACACAAGAACACAACATGGCACGATATCAAACAAGGTGCAATGCACAGTCAACATGATGCAAGTATGATGCATTTCATGTCAAGGGATGAAGCACACAAGAACAACACCAAACTACAAGTTTAAATGAGGCCGGAATCAACATATAGCAAATCCAATAAGTCCTCATATGCATATTTTGAAATTGGTCCAGATCTGAACAAACCTTAAGTTAAAGTTGTTAAACCGCAAGTTAACATGCACCATGATGATCTACATGAAATTCTAGTCAAGTTTCATATAAAGTTTGTTTAATTCGGAGCTACGGTCTAGAAGATATGATCAAAACAAGATAAGCATGGCAACGGTGCAAGATGCACCCAAACATCAAGCAAACACACTCCAAACATGTAAACAAGATGATATTATGATTCTACATGCAAAATCACACAAGTTTCATATAGGGCACGCTCAAAACGAAGCAACGGTTCAACACATACACACGAAACAAGATACAATGCAAAGCTGAAATTAACAGCCACATAGCAACTTTGGAGCAAGAAATATATACTCTACAGCACTCAAACATGGTGACAAGAAGCATGGACATGAAGTATACATATCCTACAGCAAACAACTCCAATGGAGCAACTCCATAGGAGGCATGGATCAATAGCAACAAGCTACACCAAATTGAGCGTGCTGTTGAAAACCTGACAGGCATAATTTATAGCAACTTGAGAGCAAGAAATAAATAAGCTACAGCAAGCCAAAAGTGCAAGTGAGGGCATGGATGGATAGACAATAACATGGACAACAAGGAATGATCATTGTTCACTCCAAAATAAGCATGGATTTGACTAGGGCATCAAGCAAACATAGCATCAGGTTATGACAGATTCCAGACTTAGCAGAAATTTCACTAAGTATAAAACAGTAACATTGGCATGGCATGTTCACAAGCTTGTCTAAGTCACCTCAAGACATATCATGGAAAATGGTTTGCACCACAGCAAAGACCATATGATGGGGATTCTAAAACATATAGACAAGTGGCATGGGGACAAACACATCAATAGCAAAGAGCATGTCAAAACAGCATCTCATAACAAGTTTCAGCACTTAACAGCCACATGCACTTTTGCAACAGATATTAACATGGCAATATGACACCTAACATGAATGCTACAGCAACCATCATGTAGAGCATTTCACAATGAACATTTTGACATATCATTTGCTTCATTTGGATAAACATGCACCAAGTTATCACATCTCAAACATGGCATAAAAAATAACAAGTTTCTATAGTCTATAACAAGTAGCACTCTTGTCATGATGATTAGGACCTCTAGATGAACTCAAACAAGAATGCCACAATGGAACAAAGTGTAGAGCATATCACCACGGTCATTTTGACTTATTATCTGCATCATTTGGATAAGCACACAAAAAGTTACACGTGGTCAAACATGCAACATTATTAACACATGACAGGGACTAATCTATAAATATGCAGTTTTTTGGAATAAAAGCTAAAATCGCAGAACAAAAAAAAACAATGGCTTGGCCGAAACGGGCCGGCCTGGGCCTCACCTTGCGGGTTGTGGCCCAGGTGGAGAAGGAGGAAGGCCGGTGGAGAAGCTAGGCCGGCCCGAGGCGGCGGCTGGGCCCGGCGGAGGCTGGCTCGGGCGCGCGTCGTCCCTCTCCTCGATCCCGACTGGATCGAGGGAGACGAGCGAGGCGGAGGTGGCTCGGTAGATCCGGCGGGCGGCTGGGGACGGCGCCGGCGGCCGGGACCGGGGCGGCACCAGCCGGATCCGGCCGGGGAGGCGCAAGGCGGCGGGGATCCGGCGGCCGGCGGCGAGCAGACGAAGCGGCGGCGTGAACTCAGGCGGCGGCGGCCGGAGGACTTGGCGGCGGCGATGATGCTCCGCGGCGGCGCGAGGCGCCCGACGGCGGCGGGGAGTGCCGGAGGCGAAGGTGGCGAGGGCGAGGCCGAGGCGCTGGCGGCGGCGGCGGATTGGGCCGGGAGGGCCCGGATCGGGCCGCGCGGGCCCTGGCCGGCGGGGATGTGGGCGTGGAGGCGTGACCAACACGGTGTTGACACGTGGCGCGGCGGGGGCAAGTCGGACACGTCAGGCCGGGGTTGGACGTGTCCGGCGGCTGCGGGGAGGAGTTGCTAGGGTTTCTACCCGAAAAATGGAGGGGTGTGGACGTTTTTATAGGCATAGGGAGCTAGGAGACTCCAAATGGGGTGCGGTTTTCGGCCACGCGATCATGATTCAACGACCGAGATGATGGGAAGGGTTGTGCTGGGTTTGTGGGCTGTTGTGGAGGGGGTCTTGGGCCTTAAAGAAGAGGTTCTTTTAGCCCACTAGGTTAACCGTTGGAGTACCAAACGAACTCCAAACGCGACGAAACTTGGCACGCGGCCTACACGTACCAAAACACAACGCACGACAAGTCTCACGTCATTCCGGGAATGTTACACGGCCACATACGAAAGAAGGACTCGGGGATGCCACGGGCACGTGTGTGAGCGTCGGAACTCAAAACGGGCAAGGGAAGAGGCGAGTGGAACCGGGTGCAAGTGACAACATGAATGCAATGCAATGCACATGACAACATGACATGGATGAAATGCACACACGCACACGACAAAACTAAAAAAACCGAAATGACAGAAGAGCCCAGAATGGAATTGATGAAGTCAAAGTTTCATATATTGCCATAATTGAAAAGTGTTACATCTGGGGCATTACAGATCAAGTCTTATTAACAAACTTGTTCCGGGTGACATGAAACCAGAGAATTTTCGAGTAACACTAAGTTACCTCAACGGGGATATGCATGTCCCCAACAATAAGAATATCATATTACTTTTTAACAATAGGAATAGGGAATTCAAAACCTCCAGTAGCAATAGTTGAAAATTTTCCAATAGAATTGATGCTATTAACTAGACAAATGCTCACTACAACCAAACTAAGAACCAAATACATATAAACAAGGCATCTACTCGATAATTGAAAAAATGCTCACTACAACCAACCTAACAACCAAATACAGATAAACAAGGCATCTACTCACTATAAACAACCAAATATAGCCATTTGTGAAACTGAAGTTGACAATTCATACTTAAATATCACATAACCCTATTGAAAAATACATTTTTGCATTATTGAAATAATTAAACACGACACAGTTAAAGCACCGCACGGCAAATGCTGCTACAACAAAGGGTACGGGTTGGCTAGTTAGAAAAGGTAAGATTTGCTGATAGGATGTTGCCTCACATTTCATGGATGAGATCCTTCTAGTTGGAAGAGCACAGACCCATGGTGCGCTCTCTGATTTCACAGATGGGTTGTTTCACCTGGAAGAACCTTTGTGGGTTCCCTCACCATGGTCGTGGTCGTGGTCGATGAGATCTGACTTGGCAATTGAGGATCCTGTAAAATGATTTTCAAGTAGTTTCTCTATCATACCCAAAGGAATTTCAAAGCAAACATTTTCAGTAAGTGTAGTAGGTTGAGAAGCAATTCTTTGCTCTTCTGGTCGGGGCAAAGATACCCCGAACAAGCCCCTCAAAAGATTATGAGCCATAGCAACAAGTGAAAATAAATTTCATCACACTATATAAATTTTTCCTTACCAAAGGTGCTTCACTCCCCGGCAACGGCGCCAGAAAAGAGTCTTGATGACCCACAAGTGTAGGGGATCTATCATAGTCCTTTCGCTAAGTAAGAGTGTCAAACCCAATGAGGAGCAGAAGGAAATGGTAGGAAATTTTCAGTAAGGTATTTTCTGCAAGCACTGAAATTATTAGTAACAGATAGTTTTGTGATAAGGTAATTGGTAGCAAGTGACAAAAGGTAAAAGTAAATAAGGTGCAGCAAGGTGGCCCAATCGTTTTTGTAGCAAAGGACAAGCCTGGAAAAACTATTATATGAAGGAAAGCGCTCCCGAGGACACATGGTAATTATCGTCAAGCTAGTTTTCATCACGATCATCTGATTCGCGTTCGGTACTTTGATAATTTGGTATGTGGGTGGACCGGTGCTTGGGTGTTGTCCTTACTTGGACAAGCATCCCACTTATGATTAACCTCTAATGCAAGCATCCGCAACTACAAAAGAAGTATTAAGGTAAACCTAACCATAGCATGAAACATATGGATCCAAATCAGCCCCTTACGAAGCAACGCATAAACTAGGGTTTAAGCTTCTGTCACTCTAGCAACCCATCATCTACTTATTACTTACCAATGCCTTCCTCTAGGCCCAAATAATGGTGAAGTGTCATGTAGTCGACGTTCACATGACACCACTAGAGGAGAGACAACATACATTCACAATATGTTAAAGTAACAATTCATTCACAATATTGAGCATGAATCATAAAACTTCATTGAAAACTAACAAACTTTGATCTCGGTCATTGAAGCAATTGCAATTTATCGTAACATCGGAAAGAGTCAATGTAAGAGCTTTTTAGCAAGCCTACATACTCAACTATCATATAGTCTTTCACAATTGCTCACACTCACGCAATACTTATGATTATGGAGTTTTAATCGGACACAGAGAAAGATAGGGGCTTATGGTGTTGCCTCCCAACCTTTTCCCTCAAGGGTAATGTTAACAGTAATAGACCATGAAACCCTACATCCAAGTGGGTATATATGTCAGGATCTTCCAAACACAGTGTGCTTGCCAAAGGATAAAATGTAAAAAGGAAAGGTGAAATTCACCTTGACTCTTATAAGGCAAGGATAATAGATAGGCCCTTCGCAGAGGGAAGCAGAGGTTGTCATGTGTTTTTATGGTTGGATGCACAAAGTGTTAGCATAGAAGAACGTCACTTTATATTGCCACTTGTGATAAGGACCTTTATTATGTAGTCCGTCGCTTTTATTACTTCAATATCACAAGATCGTATAAAGTTAATTTCCTCCACACTAATAAATCATACATATTTTAGCGAGTTTACAACATGACAACTTACTTGGAAGGATCTTTCTCAATCCAAAGGTAGGTATGGTGGACTCTCATCGCAAAACTGGGTTTAAGGATGTATGGAAGCACAAGTAGTATCTCTACTTGGTGCGAGGAGTTTTGGCTAGAATGAGGGGGAAAGGAAGGCTCAACATGTTGGATGATCCATGACAATATACTTTATTTCGGATATAAGAAAACATAACCCATTATGTTGTCTTCCTTGTCCAACATCAACTCTTTAGCATGTCATATTTTAATGAATGCTCACAATCATAAAAGATGTCCAAGATAGTATATTTGTATGTGAAGCCTCTCTTCTTTTATTACTTCCTATTAATTGCAATGATGACCAAAACTATGTTTGTCAACTCCCAACAACTTTTATTCATCATACTCTTTATATGTGAAGTCATTACTTCCCATAAGATCAATATGATCTCTTGGATACTCTTTATGTTTTCTTTCTTTTTATCATGACCCAAGTGAGGAAATCAAGCCCTTGACTCAACACTAAACTTTATTATATAGCTCACGGACTCGATTACAAAGGGTAAAGATCGTAAAGCAAATGCTCACAACTAGATCATGCTAAGTTTATTCTACTAGATCAAGATACTACCAAAATGATCGAACTAAGAAAAACGGTAAAGATAGGAGTGATGGTGATACGATACCGGGGTCACTACCCCAAGCTTGGCAGTTGCCAAGGGGAGTGCCCATACCCATATGATTATGTCTCCTTCTTCGGGGGTGGTGATGATGGAGTTGTTGATGATGTAGGCTTATTTTCCACCTTCCAAGGCATGGGCTCACCATCGTAGAAGGATGAACGAGTCTCCGGGATACTCAAATCTGTATCCAAACTCATCTTCTTGAATCTATATTCATACTCACAGTTTTGGTTTTGCGGGTCATAGATCTGGGCTTGGAGGTTATCGATCTTCTCTTGAAGATTGAAGATAGCTTCCCCGAAGATCCTTGAGTCCAGCTTGAGGATGTTGGTGAGGTCCGAGATCATCATGTGGTTGGCGTTGAGTCCTCGTTCCACCATACCTTGGCACTTGAAAACTTGCTGCTCCATTGCTTCGAGTCTTGTTTCCACGTTTCTGGTCCTCCTCGGCCCTTCAACATCACGGATGTCCAGCACCCCCTCATGCAACTCCATGTTTTAGGGTGATGCAGCACCTCCGCAAGGTAGGGGTTGATGACCTTCTCGAAGAACTTGTCCTTGGGGATGTTGGAGGATGCCATGATGATCTAGATCTGTCAAAAACAGCAGCTCGAAACGAAAACAAAGGATTTTTGCGTGATACAGAGGCCACAACCTTCGGGAGTTTATATAATGATTTTTTATCGACCAAAAGGAGTAACATGCAAGAAATCGAAGTCCGGGAGGCACACGAGCTGCCCACGAGGTAGGGGGCGCACCCTCCACCCTCGTGGACGGCTCGTGTCTCTTCCTGACTGCCACTTATTTTTCTATTTTTCTAAATATTCCAAAACGGAGAAAAATTGCCTTTAGAACTGTTTTGGAGTCGGTTTACTTACCGTACCACATACCTCTTCCTTTTCGGACTCTGGATCATTCTATGAAGTGTCCCTTATGTATTCCTCCGGGGTTACGGTTTCAATAACATTGGTTTCAACATTTGTAGGATTACCTGAGATATAATGTTTGATTCTTTGACCATTCACCACCTTCGGATTTGTACTTTCGAAGTTGTTGATTTTCATGGCACCGGAACGATAGACCTCCTCAATAACGTAAGGTCTTTCCCACTTACAGAGAAGATTTCCTGCAAAAAAACTTAAATGAGAGTTGTATAGCAAGACTTAATCACCTACATTAAACTCACGCTTTTGTATCCTTTTGTCATGTCATCTTTTAACTTTTTCTTTAAACAACTTGGCATTCTCATAAGCCTGGGTCATCCATTCATCAAGAGAGCTAATGTCAAATAACCTCTTCTCACCGGCAAGTTTGAAATCATAATTGACCTCTTTAATAGCCCAATATGCCTTATGTTCTAGCTCAAGAGGTAAGTGACAAGCTTTTCCATATACCATCTTATATGGCGACATACCCATAGGATTTTTGTATGCAGTTCTATAGGCCCATAATGCATCATCAAGTTTCTTAGACCAATTCTTCCTAGACCTATTAACTGTCTTTTGCAAAATTAATTTCAACTCTCTATTACTTAGTTCTACTTGACCACTAGTCTGTGGGTGATAAGGGGATGCAATTCTATGATTAACATCATACTTTGCAAGCATTTTACGGAAAGCACCATGAATAAAGTGTGAACCACCATCAGGCATTAGTTATCTAGGGACTTCAAACCTTGGAAAAATAACTTCTTTAAGCATCTTAATAGAGGTGTTATGATCAGCACTACTAGTTGGAATAGCTTCTACCCACTTAGTAACGTAATCAACAGCAACTAAAATATGTGTGTACCCATTAGAGGTAGGAAACGGTCCCATATAATCAAAGCCCCAAACATCAAATGGTTCAATAACAAGTGAATAATTCATAGGCACTTCTTGACGTCTACTGATATTATCAATTCTTTGACATTCATCACAAGATAAGACAAACTTACAGGCATCCTTGAAGAGAGTAGGCCAATAAAAAGCGGATTGCAATACCTTATGTGCAGTTCTATCTCCCGCATGGTGTCCTCCATAAGCTTCGGAGTGGCACTTGCGTAGGATCTGTTCCTGTTCATGCTCAGGTACACAACGTCTAATAATACCATCTACTCCTTCTTTACAAAGATGTGGGTCATCCCAGAAGTAATGTCTCAAATCATAGAAGAACTTTTTCTTTTGCTGGTATGTGAAGCTAGGAGGTATAAACTTAGCAACAATATATTTAGCATAATCAGCATACCATGGAGCAGTACAAGAAGTATTTATGACAGCTAATTGTTCATCAGGAAAGCTATCATCAATAGGTTGTGGGTCATCAAGTATATTCTCTAACCTAGACAAGTTATTTGCAACAGGGTTCTGAGCTCCCTTTCTATCAATAATATGCAAGTCAAATTCTTGCAGCAAGAGAACCCATCTAATAAGTCTAGGTTTAGCATCTTTCTTTTCCATAAGGTATTTGATAGCAGCATGATCAGTGTGAATAGTTTCTTTAGAATCAACAATATAAGGTCTAAACTTATCACAAGCAAATACAACTGCTAAAAATTCTTTCTCGGTAGTGGCATAATTTCTTTGGGCACTGTCTAGAGTTTTACTAGCATACTGGATAACATTCAATTTCTTATCAACTCTTTGTCCTAGAACAGCACCTACATCATAGTCACTAGCATCGCACATAATCTTAAAGGGTACATTCCAGTCAGGAGGGTGGACAATAGGTGCTGAGATCAATGCTTTCTTAAGTATTTCAAATGCCTCTAGACAATCATCATCAAAGACAAAAGGAATATCTTTTTGTAAGAGATTACTCAGAGGCCTGGAGTTTTTGGAGAAGTCCTTAATGAACCTCCTATACAACCCGGCATGACCAAGGAAACTTTGTATACCTTTGATGTCCTTAGGGCATGGCATCTTTTCAATAGCATCAACTTTAGCCTTGTCAACTTCAATACCTCTTTCAGAAAATTTATGTCCCAAGACAATGCCTTCATTAACCATAAAGTGGCACTTTTGCCAATTCAAGACAAGGTTAGTGTCTTCACATCTCTGCAAAACTCGATCAAGGTTGCTTAAGCAATCATCAAAAGAAGTATTGTAAATGGAAAAAATCATCCATGAAAACCTCAATAATCTTTTCACAAAAATCAAAGAATATAGCCATCATGCATCTTTGAAAGGTAGCAGGTGCATTACATAAACCAAAAGGCATACGTCTATAAGCAAAGGTACCGAAAGGACAAGTAAAAGTGGTCTTTTCTTGATCCCCTTTTGACACAGGTATTTGAGAGAAACCAGAATAACCATCTAGAAAGCAAAAATGAGTATGTTTGCATAACCTTTCTAGCATTTTATCAATAAATGGCAAGGGTAATGATCTTTCTTAGTAGCTTTATTTAACTTACGGAAATCAATTACCATCCTATAACCTGTAACTATTCTTTTCGGGACCAATTCATCCTTATCATTAGGAACGACAGTCATACCTCCCTTCTTAGGGACACAATGGACAGGACTTACCCACTAGCTATCAGCAACTGGATAGATAATACCTGCCTTTAGAAGCTTTAGTATTTCCTTCCTTACCACTTCTTTCATCTTAGGATTTAACCATCGTTGATGATCAATAACCGGTTTAGCATTTTCTTCCAATTTTATCTTGTGTTGGAATAAGGTGGGACTAATGCCCTTAAGATCATCCAGAGTATATCAATAGCAGCACGGTGCTTCTTCAGAGTTTTCAATAGTTTTTCTTCTTCTTGCTCTGAAAGGTTAGCACTAATAATAACAGGATATATCTTATTTTCATCAAGATAAACATACTTAAGATTATCAGGTAAAGGTTTAAGTTCAAACACGGGATCACCCTTGGGTGGAGGACGATCCCCTAGGATTTCAACAGGCAAGTTGTTTTTCAATACGGGTCCCTGATTAAAGAATATTTCATCTATTTCCCTTCTCTCATTCATATGCATATCATTTTCATGGTCTAGCAAGTATTGTTCTAAAGGATCACTAGATCATGATGGCGCACGTTGCTGTGCCCGTCTATTTTGCACATATAATAAGGGTTGTAAATGTGCATATTTATAATATCTCTATTTTGTAAATATACAGTGGCCCGATAATACATACAGAGGATTTTTTTTGTCTTTTAAGCACATTGATGAACTAAATTGATTAAGAAAACATAGCACCGATACTTGTTATTACTCCCTCAGTTCCAAATTACTTGCCCCATATTTATCTAGACTTGGATGTATCTAGACACATTTTAAGAAGTGGTATTACCCATCTGAAGAGCACAAAGTGCTTATAGAAAGTATTGAGATGCGCTTCTTCTTGAAGCTTCAAAATCATCTGAAACAAGAAGTGCTATACTAAAATTCAAGAATGATGACATACAGCAGAAGTTTAGATGGAAGGGAGACCATGTTGGCCCAACAGTGCATGATTAAACCAAAATGTCGAATAAAATATGTAATGTCTTTTCCAACTACTCTTCGTTGAACAAAAGTTAATTGAGAGAATATTTGTTCATGGTAAAACTGGGTATGGAACTATGGATCGAATCCATCACGTACTTGCCTTGCTTTGGCGCTGATACTTCATATATGCATGTGTACATGTTCTGCTTCAAGAGTTCTTCAAATTCAACAACAAGCAATACTGAAATTCACCTTGCATGTCATACACATGAAGGGATGCCTTCAGTAGTTTATTTAGAGGCTTTGAAAGCATGTCAATTTGTTGTCCAACAAGATAAACAGTGGGGATGTCATCATTATACATCTCCATCATATTCCTAGGACACAGTTCCCTCGGCAGAATAGTCCATCGGGATGCCAAAGTCCCCAAACAGAATAAATATTCGAGAAATCAATCATAGTGGATGAATAAAAATATTACCGCCCAGCTATAGACGCCATTGGAACGACAAGAGAGAACCCAGCCCAGCAGAACCAAAATCAAATCCATCAACTCAGAGCGCCTGTATTTAGTTTGGAGTAGAAAAACTCACATAAATAAAGACGCAGTAATAAATCTCAATCTAAAATTTGATGTGAGAAGAATTGGGGAAGAGGGTGCGGAGAAGATGAAGTAGCAACCCGCCGAAGGAAGGAGGGGCTGGAGAGGAACAGCTGGACCGTCGAGACTATATATAGATGTGATTACCCGTGGAGTACCAAAGAGCACGGATCAACATGGTAACTGACCTGCAATTATCGGACGTTGGCGAGTGGGCACTTGGATTGCCGTTAAGTTTGGTAGCATTTCCTGGCGAGTGGGCATGAATTGCCATTGAGGCCTATTGCAACTGTGATTTCTATCGCTGGTGACTGAATCAACAAGCGGACGGGTCGCAATCCCGTTACTGCCCCCATGGTCTCGCGCCCAACAATGAGACCCTCGCGGGCGCATCGCGCGCTCGGCCACATTGGATGCAATCAATCCTATCACGCGTTGAAGATCATCGGCTGCATCCCATCACGTGATATGGTGCCTCGGCTGGTCCTAAATGACGCGACTCCGCTCGATCCCAACAAGTGCTAGAGTGCATCGTCTGCACCCAAATCACGCGCCTCTAATGATCCCAGCTCGCGCGTCGCATCGGAGCCAAATCGAAGCAGACTGCACACGTCTCTCTCTATCCCACGTCATTGGATCCCTTTCGCGATTTTTTTCTCACTAACGAAGCACGTTCGGTTCCTTGCTTAAATGGGTTGGCTTCGATGGGGAACAGGCCTTGGATGATACAGGCCCAACAGGCCCAAACAACGGTAGATCGCTGATTTTGTTGCGGGAGCATCGTCCCATTGCAGTTAACGCTCTCGGTGGGGTTGAAGGAGTATCCAACGACCAAAATAGCCCAGAGTTGTCGATCTGACGGTAGAAAATAGTGATGGTCTGAGAGGGCTGGAATAGTGCTCGATCGTAATGTATTTAAATTAGGAGGCACAACAATAGAAGCAAGACCAATAATTTCATCCTTACTAGGTAGTTCTTTATCAAGGGGTTGTCTACGGAATTTAGCAAAGTTAAAATCATGAGACATATCCCCTAATCCAACAGTAACAATATCTTTCACGCAGTCTATCCTAGCATTAACAGTGTTCAAGAAGAGTCTACCAAATATAATGGGACAAAATTCATCTTGTGGGGAACTAAGAATAAGAAAATCATCAGGGTATTTAACCTTCCCACACAAAACCTCAACATCTCTAACAATCCCAACTGGTGAAATAGTGTCTCTATTAGCAATCTTAATAGTAACATCAATCCCTTCTAACTCAACAGGTGCAATATCATGCATAATTTCCCGATATAAGGTAAGAGGGATAATGCTCGCACTAGCACCCACGTCACATAAACCATGATAGCAATGATCTCCTATCTTAACAGAGATAACAGGCAAGCCTACAATAGGTCTATGTTTATTCCTAGCATTGGGTTTGGCTATTCTAGCAGACTCTTCTTGGAGGTAAATAACATGTCCATCTAAATATTCTACCAAGAGATCTTTAACCATAGCAACACTAGGTTCAACTTTAATTTGCTCAGAGGGTGTAGGTGTTCTAGTATTACTCTTACGAACTACAGTTGAAGCTTTAGCATGATCCTTTATCCTAACAGGGAAAGGTGGTTTCTCAATATAAGCAGTAGGAATAATAGGATCAACATTATAAGTGATAGTCTTTTCTTCAACTTTAACAGGTTCAACTACTTTTACTTCAATAGGGGGGTGATATTTAAACCACTTCTCCTTGGGGAGTTCAACATGAGTAGCAAATGATTCACAGAAATAAGCTGCTATCTCAGAGTCAAGTCCATATTTAGTGCTAAACTCACGGAAAACATCGGTATCCATAAAAGCTTTAACACAATCAAACTTAGGGGTCATACCTGACTCCTTACCTTCGTAGAGATCCCAATCTTCATAGTTGCATTTAATTCTTTCCAATAAATCCCATTTGAATTCAATAGTCTTCATCATAAAAGATCGAGAACAAGAAGTATCGAGCATGGAGCGATTATCGAGAGAAAGCCGAGCATAAAAAAATTGAATAATCATTTCTCTTGAGATCACATGATTGGGGCATGAATATAACATTGACTTAAGCCTCCCCCAAGCTTGAGAGATGCTTTCTCCTTCGCGAGGCCAGAAATTATAAATATAATTACGATCACGATGAACCTGGTGCATAGGGTAGACCTTCTGATGAAATTCCAACTTCAGACGATTCTAGTTCCATGATCCAATATCATCACATAGCCTAAACCATGTCAATGCATCTCCCTTCAAAGATAAAAGGAAGACCCCTTCTTCTTGATAACATCCTCGGGCATACCTGCAAGCTTAAACAATCCACAAACTTCATCCACATAGATTAGGTGTAAATCGGGATGCAGTGTTCCGTCTCCTATAAAAGGATTTTCAAGCAGTTTCTCTATCATACCCGAAGGAATTTCAAAGCAAACATTTTCAGTAGGTGCAGTAGGTTGAGGAGCAACTCTTTGCTCTTCTGGTCGGGGCGAAGATACCCCGAACAAGCCCCTCAAAGGATTATGAGCCATAGCAACAAGTGACAATAAATTTCATCACACTATAGAAAATTTTCCTTACCAAATTCCACTTACCAAAGGCACTTCACTCCCCGGCAACGGCGCCAGAAAAGAGTGTTGACAACCCACAAGTGTAGGGGATCTATCGTAGTCATTTCGGTAAGTAAGAGTGTCGAACCCAACGAGGAGCAGAAGGAAATGATAGGCAGTTTTCAGTAAGGTATTTTCTGCAAGCACTGAAATTAAAGGTAACAGATAGTTTTGTGATAAGGTAATTGGTAGCAAGTGACAAAAGGTAAAAGTAAATAAGGTGCAGCAAAGTGGCTCAATCCTTTTTGTAGCAAAGGACAAGCCTGGACAAACTCTTATATGAAGGAAAGCGCTCCTGAGGACACATGGGAATTATCGTCAAGCTAGTTTTCATCACGATCATCTGATTCGCGTTCGGTACTTTGATAATTTGGTATGTGAGTGGACTGGTGCTTGGGTGCTGTCCTTACTTGGACAAACCTCCCACTTATGATTAATCTCTAATGCAAGCATCCGCAACTACAAAATAAGTATTAAGGTAAACCTAACCATAGCATGAAACATATGGATCCAAATCAGCCCCTTACGAAGCAACGCATAAACTAGGGTTTATGCTTTTGTCACTCTAGCAACCCATCATCTACTTATTACTTCCCAATGCCTTCCTCTAGGCCCAAATAATTGTGAAGTGTCATGTAGTCGATGTTCACATGACACCACTAGAGGAGAGACAACATACATCTCATCAAAATATCGAACGGAGACCAAATTCACATGACTACTTATAGCAAGACTGCTCCCATGTCCTCGGGAACAAAAGTAACTACTCACAAGACATAATATTGTTCATGATCAAAGGGGTATTAATATGCATAATGGATCTGAACATATGATCTTCCACCAAATAAACCAACGTGCATCAACTACAAGGAGTAATCAACACTACTAGCAACCCACAGGTACCAATATGAGGTTTGGGTACAAAGATTGGATACAACAGATGAACTAGGGTTTGAGAGGAGATAGTTCTGGTGAATATGTTGATGAAGATAGCCCTCCCCAAGATGGGAGGGTTGTTGGTGATGACGGCGGTGACGATTTCCCCCTCCCAGAGGGAAGTATCCCCGGCAGAATAGCTCTGTCGGAGCCCTAGATTGGTTTCCGCCTCGGTTCCGCCTCGATATGGCGGCGTCTGGTCCCGCAACCCTCCTTATGATTTTCCCCAGGTCAAAACACCTCATATAGGAGAAGATGGGCATCAGGGGGCCTTCGAGGGGCCCGCGAGACAGGAGGGCATGCCCAGAGAGGGGGGGGGCACCCTCGTGGACAGCAGGTGGCCCCCCTCGTGATCTTCTTTCGCCAGATATTTTTTATATTTTCTGAAAAGTAGTTCCGTGAAGTTTCAGGGCTTTTGGAGTTGTGTAGAATAGGTTTCCAGAGTTTGCTCCTTTTCCAGCCCAAAATTCCAGCTGCCGGCATTCTCCCTCTTCATGTAAACCTTGTAAAATAAGAGAGAAAAGGCATAAGTATTGTGACAAAACATATAATAATAGCCCATAATGCAATAAATATCAACATATAAGCATGATGCAAAATGGACGTATCAGGTGCATGCTTAGGTCCGATGCCACGAATGGGAACGAATAACAACCATACCGGCGTCCTGGCTCGTCCTCAAACATTTGGAATCTTGGTTTTTTAATCCTCGTAAATCCTAAACTCACCAGAAAGTCATCAAAGGTGGCATGGTGTCACGTCATGACACATTATGTCGTGGTAAAAACATTGTACAATATGAGCCAAGCTTTATTACAAACCTCTTACAAACCGGAGCTTTTCTCAAAGAAGCCCCGTGGTTCCGATAGGGAAACGTGTTCCCCTTGTGGGCGAAACGTAATTACTGCCTCTTTTCGCCTTGTATTTTCTTCTACGGGCAACATGGAACGACGGGATATCCGTGCTAAAATTTAAACTTATTTAGGGTTAGTTTGGCCTTTTTATACACTAATTGAGTTTCCTAGGCATTTAATGTCCACAATTCAAATATGAACTTCAAATACATGCTCTAGTTCACCAAAATGGATAGAATTATACATGTGTCCTTGGGTGCATGTTTAGGTCCCATGCCAGGAATGGGAACAAATTACAACCGTATTGGCGTCCTGGCTCGTCTTCAAACATTTGGAATCTCGGTTTTAAAATCTCCGTAAATCCTAAACTCACCAGAAAGTCATCAAAGGTGGCATGGTGTCACGTCATGGCACATATATGTCGTGGTAAAAACATTGTCCAATTTGGGCCAAGCTTTATTACAAACCACTTAAAAATCGGAGCTTCTCTCAAAGAAACCCCGGGGTTCCGATAGGGAAACGTGTTCCCCTTGTGAGTGAAATGTAATCACTGCCTCTTTTCACCTTGTATTTTCTTATACGAGCAACATGGAACGACAGGATATCCATGCTAAAATTTAAACTTATTCAGGGTTCGTTTGGCCTTTTTATACACTAATTGAGTTTCCTAGAAATTTATTTTCCATAATTCAAATCTGAACTACAAATACATGCTCTAATTCACCAAAATTGATAGAAAAATTATACATGTGTCCTTGGGTGCATGTTTAGGTCCCATGCCTGGAATGGGAATGAATTACAACCGTACCGGCATCCTGGCTCGTCCTCAAACATTTGGAATCTCGGTTTTTAAATCCCCATAAATCCAAAACTCACTAGAAAGTCATCAAAAGTGGCATGGAGTCACATCATGGCACATATGTGTCGTGGTAAAAACATTGCCAATTTGGGCCAAGATTTATTACAAACCTCTTACATACCGGAGCGTCTCGCAAGAACCCTCTTGGTTTCGATAGGGAAACGTGTCCCCTTGTGGGCCAAATGATAATCGCTCCCTCTTCTAGCCTCTTATTTTCTTCTACACGCAACACGGAACAACGGGAGATTCGCGCTGAACTTTGTAATTATTCAGGGTCTGTTTGACCTTTTTTATTCATTAATTGAGTTTTCTAGGCATTTAATGCCCATAATTAAAATCCGAACTCCAAATACATGCTCTAGTGCACCAAAAAGGCTAGAAAAAACATACATTTGTCCTTGGGGTGCATGTTTAGGTCCCATGGAACAAATGGGAATGAATTCAACCGTCTCGATGTCCTGGCTTGGCCACAAACATTGCGAATCTCGGTTTTTAAATCTCTGTGAATCCAAAACTCACCAGTAAATCGTGAAACTTGGCATGGTGTCACTACATGGTACATATAATTGTCTAATTTGGGCGAAGCTATATTACAAGCCTCTTACAAACCGAAGCTTCTCGCAACCCTCGTGCTTTTGGTAGGGAAACATGCCCCTCTTGTGGGCGAAATGATAATTGATGCCTCTTCTCGCCTTGAACTTTGTTTTCTACAGGCAACATAGAATAACAAGAGTGTCCTGCTGAAATTTGTAACTGTTCAGGGTTAGTTTGGCCATTGTATATATTAATTAAGTTTTCAAGGCATTTAATGTAGTCCATAATTCAAATTTGAACTACAGACATATGCTCCAGTGAAGCAAAAGGGCTGGGAAATCGTACATGTGTCATTGGGTGCATGTTTAGGTCTGATTTAAGGAATGGGAATGTATTACGAACTTCTCGTCATCCTGAAACGTTGAGAATCTCGGTTTTTAAATCCGAGTAAATCAAAAACTCACCCAAAAAACATGAACTTGGCATGGTTTCATGACATGGCACATATGTGTTGTGGTAAAAAAATTGTCCAGTTTGAGACAAGGCGCACACATTAATAGCAAACGAAGTCCTTTTTGAAACAAATAGCTGACACGTTAATATCGCAAACGGTTGTATTATATGAACCATGTCAAAATTTAAACATACTCGATAGCGTGTGTGTAGCTGTTTGATTAGACGGGACTAGCGCGAGAAGTTCGTCGTGCAGGCTCCATGGGACGCGTGCGAGCAGTCCGCCGCGCACGCTCGACGGGTCACGTGCATCCTATCCACCTCGCAGGCTCGACGGGACATGTGCGAGCAGCAAGGCTGCCCATGCTCACCGGGAAGCGAGCTCATTGACCTACATGCACCAGCCGTCGCCGGCCTCGCTCACAACTTCTCCATTAATGGGTTAATTAAAGCATTTAGACAGAGGGTGTTTGCTTGTGATCCCATGGCAGCATTTGCTTTGTTCGTGTTTCAACTCGTATTCCGACCTAATTTAAATTTGTCACATAGGGCAACGGATAATACGACGACAAATAAAATGGCAACAGATAATACGACGACAAATAAAATGGCAATAGATAATACGACGACAAATTTACAATGGCGCGGATAATAATTGTCTTACATATTCCAGATAATTTAAAATGCCACATGCCGCAAAGGCCGGAAGACGCGGGGGCAAGAGAAGAAGGAAATTGTAGACAACGATTTAGGTTGCTACTGTCTCTACTCGTCGATGCATCGCCAGGCGACGACATCCTCCAGCTCCTTCTTTGCTTGAAAGAAACTACGGATTCCTCCACCTCCCGCTCATGCTCGATCCGGAGCTTCCTCAAGTCACCCATCTGTTCCTCGATGACCGCTATCAGTGTCATCCCCGAGGCATTACTCTGCTCATGCAGAATCTTCCAGCCGACGGCCTCCTCCTCCTTCTCGGCGAGCGCCTTGAGGAGCTTCGCATTGTCACCCATGAGTTGCTCGACGAGGCTGGTCGCCTTGTCAACCGAGGCATCGTTGATCTCGAGCAGCTTCATGAAGTCTTCAACCAGATCCTACTGCTTAATGAGGCCAGCGAGAATGTCGTTGTCGCCGGCCAAGGACTTCAGCAACGCTAGCTCGTCGTGATCGCCGACGCGGCGAGTGCACTTGTGAGAGCCCTCGCGTGCCCGTGAGAGCTCGTTCGAGGGCCCCGCGGCGTGTCGGGACATCTCTGGCGCGGTTGCCGCTTCGCGGCAGAACCTCTCTAGTGCTTCTGCGGCCTTGGTCTTTGCTGTCTGGTTATATGTCCACCTGAAACTCCTTCTACCGGTCATGGCGGAAATACTTGACAGGAAAGACCGGTTTTGCAGGTGATGGGGATAGGAATTGTGAAATAATTTTCGAGTGGGTAGTTTTTATAGCCCGATGCTAAGTGTGTACACATATTAGTTTGATAGGTCTGAACATATTTGCAATTACTTATTGCGTTGTAATCTGCAATGTGACGAGAAACAAGGTCAAAATTTATTGATGGTTCTGGGCCTACAAAGCCCGGTCTGTTGTTCTCGCTCATCGCAAATAGTTCTTTTGGATCAACCGTATGCCACGCATCGGAAGCACGAAACGTGGGCCCGCGTTCTCGGATGTATGTGTACGTGTCTGTGCCCACTATCATTATGGTCAAGATATCACCATCGTGTCCTATGGATGCGTCGTCGCGCCTCCCACGGGGTGCCAGAAGATTGACCACGTGGTTGCTTGCCGTTGAGGCAGCTGCGGCGTGCTCTGCTCGCATCCGTCCGCGCGTTTTGCTGGCCATTGAGGCGGCCGTGGCGCGCTCCGCTCAGGCGTCCCTGGGCGCGCTCTGCTCACCATTGAGGCAAATTTACAATGGTAGCGGTTAATAATTGTCTTACATATTCAGGATAATTTAAAATGCCACATGCGGCAAGGCCCAGAACACTCACGGCCTACATATGCATACAATTATAATAAAATATAGGCTAAAATACTGAGCTGGCGGCCTTTCGACGACGGTCTTCTCGGACTCCATGATCAGCATAGCACCCTTGCGGCCGTTCACTCCAAGTGTCCCGACCCGCCTCCGCCTATTGAGCTGCTGGTGCTGGGAGGCTCTTGGGGCTGTTGGGCCTCTTCCAGAAGAGCTTGACAGCGTGGGATCGCGCGCATGATATCTTCGCGGAACCGCTCCATTTCCATGTCTCTGGCCTGGTAGCAAATTTCGTCCATCAAATGCATCCTCAAGATATCACGTTGGCAATGTTCTACTTCGTCGGGGACGTCAACTCCGTCAAGGATGCGCTCGAGCCTAGCCACCACATCATCGGGATCAAGGTTTACACGGCCGCCATGGGCAATGATGAAGTCGCAAGCTACCTGTGTCTTAACTGGATCGCAGAGGTCCTCTGCCCATTCATTGCGGGGCATCAGGCTCTCGATGAGCACTGGTGACGGTGGCTCCTCGGGTGGGTCGTCGATCATGTCGTCGAGCAGCTCTGGATCTTTTGCACGGTGGATGTCAAACTGCTCATCACACCTCCTCTGCAATATGTCGATTGTGCGCCCAAGGACTGTCACGCTGATATCGCTGCCGGTGGGCCATGGTGCCTACACCGGCCGATGAAGCTCTTGCTCCCCGACCTGCTCCGGTGTGTTCTCCTCATCGAAGATGTAACACAGGTAGGGCTCGACGTCGAAGCTTTGGTCATAGCCTGGCATGCTTGGAATAACTAATGGTAAATGGGTGAGGACTAGATCTGCGCAAAGTGTCGTGACGATGCGTTGCCGCCTGGGTTATATGCAGCAAGTCATTAGCAGGTGGCGGGAAATCGATGAGGGAAGAGGCGTGGATTTTACAATTCACCCATGTGGAGCGCGGGAAGCATTCGCTGGAGCACGGGAAGATTAAGTGGAGCACACTCACAACCCGAATACCGTATGCGGTGCCACGTGTTATTTATCACACAAGTGTTAACATAAGGAAACGAATGTGTAACTTACTAATCATCACACACGAGTACTCGCAGACGCATCGTGTGCGATACTCCTAGCCACCGCAAGCAACTAGTTTGCATTTTTCATAGTTATTTGTACGAACAGAATCACACATGAACTAACTATAGTAATCATCTGTGTTATAATTTCTCATCGCAAATAGTTCTTCCGAGTGGGTTGTTTGTTGCGTACCACGCACATCTTGTTTACACGAATCGTTTGCGTTCTTTTGGCTCATCACAAACAGTTCATCTATGTGAACGGTATGTCGCATATCACACACATCTTGTTAAGTTGATCCGCTTCTGTTCTCTTCCCTAATCAAAAGCAGTTCGTCTAAGTGGACCGTATGCCGTATATCACACACACCTTGATATGGCTAACCATTTGTGTTGCATTCCCTAATAGCACACATTCATCGAAGCGAATTGTATGCCATATATCGCACACACATTGATATGGATACCCGTTTATGTTGTTCTGACTCATCGCAAATAGTTCCTCTAGATCAACCGTATGCCCTGCATCGCACACGTAACTAAAATCTGAACTGTGTTTGATGTCTCCGCCATCGCAAATGTTTTGCATCTTTTTTGACGGGTTTTTACATCCCTGTTTGCGATTAATGCATCACACACAGTTTCGTCAAAGGGTCTCTAATTATAGTGTCGAGTTAGCAGCATCCTTCAGTAGTGAACATTAGACTTAGCAGATTCGGCAATCTCCGGTGGAATGAGCAACTTCCCCCTCCCCAACTCCATGGTATTCATGCGAAAGGGCCGTTTATCAATTTGCATCTCTGAAAAGTTCAATCGTCCATCATTAATAACCAATTGTATTTGTCGTCGAAAAACATTGCAATAGTTAGTAGCATGAGAAAAATAATTATGATACTTGCAATAAGCATGCCATTTTAGCTCTTCAAACGGCAGTAAAGTATGAGATATCCTAATAATTTTAGCTTGCAACAAAGCATCAAGTATTTATCACACTTGGCAATGTTAAAATTAAACTTCATCTCTTCATCACGATGAATCGGTTTCAGTCATTGGAAGTAAATGGTTTGGCCTTAGACGGCCAAACAAATTCAGTAGCATAAATATCACCCTCATCATCCGAGTGATCGCTATCATACTCGACCATATTCATCTTTGGCTGATCGGCTTTATACCTATGCACTTCTTTGGGATCTTTGCTTCGGCTTTCTTAAGCCACATCCATTTGTAAGACTTGGTTGATATTTAAGAACTCATAGCCTTCCAGCTTTTCTCTAATGGTAGCTCTCAAACCACTAAGCACTATGGCTGCCAAGTCTTTCTCGGCATCACCAAACTATAACACCTTTTTTGTATCTCTGAATCTTTTGATGTAATCAGAGACCAATTCATCATGCTTCTGCTTAACAGATGTTAGATGTGACAACCTAAGTTCATTGTCGTCGCTATAAAAGTGATCATGAAATTTTTGTTCTATCTGCGACCATACACGAATAGACTTGGGTGGCAAGGAAGAAAACCATGAAATGCGGTACCAGTTAAAAATAGGGAAATAAACACACTTTTAATTCTTCTATGTGAGCTGCTTCAGCAAATTGTGCTAGATATTGACTAATATGTTCCCAAGTTGTCTTTGTTCCTTCACCACTAAATTTAATAAAATTTGGAACCCTTATAACCTGGTGGGTGCAAAAATGCATCAAAGTGCTCATAAGGCTTTTGGTATACTCGTCTCCTTACTTTCGGTTCACGTCTGAAAGTATCTTGAAACATCTTATGTAAATCCTCCTTTAATTTAGCTAAAATAGAATCCGAGGTAGATGAAGATGCTTGTGGCATGGACACAGGAGCAACCTGAGTACTAGCTAGTGGTGCAACTTGTGGGATGGGCGCCGAACCATAATTCGGCGGAAGCCCAAACATGTGTCGTGCCTATGCGTGGTGTGACAAAGTGATTCGGCGTTGCCCCCGAATTGGTCACACTCATAATAGTATTAGGATATGCAGGTGCAGCCACAAGCTGGTTGGTTTGACTAGGGTAAAAATCCAATGGCATATTATATTGTTGTTGTATACGAGGTGCCGATGAAAAAGGTAAAGTTGGACTAGGGTTTTCAGATATACCAACAGTACCACTAGATGACGGAGGCATATTTTTCTGAGCACTAGCACTTGCTACGAAAGAATTATATGTCATCACGTTACCCTTACTAACAAGACTTCCAATCACAGCCAGTTACTCTGGAGAAAAAACTTTACTCACGATGATTTCATCTTGTTTATCAATGAGAGGAGGGAAATTGACGCTCCCAACCGAAGTGATGTTGCCTTGACAATCCTTCTTGAAACTTGCAAGAAACGCCTCCAAAACCTCCTCCTCACACTTCTTCTTGAGTGCCTCAAAAGACTCTTCGCACTGCTTCTTATGCGCTTCGTAGGCCTAGCGATGGTCGGCCGATATCTCATCAAGACTGGGCTTAATGATGTTACGGACGTCTACCTCAGATGGCTTGGGAAGATCGGACTTGATGGATAATGATGATGCTTGATCTCTGGTCCCAGCGTGGTCGCCAAAAAGTGTGTTGACACCCGAACACGTCATGTGTACCCTCGACGCTGGGGATGATGCACCGCAGTTCACGTTGAAGGAGACCCGACCGACATCATGATACGCAAGACAGTCGACATGTGCTTTTTTCAGACCCGAAACTCCACACGTCCGGGAGAGACCTCGTTAGGGAGTGCCATGGATATGGGCTACCCTAGGCCGATTTGCTCACCCCTAGAGCCTCGGGATTCGCAGCTCTCAAAATGAAGAATAGCGAAGAACGAGAGAGAAAAAGGAGAGATAAAACGTAGATGAAAAAAATAGTATATTGAAATGTTGATTTTGTGTTGTTCAATTGGCCGTCACCTCCAACATATATAAGAGGCAGCTGCACTTCCCGTACAAGCAAATGATTCATCTAGGCTTTTCTTACACGAAAAATTACATTAATTCACATCCTAAAGTCCTAGTTCTAGTTCAACTCGGGTCCAGTCTGAATCTGGCCCAAACTTCTGTCTTGCTCTTTGCGCGGGCTGTCAAACTGGCATATGACATCCTATCAAGACAACCCACACATCAAATTTGCGCGTGTCTCGACGAGGCGAACAACTCTCATGTTGATCACTTTTCCAAACAAGGCCATCTCCAATACTCCACGAGACCATCTTCAACCTTCAGTTAGACTCTGTCATGCACTGTACGAGTCTTGTAGCGACGTTGCATGCCGTATACTATCTCAGATGATGGTCACTCCAAAACCGAAGTTGACCGCTTCGACAATACGTACAACTTCCGTGTTGAACAGTTTTCCATCCGAGGCCATCCAAATAACCTTTCAGGCACATTTATAGCTTTTGGTCGGAGCACTCGGATTCGAATCTCCCCACTCGGATGCTAGGGTCCTTCACTCGGATCATGCGGCTAGAATTTTCCACTTGGATGGCAACTTTTCACTTTGATGGCAATATTTCATTTGGATCTCAGATATTTTCACTCTAACGGCAATCTTTTACTCGAATGGCAAGTTTTTATTCGGATGATAAGCTTTTCACTCGGATTTCCCGACTGAAAACACAGCCTGATCTTGTTTTGCCTTCCCAGATTGCATACGACCTCAGATCGAGACAATTTATATATCAAAATCGACCGAGTCGACGAGACGAAGCTTTCTTCTATTGAAGGTTTTTCTATCAAGTCCGTCTTGAGGGCCGAATCACTTGCGCGGCCGATCAGACGTCACCCAGGTGGGTGTCTGGCACCTTGCGCTACATTTTCGCTTAGGGTTAGGCTGCAGTGTATTGCCTCTAACTTTTATATACGAACTCGGATTGAGATTTTTTTATATATGAAAGTCAATTGCCTCGACAAGACAAAGACAATCCATGTAGAGAGCTCTTTCATCCGAGGTGTTCTTCGAGGCATAACCGACAAAAAGCACTTGAAACACTAAATTCTATCACCCCGAGTACAATTTCGGCCTTTAAGATGAGGTCAGGTGACAATAACCTAAACATCAAACCCAGAACTTTTTTATGTTGGAACCCCTTTCACTTGAGGCCATTTTGTTTGCCTTTTATGACGTGCCAAAATCTATCAACAATTGTGGCAGGCCAGAGTTGCACCAGGCAGGAAGGAAAGGACGCGGCCAGAGAGGAGAGAGTGAGCGGTCGTGGGCCCCACGTGCTTTGACCCGACTCGTCATGTCAAAAGCTACTTCATCGGTTGTATCTTGCTGGGTGGAGTGGCCCACGCAGCAGGAAAGGGGCCGGGCCCCGGCGCACCACCACGTGGCCGGGCGCATGGGCGGGGTGCAGGAGAATAGCCGGCAGGTCCCCCAGTTCGGGGGTAGACGAGTCGGCCTGTCGGGCCGCAGATCGGCCGCCGTAATCATTGCGCGCCACTCCCGACCTACCGCCCCGCCCCCGTCGACCCTCGCGGACTGCTCGATCGTCAGTCTCCGGAGTTTTCATTTTTCGGACGGTGTGGGCTTAATTTCGACCCGCGCGTTCGCTCCCCAATTTATCAACTCTGCATCGCACCCCGGAGACGGAGAGAGGATCTAGCGGAGCGTGCATTAATTGCCGGCGAAGAAACCAAATCATGCGCACATGATTGGCGATCGTTTCGCCCGAAATGCCAAAACACGCATGCAACTTGTACTAAAGACAAAAGAGGGTTTTGTTCACCGATCCTCGTTTTTGCGGGAATTGTTCAGCGATCCTCAACTCAAGGATTCAGCATCTTTTATACTCCCTCCATTCCAAATTACTCGTCGTGGTTTAGCTACGACGAGTAATTTGGAACGGAAAGAGTACTAACTAATCCCATCGATCAAAATTAATTGACGGTTCTCTTGTACAGCTTTAATGGATTCAAATTAATTGACGTTGCTCTGGACAATTTTAGTACAAAATTATAGTAGAGCATCGTCAATTAATTCAGATCGAAAAGCGTAAAATTTTGCACATATTTTAATTCAGAATATGGTATATAATGATGATCGGTCGGACATAAGTACTACACAAATAAGTCATGTAATCAGATATGTCTAAGTGATGCTTTCTTTTGGCCCTGCATCTTTTCTTTCTATTCTTAGGCAATAGTCTGTGTGATCCTTAGGTTTGTCACACTAGGGTCTCACATCACATACACTTAAAAAGTGTGGCAAGATTCTATTAGACTTTTTAACTTGTGGCTCTCCTTTTGAAGAACTAACCTTATGCAAGTTTGGCAACATTGTATGGCAAAGTGTGGCACTCCTAGGCCTTGAACCAAATAACTACGCGTTCTTTCCAACTGTACCCCTCCACGCACTGTAGCTTGCGCCAAACCTCCACGTACTCGAGGATGGTTGCCGGACCGAGCGATCCCTGAATGTATGTGATCCAAGTGTGGTTGACGAGAGCTGCGGCAGCCGTGCGGGTGCGCCGTCTCCTGGCTCGGATTAGTGTCAGCAAGGTTGGAGTAATGGATGAGATAGAGCTGCCCTCTAGCCACAGGTCAACCCAAAAGCAGCAACATGCGCCATTGCCAACTTTCCAAGTCGTGGAAACCCGAAAGAATTGGACAGCTTATGTGTCGCGAGGTAGCTGGAGATGAGACCAAGGTCGAGCATGATCCGTGGCCTACAGCCATGGCCTCCGGACCCGGAGAGAGATACCCTTGTTGTGCAAGTTCCAGATGCCGAGCCCTCCGAGCTCAATAGGCAGGCACACACGCGCCCAACTAACAAGAGAGGAACCGGCACGCGCGTCCTTCCGTCCGTGCCATAGGAAGTCTATGATGATTCTATTGGCATTCTTGAGGATTGGAGGGGACAGCGCCATGGCGAGAAGGATGTGCACGGGCATGGCGGACAACACTTACCGGACTAAGGCCAAGCGCTCGCCACGCATGAGGAACGTGGTCTTTCAAGTAGCCAGTTTATGCAGAAGCATCTCAACGAGGGGCATCAGGTGTGAAGGCGGGACCTTTCGAAGGGAGAGGGGTAGGCTTAAATAGCCCACCGGGAATGAAGAAACCGAGCAAGAAAGCGTCGTGCCAATGGACTAGACGACAGTGGGTGTGTACTGAATGGGCACGGCCAAGCACTTGGCAAAGTTCATGCAGAAGCTAGATACCTCTCCAAAGAAATCCAAGATCTTGTTGACCGTGATTAGCTCGGGAGTGTCTGGATGGCAGAAGACAACCACATCTTCTGCGAACAAGGACACGCTGGAAGCGACGTGGCGGTGGGTGAGCCGCAGGATGACGCCAGATGCAACAACGTACTGCAAGAGCGAGTTGAGGGAGTTGATGACCATGATGAAAAGCATCGGCAATGTCGGGTCGCTCATACAAAGGCCCTTGTCGTGGGCAATGGGTGGGCCCGGAGTACCGTTAATCAAGATGCACATGGAGGTCGTGGAAATGAGGATGGACACCCACTCGGGCCATTGTGGGCCGAATCCCAAGTGCTGCAACACCTGGAGGAGAAAGGGCAAGGATACCGAATCGGACACCCGTGCAATGTCCACCTTCAAGGGGACCCACAGGTGTTTGAGTTGGTGCAGATGCCTTGTCGTTTGTTGGACTAGAAGGAAGTTGTCATGGACATTCCTACCAGCGACGAAGGCACTTTGGTTCTCAGAAACAAGCTCCCCTAGTCTTGGGGCAAGGCGAATAGAGAGGACCTTTGCGAATAGCTTTGCCACTAGGTGAATGTGACTTATAGGACGGTAATCGAACAGCGTGGTCACATCCGGCTTCTTCAGCAGAAGGGTTATGAGGGCCTCACTGAGGCGTTGGAATGCCTGACCATCGAGAGTGTATAACTTCTCAAAAATCTCGCAAAGGTCGTCCTTGGTGATATCCCAACATGAATGGAGGAACTCGGCCTTGAACCCATCCGGGTCTGGTGACTTGATGGAGGGGAGCTTCTTGATAGCTTCCCAAATCTCTTCGAGGGTGAACGGTTCCTGTAGGGAGGACAAGTCAAACGCACTATGGTGGCCAATGGCATCAAGGTTGAGAGTGGTGGTTCTCTCACCTTGCATCCCCAAGGTGACCGAGAAGTGTTTGAAAGCAGCCTTGGCCAGGTCCGACTCACCTAATTGAGCGGAGATGGTGCACGTGGTGCGCAAGTTCCACCGCTGGAGATAGCGTGTCATGGCCTTGAGGCGTGTAAAGACGCATCGAAAGGGGTCTGGGTTGGGAGACACGGAGCACCAAGCAATGCGAGTGTGCCTCCTCCCACACAGGGGTACAAAGAACACGGTCATTGCGAACGAGGGTGGGGGCGTCCTGCTCGTTGGACCAAGTATAGAGCCATCCATGGAGATAGATCTCGTGGAGGCTATGATCTGAATGCAGCGACAAAAGTGATTCGTCGTACGCTGGTTAATCATGTCATTGTTCTTGTCTGCCGCCGAAGTGATCATAATGAAGTCGCCACCCAAGCCATGGGCCCGCCAAGTTGCCATGCAAATCTTGGAGCTCATTGAGGAAAGCCATTTTCGCATCATCGTCGACTCCCGTAATCCACCAATGATCACCACCCAAGGGAGAGCTCACCGTGGCAGAAACATGGTGATCACCCACAATTGGGTTGGACAAGGATACCGAGCTAGATTGTCAGGCTAGGATGATCCTGCCTCGGGTACCATCCGTCGGGAGCCAATAAAAACTGTCAAAAAGGCTGCCAAGGGTCTCAAGAACAAGCGGCGACGAGACAAGGGAAAGCTTCATTTCTTGAAGACAAACAATACAAGCAGAAGTGGTGTTGATCACCGTGCGGACAACGGTGCGCTTGCCGGGGTGTTAAGTCCACACACATTCTAAAAAATAACTTTCAGGTTGTCTATTATGAGATCACATGGATCGTGAAGAGAAGCCAAAAGGTGTGGGTCATGCCATGATCGGGCATGGCGGAGAGGGAGGGTGCCAATCTGTCAAGGATCGAATGCGGAAGGCTCCAACCATAGAAATATGCGAAGGTGCGCATGACGTCCAAGGCCAGGGGCTTCTCTAACAACTTGTTGTAGTGATCGAGGATCACATCTGAAACTAGCTCGTCATCCTTGAGGAGGCCCAAGCGGAGCATAAGCACACTCTTGGCCTTGGAATCCAAGTCTAGCCCACGGCCCGCCTTGACAATGCACTTGCTGCGACATGGGGTGAAGCTGGGCGGTAGGGCGGACCTGCCATGCCCCGGTCCGGAAGTAGCCAAGAGAAGGGTTGCATGGCCCTGCATGGGTTGAGCAGACGTGGCGCATCCTAAGCCGCAGAGTCGGCTCATGTGACAAGGCCATGCGGGGCGCAGGAGAACAAACCGGGGCCCTCCGGTAGGTTGTTGCTAACCACTAGGGGCGGGCGATTCAAAGTAGGCCCTCTTCATGTGCGCGCATCCCCCTTGTGCTCCGCGCGCGCCAGTGGAGGGCTTGGTGGGCCCGGCTCCAAAGCGGGGGGGCTTGCTGCATGCAAATGGTCCAGAGGTGTCTTCTGGTGCAGAGATAACGACCTGTACCGGGATCTGATCTGACTCGCGTAGTTGGTCATGCGTGGACGAGGCTGCGGCAACATTGGGGACTTGGACTGCCATCCTAGTGGTTGTGGGACAAACGGTGTCCTCAGGAGGCCAAGGAAGAAGGAGGGGGCTCTCTCCCCGCTCTCCGGTGGTGCCGGAACGCCGTCGGGGCAATCATCGTGACAATGATCTACACCAACAACTTCGCCGCCGTCAACACCAACTCTCGCCCCTCTATACAGCGGTGTAACACATCTTCTCCATGTTGTAATCTATGCTTAAACATGGTGTTCAACACTATATATTATTATCCAATGATATGTCGCTATCCTATGATGTTTGAGTGGATCATTTTTGTCATATGGGTTGATTGATGATCGAGATTGGTCCGAGTTGTATGTTTTTTGGTGATGCCGTGCCCTTTATGTCATGCAAGTGTGAGGGATTCCCTCTATAGGGTGTTGCAATACATTCATGATTCTCTGATGGTGGGTGGCGTGAGTGATGGAAACACATACCCGAGTAAGGGGGTTGTTGCGCATGGAAGTAAAGAGGACTTGTTAATTAATGCTATGGTTGGGTTTTACCTTAATGATCTTTAGTAGTTGCGGATGCTTGTTAGAGTTCCAATCATAAGTGCATATGATCCAAGTATGAAAAGTATGTTAGTTCATGCCTCTCCCTCATATAAAACTTCAATATTGATTACCAGTCTAGTTATCGATTGCCTAGAGACAAATCCTTCTCTTATGTCACAAAAACTTTCTACTAAACAGCTAACCTATATTATCTTCAAAATTACTTGTAGTTTTATTCTCGTTAAGTACTTCTAGTTTTATTCTTGCAAACCTATCCTATTACACCTACAAAGTAGTTTTGTTCTTGTTCTAGGTAAAGCAAACATTAAGTGTGTGTAGACTTGTATCGGCGGTCGATAGAACTTGAAAGGAATATAAATTTTACCTTTAGCTCCTCGTTAAGTTTGACACTCGTACTTACCGAGAAAGGTACAATTGACCCCCTATACTTGCGGGTTATCAGGGAGCTTTGCAAGGTGGGCATGGCTTTATCCAAAGGCAGGTCATGGCTGCTAGCAGCAGGGGCCAGGCGCTGGGCAGCAGGAATCTAAGGCGCAACCTGGCCAGCTTTGGGGTGCGCGCCCAAGACACCTTGCCATCCATGATGCGAAAGGCTCCGGCGAAGACCATGCCCACCGCCCGAACCATGACGGGGCGCCCGCTGCGAGGAACATCTATGTAATGCCCCAGATGTAACACTTTCCAAATATGGCAATATATGAAACTTTGGCTTCATCAATTCCATTCAGGGCTCTTCTTCATTTCGGGTTTCTTCGTTTTGTCGTGTGCGTGTGTGCATTTCATTCATGTCATGTTGTTATGTGCATTCCATTACATTTGTGTTGTCACTTGCACCCGGTCCCACTCGTTTCTTCCCGTTGTCCGTTTCGAGTTCCGACGCTCACACACGTGCCCGTGGCATCCCCGAGTCCTTCTTTCGTGGGTGGTCGTGTAATGTTTCCGGAATGACGTGAGAATTGTCGTGCGATGTTGTTTTGGTACGTGTAGGCCGCCTGTCAAGTTTCGTCGCGTTTGGAGTTTGTTTGGTACTTCAACGGTTAACCTAGTGGGCTAAAAGAACCTCTTCTTTGAGGCCCAAGACCCCCTCCACAACAGCCCACTAACCGAGCACAACCCTTCCCATCATCTCGGTCATCGGATCGTGATCGTGTGGAAAACCGCACCTCATTTGGAGTCTCCTAGCTCCCTATGCCTATAAAAATGTCAACACCCCTCCATTTTCGGGCGTAACCCTAGTCTCTCCTTTTTTTTCCGTTGTCCCCGCGTCCCGCAGCTCCTCCGGCCGCCGGACACGTCCGGACGGACCGGACGCGTCCGCCGCCGCCCCCTCGACCAACCAGGAGGCGACACGTCGCCGACTACCCCGCCTCCCACCGCGGCCCGCCGGCCAGACCGCGGCCCTCCAGGCCCGGACCGCCTCCGTGCCCCTCGCGCGCCCTCCGCTCCCGACGGCCGCCGCCCGCGCGCGGGTCGCCGGCCGCTGCGCCCGCCGCCCGCCGGCGCCAGTCGCCGCCGCCGCCGCGGTTCCCCGCCGGCTGCGCGCCTCCCCGCCGCCATGCTACGGAGCCGCCACCGTCGGCTGCGCGCCTCCCCGCCGCCGCGTTCCGACGCCACCGCAACCACCCCCGCATTCCGGCCGGCCCCCGCCTCGCCGTCGGCGTCGCTCCGGTCGCCGGAGCCGCCGATCCAGATCCGGATCCGGGGGTGGATCAGATCCACCACCCCCGCGATCCAAACGCCTCTGCCGCTCCGTCCCGTCCCGGGATATCCCCATCCCGCGTTGACCTTTTTTGGAGGTATAAAAACTGCTAAGTCCCAGATTTTTCTTATTTTGTTGCCTCCTTTGCGTGGCCGTAACTTTGTGCTCGTAGATCCGTTTTGGGCGTGTAGCATATCGAAATGATCATGGTGATGTGCTCTACGTTTTGTTCCATTTTGTCATGCTTGTTTGTGTTCATCTAGAGGTCCTAATCATCGTGACAAGAGTGCTACTTGTTATAAATTGATGTAACTTGTTATTTTCATGCCATGTTTGAGATGTGATAACTTGGTGCATGTTTATCCAAATGAAACAAATGATATGTCAAAATGTTCATTGTGAGATGCTCTACATGATGGTTGCTGTAGCATTCATGTTAGGGTTCAGATTGCCATGTTAATATCTGTAGCAAAAGTGCATGTGGCTGTTAAGTTATGAAACATGTTATGAGATGCTGATTTGAAGTGCTCGTTGCTATTGATGTGTTTGTCTCCATGTCACATGTTAATATGTTTTAGAATCTCTATCATATGGTATTTGTTGTGGTGCAAACCATTTTCCATGATATGCCTTGAGGTGACTTAAACATGCTTGTAAACATGCCATGCCAACATAACTGTTTTATACTAAGTGAAATTTCTGCTAAGTCTGGAATCTGTCATAACCTGATGCCATGTTTGCTTGATGCCCTAGTCATTTTCATGCATGTTTTGGAGTGGCCAATGATCATTCCTTGTTGTCCATGTTATTGTCTATCCATCCATGCCCTCACTTGCTCATATGGGTTGCTGTAGCTTATTTAATTCTTGCTCCCAAGTTGCTATAAAATATATCTGTCAGGTTTTTAACAACATGATCAATTTGGCGTAGCTTGTTGCTATTGATGCATGCCTCCTATGGAGTTGCTCCAATGGAGTTGTTTGTTGTAGGATATATCTAATTCATGTCCATACTTCTTGTAACCATGTTTGAGTGCTGTAGAGTATATATTTCTTGCTCCAAAGTTGCTATGTGGCTGTTAATTTCAGCTTTGCATTGAATCTTGTTTCGTGTGTATGTGTTGAACCGTTGCTCCGTTTTGAGCGTGCCCTATATGAAACTTGTGTGATTTTTCATGTAGAATCATAATTTCATGTTGTTAACATGTTTGGAGTGTGTTTGCTTGATGTTTGGGTGCATCTTGCACCGTTGCCATGCTTGTCTTGTTTTGCCCATATATTCTAGACCGTAGCTCCGAATTAAACAAACTTTATATGAAACTTGACTAGAATTTCGTGTAGATCATCATGGTGCATGTTAACTTGCTGTTTAACAACTAACTTAAGGTTTGTTCAGATCTGGACCAATTTCAACATATGCATATGAGGGCTTACCGGATTCACTATATGTGGATTCCGGCCAAATTTAAACTTGTTGTCTTGTGTTGTTCTTGTGTGCTTCATCCCTTAACATGTATTGCATCATACGTGCATCATGTTGGTTGTGCATTGCACCTTGTTTGATTTCGTGCCTCGTTGTGTTCTTGTGTTGAGTAGAGGCGGAAGTTGAGACCGAGCACGAGAACGAGGTTACTACCGAGGTTGAGTACGAGGAGCCGTCTTACGATCCCATCGACGACTCGACAGGCAAGATGATCTGACCCAGATATCATTACTATCTTTGCCTATTGCTAGATGTCTCGCTCTTTAGCTCATTGCCTTGATGCCCATGTTTGTTTGTCAGCCTCCTATTGTAACCATGAATCTGTGTAACCACCCAACCTAGCAAACCTTTGTTTGGCTACGTAAGCTTCGCTCAGCCCCTCTTATAGCATTGCTAGTTGCAGGAGAAGATTTGAAGATTCTTGCTTCATGTTGAAGTTATTGTTGGGATATCACACTATATAAACTCTTAAACTAAATCATATATATATATATATTGGTAATGGGTGGAATGCTAAGCCTCTTGCTTGGTGATTTGTTCCACGCATGCCGCCCTAGGAACCGTATAAACCGGTGTTATGTTCCTTGATTATGCGTTCCTAACACGGTTGGGGTTTATGGGCCCCCCTTGATAACCTGCTTAGTGCTAAACCTTTTCCAGCAAGGCCCGACATTGGTACTCCATTCGCCTAATAACTAAAACTTGCATAGAGACTAGCTATCTCGTGATCTTAATTAACAACCCCCGGGCCAGTGCTCCACATGAGTGTTGGTCCGAACTGAGCAGACTGCGGGGCCGCCTTGGGGAAATCCGAGGTATTTGGTATTCACCTGTAGGATGACTCATCCGGTCGTGGCCTGAGACTAGATACGCGCGGCTACTGTCAGGGTGTCGGCACGCCGGGGGGTCTTGCTGGATTAGTTTTACCTTAGTCGGAATATCTTGAGCACGGGATTCCGAGAATACTCGGGCCTTCCCACCGTGGAGTTGCGACTCCGTAGATCATGAGCTTGTCATGGGCTAAGTTGGGACACCCCTACAGGGTTTGATCTTTCGAAAGCCGTGCCCGCGGTTATGTGGCAGATGGGAATTTGTTAATATCCGGTTGCAGAGAACTTGACACGATGTTCAGAACACACTACCAGCGTGAGTAACCGTGACGGTCATTTTCCGAAAGGGGTTCGGGAAGTGAACACGGTGGGGTTATGATTGACGTGCTTAGATAGGATCACTTCGTGATCACGTTGACGCTCGTGGCACTTCTCTTCTCGCTCTAAACACGTAAGCTAGTGCTAGTGCAGCTGCAACCTTTATTTTTTCTTCAGCCTTGTTCCACACCCAAGGCTTAGATAGTTTTGCTACCAGGGAACGGGATTGCTGAGTCCTCCGTGGCTCACAGATTCTACACCACACCAGATGCAGGTACTATGGTGGACTACACAGGTGACGGCATAGATCTGTACTGGGACTACAATGAAGAACATAGTCGATACTATGTGCACTATCTCGATGATCAGTAGTGGCTTCTACTAGGGGCGATTCGGACCTTGTGGATTTATTTATGTGGTATCTTTCATTTGGATCTTCGTCCGTAGTCGGACTGTGATGTTATTTGGATGATGAATTGCTTATGTAATGTATTGTGTGACGTGGCGAGTGTAAGCCAACTATCCTTTTGCAATTTCATCCCTATTTTTACATGAGTCGTGCAAAGATACCATACTTGAGATCATTCTAGTATGGGCTAATACCTTTAAGTCGTGCCTCGACACGTAGGAGGTATAATCCCATACTGGGCATAACAATCTATTAGAGGGTCTCAACAAAAACTCACGGCGACGTGGCTAGGGCCCCGGGACCAGAGGGGAATCATGGTCAGGATCGGAAGCAGCGCCGGGGGCGGGCGACGGATGCAGTCTTGGCAAGCGGTAGTCTTTGGATTCCTCGACATGGATGGACACCGGAAAACGGATAAGCGGGCGCGCGAAACCGGAGACATGGTACGGGTAGGCATCAGGCGGCACCCCATCACGCGCCGGCACCTGGAGCTCGGAGGATCGCAAAATGTCATCCGGATTGGTTGTCCAGGCGGTGAGGTGGAACACTGACATGTCGCGCCCTGAGCGTGTCTCGGACGCGATCTCCTCGATGGGGCAGAATGGAGCGAGAAGGGTGAGCGCGGAGGAGTGAATCCAGACATGGTCCGAGATCGCGCGCATCTCGATGCGCACACGAAACCACGCGGTGACTGGCTCCCCGACGGCGAGCTCTCTCCAAGGGCTAAAGACGAGCCTAGATCGCAACGTACGAAGACTGCCGGTGGCAACAGGGGCACAGTCCACCATGGAATGAAAGCGGATCAAGAAATCCCCAGGATGGTGGTGGTGAACTGAAAACTCATCGCAGTGGAGGTTGAAATGCGTCTGGGGAGCTTCGGTGACCTCGTCCACGGGGATGCCCGCGCCGTTGCCGGCTAAGGTGGCGATGAGCGCCAAGCACAACACCGTCTCCGCCTCGTCCATCTCCGCACTCCACGGGACGTAGCAGACTGTCGCGGCCGGGCGCACGGAAGGATGGCCGGACATGGGAGTGATCGCGCCAGACGAAGATCCGGACCTGTTCGGCGGCGGGAGGGGCATCGTGGCATGCCCAGAGGCGGAAGGGGCCGGCGTGGCTGGCAGAGAGGTGCTCGCCGATGTCGCGGTCGAGGAAGGCGCAGACCTGACCCTAGAAGACATGGAACCATTGGGTCTGGCCACGCTCGCCTCCAACAACCCGGGGGACACAAGGGCGGAGCCGTTTGGGTGGTGATGAAGCAGAGGGACGGGGGTGATACGTCTCCAACGTATCTATAATTTTTGATTGTTCCATGCTATTATATATTTTGTTTTGGATGTTTAATGGGCTTTATTATACACTTTATGTTATTTTTGGGACTAACCTACTAACCCAAGGCCGAGTGCAAATTGCTGTTTTTTTTTGGCATATTTCAGTGTTTCGCGAAAAGGGATATCAAACGAAGTCCAAACGGAATGAAACCTTTGGGAGAGTTATTTTTGGAACCGTATCTTCACAGAAGGCTTGGAGTACACGCAAGGGAACGAGAGAGGCGGCCACGAGGGGGCAGGGCGCGCCCAGGGGGGGCAAGCGCGCCCCCACCCTCATGGGCCCCTCTAGCTCCCCCGGTGCCCTCCTTCCTCCTATATATATTCACGTACCCTGAAAACAACGAGGCAACAGATAAGACCCTAATTCTATCGCCGCAACCTTATGTTCCCGTGAGATCCCATCTTGGGTCCTGTTCTGGAGCTCCGTCGGAGGGGGAATCCATCACGGAGTGCTTCTACATCAACACCATAGCCTCACCGATGAGTTGTGAGTAGTTTACCACAGACTTTCGGGTCCATAGTTATTAGCTAGATGGCTTCTTCTCTCTTTTCAGATCTCAATACAAAGTTCTCCTCGATCTTCGAGGAGATCTATTTGATGTAATCTTTTTGCGGTGTGTTTGTCGAGATCCGATGAATTGTGGCTTTATAATCAAGATTATCTATGAACAATATTTGATTCTTTTCTGAAATCTTTTATGTATGATTATAATATCCGTGCAAGTCTCTTCGAATTATTAGTTTGGTTTGGCCTACTAGATCTATAGTTCTTGCAATGGGAGATGTGCTTGGCTTTGGGTTCAATCCTGCGGTGTCCTTTCCCAGTGACAGTAGGGGCAGCAAGGCACGTATTGTATTGTTGCCATCGAGGATAAAAAGATGGGGTTTATATCATATTGCTTGAGTTTATCCCTCTACATCATGTCATCTTGTTTAAGGCGTTACTCTGTCCTTATGAACTTAATAATCTAGATGCATGCTGGATAGCGGTCGATGTGTGGAGTAATAGTAGTAGATGCATACTCATTTTGGTCTACTTGTTATGGACGTGATGCCTATATATAATGATCATGCCTAGATATTCTCATAACTATACGCTTTTCTATCAATTGCTCGACAGTAATTTGTTCACCCACCGTAGAATTCTGCTATCATGAGAGAAGCCACTAGTGAAACCTATGGCCCTTGGGTCTATCTTTATCATATTACTTTCCCGTCAACTAGCCAATTTCTGTTGCCGTTGCTTTATTTACTTTTTGTTCTTATACCAAAAATACCAAAAAATATTATCCTATCCTATCTATCAGATCTCACTTTCGTAAGTGACCGTGAAGTGATTGACGACCCCTTATCGCGTTGGTTGCGAAGTTCTTATTTGTTTGTGCAGGTGCGAGGGACTCGGGCGTGGTCTCCTACTGGATTGATACGTTGGTTCTCAAAAACTAAGGGAAATACTTACGCTACTGTGCTGCATCACCCTTTCCTCTTCTAGGGAATACAACGCAAGCTCAAGAAGTAGCAAGAAGAATTTCTAGCGCCGTTGCCGGGGAGATCTACGCAAAAGTCATATACCAAGTACCTATCACAAACCATTATCCTTCACATTACATGCTTTGCCTCTCGTTTTCCTCTCCCCCACTTCACCCTTGCCGTTTTATTCGCCCTTCTTCTTCCGTGTGTTTTATCGCCTTGCCTTGTCGTCATGGCTAGCACGCCTACCATTATCAATACTCCCGAGAGTGAGGTTCTTAATTTTAAGCAAAGGGAGGAAGAAAATCTAAAAGATGCTTGGTATAGAATTTGCAATGCTCAAAATAGATCTACTAGGAAGCTTTCCACTTCTATGCTTCTTCGCAATTTTCATGTTGTCATAACTCCTTGGAATAGGCTTATTCTCGACACCATTACCGGAGGAAATTTCTTGGGTAGTCATACTCTTGATTCCTATAATGCTTTGATAGATTTGTTCGGGCCACAGTCTGCCCCTGAGGAGACACAAGTTTTTTATAAGATTTGCGAAGTAACAATTTTTTTACAAAAGTCTCTTGAACCTCTTAAGAGTATTGGCGGAAATTTACATCGCATGAATATGTTGATCACCCTTTGCAATAAACGGTTGAATTCTTTAGATCTGAAAATTTCTGAATATGAAGGAAAACGAGAACCTCCCGGGTTCAAGCGTGATACCGCTAAAAGAAAAAAAACTCAAAGATGGCAATACCTAGATCTATTCTTGTATCGTGCCTAGATAGGGGCGTTAAACGATAGCGCTTGTTGGGAGGCAACCCAATTTTATTTTATTTGTTTTTGCTTCTGTTTAGGAATAAATATTGCATCTAGTTTCCGTTTAGATGTGGTTTTGTTGTTTTAATTAGTGTTTGTGCCAAGTAGAACCTTTGGGAAGACTTGTGTGAAGTTTATATGATCATGCTGTAAAAAACAGAAACTTTAGCGCTCACGATATTGGCTGTAATTTTTTACTGGAGAGTGCTTTTTAGTTGATTCTTTTTGCAGATGATTAATAGAAAAATTCCTCACGTTTAACAATTTATTTCAATTTTTTTAGAGTTACAGAAGTATTCGAAAGTTACGCTGTATTTTTTTTACTGGAGAGAGTGATTTTTAGTTGATTCTTTTTGTAGATGATTAATAGACAAATTTCTCATGTTTACCAATTTATTTCATTTTTTTAGAGTTAGAGAAGTATTCGAAAGTTACAAATTACTATAAACTGTTCTGTTTTTGACCGATTCTGTTTTTCGTGTCTTGTTTGCTTATTTTGGTGAATCTATG
>LR738711.1:621409704-621468535 GCA_902687465.1 Secale cereale
GGGAGGGTATGAATCATAGAGAAGTTGGAATACATTAGGTTTAACACCAATATAAACAAATAATGAGTTCATTACAGTACCTTTGAGTGGTGGTTTGTTTTCTTATACTAACGGAGCTCACGAGATTTTTGTCTAAGTTTTGTGTTGTGAAGGTTTCAAGTTTTGAGTATGGCTTTGATGGACTATGGAACAAAGAGTGGCAAGAGCCTAAGCTTGGGGATCCCCAAGGCACCCCAAGGTAAAATTCAAGGACAACCAAAAGCCTAAGCTTGGGGATGCCCCGGGAAGGCATCCCCTCTTTCGTCTTCATCTATCAGTAACTTTACTTGGGACTATATTTTTTATTCACCACATGATATGTGTTTTGCTTGGAGCGTCATGTATGATTTGAGTCTTTGCTTTTTAGTTTTCCACAATCATCTTTGCTGGACACACGTTTTGATAGAGATAAATATGATTTAGAATTTATTAGAATACTCTATGTGCTTCACTTATATCTTTTAGAGCACCGTGGTGGTTTTATTTTGTAGAAATAATTGATCTCTCATGCTTCACTTATATTATTTTGAGAGTCTTTTAGAACAGCATGGTAATGTGCTTGGTGAAAGGATCGATATGGTTGACTAGAGGGGGGGGTGAATAGGCAACTAACAATTTTTAGCTTTTCTTAACTACTTTAAATTAAGCGTCAAAGTAAGTTGTCTAGATATTCTACTAAGATGAAAACTAATGGAAAGTAAAGATAACAACTTCACAAGCAAGCTATAGGAGTTAAACAGGTAATGCTTGCACAAGTAAAGGTAAGAAATAACCACAAGAGGAACCGGTGGAGACGAGGATGTGTTGCCGAAGTTCCTTCCCTTTGAGGGGAAGTACGTCTCCGTTGGAGCGGTGTGGAGGCACAATGCTCCCCAAGAAGCCACTAGGGCCACCGTATTCTCCTCACGCCCTCACACGATGCAAGGTGCTGTGATTCCACTAGTGGTGCCCTTGAAGGCGGTAACCGAACCTTTACAAACAAGGTTGGGGCTATCTCCACAACTCGGAGGCTCCCAACGAAACCACGAAGCTTCACCACAATGGAATATGGCTTCGAGGTGACCTCAACAGCCTAGGGTGCTCAAACACCCAAGAGTAACAAGATCCGCAAGGGATTAGTGGGGGGAATCAAATATCTCTTGGTGGAAGTGTAGATCGATGCCTTCTCAAGCAATCCCGAGCAAATCAACAAGTTTGATTGGCTAGGGAGAGAGATCGGGCGGAAATAGAGCTTTGGAGCAATAATGGAGTATGTGGGGGAAGAGGTTAGTCTTCTTGGGGAAGAAGACCCCCTATATATAGTGGGAGAGCAAATCCAACTGTTATGCACGTTTTCTGTCCGCAGAGAGCGGTAGTACCGCACGTAAGTTGCGGTACTACCGCTTGCTGAGCGGTACTACCGCTCTGTGGGCGGTACTACCGCTAGGCAAAAACAAGCGAGTTGATGACAGCCACAGATGAAATAAATTACATCCGTAGAAATACGGTAGTAGCAAAACACGACGCGGTACTACCGCTTGGAGCAAGCGGTACTACCGCATAGGATGCGGAAGTAAAAAATTACTTCCGCACCTACTTCTACACATAATACAGTGGCGGGCCAGATACACGGTACTACCATTCTGGAGCCGCGGTGCTACCGCTGGTGCGGTACTACCGTGTCTTCAGGCGGTACTACCGTGTGGCTGTGCGGTACTACCGCTTTATGGAGCGGTACTACCGCTTGCCAGGCAGATGTTTTAGTTAAGAAATCATGGTTTGCATCTACGATAATAAACGGTTGGAACTCCAAAGAAGCAAGGGAAAGGTGGTGTGAGAGTAAGATGTGTACGTGTTGATTCCACCCAAACCTTTCCGAAACGGACCCCCTCTTAATAGTACGGCTTTCCTATTACTCAAAGCCACCGACAGGGAGCAAAAAGGAAACACCGACTTCCATCGAATCCGAGGGGCTGGAAATCGTCTTGTGCCTAAGTGAGATATACCTGTAGGAGCTTTAGAGCACACGATTAGTCCGCAAATGCATTGTCATCAATCACCAAAACTACTTAGGGAGCAATATGCCCTTACGATCTCCCCCTTTTTGGTGGATTGATGACAATACGGGATTTGCACAGGGATAAGATAAGAGAGTATGCAATCCTAAACACTAGAATATAGTTGAGCTCCACCTAAATGTGTGCCTACACAAGAAAGTGCTTTGGACTGCACAACACACATACTAGGTTCAATGCCCCCCCTATATTCTACAAATAATATACTCCTTATATAAAAACTGAGCACATAAACAAGGGAAAGTAAACTAACTGCTCACGATATATTAATAAAGACATAACTAAGAGTTTAACAATAGAGAAGCATATGTCTTACACCATACGATAGTCTCACGCACACGACACAAAAGCACGCAAATAAACAGAGTTCTACCAACGAAAAGAAACAACCGGCACAAGACGCAAATCACTCTCTCCCCCTTTGGCATCGAGACACCACAAAGGGGAAAGAGGACACAAAGAAGGGTGGCAGCCCCGGCGGAGGAACTCAGTCATCGTACTCGCCATCAGACTCCTGCTGCTCCTCCTGATGCTCCTCGTCAGACTCTGACCACTTGTACCCCTGACGGGCCATCCAAGCTGCCTCAGGGGTGATGTTGTCCTCGGACCCGTTAGACACATCCTCACCGTAGACCACCATGAGCTTCTTGTCACGCTGGCGAGACTTCTTGTCAGATACGTGAGCCCTGTACTGACCTTGAGCTTGCATGCAGAAAAGTGCCTTCATCTTCTTCTTCAGCTTTTTAGCCCAAGAGGGCTCTGAGGAGGAAGGAGCAAATCTTCCAGGGCCTTCCTCATCAGCCTCCTCCACAGGCTCCTCTTTAGTGCCCATCTGAGTCGCAGCAGCTTGCGCACGAGTGGTAGTGTTGGCCCATCGAGTCTCGATGCGAAGACGAATGGGATCATGACGGATACAGTCGGCCTCAAACTCCTCATCAGGGTACAGCTTCTCCCAAGTCTTGGAGATCAGCAGAAACATGAATGGACCATAGATGGGTACCTTGCGAGTGTAGATCGCAAAGCGGAGCTCACACCACATGATATGGGATATGTCAAGTGGTGGAGACTGCGCCGTGCGAGCCGCTTCATACATCAGCAGCATGTCAACCAGGTATGCATGGACCTTGTCTTTGTCTCCAACGCGAGGAAACAAAGTGTTGCGAAAGATCCGATACATGATGTCCAAAAATGGGCTCAACACCCATGTCTTCTTGCCACTAGCAAGAGTCTTCCCCACATAGAATGGCAGCAGCTTGTCTTTGTTGGCGGATTCTGGATTGGCATGAGGCCTAGCTCCAACTGGGTTGTGGAGTCCCTCGTCAGGAATTTGTAAAAGCTCCATGAAATCCTTCCAAGATGCAGTCATTTTGTGACCATTGGTCATCCAAGTCATTGGGCGATCATCCATGGTGTGCAAGTGGACTGACGCATAGAACTGAGCAATGATCTCTGGATCAAAATCATGCTGAAAGGTCATGAAGTGCTCAAGTCCAAACTGCTCGACCAGATCCAGAGCCTCGGCAAAGTAGGCCCGGTTGGTGTCCCTCCGCATGTGGGCCACGTCCACCCAGTGAGCATCCACGTACAGGTTGGTCTTGCTCTTGAGTACCTCTGTGTAGATGCGATACTGCTGCTTAGTCCAGAAAAGCTCATCTCCATGAAACTGAGCACGGGGTTCTCCATAAGGGTTGTGCTTCCTCCGTGCCATGAACTCATTAGCTGGCATTTCTTCCATAGACATCGAGGATTCCTTTTGCTTGTTGGCGGCGGTCTTGAACTTGCGCTGGGGATTGGAGCCCTCTGGCACATCACTGGGGTTGCGCAGACGCTTGGACCCGGTGTCGTGGACTGGATTTGTACGACGAGCATCGGAACCGGAGCCACCACCTAAAACACAAACACAAGAACACGACGAAAGCACAAAGAGAATCAATGCAAAAGCCTCAAAAAGCACAAGAAACGAGTAGAAAGGGGAATATGTGCGTGCTACGAAGGTACTATGACACAAGCAGTAGTACTGCCTGACTGATGCGGAAGTAAAAAATTAGTACCGCTGAGTGAGCGGTAGTACCGCTTGATGGGTGCGGTAGTACCGCACACTCTACGGTAGTAAAAATATACTTCTGTGATCAGAAACGGAAGTAAAAAACTAGTACTGCTTACGGAGCGGTAGTACCGCGTCGGGGTTGCGGTAGTACCGCTCGGTATGCAGTACTAAAATTTTACTTCTGCTCCGGAGCGGTAGTACTGCGGAGGACAGCGGTAGTACCGCCCTGGATCAGATCTGACGAATGGATCTGGACCAGATCGGGCGGTAGTACCGCGGTTCTCCAGCGGTAGTACCGCTCAGATCAGATCTGGGAAGAACTGATCTGAATAAGACCGCGTAGATCGAACAACGGTACTATGGCTGATCATAGTAACTTGGTAGCAACATACATACTAGCATTTCTAGAGCAAGAACACTCTCCTACATCCTAATCTTCCATGGATAAGAACACGAAGAACGCAAGAACACTAAGCATCTCCCCTAACCCTAAAACAACAACAAGGCAACAAGAAGAGGGGAAAAGGGGAGAAACCTTCATCCATGGCAAGAGTGCAAGGTGGGGAGCGATCCCACCGGTCGGAATGCGAGGAGAGTGGCCGAGGGAGAAGATCCGGCGAGGTCCTCCGGCGGCATTCTTGAGAGGGAGAGAGAGGGACGGCGTGGGGGTTAGAATTGAATGGGTATGGGGGAGTTGGAACTCCCCCTGCCCGCTTATAACCCCCACCCATGCGAATATGTGCGGTAGTACCGCGGTCATCGCGGTAGTACCGCTTGGGCGGAAGTACCACACGCCAAGCGGTAGTACCGCTCTACCAGCGGCAGTAAATAAATACTGCCGTGCTGGACTTGCGGTAGTACCGTAACCTCCTGTGCGGTAGTACCGTAACCTTGCACGGTAGTACCGCTTCTCCAAGAACAAGCACGTTTCAACACGAGGATTTTAGCAAAGAAAAGAGTAAAAAACAAAAAGACGCACAAGCGAGGCAAATAACGCAACTCCACAGAGGAGGGCGGTGGCCGAGGCCACCTATGTTTGAGTTTGTTGCTATGGCACCGCAAAGAACGATCCTTGGGCCCATGACCAATACTCGTCTTGAAGCACTTAAACCAACTATGTATGGCAAATGATAAAGACTTGATGAATTTATGCATAATGGGGGGAGGAAGGGTTCCTTGAGAGAACAATTCTCCCCCTATGTCCATGCCTACATCTAGACAAGATAACTATATTGAGTGTGAGGAGTGTGTGCAAAGACTCAAGCCACATTGCTCAAATCGATGATATTTAGCTCATGCCTTAACTCATGAAATCTTGCTTCATCCAATGGCTTCGTGAAGATATCTGCAAGGTTATCATGAGTGTTGACGTAGTGAAGCTCGATCTCTCCTTGCCTTATGTGATCCCGGATGAAGTGATACCGAATCTCTATATGCTTCGTCTTGAAGTGTTGCACCGGGTTGAGAGAAATCTTGATGGCACTTTCATTGTCACACCAAAGAGGCACTTTGTCACAAGTGACACCGTAATCCTTTAAAGTTTGCCTCATCCATAAGAGTTGAGCACAACAACTGCCAGCAGCCACATACTCTGCTTCGGTGGACGAGAGAGACACACAACTTTGCTTTTTGGAAGACCAACTAACAAGAGAGCAATCAAGAAATTGGCACCCTCCCGAAGTGGACTTCCTATCCACTTTGTCTCCCGCCCAGTCAGAATCAGAGAAACCTACAAGGTTGAAGTTTGCTCCTCTCGGGTACCATAAGCCAAAGTTTGGGGTATGAGGCAAATATCGAAAGATTCACTTGACAGCCACAAAGTGACTCTCCTTAGGTGAGGCTTGAAACCGTGCACAAATTCCTACACTCAACATAATATCCGGTCTAGATGCACAAAGGTAAAGCAAGGATCCGATCATAGAGCGATATACCTTTTGATCCACCGCTTTACCATTGGGATCAATGTCAAGTTGGCATTTGGTTGGCATTGGAGTAGTAGCCGGCTTGACATCACTTAGATTGAACCTATTGAGCATGTCTTGAGTATACTTGGATTGTTTGATGAAGATGCCTTCTCTTCTTTGTTTGATCTCAAACCCAAGGAAATACTTCAACTCTCCCATCATGGACATCTCAAAATGTGTGGTCATGAGTGCGGCGAACTCATCATTGAAAGCTTTGTTAGGAGAACCAAAGATAATATCATCAACATATAGTTGGCATACAAACAACTCCACTTTGACCTTCTTAGTAAAAAGAGTGGGGTCGATTTTCCCAATTTCAAACCCACGATCTTGTAACAACTCGGTAAGATGCTCATACCACGCACGTGGGGCTTGTTTAAAGCCATAGAGTGCCTTATCGAGTTGGTACACGTGATTGGGGAGCTTAGGATCCTCAAACCCTGGGGGGTTGTTTAACATACACCAACTCATTAATAGGACCATTAAGAAATGCACTTTTCACATCTATTTGTTGCAATTTAAAGTTATGATGGGAAGCATAGGCAAGCAACAAACAAATGGATTCAAGACAAGCAACGGGGGCAAAGGTTTCACCGTAGTCGATACCCTCGACTTGGGAGTAGCCTTGAGCCACCAGACGCGCCTTGTTGCGGATGACAATGCCATGAGCATCTTGCTTGTTCTTAAAGATCCATTTGGTTCCAATGACATTATGGTTCTCCTCTGGCCTTGGCACCAGACGCCACACTTTGTTGCGCTCGAAGTTATGGAGTTCTTCATGCATGGCATTGAGCCAATCAGGGTCTTCGAGCGCCTCATAAACCTACTGAGGTTCAACACAGGAGACAAAAGCTTGACGAGCACAATAGTTTGCTAATTGTCTACGAGTGCTTACCCCCCTTTTGATGCTTCCTAGAATGTTCTCGATGTGATGTTCGTTGGAAGCAAGCCTGGAGGCAACTTTTGTAGCACGACGCTCTAATTGCTCTTCAAGAGTTAACTGAGGAGCATTGAGTTGATCATCTTGAGCGTCGTCAGGAGCTAGATCTTGATCTTGAGCTTCCTCTTGATCTTGATCTTGCTCGGAGGACAGAACTTGGCCTTGTGCATCATTTGGTGGTTCTCCACCATCTTGTAATTGATCTTGCACTTGGCCTTGTTCGTCAGGTTGAGAGCCTTCACTTTGTTCTTCGGAAGCGTGTGGGTCTTGGGTTGGTGATGGTTCCACTTGAGTGGAACATTGTCCTTCTCCTTCAGCCACAAGGGGTTCCTCAATGGGTAGGATGTATCCAACACCCATTCTTCTTATGGCTTGAGGAGGAATTTCATCACCTACATCACAAGTACCACTTTGCTCCACTTGGGAGCCGTTATTTTCATCAAACTCTACGCTACTCGTCTCCTCAATGAGTCCATTGGACTTGTTGAGGACACGGTAAGCATGAGAGTTTGTAGCATAACCAACAAATATGCCCTCGTGAGCTCTAGATTCAAATTTAGACAAGCGAACACCTTTCTTGAGAATGAAACACTTACACCCGAATACCCAGAAGTACTTGAGATTGGGCTTGTTACCGGTAAGTATCTCATGCGGAGTTTTGTTCAAGCCTTTGCGGAGATAGAGCCGATTTGATGCATGGCAAGCGGTGTTGATGGCTTCGGCCCAAAAGTTGTATGGAGATTTGAATTCAGCCATCATGGTTCTTGCCGCATCCATCAGAGTTCGGTTCTTTCTCTCTGCTACATCGTTTTGTTGAGGGGTATATGGGGCTGCATATTGATGTTTGATCCCCTCATCACTAAGAAACTCATCCAAGGTGTAGTTCTTGAACTCGGTGCCGTTGTCACTTCTGATCATCAAAATCTTTGCTTCATGTTGTCGTTGAGCTTCATTTGTAAAGTTGATGACGGTTTGTTGGGTCTCACTCTTCTTCTTGAAGAAGTATACCCATGTGTATCTTGAGTAATCATCCACAATCACCAAGCAGTACTTTCTACCCCGAAGACTATCAAAAGATGGAGGCCCAAAGAGATCCATGTGGAGGAGCTCTAGGGGTCTCTTTGAATAGATGATAGTCGTGGGAGGGTGAGCCGTCTCATGTAACTTTCCTTCAATGCAAGCCCTGCAAGCACGATCTTTGGCAAAGCTAACATTTGTTAGTCCACGGACATGGTCCCCCTTGAGAAGACTTTGCAAAGATCTCATATTGACGTGGGCCAAACGGCGATGCCAAAGCCATCCCACATCAACTTTAGCCATTAGGCATGTCGCGACTTTAGTGGGTTGCTTCGAGAAGTTAACCACATAAAGGTCGTTCTCGACATGCCCAACATAGGCTACTTTAAGAGTCTTGCTCCACAAGAGGGCCACGGTATCAATATCAAAGAATGTAGCAAAGCCCATGAGTGCAAGTTGGCGAACAGAAAGTAAATTGTATGCAAGGGACTCAACAAGCATGACTTTCTCGATCGTGAGATCATGAGAGACAACAACCTTGCCAAGCTCCAATACCTTAGAGGAAGAAGCATCACCCCATTCGACGTTGGTGGCCATAGATGAACCTAGATGCACGTCCACCACCAAGTCTTTGCTTTCGGTCATATGATTTGTGGCTCCGCTATCGAGCAACTATGACCCCCCACCGGAAGCAAACTCCTACAAGAGATCAATGCTTGGATTTAGGTATCCATTTGGTAATGGGTCCTTTGAGGTTAGTAACAAGGGTCTTAGGAACCCTAATGGACCATTCAATGTACTCATAAGAAGAACCAACAAATTTAGCAAACACATGACCATCACTAGCACGACATAAAACATATGAAGGATTAAAGTCGCCGGGCATGTTTGATGGTATGATGGAGTTTTTCTTGACACCACCACTTTCCACCATTTTATTCTTCTTTGATGTGCCCTCTCCTTCTTTCACGAAAGATTGTCGTAGAGGGGGTGGTTGGTTGGTCTTGTCATTCTTCTTCTTCTTGGGCTTAGGAACAAACCCAATTCCTTCCTTTGCCACAACCTCCTTTTGATTGCTCAAAAGGTTGTTGAGGTTCTTCTCACCTTGTATGCATGTCACAAGGCCCTTCTCAAGTTGCTTCTTCAACTCGGCATTTTCTTCAACAAGATGCACATGCTCGCAACACGGGTTAGTAGCATTTGCATTATCAATTAATACCATGCGAGGAAAGATAGCCTTTTCCTTGGTTAGCGAAACTTGGAGTTGATCATGAGACTCCTTGAGAATAGCATGCATACCTTTCAAGGCCTTGTGAGCCTTGTCAAGTATGTCAAACTCCTCTTTGAGTTTAGCATGGTTAACCACAAGTTTTTGCCTTATCGGAATTAAGCACACGAGAGACAACTAAAGCATGATCAAGATCTTTCCTTAATTTAGCATGACCATCGTTGTGTGACTCCTCAAGAGCCAAACGAAGACCACGCTCTTCCTCTAGAGCATTAGAGAGATCTGATATCTCATCGGCATAGTTTCGACTATGACCTTCCATTTTAGTAATGGTTTCCTCGTGAGCCTCGATCATGTCGTTGGCCTCACCGAGTTGTTCCAAGAGAGCAACAAAATGCTTCTTGGGTTTGCCCTTGAGATTTTTCATGAACAACTCAAATTCATTCTCTCCCTCCTTAGTTCCCTCACTTTCATCAATACAATTCATCAATGAAGGAGAAGTGATGGTGGTATTGATGTTAGGGGTTACCTTGTTGGTGGCCTTGGCCATGAGACACTTGGCGGTGATGTTCTCATTAGGTGAGTCGAAGAGAGATGTGTGCGAAGTAGTAGAAATAGCAGTTGTGGCCATGGTGACCGTCTCATCATCTTCATCATTATCATCATCCTCAGCATATTCTTCTTGGGCCACCAACACTTTCGGAGGAGTCTTCTTGTTGAAGTTGTTCTTGTTAGGATAGGACTTTGACTTGTCCTTCCGGATAAGCTTGCCTCCAAAGTCTTCTCTCTTCTCATATGGGCAATCCGCAACGAAGTGGCTTACATTTCCACAGTTGAAGCATGTCCTCACTCGTTGCTTGCCCTTGTTCCCACTAGAGTTGTTCCTGTTGAAGTTGGGTCTTGTGTTCTTCTTGCCCCAGAATTGCCTTGAAGCAAGAGCCATGTGCTCATGATAGGCATATTTGGTGTCCTCGGGGCTACACTCATCATCATCTTGCACCTCCTCTTCTTCCACACAAACCTTGGCCTTCAGGGCAAGATTAGGCTTCTTCGATCGTTGAGCTCTTAAGACCGCATTGTCGGCGGTCACATCCAAGATCCTCATGGCAACAAACTCATCTAACACTTCATTTGAGGATAAGTGGTGGAAGTCCGGTCTCTGACGAATGACAGAGGACATGGCCTTATGGTAGGGCATCATGGCCTTGAGGAACTTGCGCTTGATCCAATTGTCATCCGTATCCTTACTGCCATGATCTCGAAGAGAGACGGCAAGGATAGTTAATCTTCGATAGAGTTCACGAGGATCTTCTTCTTCGATCATAGCAAACTCATCAGCTTCATCTTGCACAACTTCATAGTTGGAGCGTTGAATACTGGTGCTTCCCTTGTACATCGTGCCAACATGCTCCCAAGCTTCCTTGGCCACAGTGAAGGGTCGAAGATGTGCAATGTCTTCAGGAGGGATGGAATCTTGAAGAATGCAAAGAGCGGACTCGTTGAATTGATGATCCGCAGTTTCTCTTGGAGTCATGTTGTCGGGATCATGTGGATAAAAACCTTGCTCAATGATTCTTCAAAGATTAGTAGAACAATGATTAATATGACGTTTGAAATGAAACACCCAAGTAGCAAAATAGGAATTTTTGATAAACTTGGGAGGAGGCCCAACGGAATTTAAATGCGGTGTGGGAACGGGTCCTCCATAGTGAGTAGGAGGAGCGGATTGGGAAAATATCCCACTCCCATTCTTAGTAACAGGGGCTTGTTCACTACTAGCTTCTCCCTTGTCGGGATTAGCCTCCGACACGTTGGTAGCGGGACGAACCACTTCCAACGGTGCGATGGATAATTTAAGCCCCTCAAGCAAATCTTTAAACATGCCTTTGACCTCGCTCGCTAGTGATTCTTTCAATGTGGTCAAGGCCACATTGAAATACTCACGAGAGATCGAGGCTCCCCATCTGACGTAGGCAAGGACGGAGTTCCACCGGAATGGTTCTCCGTCTCGACTACGTTGTCACCGATACTCTTTGCACGGTAAAGTCCTTAAAAAGAGACGAGGCTCTGATACCAATTGAATGGATCGATATGGTTGACTAGAGGGGGGGTGAATAGGCAACTAACAATTTTTAGCTTTTCTTAACTACTTTAAATTAAGCGTCAAAGTAAGTTGTCTAGATATTCTACTAAGATGACAACTAATGGAAAGTAAAGATAACAACTTCACAAGCAAGCTATAGGAGTTAAACAAGTAAAGGTAAGAAATAACCACAAGAGGAACCGGTGGAGACGAGGATGTGTTGCCGAAGTTCCTTCCCTTTGAGGGGAAATACGTCTCCATTGGAGCGGTGTGGAGGCACAATGCTCCCCAAGAAGCCACTAGGGCCACCGTATTCTCCTCACGCCCTCACGCGATGCAAGGTGCCGTGATTCCACTAGTGGTGCCCTTGAAGGCGGCAACCGAACCTTTACAAACAAGGTTGGGGCTATCTCCACAACTCGGAGGCTCCCAACGAAACCAGGAAGCTTCACCACAATGGAATATGGCTTCGAGGTGACCTCAATCTTCTAGGGTGCTCAAACACCCAAGAGTAACAAGATCCGCAAGGGGTTAGTAGGGGGAATCAAATATCTCTTGGTGGAAGTGTAGATCGATGCCTTCTCAAGCAATCCCGAGCAAATCAACAAGTTTGATTGGCTAGGGAGAGAGATCGGGCGGAAATGGAGCTTTGGAGCAACAATGAAGTATGTGGGGGAAGAGGTTAGTCTTCTTGGGGAAGAAGACCCCCTATATATAGTGGGAGAGCAAATCCAACCGTTATGCACGTTTTCTGCCCGCAGAGAGCGGTAGTACCGCACGTAAGTTGCGGTACTACCGCTTGCTGAGCGGTACTACCGCTCTGTGGGCGGTACTACCGCTAGGCAAAAACAAGCGAGTTGATGACAGCCACGGATGAAATAAATTACATCCGTGGCTACATCCGTAAAAATACGGTAGTAGCAAAACACGACGCGGTACTACCGCTTGGAGCAAGCGGTACTACCGCATAGGATGCGAAAGTAAAAAATTACTTCCGCACCTACTTCTACACTTAATACGGTGCCGGGCCAGATACATGGTACTACCGTTCTGGAGCCGCGGTACTACCGCTTGTGCGGTACTACCGTGTCTTCAGGCGGTACTACCGTGTGGCTGTGCGGTACTACCGCTTTATGGAGCGGTACTACCGCTTGCCAGGCAGATGGTTTAGTTAAGAAGTCATGGTTTGCTTCTACGATAATAAACGGTTGGAACTCTAGAGAAGCAAGGGAAAGGTGGTGTGAGAGTAAGATGTGTACGTGTTGATTCCACCCAAACCTTTCCGAAACGGACCCCCTCTTAATAGTACGGCTTTCCTATTACTCAAAGCCATCGACAGGGAGCAAAAAGGAAACACCGACTTCCATCGAATCCGAGGGGCTGGCAATCGTCTTGTGCCTATGTGAGATATACCTGTAGGAGCTTTAGAGCACATGATTAGTCCGCAAAAGCATTGTCATCAATCACCAAAACTACTTAGGGAGAAATATGCCCTTACACTTGGGTTATAAAACTAGTCCTAATATGATAGGCATCCAAGATGAGTATAGTAAAAACATTCATACAAGTGCAATGAATGATAGGAGAAGTTTGATACTTGATGATTGTTTTGAGATATGAGGATGATGATATTAGAGTCATGCTAGTGGAGTAATTGTGAATATGAGAAACACTTGTGTTAAAGTTTGTGATTCCCGTAGCATGCACGTATGGTGAAGCGTTATGTGACGAAGTTGGAGCATGATTTATTTATTGAGTCTCATCCTTTGTGTGGAGGTCGGGATCGCGCGATGGTTAACTCCTACCAACCCTTCCCCTAGGAGCATGTGTTGAATACTTTGTTTTGATATATCGTAGATTTTTGCAATAAGTATATGAGTTCTTTATGACTAATGTTGAGTCCATGGGTTATACGCACTCTCACCCTTGCACCATTGCTAGCCTCTCTTGTACCACACATCTTTCGCCGGTACCATACACCCACCATATACCTTCCTCAAAACATCCACCATACCTACCTATCATGGCATTTCCATAACCATTCCGAGATATATTGCCATGCAACTTTCCACCGTTCCGTTCATATGACACGCTTCATATTGTCATATTGTCATGCATGATCATGTAGTGGACATTGTATTTGTGGCAAAGCCACCATGCATTATTTTCATACATGTCACTCTTGATTCATTGCACATCCCGATACACCGCCGGAGGCATTCAGATAGTGTAATGCCCAGGATGGGATTATACCTCCTACGTGTCGAGGCACGACTTAAAGGTATAAGCCCATTCTGGAATGATCTCAAGTTTGGTATCTTTGCATGACTCATGTAAAAATATGGATGAAAATGCAAAAGGAGATAGTTGGCTTACACTCGCCACTTCACACAATACATTACATAAGCAAGACATCATTCAAAACATCGCAACCCGACTACGGGCAAAGATACAAAAGAAAGATACCAAAACATAAAGCCACAGGTCCGAATCGCCCCTAGTAGAAACCACTACTGATCGTCCAAAACGTCACAAGCATACGGCCACGCTCTTCGTGGAACTCCCGGAAGTACTTGAACCAGCTCCTGCATCATTCTCGGCTAAACCTGCATCTGGTGTTGTAGCATCTGTGAGCCACGAGGACTCAGCAATCCCATAACCATGGGTATCAAGACTAGCAAAGCTTTATGGGTAGGAAGAGGTAAAGTGGTGAGGTTGCAGCAGCGGCTAAGCATAATATGGTGGCTAACTTACGAGTACAAGAATAAGATGAGCATCTACGCAAACGGTCGCAAACTAGTAATGATCCCTAAAGATCCTGAACTACCTACGAGTCAAACATAACCCCACCGTGTTCTCTTCTCAAAGTGAAAAGAGACAGTCACGGTTACTCACACAGTTGTGTGTTTTACTTCGGATCCTCTGTCAAGTTTTCTAAAACCAGACATTAACAAATTCCAATCTGCCACATAACCGCGGGCACGGCTTTCGAAAGATCATAACCCTGCAGGGGTGTCCCAACTTAGCCCATCACAAGCTCTCACGATTAGTTGAAGTGATAAATATAATATCATCACCCCTTATCTTAGGGAAAACCGATCAGGCTCGGCTTCCCGGTGCACAAGACATTTCGACAATGGTAAAACAAGTCCAGCAAGACCTCCCGGCGTGCCGACACCCTGATAGTAGCCGCGCGTATCTCGTCTCAGGCCACGACCGGATGAGCACAGCGTACAACAGCTAAAACCCAAGTTTCCAAGGGGGGGCGCCGCACACGACTCTATTTGGGACCAACACCATCAGCACTGCCCCCCTGCTATGTAGAAAAGAATCTCCAAGGAACGTCCCCTGTATGCAATTTAATTAATTAATTAAGTTGTTATTATGAGCAAATTAAAACCAATGTTGGGCCTTGCTGGAGGAGTTTTATTTAAAGTCGAACTGTCAAGGGGTCCCCATCCACCCATCGTGTAAGGAACGCAAAATCAAGGAACATAATGCCGGTTTATCGGCGCCTAAGGTGGCATGAGTGGAACAAAACACCGAGCAAAAGGCCAAGCCTTCCACCCATGCCCAGTATATAGGTGTGTTAATAATAATAATAGATATTGTGATATTCCAACAACAAGTTCCCTCCTGGAACGATCTTCATCTTCACCTGCAACTAACAACGCTATAAGAGGGGCTGAGCAAGCGGGTAACATAGCCAAACAATGGTTTTGCTAGGAAGGTGTCAAGGTTAGAGGTTTCATGGCAACAAGGAGAGGCTGACATAAAAGATGGGTAGCACGACATGTAACGATAGCATCGAGACAACTAAGCATGGCAATGGTAGTAAAGGTATCCAAGGGTATGATCATCTTGCCTGGGATTCCACAAGGAAGAAGAACGGGTCCATGAAGAAGACAAATCCTCACAACTCCGGAACGATACCGAAGCTAACAAGAGAAGCAACCGGAAAGAAGCAAACAATACGGTAAACACACGATCATAAGCATGTCATAATGCACAAGCAAGCATGATGCATGTCATGTTTTAAATATGCATGGCATGGCAGAGTGCACAAACAACACTACAAGTTAAGTGGAGCTCAATATGCAACGAGTTGCATATTGACGAAACACCACATTTATTTATTTAGTTGACTCTCGTTTATTTACAAGACAAGGTTAAATGTTGGTTAACATGGCAAGAGGTGAAGCAAAAACAAACTACCTATTTAGGCACTTTAAATGAGGCCGGAAATAACAACAACAATTCCGGGAAAAACCCCATATGCATGTTTAGCAATTTTAAGCAACAACAATTCACACATTTTAATGTTGTTAACATGATGCGGATGACATGATCAAGTTTATGCAATTTTTAGTAAAAGTTAACATGAAGAGATATGAAGTATTGTCACCGTGGTGAAAGGAAAGAGTGCCACGGCAACGATCCGAAAATGATGCAACTGCAACATCTCGGTTCCGGTAACTCGTCGAGAGATCGGTGCAAAAGAAAGGTGGCGTGAGCGAGTCGAACAAGATGAAAGGTGGGGTGATCCCGTCACCGGGTTCCCACGAGTTGGCGATGAGGCAACCGAGGAGCATGACAAAAGTCGAAATGGGCACGGTGCACACAAGGGAAACATCTCATACAACCACAACAAGCATTCATCCACGGGCATCGTCTCGGGGTTATACCTTCGGAACGTTCGTTCTCGAAGTAATTCGAGTCGTCGAGGGACGTAGTGGAAGTAGTCGTCGCGACGGTAGTCGTACATGCACGTAGTGGGAAGTAGTTGTTCCGTTCGTAGTCGTTCACGTTTCCGAAGAGGTACTTGTCGCGGCATCGGACGTCTTCGGGGCGACGGTAGTGGTACACAGTTCGTCGGCGACGGTAGTGGTACCCGTTCGACGAGGTACTTGGTCTTGTGAAGAGGTACTCGTTCATGTAGTAGTCGTACACGTGTCGTAGTCGAACTTGATGGATTCGAGGGCTCCGAGCGTCGTGGTAATTGGGGTCTTCAAAAACAGCGGCCGTCGAGGTACTTGAGGTCTTGGCGATGACAAAAGGCGAAAAGGTCGTGGGAATGCTCAGATCGGTGGTGGTCTTGGTCTCGCGGCGAGCAACGGCACTGGAAGTGCACATGATCCCGAGGTCATTGGGGCCAAACAGAGGGCCTTGGCGTTCTAGGTGGATGAAGACCATGGTGTGAGGTGGTGGCTTGGGGTCGAACGCCCGAGGCGAGGTGGCGCGCCGGCGACGCTCGCGTGGGGAAGATGGAAGCAGCAACCAAGGCAGCTTGCTCGAGACGCTGGAGTTGAAGAGGTGGCGCGGGAAGGCGAGGCTGGCACAGGAGCTTGGGGCTGGAGGTCCCGCAGAGCCACGGGACGGCGAGGACGAGGGAGCTCCTCTCCCTGGAGCGAGGAAGAGAGGCACGGGGCGTCGCACGGCTGCTGGCTCCGGCAAGCCAGGCGACGCGGCTGGCGGCGCGCTGGAGATGGAGGGTGGCCGACGCGAGGTGGTGGAGATGGAGGGTGGCCGGCGCGAGGGGATCGGGGTTGGGATGGAGGCGAGCCAGAGAGGGGGTCGAGCGAGATGGAGAGGTGCGGCGAACAGGGGGAGATCGAGAGGATTGGGTCGGGGAGCGATGGGAGGAGCGGTTCGGGCCTCTGGCGGCGCAGGAGGGAGACGGACGAGGGGATCGGGGGGAGAAACTCGGTCGAGCGGGCTAGGGTTAGGGGAGCGCGACTGGGCCAGGAAGCGATGGGCCCTAGGGAGGCCTGGAGGCTGATGGCCATAGGGAGACCTGGGCCGCGGGGAGGAATGGCCTTGGGCCAAAGGAGGCCCAGATGGCCTATCTCTCTCAGCTTGTTTATTTCTTTAGCAGAAAAAAATAGAGAGAGTTCAAAATTATTAAGAAAAGAGGCCATGAACAGGAAATAAATGATGGAACATTTTTGTAAGGCTTTAAGGAATATTACCAACCCAACAAAAGTGGTTCCAACAAAATAGGGAAGTGCAAACCAAAAATATTTAGCTTGCCTTAAAGGAGTTTGAAAGGAGTCTAGACTTTAGGAGGAGCCTCGATAAAAGGGAAAGGAAAAGTTGGCAAGGTAGGAGGGGAACTTGAAGCAAAAAGGGGCATGGGAAAAAATATGCAAGTGTGTTGCGGTTAATTCCAAACAATGGAATATTTTAATAATAGCTCCAAAATACTAGGAGGATATGTTATAAAGAGAAGTCACTCTTCCCTCGATTTAAATGGACCGAAGGTCCACACAATTTATTTAAGTTGAGATGCAAAAGATTAATGACATGATGGCATGATGACATAATGCAATGCAAAATAAATAACACAAGCACAAATGAAACACACGGAAGAACCCGGAACATCTGGAATCTTCTGGGACGTCGGTCTTCGGGCGTCACAACTCTCGCACACTAACAGTGGATCTCGACCCGAGATCCTAGAGATGGCACCGGATAAAAACGGAAGATGAAGAGGTAAACAAAGTTGCTTCTTTAACAAACGAGTGAAACCAAAGAACCTTGAGAGGTTAAACAAGTTGAATAAGAACAATGCAACATAGATGGACGAAGATGAAAACACTCCGGTAAAAGGAGGAACAAGGTACACAATGAGAACCTTGTAGGTTGAAAGACATGAAACAAGAGCTCACGGATGACGGAAGAATTTCAAAACCACTCCGGTTAACCAAGATTGAGAAGGAATAAGAACGAAATAATTTGGAGAGCACTCCGTCTGAAAATGGAAGGAATTAACATGAACTTGAGAATATGGAATGATACTGGATGAAATCAACAACACACTGCCTTTGAAACAATTAAAAGAATGGCACAAGGGGTAAGAAAGATTTCAGATAGTACTCCGGTTGAAAAGATAGGAAAAACTTGATAAGATGAGGGAATTTGAATGAAGAATACAACACTCCAGTTAACTGGATAAGCAAATGAAATGATATGCTCTTGATGAAAACGATATGATGGTCAAAGAGAGAGTAACATCACCATGCCTCCGGAATGAAAGAATAGAATATAGATCAATGAAAGAAATGAATGGAGAAAAAATATGACAACTTCTCTCAAAATTGAATTTGAAAGAGCATCCTTACGAAGAAGGGTTGAACAGAGTTGTTGGAAAATCAATCAACAAAAGAATAAGCTTGATGTGGGCTTATGGAAAACATCTCAAAATTATGAGGTGACAACCAGCCACTAACGGAAATATTTGATTGGATTGAGATCAACAAGGAGATGAAAAACTTATTTCACCCGAATGGTAAATGAAGAACTTGGGTCATTTCTAAGCACCATAATAGCAACAATCCTTAGGGAAAGCTTTTAGGTGAAATACAACCCAAGATAACTCCAATGAATAAATTGAAGGGTTGAAAAGATCTCTTGAACAAAGAAAATGATGTTTTTAAATATCTCATTCCTGACAACTTGTGATTCATGAAACATGAAGGAATTGTCAAGAATGACATAACACCATCTGAAAAGATAAGGTAGAAAGAATTGCAATTGGAAAGCATGATGAAGAATGCTTGAGCTCCAACAAGAATCTTGATGAAGACTTCAAGGATGAATTAAATCTTGATGAACCACCATGAGAACTCCGGTAATGAAAGCATGAGAAGTGAAAGATGAAAAGAATAAGATTCAAGGCCTGCGATGAATTAGATGGAGGTTTGAAATGATATAATTAAATAACTTGGAACTCCGGAAAACAAGATGAACAACTTAGGACCGAGAATATGATATGATGAACAAGCTCTGGAAAAAGAGATTAATCACTTCGAGGAAATAAGAATAAGATTTACTGTATGCTTATCCTTCATCAAATTAAATTAATGACAAGCAACGGATTTGGCATACTACTTATTCTCGTTGCAAAGAATTAAGAGAGATCTCGCACAAGCTTGGGTAAATCTTCAACAAAACACCGGTAGGATTATGAAAAGAACAAATGAATTAAAACAATAACAACGGAAGGGTAATCTTGAAAGAACCACCGTAAAAATATAGAGACGAACGAAGAGACATCAATTAAGAATAGTTGGAGGACGAAGTTGAAAACTGAGAACGAAGAATCTTCTCGAATGGTGGCCTTCGGAGGATCACAATGGAACGAATTTATGAAATGCTTCGGACGGGTATAAAAAGAATTCCTCACAATCGGAACAATAATGAGAATGGCAAGAAGCTAGAACCACGAATCTTCAAGAGAACGGCCAAGGTTTAAAAGAAACACTTCTCTGGTCTTCAAATGTTGAGACTGAAGACGAGAAATGCCATGAAAATTTTTGAGATACTCCGGACGAATGACAAGAGGAAGGTGGAGCTAAAGATGGAAATAATTGAAAACAAGCTTGGAGAAGGCATGTGACTGATGGAAATCATTCTTACGTCACACTTTGAAAGGGAATTTGAGTATAACTCTAGAAAAATTGGAAGAGTCAGGTAAGATCCTGGAAAAGACATGTGGGTTAGGGCCCACTAAAGAAATCACCGTTGAAAAAGATTGCGTAAGAGATATTGCACCGGTTAAATTAAATGGCTTGAAAAAGATGACAATCCTCAAAATAGTTGAACGGGATAAGAATAGAAACACGAATCTTCTGAGATCCTTGTACACCCCGGATATGGATAGGAGAGTTGAATGAATAAGAGAGCCTTTGGATAAGAATTCCCACATTGGAAAACATGTGAAACAAGAGGCACATATATGATCAATACGGAAGCTTGAATTTAGTCCACCGGAGAAGAATATCGAAGGAAAAGAATGAAGAAATATCACATGAATAAAATGGATACTTCATTTAGAATTTTCTGGCTCCATAAAGAAAAGGGTGGGAGGGTGGGGAAAACAAAGACAACTTGGGATGAATGAAACAGACAAATCGTCGGATTTCTTAACGGCGTCCGTATGGAATAACTTGAAGAGAAGGCACACCGGTTGAAAAAGGATTAACATGAAAATCTCGATGGTCAAGAAGAATTAGCACTCCCATAGAAATATGAGAACACCGATTAGGAAGGTATGGAATCAACATTTGACATCGAAGCAACTCGAATACCAGAATCAAAACAAAAACAAAGGATAGATATGTTGCAGCATAATCTTCACAATATCATTCGAACCGAGAATTGAACGAATGAATTCCGTAGGTACATCAACTTGTCGAGAAGCCACTTGGGAGAACAAAAGGTAAATAAAAGCAACAAGGAGCAGATAGAACAAATACAAGATAGAAGCTTCATTCCACATATTCGTGTTGAAAGCTCATGGAACGTGTTACGAAAGGGTTTTGCAATCCCCGGATCAGCATAGCCAAGGACCCTTTAAGATGCAACTCCCGATCGGAACAAACGCCCATAAAACCACTTCACTCAATGTAGAACCCCGAACTTCATATCATGCACTCGTTGGAAGAATGCCTACGAACTACTGGATGAACCCACCAATTAATTTCCGAAAGTTCCCAGTTATGCCATCAGGTGTTGGGGATACAGGGGAAGCACCGCGCACTCAACTCTAATCCTACATCCAGCTGTATCCATCCTTCAACACATAACCAGTTGTTTCCGGAAACCGTTTACCTCAGACCTTCGAAACGCATCTACTATACAAGCTATGGCAATACTCCCGAACTACCTCCCCAGTACTGGGTGATGTCGGGGTTATCTTGCCACTAACCGCATAGGAGAGTTTTCGATGTCGGCCGTCTTAAGTATTCCAGAACTGCTGCGATATATTTGTGACGACAACACCTCGGAGCTCAACTCCCTGGGACACTGCCACAACCCCTAATGACAGGAGGCATCGAGAACAATGTTCTCGTCACAAAGACATCGGAACAATCCAAAAAATACTCGCGAGATCCTAAAAAAAATTTGGTGCATTTTTGAGTTAAGAAGAGATAAGAGTAATCGTTAGGAGTCCTCACCAGAGTGAAAAGAGACGAGGAGAAAACAGAAATCCTACTCTCCTATATATATATAGGACTCAAAACATTTTAAGTGTGTGCCTAGACTCAACCGTCAACGATTCGATCAATCAGTGGGGGCTTCTAGGTCGGAGAAGGCTCTGAATACCAACTTGAAATGCCCAGGATGGGATTATACCTCCTACGTGTCGAGGCACGACTTAAAGGTATAAGCCCATTCTGGAATGATCTCAAGTTTGGTATCTTTGCACGACTCATGTAAAAATATGGATGAAAATGCAAAAGGAGATAGTTGGCTTACACTCGCCACTTCACACAATACATTACATAAGCAAGACATCATTCAAAACATCACAACCCGACTACGGGCGAAGATACAAAAGAAAGATACCAAAACATAAAACCACAGGTCCGAATCGCCCCTAGTAGAAACCACTACTGATCGTCCAAAACGTCACAAGCATACGACCACGCTCTTCGTGGAACTCCCGGAAGTACTTGAACCAGCTCCTGCAGCATTCTCGGTTGAACCTGCATCTGGTGTTGTAGTATCTGTGAGCCACGAGGACTCAGCAATCCCATAACCATGGGTATCAAGACTAGCAAAGCTTTATGGGTAGGAAGAGGTAAAGTGGTGAGGTTGCAGCAGCGGCTAAGCATAATATGGTGGCTAACTTACGAGTACAAGAATAAGATGAGCATCTACGCAAACGGTCACAAACTAGTAATGATCGCTAAAGATCCTCAACTACCTACGAGTCAAACATAACCCCACTGTCTTCTCTTCTCAAAGTGAAAAGAGACAGTCACGGTTACTCACACAGTTGTGTGTTTTACTTCGGATCCTCTGTCAAGTTTTCTACAACCGGACATTAACAAATTCCAATCTGCCACATAATCGCGGGCACGGCTTTCGAAAGATCATAACCCTGCAGGGGTGTCCCAACTTAGCCCATCACAAGCTCTCACGATTAGCTGAAGTGATAAATATAATATCATCACCCCTTATCTTAGGGAAAACCGATCAGGCTCGGCTTCCCGGTGCACAAGACATTTCGACAATGGTAAAACAAGTCCAGCAAGACCTCCCGGCGTGCCGACACCCTGATAGTAGCCGTGCGTATCTCTTCTCAGGCCACGACTGGATGAGCACAGCGTACAGCAGCCAAACCCCAAGTTTCCAAGGGGGACGCCGCACACGACTCTATTTGGGACCAACACCATCAGCACTGGCCCCCCCTGCTATGTAGAAAAGAATCTCCAAGGAGCGCCCCCCTTATGCAATTTAATTAATTAATTAAGTTGTTATTATGAGAAAATTAAAACCAATGTTGGGCCTTGCTGGAGGAGTTTTATTTAAAGTCGAACTGTCAAGGGGTCCCCATCCACCCATCGTGTAAGGAACGCAAAATCAAGGAACATAATGCCGGTTTATCGGCGCCTAAGGTGGCATGAGTGGAACAAAACATCGAGCAAAAGGCTAAGCCTTCCACCCATGCCCAGTATATAGGTGTGTTAATAATAATAATAGATATTGTGATATTCCAACAACAAGTTCCCTCCTGGAACGATCTTCATCTTCACCTGCAACTAACAACGCTATAAGAGGGGCTGAGCAAGCGGGTAACATAGCCAAACAGTGGTTTTGCTAGGAAGGTGTCAAGGTTAGAGGTTTCATGGCAACAAGGAGAGGCTGACATAAAAGATGGGTAGCGCGACATGTAACGATAGCATCGAGACAACTAAGCATGGCAATGGTAGTAAAGGTATCCAAGGGTATGATCATCTTGCCTGGGATTCCACAAGGAAGAAGAACGGGTCCATGAAGAAGACAAATCCTCACAACTCCGGAACGATACCGAAGCTAACAAGAGAAGCAACCGGAAAGAAGCAAACAACACGGTAAACACACGATCATAAGCATGTCATAATGCACAAGCAAGCATGATGCATGTCATGTTTTAAATATGCATGGCATGGCAGAGTGCACAAACAACACTACAAGTTAAGTGGAGCTCAATATGCAACGAGTTGCATATTGACGAAACACCACATTTATTTATTTAGTTGACTCTCGTTTATTTACAAGACAAGGTTAAATGTTGGTTAACATGGCAAGAGGTGAAGCAAAAACAAACTACCTATTTAGGCACTTTAAATGAGGCCGGAAATAACAACAACAATTCCGGGAAAAACCCCATATGCATGTTTAGCAATTTTAAGCAACAACAATTCACACATTTTAATGTTGTTAACATGATGCGGATGACATGATCAAGTTTATGCAATTTTTAGTAAAAGTTAACATGAAAAGATATGAAGTATTGTCACCGTGGTGAAAGGAAAGAGTGCCACGGCAACGATCCAAAAATGATGCAACGGCAACATCTTGGTTTCGGTAACTCGTCGAGAGACCGGTGCAAAAGAAAGGTGGCGTGAGCGAGTCGAACAAGATGAAAGGTGGGGTGATCCCGTCACCGGGTTCCCACGAGTTGGCGACGAGGCAACCGAGGAGCATGACAAAAGTCGAAACGGGCACGGTGCACACAAGGGAAACATCTCATACAACCACAACAAGGATTCATCCACGGGCATAGTCTCGGGGTTATACCTTCGGAACGTTCATTCTCGAAGCGGTTCGAGTCGTCGAGGGACGTAGTGGAAGTAGTCGTCGCGACGGTAGTCGTACATGCACGTAGTGGGAAGTAGTTGTTCCGTTCGTAGTCGTTCACGTTTCCGAAGAGGTACTTGTCGCGGCATCGGACGTCTTCGGGGCGACGATAGTGGTACACGGTTCGTCGGCGACGGTAGTGGTACCCGTTCGACGAGGTACTTGGTCTTGTGAAGAGGTACTCGTTCATGTAGTAGTCGTACACGTGTCATAGTCGAACTTGATGGATCCGAGGTCTCCGAGCGTCGTGGTACTTGGGGTCTTCAAAAACAGCGGCCGTCGAGGTACTTGAGGTCTTGGCGATGACAAAAGGCGAAAAGGTCGTGGGAATGCTCAAATCGGTGGTGGTCTTGGTCTCGCGGCGAGCAACAGCACTGGAAGTGCACATGATCCCGAGGTCATCGGGGCCAAACAGAGGGCCTTGGCGTTCTAGGTGGATGAAGACCATGGTGTGAGGTGGTGGCTTGGGGTCGAACGCCCGAGGCGAGGTGGCGCGCCGGCGACGCTCGCGTGGGGAAGATGGAAGCAGCAACCAAGGCAGCTTGCTCGAGACGCTGGAGTTGAAGAGGTGGCGCAGGAAGGCGAGGCTGGCATAGGAGCTTGGGGCTGGAGGTCCCGCAGAGCCACGGGACGGCAAGGACGAGGGAGCTCCTCTCCCTGGAGCGAGGAAGAGAGGCACGTGGCGTCGCGCGGCTGCTGGCTCCGGCGAGCCAGGCGACGCGGCTGGCGGCGCGCTGGAGATGGAGGGTGGCTGGCGCGAGGTGGTGGAGATGGAGGGTGGCCGGCGCGAGGGGATCGGGGTTGGGATGGAGGCGAGCCAGAGAGGGGGTCGAGCGAGATGGAGAGGTGCGACGGACAGGGGGAGATTGAGAGGATGGGGTCGGGGAGCGATGGGAGGAGCGGTTCTGGCCTCTGGCGGCGCAGGAGGGAGACGGACGAGGGGGTCGGGGGGAGAAACTCGGTCGAGCGGGCTAGGGTTAGGGGAGCGCGACTGGACCAGGAAGCGATGGGCCCTAGGGAGGCCTGGAGGCTGATGGCCATAGGGAGGCCTGGGCCGCGGGGAGGAATGGCCTTGGGCCAAAGGAGGCCCAGATGGCCTATCTCTCTCTGCTTGTTTATTTCTTTAGCAGAAAAAAATAGAGAGAGTTCAAAATTATTAAGAAAAGAGGCCATGAACAGGAAATAAATGATGGAACATTTTTGTAAGGCTTTAAGGAATATTACCAACCCAACAAATGTGGTTCCAACAAAATAGGGAAGTGCAAACCAAAAATATTTAGCTTGCCTTAAAGGAGTTTGAAAGGAGTCTAGACTTTAGGAGGAGCCTCGATAAAAGGGAAAGGAAAAGTTGGCAAGGTAGGAGGGGAACTTGAAGCAAAAAGGGGCATGGGAAAAAATATGCAAGTGTTTTGCGGTTAATTCCAAACAATGGAATATTTTAATAATAGCTCCAAAATACTAGGAGGATATGTTATAAAGAGAAGTCACTCTTCCCTCGAGTTAAATGTACCGAAGGTCCACACAATTTATTTAAGTTGAGATGCAAAAGATTAACGACATGATGGCATGGTGACATGATGCAATGCAAAATAAATAACACAAGCACAAATGAAACACACGGAAGAACCCGGAACATCTGGAATCTTCTGGGACGTCGGTATTCGGGCGTTACACATAGAGTCATATTTTGTTCTAGCTTCGAGTTGTAATCTTTGAGTTGTAAGTAAATAAAAGTGTGGTGATCTTCATTATTAGAGCATTGTCCCGTGTGAGAAAGGCCAAAAAAAGAGATGGCCCAAAAAAAAGAGAGGAGGGCTAAAAAAAAAGCCCCCTCCAAAAAAATGAGAGAAAAGAGAGAAGGGACAATGCTACTATCCTTTTCCTCACCTGTGCTTCAAAGTAGCACCATAATCTTCATGATAGAGAGTCTCTTGTTTTGTCACTTTCATATACTAGTGGGAATTTTCATTATAAAACTTGGCTTGTATATTCCGATGATGGGCTTCCTCAAATGCCCTAGGTCTTCATGAGCAAGCAAGTTGGATGCACACCCACTTAGTTTCTTTTGATGAGCTTTTATACACTTATAGATCTAGTGCATCCGTTGCATGGCAATCCCTACTCACTCACATTGATATCTATTGATGGGCATCTCCATAGCCCATTAATACGCCTAGTTGATGTGAGACTATCTTCTTATTTTGTCTTCTCCACAACCACCGCTCTATTCCACCTATAGTGCTATATCCATGGCTCACACTCATGTATTCCGTGAAAGTTGAAAGGTTTGAAAAAAATTGAGTATGAAACAATTGCTTGGCTGAAACCGGGGTTGTGCATGATTTAAATATTTTGTGTGATGAAGAGGGAGCATAGCCAGACTATATGATTTTGTAGGGATAACTTTCTTTCGCCATGTTATTTTGAGAAGACATGATTGCTTTGTTAGTATGCTTGAAGTATTATATTCTTATGTCAATATAGACTTTTGTCTTGAATCTTTCGGATCTGAACATTCATGCCACATAAAGAGAATTACATTGAGAATTATGTTGGTTAGCATTCCACATCAAAAATTCTATGTTTATCATTTACCTACTCGAGGACGAGCAGGAATTAAGCTTGGCGATGCTTGATACGTCTCCAACGTATCTATAATTTTTGATTGTTCCATGCTATTATATATTCTGTTTTGGATGTTTAATGGGCTTTATTATACACTTTTATATTATTTTTGGGACTAACCTACTAACCCAAGGCCTAGTGCAAATTGTTGTTTTTGCCTATTCAAGTGTTCCGCAGAAAAGGGATATCAAACGGAGTCCAAACGGAATGAAACCTTCGGGAGAGTTATTTTTGGAACCGTATCTTCACAGAAGACTTGGAGTACACGAGAGGGGACGAGAGAGGTGGCCACGAGGGGGCAGGGCGCGCCCCCCACCCTCGTGGGCCCCCTCTTGCTCCCCCAGTGCCCTCCTTCCTCCAATATATATCCACGTACCCTAAAAACATCAAGGCAACAGAGAAAATCTTAATTCCACCGCTGCAACCTTCTGTTCCCATGAGATCCCATCTTGGGGCCTGTTCCGGAGCTCCGCCGGAGGGGGGATGGATCACGGAGTGCTTCTACATCAAACCATAGCCTCACCGATGAGTTGTGAGTAGTTTACCATAGACCTTCAGGTCCATAGTTATTAGCTAAATGGCTTCTTCTCTCTTTTTGGATCTCAATACAAAGTTCTCCTCGATCTTCAAGGAGATCTATTTGATGTAATCTTTTTGCGGTGTGTTTGTCGAGATCTGATGAATTGTGGGTTTATGATCAAGATTATCTATGAACAATATTTGATTCTTTTCTGAAATCTTTTATGTATGATTATAATATCCTTGCAAGTCTCTTCGAATTATTGGTTTGGTTTGGCCTACTAGATCTATAGTTCTTGCAATGGGAGAAGTGCTTGGCTTTGGGTTGAATCTTGCAGTGTCCTTTCCCAGTGACAGTAGGGTGAGTAAGGCACGTATTGTATTGTTGCCATCGAGGATAAAAAGATGGGGTTTATATCATATTGCTTGAGTTTATCCCTCTACATCATGTCATCTTGCTTAAGGCGTTACTCTGTCCTTATGAACTTAATAATCTAGATGCATGCTGGATAGCGGTTTATGTGTGGAGTAATAGTAGTAGATGCATACTCATTTTGGTCTACTTGTTACGGACGTGATGCCTATATATAATGATCATGCCTAAATATTCTCATAACTATGAGCTTTTCTATCAATTGCTCGACAGTAATTTGTTCATCCACTGTAGAATTCTGCTATCATGAGAGAAGCCACTAGTGAAACTTATGGCCCCCGGGTCTATCTTTATCATATTACTTTCCCGTCAACTAGCCAATTTCTGTTGCCGTTGCTTTATTTACTTTCTGCTCTTATACCAAAAATACCAAAAAATATTATCCTATCCTATCTATCAGATCTCACTTTCGTAAGTGAGCATGAAGGGATTGACAACCCCTTATCGCGTTGGCTGTGAAGTTCTTATTTGTTTGTGCAGGTGCGAGGGACTCACGCGTGGTCTCCTACTGGACTGATACCTTAGTTCTCAAAAACTGAGGAAAATACTTACGCTACTGTGCTGCATCACCCTTTCCTCTTCGAGGGAATACAACGCAAGCTCGAGAAGTAGTAGGGGCGCATGGGGCGGTGCAGGGTCGGGCAATGTGGCCAAAGTGCTGACAACGCGAGTAGCGCACGCCTCGACGACATTCGGAGCGGCGATGGTCAGGTTTGGGGCTGAGGCAGCGAGGGCACTCGACGACCTGTGGGGAAGCAGGGTCCCGGCAGGGCAAGGCCCGGTCTCGGTGGTGGCGTGACACATGACGGGGCGCGGCCAATTCGCAACATGAGCGCGAGCATGGGTGGCGACCCCAGCCACGGATGGTGACCCTGTCATCTCCGACCGAAGGCTCCTCGGGCTCCTCCACCTGATGGCACCCGATGGATCTCGGAGTGGGGGCGAGGTTGGGTGGCAGGCGGGGAAGGTGGCAGGGACGAGGCTAGGATAAAAGTCACGGGGCGGGGCGAGCTGGGCGAGCCGGCCGGATGGGTGTTGCGCCAGCGGAGCTCGCGGGTCCTTGCATGCCCGGAAGAGGGGGAGGGGGTGGCCATGGCTAGCACTGACGGAGGGCGTCGGAGCGGGCACAAGAAGGTGTACGCCGTGGCCAGAGTGGCCGCCGGCGGTGCTCGGGCGGTGCTACGAGCGGAGCGGAGTCAGACAAAGATGACTCACCCAACTTGATTGCATAATTTCACGTTTACATGGATTTAATTACATTTCCATAAAATCTACTCCGCGGGCTTATACATTTGTTTTTGGTCCCGTACAGAATTTTGGTTCATGTTTGGATGGTACCAATTTATTGGCAAGCCAATGCTTCTTTTCTCCTTCGAAAATGAGCGTTTTATTACTCAAAAGATTTAAGCATTACACCCGACCTCTGCATAACTAAGATGCACATAGTTAAATAAAATCTTCTCACACAAAATGAAAAAAAGACGAAATACAAATAGACTTGTAGAGTTTGTATAATGCCTAAAGCGTATGGGGGCCAATCCTGAGATCATGCTGCCGTCCATGTTGGGTAAAAGTGTCACTCGCCGTAGCCTCCAATCGTGTACACACCTCCGTAAATAGGTCTCGATTCTCCACACGTTGTTGAGACGACCATAAACGAAGAGTCCCCGTACATCTGTAGATAACCTGCATCAGAGAATTACTTTTATCATGAAAAACCTTATCATTTCTACACAGTCAAAACGACCAAATAACAGCAAGCGCTCCCACCCTGAGAAGAATTCTAAATCTGTGATCCAAGCCAATGCTTCTTTGGCCATCTTAGTTTATTTTTTTGTCAATGTCGTTCAATTCATGCGCAAGCAAAAATTCCACCAACATTTTGGCTATCCAGCTATATTTTGTACGTACCCTATAAAACACTGTATTTAGTGGGGCATACCTGGGCTAAAACAAAACATACCCTAATTACACGGATGCAAAATAAATCCGTTGGGGGGAATAATGAGACGTCAGGGCTCTGCAGCGGCAAGAGGGCGGCGTACAAGAAGGGACGGACGGATGTACCCAGCCAGTGATGCGATGCTGATGGCGTGCCGGGAAATCTCGAGACACAGGGGGGTCGATCGGACGGTACTGTACTGCTGTGGCCGAGATACGTACTGCACACGCAATGACGCAGCGCAGTTGGCAGCAGTAGCAGTACTCCGGAGTAGTATCGTTTGTTGAGCCGCTCTGTTCGTGCGTGCGTGCGTATGTACGTACCACGCGTGGTCTCTATCGCTTGCGCGTACAGGGGCGTGACATTACGCATCACGAGTCAGAGCTGCATGGTTGGACATATGGTCGCTAGGGCACGTACACGCACAATTATTTCGTCGTCCTCCAATCTCTGGGCAATAATTAGATACCGGTGCACACCTTTGTCCCTTGTGTAATGCGATGCTGTCACTTTGGACACCATCATCCACGTGGTTCCCCCAACTTAACACATGACCAGTGGAGTAGACGGTCAATCCATCGACGGTTCGTGCGCGTCACATCCTTCTCTGAAAGTTAGACATTGTGATTAATTTCTTGGAATGCAAGCATTCAGTGACAAGAAAGTTAACGAGACATGACTCCAGCCACTCCATTTTCAAACCGATGGCACGTCTGCTGATTGGTCTCTATTGCTTTGATGGATAATTTTATTCGGACTAGGACTTGGGGTTGGCTAGGCACGGAGTAGTAGAAGCGTCCGGTGATGCATCGAAAGCAACAAGGCTTGAAAGCCTCCATTCTCGGGAGCAGAAATCTTATTATGATCAGCGTGAATCACTCCTAGTGTGTCAGGTTTTAGAGCATCCACAACGTTGGTACATATCCGGCTGTCAGGAGATTTGGCACCAGCCTCTCTAGCAGAAGGAAAATCATGAGTTATCTTTGTTCGCGTCCCTCATGGGCGACGTCCGAGGAACCGTAGCCTCCACAGAGCGGCCGCCTCCTACACCCTCCCCCCCTGCCGCCGCCAGAAGGTGCCGCCGGGCTAAGCCCGGTGCGCGTCGGCGGCGGCAGGGCCCCTCTCTTCCTCCCAGCGTATGGCTGAAGCGCGAGATGCGGCGGCGCGGCGGAGGTGTGGCGTTCTTGCGGGGCGGACGCGGCGGCCAGGCGGCGGCACGGGCAGGCGGCCAAGCCGCGGGCGGATGCGTGTGGGGCTGGCTTCGGGGAGGCGGCGCGGGCATGGATCCAGCTCGGATCTGGTCGTGAGGGCGCCGCCTCGGCCTCCCCGGGCCAGCAGGTCTTGGTAGCGGCTTCTCCTTGCTAGGATCTGCCAGCGGCGGCCTGGATCATCCTGATCCCGGCAGCGATGGCGGCGGCCCGTGCACGAGAGATGGAGGTTCTTCAAAATGATCTGGGTGAGAACCTGCCATCGGCTATTGCCAAGGCCGGCGGTGGCGGCGTTGTATACACCGTTTCCTTCCTGAAGTCATCGTCCTGGAGAAGTTCAAGGCCACTCTCTGCTACCTCCAGGGAAAACCCTAAACCAGTAGGTCGGATGACGGCGACTCTCTGGTGTCGTTTCCCCCTTGGGGGCGTCATTTTTAAAGGTGCACACGGGCTCGAGGGACCGGAGGTAGGCTTCTTTGGTGGAGTGGTGCTTTATCTTATACATTGACGGCGATGGATCTCGGCGGCTTGGCGCCGTGGAGACTCGGCATCCGATGCGCGAAGATGGCCTCGCGCAGGAGGAGGATGATGTCTGGCCTCATGGTGGCGTCGGTGGCTAAGAGTCTTGGCAAGGTCGGTGCGTTAGTTTGCTCTAAAGATGATTGTTGGAAGATGGCAGCGATGTCACATGAGAGAGCGTCAGACCGGTTTGTGCCCCAGACCCAGTATGTGGCTTGGTTGGCCCCTCTAGCTTTAGATGTTAGGCATTTGTGCGATGTCTGTTTGATATTAGGCTCGGACTATCGGCACCACTTCATCATGTGGATAGGAGTAGCGATAAATGTTGCTAAGATGGCGTCTTCGGACTACCTGATGTACAACCTTGTAAGGTCTATATGAATAATAAATAAAATGGTTGCATGCATCGCCCTGATGCAGAGGCCGGGGGTATTTCTCCTTTTCAAGAAAAATAACCATACCTTCATATTCCAGTACTTAAATCCATGCATGTTCATTATATAGTGCAAATTCGTTATGAATTTAACGATACAGAGTAAACGGCAATTTACTACATGCTAAAATAGAATTCAACAGTTCACATAGATAGAAAATACATGAATGAATCAATTACCTCGGTTGTTGTGATCATTGATCACCTTCTTCATGCGAACCATTCACATCCTGCAACATGATCCACGACTCCTCTCTCTCTCTCTCTCTCTCTCTCTCTCTCTCTCTCAATACCTTGGATTGTGGTCGCTTTTTTAAGCTCCCATTTTGCAACCTTCTTTCGCCTCCAATTATATTTTGTTCTTCTCCAAATTCAACCTCTCCTAGTAGAACTTCATATATTGCGTTGCACATCTAAGCGGCGGATTTTTTGCTTACCACATCATCACAATTGTTCGTATCCTTCTCCCACTTGTCCCCATGACCCACCCGTCTCTCTCCAACATGGTTACTTGTATGTCTACTCCCACCAGCTTCTTCCACTTCCATATCCAATCCAATTGATTGAGCGGAGCTATACCCATCATTTTTCTTCATCTTCTTCGTGTCGCTTTGAGTCTCCTCGAGGATGGTTTGCCACTTAGGTTTCCCATTCAATTTGAGCCAACAATGTGACATGGTGAATGCGTTCTTCCCGGCTTGATGGTACAAGGCCATCAAAGTTGCATGGGTTTGAACTCTGCTTTGGTTCCGGACACCAAATTATTTGAGAAACCAACAAATTTGCTCACATTCTCTACGATGCCGGATCATATATGTTGGTGAGAGCATGGGCCACAGTTGGTATTGACTGTGTGTGGCTTCACATGGTGTTTTTTCTCATGATAAAGCTTGTGATTTTTCCCAATATTTCTCATCTTTTTGCTCGGTTCCACATATCAGATCGATGGTAGTGTTCAATCGACTTTCACACAACAAAATATCTTCAAATCTATGAATGTGGGACGCCTCGGCTTCACTACCTTCCTTTTAGTGCATGTCATTTTCCCAACTTCAAACACCGAGGAATTGGTATCCCCCATGTTAAATTGCAAAGGCTCTTCACAAGGATTTATCATGTTATGCCATATTTGTTCCTATAATATGCATTGCAACTTAATTATTGTCTTACAAGTTTGATCTAATGGTATGTGCAACAAATGAATCTACAAACAAATAATTGAAAGGGACACAAATTGTACAAAGTCTTGTTTGGACATTTCGTCGAACATCACGCTAGCATGCCCGAAGCCGGCATTGCATGACGCCGCCTGATGCCTTTGGAGTTGCGGCAAGTCGGCTATCATGGATGCGTCGGGGACGTTTCCGGAAACCTCAAATCCTGGATGCCCTTCCACTGAGAGGGCAAATTGAAGTTAGGCTCGACCGCCAAATTCTTTATCCCCGTGGCCACGAGAGACGGATTGGTCTGTGTTGACACACCGCTCAAGCCAAAATCCCAGTCTTCATCACATGCCATTTCCGCAATTGTCTGTGCTGCGACTACCTTATCCGCCGACTCAGCTCACGCTGCCTTAGGGATTGCTGGGAAAGTTCTCCGCCTTACAAGGAACCGCCAGGCCGAGGGGCCGGACCAATTCTGCCAAGGCATCATCTGTGCCGATGGTGGCAGACAGGGTTGTAGGAGGATGACTGCACGGATGGAGAGCACGCGAGGGGGTGGGCGGCAGCGCAGAGGTGGGAAATGGAGGATGGAGGCGGAACAATGGGAGGTGTTCGATCAAAGTGATGGAATAGTCAAATTTGAGAGGACTTGGGATTGGTACGACTTGACACAGCCGACGTGGCGGGCGCATCTGGGTGCATATGGGCGCCCCCATATCCGCGGCATATACGGGCCGGGTATGAGGAGAGCCGGTCAACCCGGGCATTTGGGCCGGATTTACCAGGTCTGAAGGGGTGGCTGTTTTCTCTCTGGGAAGTGACCGAGCAGGCCGCCCGGGCGTTTCTGCGGATATGAGGGCTCCGGTTGTATATGTTCTCACACACCATAGTCTAGTTCATTCTTAGAAACACGATCATGTAATTACTTCTTTCCTTCCCTAAAAAATATCGATCCTCTCCTTCCACACGACCAAAAAATAGGAAACAACAAACTTCAATTTCAAAACATAAAATTGAAAAATGCGAAATCATTTCGAACTGAGAAGAAACACTCTCTATTTACCCTAGACTATGTGCGCATACATGACATTATTGCTTGGAATGGTAGACTAAAGTGCATTTTTTCATTTTGTAAAAGACACGCAAAGAGCAACTTATAATAGAATATTATCTAGGAAAACAATGGACTATAAAATGAAATGACAAAAAGATACAATACAAACACCAAAACATAATTACAACAAAAGTCATATTGGTCTTCTTTCTTCTATTGGACACTGTCTGTTGTAACTATAAAATTCACTGAATCAACAGTAATGGAAAGGGACACCTATCAACACACTCGCTATACTATGTTTTTAAGTCTGCAATAGTCAATCACCGCTAGAAAACGAGATCCAGTAACTATTGAAAGAATGTGAATTGGGGAATCACTACATGAAACGTCGGCTTGCAATTCTTCACCACCCACCAAGAGGATTGAACAAACAAGGCCTAACAACAAAACAACTTGACAGAAGAGGATAAAATTGTCCCACGAAATCCCGCAAACTACTTATCTTGATTGGCAAATGAACATCCAAGATCTAAATAAATCCAACATTCAAGCAAAACCTAACCTCACAGGCCCTTCTTTGGCATTAAATAGAATGTTCTCGAGGTAGAGAGAGGCCGGACCGACCTTATTCTAATGCATCATTGCCGAGACCACCTAACTCATCAATATACCAGGCGCTGACTCCCGTAGGAGTTGTTGTGATTCCCGCAAAAAGGAAGGGTGATATAGAGCTGCAACAAAGTATTTCCATCGGTTAGAAAACCAAGGTTATCAAGCTTCCAAGCTAACAAGATAAATAGCATTCGCACGCAAACAAGATACAAACTTGCACCCAACGTGGAAAGGGGGTTGTCGAGCCCCTTTTCTTGCTAGTTACAAGAGTAATAGCAAGTAAGAGAGATAGATAGTTGTAAAATTGCACGACAAATAAAAATAGCAAATTGTGTAGAAAATTTTATTAATGCGAATGACACGGGGTCATAGGTTTAGTAGTGACATCTCTCTCAAAAACAAGTAGCATGGTAAAAAAGTTATAGTTGGGCAATTGACCGAATTGTAATATCTATGACTATGATTATTTATGGCATAATCTCATACATGCATTACATCTATGATAAGTAGACCGTTAATCCAACTACATCTACAACTAATACTCCACCCCAAAGTTGTTATCCTGCATGCATCTCAAGGTATTAAGTTTGCAAGAAATAGGGTATCACAATAACCAAGATGACATAATGTACACATGAAGAAGTCAATCAGTATGATAAAACCCCATCTTTCTATCCTTAATTCAAGTAGTACAATACATGTCTTGCACTAGTACATCGAGGTGCTATACAAACGGTTTTTAACCCCTTTCCGCGACGACATTTGGAACCGTCACCTACTGAGTGTGGGCGATAGGGGGGTCCTTCCCACACGACCCAGAAACCATCGGGGATATGCCCTCCTGGCACACACGCTCGGCAAAATGAGGTCGTGTGCAATCGGCGAGTGACCAAATACGATTATACGTACATTAGTGCTAAAAAAGTTATACAGACGAAATCATTTTCGGTCGTCAGTACATCCTACATAGTCAGTCCCCGCTAAACGTTTCCGTTCGTATATACATCCCACACAGTCGCTCCAAGGAAAATATTTCTGTTCGTAGGTACATCACACACAATCTCCCCGTTAAATCGTTTGTGATAGCGTTTCCATTGCACACGGTATTAACAATTTTATCGTTTGCATTATTGAATGCATCACACACGGTGCGTAGAAAAAACTTATGATAGTCTGGCTTATTAGGGATGATAGACTACTCATATAAATAAAAAATTCCTTCTTTTTCGGGAGCCCATTCAAACAGAACTTCAAAGTTAAGCGTGATCAGCTTGGAGTAGTTTCAAGATGGGTGATCGGCCGGGAAGTTCCTCCCGGATGCGCACGAGTGAGGACAAAGTGCGCAGAAAAGACTAGTATTGATCTTTGAGGCCAGTCTAGATCCCGCCAGGAGTAACGACCACCGACGGGTGTGTTCGGGGAGTTACAAAACTGTGTGGCAAAGGTTGTCCATCACACACAGTTTTTATGCGCTAAACGTTTGCGCCATGTGGCTTAACGCAAACAGTTTTCAAGAGGATGTCGTGTGTGATTGTTCATTAATCTAACAAGGGTTATTCCTAAAAACCGTGTGCGTTATTGAATGCATCACACGCGGTGTTTTCTCAATAACTGTTTGCAATAGAAAAACCCAATTAGCAGGCTAATTATCCTATTATTAATAATCCATTTATTAATCTAATTGACATTTCATATTAATGAAGAAAATATGCCCTAGAGGCAATAATAAAGATGTTATTTGTATTTCCTTATATCATGATAAATGTCTTTTATTCATGCTAGAATTGTATTAACCGGAAACTTAGTACATGTGTGAATCAATGTTGAGGATATCGCTTATCGTTATCATCTCGGTCAGCTGGGGATTAGAGATTAATCGGAAATCGACCGATTAATCAATTTTATCGGTCGACTATTAATCGACCATTTTTTCAGATCCCAAGTTCCCAACACTAAAATATGCTATATTCAACACCAAAACAATATCGGACAGAAGTGTTACCTTGAATCCTAGCCTTTGAATCCTGATATAATGACAAACAAAATAAAAAATATTACATATTGTGTAACAAGGTCCACAAAACACAAATAAACATAGTTCTTGAAAACCAAGTGTGACGAATAGGCCCAATTTATCGGTAGATTCCCGATAAATCGCTTGTCACAACGATAAATTGGCGAAAACGATAAATGATGAAGAAAAGGCATTATCTTATCGGTTGCCCCAAGAGTAGCGATAAATCGGACGATAAATCGTTGAATCGGAAGATTTCTTGAACAGTGGTGTGAATACATAGACAAAACAGTATGTCCCTAGTATGCCTCTATTAGACTAGCTCATTGATCAAAGATGGTTATGTTTCATAGCCATAGACATGAGTTGTCATTTGATCAATGAGATCACATCATTAGGAGAATGATGTGATGGACAAGACCCATCCGTTAGCTTAGCACTATGATCGTTTAGTTTTACTGCAATTGCTTCCTTCATGACTTATACATGTTCCTTTGACTATGAGATTATGCAACTCCCGAATACCGGAGGAACACTTTGTGTGCTATCAAACGTCACAACGTAACTGGGTGATTATAAAGATGCTCTACAGGTGTCTCTGAAATTGTTCGTGGTGTTGGCATAGATCAAGAATAGGATTTGTTACTTCGAGTGTCGGAGAGGTATCTCTGGGCCCTCTTGGTAATGCACATCATAATAAGCCGTGCAAGCAAATGACTAATGAGTTAGTCACGAGATGATGTATTACAGAACGAGTAAAGAGACTTGCCGGTAACGAGATTGAACTAGGTATTGAGATACCGACGATCGAATCTCGGGCAAGTAACATGCCGATGACAAAGGGAACAACGTATGTTGTTATGCGGTTCGACCGATAAAGATCTTCGTAGAATATGTAGGAGCCAATATGGGCATCCAGGTTTTGCTATTGGGTATTGACCAGAGAGATGTCTCGGTCATGTCTACATAGTTCTCAAACCCGTAGGGTCTGCATGCTTAAATGTTCGTTGACGATATAGTATTTAATGAGTTATGTATGTTGGTGACCGAATGTTATTCGGAGTGCCGGATGTGATCTTGGACATGACGAGGAACTCCGGAATGGTTCGGAGATAAAGATTGATATATGGGATAATAGTGTTTAACCTCCGGAAGGGTTCCGGAATTCATCGGAAGGGGTTCCGGATGTTTCCCGAAATGTTTGGGTACAAGAACACTTTATTTGGGCCAAAGGGGAAAGCCCACAAGGTTTTTGAAAAGTGCAAAAGGAAGTTTTGCGGAGTCCAGGGGCCGGACGTCAGGGTCCCTGGCGTCTGGGTCCGGACGCCGGGAACCCTGGCATCTGGCCTTGGAGTCCGAGAAGGACTCTTGCCTTTCGGGTGAAACCGACTTTGTGGAGGCTTTTACTCCAAGTTTCGACCCCAAGGCTCAACATATAAATAGAGGGGTAGGGCTAGCACCCAAGAGACATCAAGATACACCAAGTCGTGTGCCGGCAACCCCGACCCTCTAGTTTATCCTCCGTCTAGTTTCTGTAGTGCTTGGCGAAGCCCTGCAGAGATTGTTCTTCATCAACAATCGTCACCACGCCGTCGTGCTGCCGGAACTCATCTACTACTTCGCCCATCTTGCTGGATCAAGAAGGCGAGGACGTCATCGAGCTGAACGTGTGCTGAACACGGAGGTGCCGTATGTTCGGTACTAGATCGGGACGGGTCGTGAAGGTGTACGACTACATCAACCGCGTTGATAAACGCTTCCGCTTTCGGTCTACGAGGGTACGTAGACATACTCTCCCCTCTCGTTGCTATGCTTCTAGTAGATAGATCTTGCGTGATCGTAGGAAAATTTTGAAATACTACGTTCCCCAACAGTGGTATCAGATCCAGGTCTATGCGTAGATGATATGCACGAGTAGAACACAAATGAGTTGTGAGCGATAATAGTCATACTTCTTACCAACATGTCATACTTTGGTTCGACGGTATTGTGAGATGAAGCGGCCCGGACCGACATTACGTGTACGCTTACGTGAGACTGGTTTCACTGTTATGAGCACTCGTTGCTTAAAGGTGACTGGCGGGTGTCTGTCTCTCTCACTTTAGTTGAATCGAGTGTGGCTACGCCCGGTCCTTGTTAAGGTTAAAATACCACATACTTGACAAAAAATCGTTGTGGTTCTGTATGCGTAGGTAAGAACGGTTCTTGCTAAGCCCGTAATAGCCACGTAAAACTTGCAACAACAAAGTAGAGGGCGTCTAACTTATTTTTGCAGGGCATGTTGTGATGTGATATGGTCAAGACATGATGAGTTATACGTTAATGTATGAGATGATCATGTTTTGTAAAGTTATCGGCAACTAGCATGAGCCATATGGTTGTCGCTTTATTGTATGAAATGCAATCGCCATGTAATTGCTTTAATTTATCACTAAGCGGTAGGAATAGTCATGGAAGCAATAGTTGGTGAGACGACAACGATGCTACGATGGAGATCAAGGTGTCGCGCCGGTTACGATGGTGATCATGACGGTGCCTTGGAGATGGAGATCAAAGGCACAAGATGATGACGGCCATATCATATCACTTATATTGATTGCATGTGCTGTTTATCTTTTATGCATCTTATTTTGCTTAGATTGACGGTAGCATTATAAGATGATCCCTTACAAAATTTTCAAGGTACAAGTGTTCTCCCTGAGTATGCACCGTTGCGAAAGTTCGTCGTGCCGAGACACCACGTGATGATCGGGTGTGATAAGCTATACGTTCACATACAACGGGTGCAAGCCAGTTTTGCACACGCAGAATACTCGGGTTAAACTTGACGAGCCTAGCATATGCAGATATGGCCTCGGAACACTGAAGACCGAAAGGTTGAGTGTGAATCATATAGTAGATATGATCAACATAAGATGTTCACAATTGAAAACTACTCCATCTCACGTGATGATCGGACAAGGTTTAGTTGATATGGATCACGTGATCACTTAGATGATTAGAGGGATGTCAATCTAAGTGGGAGTTCTTAAGTAATATGATTAATTAAAATTTAATTTATCATGAACTTAGTACCTGATAGTATTTTGCATGTCTATGTTGTTGTAGATAGATGGCCCGTGTTGTTGTTCCGTTCAATTTTAATGCATTCCTAGAGAAAGCTAAGTTGAAAGATGATGGTAGAAACTACACGGACTGGGTTCGTAACTTGAGGATTATCCTCATTGCTGCACATAAGAATATGTCCTTGAAGCACTGCTAGGTGACAAGCCCCCTCCCGCTAATGTAGACGCTTTGAACATCTGGCAGACACGGTCTGATGACTACACGATAGTTCAGTGTGCCATGCTTTATGGGTTAGAACTGGGACTTCAACGACGTTTTGAACGTCATGGAGCATATGAGATGTTCCAGGAGTTGAAGTCAATATTTCAAGCAAATGCCCGAATTGAGAAATATGAGATTTCTAATAAGTTCTATAGCTGCAAGATGGAGGAGAATAGTTCTATCAGTGAACACTTGCTCAGAATGTCTGGATACTATAATCATATGACTCAACTTCGTTGCAAAGTTGATGAAGATAGTGTTATTGATAGAGTTCTTCAATCACCGCCACCAAGCTATAAAAGCTTCGTGGTGAACTAACATGCAAGGGATGCAGAAGATAATTCCCGAGCTCTTCGCTATGCTCAAAGCTGCGGAGGTAGAAATCAAAAAGGAGCATCAAGTGTTGATGGTTAACAAGACCACTTGTTTCAAGAAAAAAAGGCAAGTGGAAGAAGGGGAACTTCAAGAAGAATAGCAAGACAGTTTCTACTCCCACGAAGAAACCCAAGTCTGGAGCCAAGCCTGAAACGGAGTGCTTCTACTGCAAAGGGACTGGACACTGGAAGCGGAACTGCCCCAATTATTTGGCGGATAAGAAGGATGGCAAGGTGAACAAAGGTATATGTGATATACATGTTATTGATGTGTACCTTACTAAAGCTCGTAGTAACACCTGGGTATTTGATACCGGTTCGGTTGCTAATATTTGTAACTCGAAACAGGGGCTAAAGATTAAACGAAGATTGGCTAAGGACGAGGTGACGATGTGCGTGGGAAATGGTTCCAAAGTCGATGTGATCGCCTTCGGCACGCAACCTCTACATCTACCTTCGGGATTAGTTTTCGACCTAAATAATTGTTATTTGGTGCCAGCGTTAAGCATGAACATTATATCTGGATCTTGTTTATTGTGAGACGGTTATTCATTTAAATATGAGAATAATGGTTGTTATATTTATATGAATAATATCTTTTATGGTCATGCACCCTTGAAGAGTGGTCTATTCTTGTTGGATCTCGATCGTAGTGATACACATATTCATAATATTGAAGCCAAAAGATGTAAGGTTAATATTGATAGTGCAACTTATTTGTGGCACTGCCGTTTAGGTCATATTGGTGTAAAGCGCATGAAGAAACTCCATAGTGATGGACTTTTGGAATCACTTGGTGCTTGCGAACCATGCGTCATGGGCAAGATGAGTAAAACTCCGTTCTCCGAAACGATGGAGCGAGCAACAGATTTATTGGAAATCATACATACTGATGTATGTGGACCGATGAGTGTTGAAGCTCGCGACGGGTATCGTTATTTTCTGACCTTCACTGATGATTTAAGCAGATATGGGTATATCTACTTGATGAAACACAAGTCTGAAACATTTGAAAAGTTCAAAGAATTTCAGAGTGAAGTAGAGAATCATCGTAACAAGAAAATAAAGTTTCCACGATCTGATCGTGGAGGTGAATATTTTACGAGTTTGGTCTTCATTTGAAACAATGTGGAATAGTTTCACAACTCACGCCACCCGGAACACCACAACGTAATGGTGTGTCCGAATGTCGTAACCATACTTTATTAGACGGTCTATGATGTCTCTTACTGATTTACCACTATTGTTTTGGGGTTATGCTTTAGAGACGGTTGCATTCACGTTAAATAGGGCATCATCTAAATCCGTTGAGACAACGCCTTATGAACTGTGGTTTGGCAAGAAACCAGAGTTGTCGTTTCTTAAAGTTTGGGGCTGCGATGCTTATGTGAAAAAGCTTCAATCTGATAAGCTCGAACCCAAGTCGGAGAAATGTGTCTTCATAGGATACCCAAAGGAGACTGTTGGGTACACCTTCTATCACAGATCCGAAGGCAAGATATTTGTTGCTACAAATGGATCCTTTCTAGAGAAGGAGTTTCTCTCGAAAGAAGTGAGTGGGAGGAAAGTGGAACTTGATGAGGTAATTGTACCTTCTCCCGAATTGGAAAGTAGTACATCACATAAACTAGTTCCAGTGATTCCTACACCAATTAGTGAGGAATCTAATGATGATGATCATGAAACTTCGGATCAAGTTACTGCCGAACTTTGTAGATCAAACAAAGTACATTCCACACCAGAGTGGTACGACAACCCAGTTCTCGAAGTCATGTTACTAGACCATGATGACCTACGAACTATTAGGAAGCGATGATGAGCCCAGATTCCGCAAAATGGCTTGAGGCCATGAAATCTGAGATGGGATCCATGTATGAGAACAAAGTGTGGACTTTGGTTGACTTGCCCGATGATCGGCAAGCCATCGAAAATAAATGGATCTTCAAGAGGAAGACCGACGCTGACGGTAATGTTACTGTTTACAAAGCTCGACTTGTTGCAAAAGGTTTTCGACAAGTTCAAGGAGTTGACTACGATCAGACTTTCTCACCCTAAGCAATGCTTAAGCCGAATCATGTTAACTATTGCCGCATTTTATGATTATGAAATCTGGCAAATGGATGTCAAAACTGCATTCCTAAATGGATATCTCAAAGATGAGTTGTATATGATGCAACCAAAAGGTTTTGTCGATCCTAAAGGTGCTAACAAAGTATGCAAGCTCCAGCGATCCATCTATGGACTGGTGCAAGCATCTCGGAGTTGGAATATACGCTTTGATGAGGTGATCAAAGCATATGGTTTTATACATACTTTTGGAGAAGCATGTATTTACAAGAAAGTGAGTGGGAGCTATGTAGCATTTCTGATATTATATGTGGATGACATATTGTTGATTGGAAATGATATAGAATTTCTACATAGCATAAAAGGATACTTGAATAAGAATTTTTCAATGAAAGACCTCGGTGAAGCTGCTTACATATTAGGCATTAAGATCTATAGAGATAGATCAAGATGCTTAATTGGACTTTCACAAAGCACATACCTAGATAAAGTTTTGAAGAAGTTCAAAATGGATCAGTCAAAGAAAGGGTTCTTGCCTATGTTACAAGGTGTGAAGTTGAGTAAGACTCAATGCTCGACCACTGCAGAAGATAGAGAGAAAATGAAAGTCATTCCCTATGCCTCAGCCATAGAATCTATCATGTATGCAATGTTGTGTACCAGAAATGATGTGTGCCTTGCTATAAGTTTAGCGGGGAGGTACCAAAGTAATCCAGGAGTGGATCACTGGACATCGATCAAGAACATCCAGAAGTACCTGAAAAGGACTAAGGATATGTTTCTCGTGTATGGAGGTGACAAAGAGCTCGTCGTAAACGGTTACGTCGATTCAAGCTTTGACACTCATCCGGATGACTCTAAGTCAAAAACAGGATATGTATTTTTATTGAACGATGGAGCTGTCAGTTGGTGCAGTTCCAAGTAGAGCGTCGTGGCGGGATCTACGTGTGAAGCGGAATACATAGCAGATTTGGAAGCAGCAAATGAAGGAGTCTGGATGAAGGAGTTCATATCCGATCTAGGTGTAATACTTAGTGCATCGGGTCCAATGAAAATCTTTTGTGACAACACTGGAGCAATAGCCTTGGCGAAGGAATCCAGGTTTCACAAGAGAACAAAGCACATCAAAAGACGCTTCAATTCCATCCGCGATCAAGTCAAGGAGGGAGACATAGAAATTTGCAAGATACGTACGGATCTGAATGTTGCAGACCCGTTGACTAAGCCTCTTCCACGGGCAAAACATGATCAGCACCAAGATTCCATGGGTGTTAGAATCATTACTTTGTAATCTAGATTATTGACTCTAGTTCAAGTGGGAGACTGAAGGAAATATGCCCTAGAGGCAATAATAAAGATGTTATTTGTATTTCCTTATATCATGATAAATGTCTTTTATTCATGCTAGAATTGTATTAACCGGAAACTTAGTACATGTGTGAATACATAGACAAAACAGTATGTCCCTAGTATGCCTCTATTAGACTAGCTCGTTGATCAAAGATGGTTATGTTTCCTAGCCATAGACATGAGTTGTCATTTGATCAACGAGATCACATTATTAGGAGAATGATGTGATGGACAAGACCCATCTGTTACCTTAGCACTATGATCGTTTAGTTTTACTGCTATTGCTTCCTTCATGACTTATACATGTTCCTATTACTATGAGATTATGCAACTCCCGAATACCGGAGGAACACCTTGTGTGCTATCAAACGTCACAACATAATTGGGTGATTATAAAGATTCTCTACAGGTGTCTCTGAAAGTGTTCGTGGTGTTGGCATAGATCAAGAATAGGATTTGTCACTTCGAGTGTCGGAGAGGTATCTCTGGGCCCTCTCGGTAATGCACATCATAATAAGCCTTGCAAGAAAATGACTAATGAGTTAGTCACGAGATGATGTATTACGGAACGAGTAAAGAGACTTGCCGGTAACGAGATTGAACTAGGTATTGAGATACCGACGATCGAATCTCGGGCAAGTATTATACCGATGACAAAGGGAACAACGTATGTTGTTATGCGGTTCGACCGATAAAGATCTTCGTAGAATATGTAGGAGCCAATATGGGCATCCAGGTTCTACTATTGGTTATTGACCAGAGAGATGTCTCGGTCATTTCTACATAGTTCTCGAACCCATAGGGTCCGCACGCTTAAACGTTCGTTGATGATATAGTATTTAATGAGTTATGTATGTTGGTGACCGAATGTTATTCGGAGTCCCGGATGTGATCGCGGACATGATGAGGAACTCCGGAATGTTCCGGAGATAGAGATTGATATATGGGATAATAGTGTTTAACCTCCGGAAGGGTTCCGGAATTCACAGGAAGGGGTTCCGGATGTTTCCCGAAATGTTTGGGTACGAGAACACTTTAGTTGGGCCAAAGGGGAAAGCCCACAAGGTTTTTGGAAAGCGCAAAAGGAAGTTTTGCGGAGTCCAGGGGACAGACGCCAGGGTCCCTGGCGCCTGGGTCCAGACGCCGGGAACCCTGGCATCTGGCCCTGGAGTCCGAGAAGGACTCGTGCCTTTCGGGTGAAACCGACTTTGTGGAGGCTTTTACTCCAAGTTTCGACTCCAAGGCTCAACATATAAATAGAGGGGTAGGGCTAGCACCCAAGAGACATCAAGATACACCAAGCCGTGTGCCGGCAACCCTGACCCTCTAGTTTATCCTCTGTCTAGTTTCTGTAGTGCTTGTCGAAGCCCTGTAGAGATTGTTCTTCATCAACAGCCGTCACCACATCGTCGTGCTGCCGGAACTCATCTACTACTTCGCCCATCTTGCTGGATCAAGAAGGCGAGGGCGTCATCAAGCTGAACATGTGCTGAACGCGGAGGTGCCGTATGTTCGGTACTAGATCGGGACGGATCGTGAAGGTGTACGACTACATCAACCACGTTGATAAACGCTTCCGCTTTCGGTCTACGAGGGTACGTAGACATAGTCTCCCCTCTCGTTGCTATGCTTCTAGTAGATAGATCTTGCGTGATCGTAGGAAAATTTTGAAATACTACGTTCCCCAACATTAAGCACACAATATATTTCATTTTCATAATTAAAATACATCAGAGTACAACATCATATAGCTTCAGCACTCAGCTACGCCATTACACAATTGCACCAGCACGAAGTTTCACATGCAATATCTATAACCTTTCAAAATTAGCAACATAGACAGTACATAGACAAATGTATCTCATCTGGAAAACTGCTGAAGCAGAAGGCGAATATTGAGTCTTCATTGATGTTGAAGGTCTTTGCAACTTTAGGCCAGTGCATGTGGATGACTGACCGTCCATCCTTCTGTAACATCCCAAATTTTCAATTTGGAATGTTATAAATAGATCATATTTGCATTGCATGTTTTTGCATTTTGTTCGTGGAGTTCCTCGAAATTCTAAGCAACTCAAGGACCTACGGAGAGAGTTGGGGATTTTACCGTTTTCGTATTTGAGTTCGCTCGAATACCGGTACGAGGACAGTGTGATTCTAATTATTTTTCTCACCTAAAAATATTTCTAAATAAAATAAATGAGCGGAGATAATATGACTTCTCCAAAATAACAGAAATATTGGAGGAAAAATATTAAAATCACTTTTGGAATTTTTCTGGATTTATTTTCGGATTTATTTGCATAGGAAAAATATGCATTTTTTAAAATTGCATTTAGGTCCGGGAAAAATGTTCACTTTGTCCTAAATATTATTAGAGGACGGTGAAAATTTATTTCTGGAATTTTGGAGTCCGTTTGGTATTTCTTTCGTTAGTTTTTCTGCGCCAGAACTCTTTAAAAAAACAGAAACCGACTAGGACTATTAAGGACCAGGACTCTCGGCTTTAAATAGCACCAGAGTCGGCCCGTTTCGCCAGCCCAGCGCCCCGTCGCCCGAACCCTAGCGCCCCGCCGCCCGTGCCAGCCGCCGCCGCCGCCCGCTCGCCCGCCGCCGCCGCCGCCAGCCCGCGCCGCCGTCGCCGCCCGCTCGCCCCGCCGCCGCCGCCGCCGAACCCCGCCGCCGCCGCCGCCGCCGAACCCCGCCGCCACGCACCGCCGCAGCCCGCCGCCGGAGCCACCGCCGCACCGCCACCGCACCGCCGCCCCGCCATCGGAGTACCCGCCGCCCGCCGCCGGAGTCGCCGGAGTTCGTCGAGGTAGTATTTTTTAGAAAACCGATCGGTGTAGAAATAAACCAGTAGATTCGTTTTTTTAGATTCGATCGGTTCGGTTTTTCTTTATTTTTTTTCCGCCGGTTTAGTTAAATAGCGGACGTTCGTCCGTACGTTCGTTTTAACGAACGGTTTTCGTTAGTTAACCGCAGACAGCGAACGTTCGTTCGTTAGCCTGTTCGTCGTTTTTCTTTTTCGGGGTATTTATCCGCGATTTTTCCGATCGCGATTTCTGCCCTGATCTTGTTTTTCGTTTTTCTTTTCGCTCGAGAGTCGGAATCAGGTGATTCAAAATCCCAGATCTTCGTCTCGAAGCCCTCTTTACGTTAGATCAACTTGAACAAATTTTTGGCTACTGTAAAATTTGACTTTAGGCCAACTAGTAATTCGGAGTTCGATTCTTTTGCAGTTTGAGTTTCGTTGCTTCTTTCGAGTTGATTCTTTTTGCATACCAGAGTTCTTAAGTTGAACTTTCCGGTTAGATCTCTTATTTGAGTTTTACCCATGCATTAGTTAAGTACTTATTGTATGCTTGTTTGTTTGATTGCGATAGAGTACCCGGAGTGCGCCGCTTGCTACTTTGAGTCTCTAGGTTTTGCGGATCATCAGCAAGGCAAGTAACACTTTGATCATGCTTTCCAATTACCCAGTTTTCATTGCATTAGACAAACCCTCACACATTGCATGAGTAGGATCAATTAACTTGTGGGATTGGGAAGTAGATTGAGGTAGTACCTATTACCTGCATTACATTCAAACCCTTGGGAGTTACTTCTACGTTTGCTGTTAGGACATGCTATGCTCGTAGACGTGGTTTGGGTTTGAGTGAAATCCATGACAGATGTGAGTTGTTAATTAATGGTTCAACTTAAGGTGGCAACATTAATACACATCTGGGTGGATTGAGGCATCTGGGTATTCCAGGATTGCCTGTTTTTCTTTTGGACCGCCACCCAGGCTCAAAGGGATCATGAGATTTTTAATGCTAGAAACTTCCGTGTGCAGCCACATGCCAATATGGGCTCTCGCATAGTTGAGTAAGACCTTTCCATGATGGGCTAGCAGATGTAGTTGGGTTTTGTAGGTGTACCGGCCGATCTATCTGGTTAAGGGGACCTCTTCGGAAAGACTGTGTCTCGGTCATCCGTTTCTCAAACACCATGCAGTGCGAGAAACCAAACGGAGGCGATCGAGTCTTGTGGGGAAAGTGCACAAACCTCTGCAGAGTGTACAAACTGATCATGATTAACCGTGTCCCCGGTTATGGACATCTTGAGTATCTGGTACTTGGATTATCCTGTGCATCTCAACATGTTACTTTACTTTAATTTTGTTGGGTTTAATGATTACTTTTAATTGGGGTTGAGAGGATGTCTATCTTCTCAACGATGTTTCAACTACCATGATAGTTAATTAAAATACATTCCTTTGAAGTAGGGAAAAATTGGCTTTACGCAAAAACTTAACCATAGAGCTTTCCACCAGCCATATTGCATATAGTATAGCTTTACTTTCATTGCATCTCTTGTGTTACCTTGCCAGCATATTCCATGTGCTGACCCGTTTTCGGGCTGCAACGTTTCATGTTGCAGACTTTTCAGACGACAAGTAAGATGCCCCTTTTAGGTCGTGGTTCTATACTCAGTGATGCCGCTGGAGTTGATGGACTCACTTATCTTCCAAGCCTTCCGCTGTTACCGTGTTAGATGGCCTTCAGCCATGATTTATGTAATAAATTCATCGTTGGACTATCGATGTAATAAGTGTGTGATTGCTACTCTGTTATAAATCCTTCAAGTACCATGCGTGTCAGCATTACTGATCCAGGGATGACACTGATGCATGGAGATCAGACTGTTTGAGGTCTGGTCGCTACAAGATGGTATTAGAGCACACGCTGACTGTAGGACACGACCACTAAGACAAGCCCTAGAACACTATCCACTCTTTTCTCTTCTGACTCCTCATCTTTTCTACTCTTTAGGATGGTGGAAGCAAAGCACAAGTTCATGCAACCGGATGATGATACACCCTTTGGACGACACCTGAAGGAAGTCACCAGATATCTACACATTGGATTACCAAGTTTCACTGGAACCTACAATGCCACTCTACCTGAGGAGGAGCGTTGCTTGATTCAAGCTCAAGTTCCAGTAAGGACGTTCGCACCCGTCACCTCACTCATAGCATTTTCCTTTAATGCACCTACATGGAGCCTAGGAAGGAGTATGGCAGCCCACATTGCTATGGGAAGGATTGGAGAAGTCTACTGGCAGGAGTTAAAGGACACCATCTACCAGATTTGCGGACGCCGAGATGAGAATTAGGATATGATCAGCACTCGGAAGGGTATATCCATTGCCGCATTCATCCAGGAGTTGAACCACCACATTCATCGCCAGGAGCACCAGATGTGTGCTGGGATGATAGATTTGAAGAAGGCCTTAAATAGGAATTTGGAGCTAGAGGAAGAACTCAAGTCTACACGCGACGGATATGAGGAGGAGATAAAGATACTTGTGGAGAAGAATGATGATTTGACCCGAAAGTTAGGGATACTCATGGGAGAAGAAGACGAGGAAGAAGAACCCAAGGAGATTCCACCGGAAGACTATATCATTATAGATGACACGGATTCGGAAGCTGAGGATAGCAAGGATGAAGATTATGAAGATGAAGCTGGAGCAGATATTATGGAATCCTCTACCGACCAATATTTTTAGATGACCACCCTGTGACTAGTAGTATACCTCCAGATATTAGATTAGAGCACTTTTGTAAACGATCGTTAGATTTGTAAGACCTTGTTTGAAATTGATTGGTGTGATATGATTGTGTGTTTGTCTCATGTGCATATGGGTAGTGATTTTCCCTTAGACCTCTTTTCTATTCTAATCTCTTCCCTCTACACCCATCAGATGCCTCCAAGACGTGAATTCGAGTTTCCCCCTGAGCTCACTCAGTTGATCCAGCATCAGAACACCCTGATGCAACTTCTTGTCCAGAACACCCAGAACAATCACAACAACAACAACAACAACCCTCCACCACCACCACCTGTGGACAACCTGACACGTTTCTTAAGGTTACAACCACCCGTGTTTGCTAGCAGCATCAAACCAATTGTGGCTGATGACTGGCTACGCAAGATTGGAAGGGATTTGACCGCCGCCAATTGCTCGGATGCTGAGAAGGTGCGATTTGCCGCACACCAGTTGTCTGGACCAGCCGCAGCATGGTGGGAGAACTACACAGCCACTTACCCCGTAGCCAATGTGACTTGGGATCAGTTTCAGCAAGCTTTTCGTACTGCCCATGTCTCGACTGGAGCAATGAGTATGAAGAAGCAGGAGTTTCGCAATTTGTGCCAAGGAAACCATACTGTGGCCCAGTACGTGGATGAGTTTAGTACCCTATCTCGTTATGCCCCAGATGATGTGGCCACAAATGCCAAAAAGCAGGAGGGATTTATGGAAGGGCCGAATGATGAGATGAGTGTACAGCTGATGGTGGCAACTTTCAATAACTATCAGGAGTTGGTTGACCGAGCCCTGATGATTGAAAGGAAGCATCAACAGATTGAGAGTCGCAAGAGGAAGTATGGGCAAGGAAAGTATAACTCTGGAGCTCAGCAGAAGCCTCGCTTTACCCCTAAAGCAGTAGGACAGTTTCAGCATACCCATGGAGGAAGTAGCTCACACAACCACAATGGCACCAAAAATGGCAATGGTAATGGGAATGGAGCCAATGGAAACCAGAACCGCCCTGCACCGTCCACACCCACCAAGAGGGATCTTAGCCATGTCACTTGTTACAAGTGTGGAAATACTGGACATTATGCCAATGAATGCCCAGAAGTTAAGAATGGGAACGGCAATGGAAGCACCGGGAAGAAGCCCAATCCGTTCAACAAAGGACAAGTGAACCACGTGACCGTGGAGGAGGTAGAAGAGCAACCAGATGCTGTTGTCGGTAAGTTTTTGGTTAAGACATTTACCGCAATAGTTCTTTTCGATACTGGTGCATCGCATTCATATATTTCAAGGGGATTCGTAAATAGACATAGGATGTCCACCCGAGTTCTTAAGACCCCCATGTTAGTAAGTTCACCTAGAGCAGATTATATGGCACACCAAGGATGTTTTCAGACACCATACTTTCCCCTCTGACCTAATAGTTCTGGAGTCACAAGGATTGGATGTGATATTAGGTATGGATTGCCTATCGAAGTATGGAGGTAACATTGACTGTGCCAGTAAGTCTATTTTGCTCACCACCCCGGAGGGAAAAAGGATTAAGTATGTATCTAGGCATTCGCCTACAAGGACCGAAGTAAATTCTCTCACGGGAGTTGTTCAGGAGGAAGTGCCAGTAGTGAAGGATTATCCGGATGTGTTTCCAGAGGAGTTACCTGACATGCCACCGGATAGGGATATAGAGTTTTTGATTGAACTTTTGCCAGGCACCGGGCCAATTTCTATGAGACCATATAGGATGCCCGCAAAGGATTTGGAGGAAATTAAGAAGCAGATCAAGGAGTTACTGGATAAAAGATTCATACGCCCAAGTTCTTCGCCTTGGGGTTCGCCAGTACTTCTAGTGGAGAAGAAGGATGGATCGTTAAGAATGGTTGTTGATTACCGTGGATTGAATGAAGTAACGATCAAGAACAAGTACCCATTGCCAATGATCAATGATCTGTTCGATAGATTGCAAGGAGCTAAGGTGTTTTCTAAGATCGATCTACGATCAGGGTACCATCAATTGAATATTCGAGAGCAAGATATCCCTAAGACGGCCTTTACCACTAGGTATGGGTTGTATGAGTATACCGTTATGTCGTTTGGTCTGACAAACGCACCGGCCTACTTTATGAACCTGATGAACAAAGTGTTTATGGAGTATTTGGATAAGTTCGTCGTAGTGTTCATAGATGATATTTTGATCTTCTCGAAGGATGAAGAGGAGCATGAAGAGCATTTGCGTTTGGTATTGGAGAAGCTCAGAGAACATCAGTTATATGCCAAGTTTAGCAAATGCGAGTTTTGGTTGAAGGAAGTCGGATTCCTCGGACATGTTATATCCGGAGAAGGAATAGCAGTAGATCCCGCCAAGGTGGAGACTGTGACCAATTGGGAAGCACCGATGACCGTTGGAGAGATCCAGAGTTTTCTTGGACTCGCAGGATACTACCGGAGATTTATCGAGAATTTCTCGAAGATTGCCAAGCCAATGACGGAGTTGTTGAAGAAGGAAAACAAGTTCAGTTGGACCGAAGAATGTGAGACTAGTTTCCAGGAGTTGAAGAAAAGGTTGGTCTCATCCCATGTGTTGATTTTGCCAGATCAACATAAGGATTATGATGTGTACTGCGACGCTTCACGTCGAGGACTTGGAGCAGTTCTTATGCAGGAAGGAAGAGTTGTTTCGTATTCTTCACGTCAACTAAAACCTCATGAGATGAACTATGCCACCCACGATTTGGAGTTAGCAGCCATAGTGCATGCATTGAAGACATGGAGACATTTTCTTATTGGAAACCATTGTGAAGTATATACTGATCATAAGAGTTTGAAGTATATATTCACTCAGAAGGAGCTGAATCTTAGGCAAAGGAGATGGGTGGAACTCATTAAGGACTATGACATGAGATTGCATTATCATCCCGGAAAGGCTAACGTAGTAGCTGATGCGCTAAGCCGTAAGAATCATGTCAATACCCTAATGATGGAGGAGATTCCAAAGGAGTTAGCCGAGGACCTACGAGAACTACGTGTGGAGATAGTTCCGAGAGGCTACGTAGCAACACTAGAAATCCAGTCTACCTTGATGGATAAAATCAGAGAAGCTCACAAGGCTGACAAGGAGGTTGTCGCTATAAAGGAGAGGATGAGCGAAGGAAAAGCTAAAGGTTTTCGTGAGGATGAACACGACACCTTATGGTTTGAGGATCGAATCTATGTGCCCAATGACCCGGAGATCAGGAAGTTGATTTTACAGGAGGCCCATGATTCAACATACTCGGTTCACCCAGGAAATACTAAGATGTATTTGGATTTGAAGGATATTTTCTGGTGGACCGGTATGAAGAAGGATATTGCGGAGTATGTAGCAGTTTGTGATGTATGCCAGAGAGTAAAGGCAGAACATTAGAAGCCAGCAGGATTGTTACAACCAATGCCAATACCCGAATGGAAGTGGGAGAAGCTTGGAATGGATTTTATCACCGGATTGCCCAGGACCAAAGCAGGATATGATTCAATCTGGGTAGTAGTAAACCGATTGACGAAGGTAGCCCACTTTATCCCGGTGAAAACCACATATACCAGTGCAAAGTTGGCAAAGATATACATGACCAGAATTGTATGTCTGCATGGAGTTCCGATGAGCATCGTATCAGATAGAGCAACCCAGTTTACCTCAAAGTTCTGGAATCAGTTACATGAAACTTTGGGTACCAGGCTAGAGTTTAGCACAGCATTTCACCCGCAGACAGATGGACAGACGGAGAGAGTCAGTCAGATTTTGGAGGATATGCTGAGAGCCTGTGCATTAGATTATGGATCTAGTTGGGATGACAACTTGCCCTACGCAGAGTTCTCATATAACAACAGCTATCAAGCCAGTTTGAGGATGGCACCGTTCGAGGCATTGTATGGAAGGAGATGCCGAACACCGTTGTCGTGGGACGAAGTTGGAGACCGACAGTTGTTTGGACCAGACTTAATCAAAGAGTCTGAGGAGAAGGTGAAGTTGATTCGAGATAGACTGAAGGTAGCTCAGTACAGGCAGAAGAGTTATGTAGACTCGAAGCGCAAAGAGATAACCTATGAGGTCGGAGACAGAGCATACTTGAGAGTATCGCCTCTGCGAGGAGTTAAACGTTTCAAAGTTAAAGGGAAGTTAGCCCCGAGATTTGTGGGACCTTACCGTGTTTTGGAACGCATGGGAGAGGTTGCCTATAAGTTGGAATCGCCAGAAGGATTGTCGGGAGTGCACGACATGTTTCATGTTTCGCAGCTTAAGAGGTGTCACACGGAGATGGCCGACATACCGCTTAGAGACACAGTACCCCTGGAAGCAATTCAGTTGGACAGTGATGTGACCTACGAGGAGAAACCTGTTAAGATTCTCGAATTTTCGAGCAGAGTTACCCGCAGTAAGGTGATCAAGTTTTGCAAAGTTCAGTGGAGTCACCACACCGAGGAAGAAGCCACCTGGGAACGAGAAGATGATCTACGCAAGGACCACCCACACCTGTTCTCTAGCCAAAGCGAATCTCGAGGGCGAGATTCATTCTAAGGGGGGTAGGTTTGTAACATCCCAAATTTTCAATTTGGAATGTTATACATAGATCATATTTGCATTGCATGTTTTTGCATTTTGTTCGTGGAGTTCCTCGAAATTCTAAGCAACTCAAGGACCTACGGAGAGAGTTGGGGATTTTACCGTTTTCGTATTTGAGTTCGCTCGAATACCGGTACGAGGACAGTGTGATTCTAATTATTTTTCTCTCCTAAAAATATTTCTAAATAAAATAAATGAGCGGAGATAATATGACTTCTCCAAAATAACAGAAATATTGGAGGAAAAATATTAAAATCACTTTTGGAATTTTTCAGGATTTATTTTCGGATTTATTTGCATAGGAAAAATATGTGTTTTTCAAAATTGTATTTAGGTCCGGGAAAAATGTTCACTTTGTCCTAAATATTATTAGAGGACGGTGAAAATTTATTTCGGGAATTTTGGAGTCCGTTTGGTATTTCTTTCGTTAGTTTTTCTGTGCCAGGACTCTTTAAAAAAACAGAAACCGACTAGGACTAGTAAAGGACCAGGACTCTGGGCTTTAAATAGCACCAGAGCCGGCCCGTTTCGCCAGCCCAGCGCCCCGTCGCCCGAACCCTAGTGCCCCGCCGCCCGTGCCAGCCGCCGCCGCCGCCCGCTCGCCCGCCGCCGCCGCCGCCAACCCGCGCCGCCGCCGCCGCCGAACCCCGCCGCCCCGCGCCGCCGGAGCCGCCGCCGCACCGCCACCGCACCGCCGGAGTACCGGCCGCCCGCCGCCGGAGTCGCCGGAGTTCGACGAGGTTGTTTTTTTAGAAAACCGATCGGTTTAGAAATAAACCAGTAGATTCGGTTTTTAGATTAGATCGGTTCGGTTTTTTTTCCGCCGGTTTAGTTAAATAGCGGACGTTCGTCCGTACGTTCGTTTTAACGAACGGTTTTCATCAGTTAACCGCTGACAGCGAATGTTCGTTCATTAGCCTGTTCATCGTTTTTCTTTTTCGGGGTATTTATCCGTGATTTTTCCGATCGCGATTTCTGCCCTGATCTTGTTTTTCGTTTTTCTTTTCGCTCGAGAGTCGGAATCAGGTGATTCAAAATCCCAGATCTTCGTCTCGAAGCCCTCTTTACGTTAGATCAACTTGAAAAAAAAAATTGGCTACTGTAAAATTTGACTTTAGGCCAACTAGTAATTCGGAGTTCGATTCTTTTGCAGTTTGAGTTTCGTTGCTTCTTTCGAGTTGATTCTTTTTGCATACCGGAGTTCTTAAGTTGAACTTTCTGGTTAGATCTCTTATTTGAGTTTTACCCGTGCATTAGTTAAGTACTTATTGTATGCTTGTTTGTTTGATTGCGATAGAGTACCCGGAGTGTGCCGCTTGCTACTTTGAGTCTCTAGGTTTTGCGGATCATCAGCAAGGCAAGTAACACTTTGATCATGCTTTCCAATTACCCAGTTTTCATTGCATTAGACAAACCCTCACACATTGCATGAGTAGGATCAATTAACTTGTGGGATTGGGAAGTAGATTGAGGTAGTACCTATTACCTGCATTACATTCAAACCCTTGGGAGTTACTTCTACGATTGATGTTAGGACATGCTATGCTCGTAGACGTGGTTTGGGTTTGAGTGAAATCCATGACAGATGTGAGTTGTTAATTAATGGTTCAACTTAAGGTGGCAACATTAATACACATCTGGGTGGATTGAGGCATCTGGGTATTCCAGGATTGCCTGTTTTTCTTTTGGACCGCCACCCAGGCTCAAAGGGACCATGAGATTTTTAATGCTAGAAACTTCCGTGTGCAGCCACATGCCAATATGGGCTCTGGCATAGTTGAGTAAGACCTTTCCATGATGGGCTAGCAGATGTAGTTGGGTTTTGTAGGTGTACCGGCCTATCTATCTGGTTAAGGGGACCTCTTCGGAAAGACTGTGTCTCGGTCATCCGTTTCTCAAACACCATGCAGTGCGAGAAACCAAACGGAGGCGATCGAGTCTTGTGGGGAAAGTGCACAAACCTCTGCAGAGTGTACAAACTGATCATGATTAGCCGTGTCCCCGGTTATGGACATCTTGAGTATCTGGTACTTGGATTATCATGTGCATCTCAACATGTTACTTTAATTTAATTTTGTTGGGTTTAATGATTACTTTTAATTGGGGTTGAGAGGATGTCTATCTTCTCAACGATGTTTCAACTACCATGATAGTTAATTAAAATACATTCCTTTGAAGTAGGGAAAAATTGGCTTTACGCAAAAACTTAACCATAGAGCTTTCCACCAGCCATATTGCATATAGTATAGCTTTACTTTCATTGCATCTCTTGTGTTACCTTGCCAGCATATTCCATGTGCTGACCCGTTTTCGGGTTGCAACGTTTCATGTTGCAGACTTTTCAGACGACGAGTAAGATGCCCCTTTTAGGTCGTGGTTCTATACTCAGTGATGCCGCTGGAGTTGATGGACTCACTTATCTTCCAAGCCTTCCACTATTATCGTGTTAGATGGCCTTCAGCCATGATTTATGTAATAAATTCATCGTTGTACTATTGATGTAATAAGTGTGTGATTGCTACTCTGTTATAAATCCTTCAAGTACCATGCATGTCAGCATTACTGATCCAGGGATGACACTGATGCATGGAGATCAGACTGTTTGAGGTCTGGTCGCTACACCTTCGTCCTCTTCAGAAACACTTCAATGTTGAACCGTGGGTGTTGTATGAATACCTTCCTCGCCTCCTGACCATACAGGTGGTTTGAGAGGTAATCATGAGTGAACCACTTTGGAAAGGCATGAAAACAAGGATGTGCATAAATATCTTCTCTATATTGGAAATGGGGCAAAGGAATAAAAAAGGCAAGGTATAATAGTTAGTACCATCCTGTAGTGAACTGATGTCTTCTTCATTGTGCAGACAAAGATCTTGTTGTTTTGGTCACTAATTTCTTTATCCGAACAATCTTCCTGAGTTTCTTGACTTGACTGGTATTCATGGATAACTCATTTCCCCATATGCAAAAAGGGTCGAACAGTGGGTCAAAACCTCTAACAACAGGACCTACATGTGCAAGACCAAATTGTTAAAAACCTAAATATTAGAATGGTTCGTGCAATTACACAATAATGTGTTATTAGACAAAGGACCATGCATGTGCTAACCTCAATTTTAAACCTTAGTGCTTCCCATTGTTTCCCTGCAACACATATAAGGTACTGAGTCATCAGGTTAAGTAAGGGTTCGCATGCTATCAGTACAATATGTTGATGAAAAATAAGCACATTGCAGATTCATCAGATTAATTCAAGCCACATGGACAACCCATTTATCAAAACCAAGCCTGATTAAGAACTAGGAAATATAGCACTTGTATATGTTTCTCATGTGTTAAGTGCAGCCAAATTCGATTTATTCCTCACATGCACAACAATACAAAATTCTACCCACGACAATTGGACGTCGCATTGAAGAACTGAACCAAGCAGTTAACTAAACACCACAACAAATGAACCAAACATTAACTGAGCACCACATTGCACAATATAACATACTCCTAATAGAAGATCAGACAGTTAACCAAACCAAGCTTGCTTAACAACTTGGAAATATAGCAATTGTATTTGTTTCTCATGTATTTACTACAGCCAAATTCAATTTATTCCTCACATGGTATACAATAACAGAATGGACCCACAACTATTGAACATCGCATTGCAGAATTGAACCAAACAGCTAACTAAACACCACAAAAAATGAACCAAACGTTAACTGAGCAACACATTGCACAATATAGCATACTCCTAATAGAAGATCAGACAGTTAAACAAACCAAGCATGCTTAACAACTTGGAAATATAGCAATTTTATTTGTTTCTCATGTATTTACTACAACCAAATTCAATTTATTCATCACATGGTATACAATGACAGAATGCACCCACAACTATTGAACATCGCGTTGCAGAATTGAACCAAACAGTTAACTAAACACCACACAAAAATGAACCAAACGTTAACTGAGCACCCCATTGCACAACATAACATACTCCTAATAGAAGATCAGACAGTTAGCCAAACCAAGAATGCTTAACAACTTGGAAATATAGCAATTGTATTTGTTTCTCATGTATTTAGTACAACCAAATTTGATTTACTTCTCACATGGTATACAATAAAAGAATGCACCCACAACTATTGAACATGGCATTGCAGAATTGAACCAAACAGTTAACTAAACACCACAACACAAATAAACCAAATGTTAACTAAGCACCACATTGCACAATGTGTAACCAAACCAAGCATGCTTGACAACTTGGAAATATAGCAGTTGTATTCATTTCTCGTGTATTTTGTAAATATAAATTCGATTTGTTTCTCACATGGAAGACACTACAAAATTGCAGCCTGAAGAATTGAACATCACATTTGCAGAATTGAACCAAACAGTTAAGTGAAGACGACAACTAATTAACCAAACAGTTAATAAGTGAGCACCACACTTCATGACATATAAGAACATATACACTAGAGCAACAGATTGCATGGTAAAATTAGATAGCACAATTCACTAGAATTTGTTAAGGAAAGACAGGAGTAGCACACGCAACGGGTAAACCGAGCATGCTTAACCGGTGTAGCTAGAAAATGGCAAGGTGCTCCTCCAAGATCTGGGGGTCAGCACAAATTGCAGCCATCGCGACCTCATCCGCGCGTGCGGCCGCGATTTGCTTCTCCGCTGCCAAATGCTCCTTGAGATCTTGGCCATACTGCGTGCACCATGGCTTAGGGCAGCGCTTATTTGGTGGAGGGGTTGGTGATTTGGGTGGAAGGTGTCGCGCTTTTGCCGGTAGTCGGGGCATGTGGGATGTGGAAGGAGGAGGAGGATGGGGGTTGGGTGTGGATTACCTGCCTGGATAGACGAGACCGAGCAGCGTGAAGGAGGGTCGGCGACGAGGAGGCAGCACTGCAATCAAGGAGTGAAGGTTTCAACTTGGAAAGGAAGGTGGGAATAGGGGAAATGTGGCTTCTCGTAAGGGGGAGGGGGCGGGGGGGGGGGGG
>LR738711.1:621468601-621498772 GCA_902687465.1 Secale cereale
GGGGGGGGGGGTAGATATTTCCGTAGAAGCCAAAAATTTGGAATCGCTTCAGCGAAAAAATTGGGTGCAAAGTGTCATCAGACACGGTCCCTTATTCAGAACTGTGTACGATATGTGAACATCACAAACGATTCCGATAGCTTAACCCATGTGTGATGAGTTTAAATGTCAAAATTTTTGGTCCATGTCCCCATCTTTCACCGGCGACGATTGAACTTTGAAATGATATTTGAGGAGCGGGCTAGTGTCGTTGACACTCCGACGGTGCTCCAAGATATTTTGTGCTGCCTCTCACACAGTTGGTGATAATAAACTATGTGCGATCTACTTGATTTTTAGTCTTAATTTAATTACGTAATGAGGTTACAACTGCAAAGGATGGTGTTTGAATTGATAGAACTTTTATCTGCAGTGAACATGCAACTATTGGTGCGTCGCCAAAAAAAATTAGAATTATTCAGGGTTTGTTTGGACGTTTTTATACATTAACTTGGTTTTCCAGGCATTTCAGGTGCATAATTCAAATTTGAACTACATGCACATGCTTCAGGTGCATAATATAAACGGGTTGAAAAATCAAATCCATGTCCTTGGTTGCATGCTTAGGTCAATCCAAGAAATGAGAATGAATGCCAAACTCCCTGCCACCGTCACTCGGCCGCAAACATTGAGATACTTGGTCTTTAGATTCTAGTAAATCCATAACTGGTTTGAAATTCATGGATCTTAGCATGCTATCATGGAGCGGCATCAACATGCCGTGGTAAATTTTTTGTCCCATTTGGGGCAGGTTTGGGTATAAGCTTCTCACAAACCAGAGCTTCTCACAACAAGCGTGATAGTTTCGGTAGGGAACGTGCCACCTTTGGGGATGAAATGATATCCCTTGCCTCTTGTTGCTTTCAAAAAAATTCTAGTATCAACATAGAACAACATGAGTGTTGTGTTTAATTTTGGAATTTTTCTGGGTTCGTTTGGACATTTGTATACATTAACTGGGTTTCTAGGCATTTTATGTGCATAATTCAAATTTGAACTACATGCACGTGCTCCAATGCATATAAACAGGTTGAAAAATCAAATCTGTGTCCTTCGGTGCATGCTTAGGTCCCATGCAAGAAATGAGAATGAATTTCAAACACCCTGCCACCGTCACTCGGCCGCAAACATTGAGATACCTGGTTTTTAAATTCTAGGATATCCAAAACTGGTTTGAAATTCATGGAACTTGGCATGCTATCATGGAGCGGAATCAACATCCCGTGGTAAATTTTTTGTCCCATTTGGGGCAGGTTTGGGTATAAGCTTCTCACAAACCAGAGCTTCTCACAACAAGTGTGATGGTTTCGGTAGGGAACGTGCCACCTTTGGGGACGAAATGATATTTGTTGCCTCTTATTGCTTTCAAAAAATTTCTAGTATCAACATAGAACAACAGGAGTGTTGTGTTTAATTTTGGAATTTTTCTGGGTTCGTTTGGACATTTGTATACATTAACCGGGTTTTCTAGGCATTTTATGTGCATAATTCAAGTTTGAACTACATGCACGTGCTCCAGTGCATATAAACGGGTTCAAAAATGAAATATGTGTCCTTCAGTGCATGCTTAGGTCCCATGCAAGAAATGGGAATGAATTTCAAACACCCTGCCACCATCACTCGGCCGCAAACATTGAGATGCCTGGTTTTTAAATCCTAGTAAATCCAAAACGGGTTTGAAATTCATGGAACTTGGCATGCTATCATGGAGCGGCATCAACATGCCGTGGTATTTTTGTTGTCCCATTTGGGGCAGGTTTGGGTATAAGCTTCTCACAAACTAGAGCTTCTCACAACAAGCGTGATAGTTTTGGTAGGGAACGTGCCACCTTTGGGAACGAAACGATATCCGTTGCTTCTTATTGCTTTCAAAAAATTCTAGTGTCAACATAGAACAACATGAGTGTTGTGTTTAATTTTGGAATTTTTCTTGGTTCATTTGGATATTTTTATACATTAACTGGGTTTTCTAGGCATTTTATGTGCATAATTCAAATTTGAACTACATGCACGTGCTCCAGTGCATATAAATGGTTGAAATATCAAATCTATGTCCTTCGGTGCATGCTTAGCTCACATGCAAGAAATGAGAATGAATTTCAAACACCCTACCACCGTCACTCAGCCAGAAACATTGAGATACCTGGTTTTTAAATTCTAGTGAGATGAACTGAGCAAAATAGCCACTAGATACTACTACTAATACGGAGGGGCTTTGTGCTACTTCCAGCAGCCTCTGCTCTACCGAGCGCGCTCAGTAAGAGGCAGAGGAGGAGGAGGAGCAAAACAAAACAAAACAAGCAAAGACTCATACCATACAAGACGCTCCAAGCAAAACACATATCATGTGACGAATAAAAATATAGTTTCGAGCAAAATACCGATGGTCGTTAGAAGAAAGAGGGATGCCACACGGGGGCATCCCCAGGCTTAGTTGCTTGCTTCTCTTTGGAAAATAGCTTGGGATGACGGGGCATCCCCAAGCTTAGGCTCTTCTTACTCCTTATTCATTCATCCATCGTAAGATAACCCAAAACTTGAAAACTTCAATCACACAAAACTCAACAAAACATTCGTGAGACCCGTTAGTATAAGAAAAAAAATCACTACTATAAGTACTGTATAAAACCAATTACTATTTTGTATTTGTATTATATCTACTGTATTCCAACTTTTCTATGGCAAAAACTCATCAAAGGAAACCATATAATCATCAAAACACGCACATAACACAATAAAAACAGAACATGTCAAAAACAGAACACTCTGAAGTAAACTGGAAGTTTCGAATACTTCTACAACTCCATTTAAAAAAAATTAGGGCCACATGGGCAATTTGTATATTAATCTTTTGCAAAAAGAATCAACCAAAAAGCACTCTTCTGTTAAAAATGAGAATTTTTCTCGTGAGCGCAAAAGTTTCTGATTTTCAGCAAGATCAAATCTACTAACACCCAACATGATCCTAAGGCTTTTCTTGGCACAAACCTTTATTCAAACCACAAAAACACATCTAAACAGAGGTATTAAAGGGTATTTTATTGAAATCAGCAAGGAAATCCAAAAGCAAAAGATACAAGTTGGGTTGCCTCCCAACAAGCGCTATCGTTTTATGCCCTTAGCTAGGTATGATATCAAGATTTCAAGTTTTGTCGTCCTTGTTTTCCAATTCCTTAGTTCACACATTTCTGTAAAGACTTAGCATATAACTCTTTGACAAAGATATTTCTAGGGACAAGATCAAAGAATTTGCTTTTGTAAAGTGGTCTTTCAATTATTTCAACAAAATTGGGGCGAATACTAATCATTTTAAAACCCCCTTTTTTATTACTAGAAGAAGACCATTCATTCTTATGACCTTTTACGGGAGTTTTATCAATAGTGTCGACTGAAGAAAAAGCGGTACCCAAGTTACTAAGAATTTCTTCCAATTTATCAATCCGAGAAGGACTTTCTTCTATTCTTTCATTGACTATGGGTTCCTTCTATTTTAGCAATTTCAAAACCTCACCCGCCTTAGATCCAAATTTATTAGCAAGATCATGCATCTTTTTGTCTAAATTTTCAATGTGTTCTTTAGTAAGCATCCCCTTTTCAATAGCATCTAATCTTTTCATAACATGCTCAAGAGTCAAAGTTGTTTCATTAACGATAATAAGAGGAGATCCCATTAAACTTCCCATAGCATTCAAGGCATCAAGAGGGGGACGACTTAAGAAATTTCCTCCGGTAATGGTATCAAGAAAAAAAATCTACACCAAATAGTGATTCCTACATAAAAATTTCAAAGAAGAACAATAGTGGATTGCTTGTGAATAGATCTATTATTAGCATTGCAAATCCGGTACCACGCATCTTTTAGGCTTTCTCCTCCACATTTCTTAAAGTTGAGAACTTAGTTCTCGGGGGTGCAAATTATGAGGGGAGGACTAGCCATGATGACAAGAAATAAAATAGATCCGACAAGAAAATGGCAAACGAAAAAGAGGGCGAATAAAAACGGCAAATGTTCGTGAAGTGGGGGAGATGAAAACGAGAGGCAAATGGCAAATAATGTAAATTGCGAGGAGATGATATTTGTGATTAGGAACCTGGTATATGTTGAAGGTGCTCCCCGACAACGGCGCCAGAATTTCCTTTTGATGTCTGCTAGAACTACGTCGGTATTTCCCCAAAGAGGAAGGGATGATGCAGTATAGCAGTAGTAGGTATTTCCCTCGGTGATGAGACCAAGGTTATCGAACCAGTAGGAGAACCAAGCAACACAATGTAAACAACACCTTGATTGCTCTCTGACTATAGCGCCAGAAAAGCTCCTGTCTTCTAGGACTACGTCGGTATTTCCCCAAAGAGGAAGGGATGATGCAGCACATCGACGGTAGGTATTTTCCTCGGTGATGAAACCAAGGTTATCGAACCAGTAGGATAACCAAGCAAGACAACGTAAACAACACCTTCACACAAATAACAACACGTCGCAACCCGACGTGTTAAAGGGGTTGTCAATCCCTTTCGGGGCACGGCGCCTCAAGATAGGCAAAACGGACGTGAGGAATTTGTAGTAGATTGATAGATCGAACGCCAAATAAAATAAATTACAGCAAGGTATTTTTGTATTTTTGGTTTAGTAGATCTGAATAAAAATGCAAAGGAAAAGTAGATCGCAAGCAAATATATGAGAAAGAAGACTCGGGGGCCGTAGGTTTCACTAGTGGCTTCTCTCGAGAAAGATAGCAAATGGTGGGTAAAAAACTTACAGTTGGGCAATTGATAGAACCTCAAATAATTATGAGGATATCCAGGCAATGATCATTACATATGCATCACGTCCAAGATTAGTAGACCGACTCCTGCGTGCATCTACTACTATTACTCCACACATCGACCGCTATCCAGCATGCATCTAGTGTATTAAGTTCATGGAAAAACGGAGTAATGCAATAAGAATGATGACATGATGTAGACAAGATCCATTTATCTATGGCATTAGATATGGATCTCGTCGTTTTATCCTTAGTAGCAACAATACATACGTGTCGGTTCCCTTTCTGTAAGTGGGATCAAGCACCGTAAGATCGAACCCACTACCGGGCACCTCTTCCCATTGCAAGATAAATAGATAAAGTTGGCAAAAAAAACCCAAATATCGGAGAAGAAATACAAGGCTATAAGAGATCATGCATATAAGAGATCAAAGAAACTCAAATAACTTTCATGGATATAAAAAGACATATCTCATCATAAACTCAAAGTTCATCGGATCCCAACAAACACACTGCAAAAAGAGTTATATCATATGGATCTCCAAGAGACCATTGTATTGAGAATTCAACGAGAGAGAGGAAGGCATCTAGCTACTAACTACGAACCTGAAGTCCTACCAAGAAATACTCACGCATCATCGAAGAGGCACCAATGGAGGTGGTGAACCCCTTCTGAGATGGTGTCTAGATTGGATCTGGTGGTTCTGGACTCTGCGATGGCTGGATGAATATTTCGTCGACTCCCCTAGGGTTTCTGGAATATTGGGGTATTTATAGAGCAAAGAGGTGGTGCGGGAGGCCACCGAGGTGGGCACAACCCACATGGGCATGCCAGGGGGGCCTAGCGCGCCCTGGTGGGTTGTGCCCCCCTCGGGGCACTCCCTCACATGCTGCTTTGGCCCATCAGGTGTCTTCTGGACCATAAAAATTCTCCAAAAAGTTTCGCGGTGTGTGGGCTCCATTTGATATTGATTTCTTGCGATGTAAAAAACATGCAGAAAACAACAACTAGCACTTGGCACTATATCAATAGGTTAGTACAAAAAGATATAATATGACTATAAAATGATTGTAAAACATCCAAGAATGATAATATAACATCATGGAACAATCAAAAATTATAGATACGTTGGAGACGTATCAGCATCCCCAAGCTTAACTCCTGCTCGTCCTCGAGTAGGTAAGTGATAAAAACAGAATTTTTGATGTGGAATGCTGCCTATCATGTCATATCATATTCTTTTCTTTATAGCATGGACATTTGGACTTTTATATGGTTCAAAGCAATAGTCTAGTTTTGACATAATAATTTAGATACTCAAGCATATCAATAAGCAACCATATCTTTCAAAATATCAATGCTAAAATAAGCTATCCCTACAAAATCATATAGTCTGGTCATGCTCTATCTTCCTCGCTCAAAGTATAAATCATGTACTACCCCGGTGTCAGCCAAGCAGTTGGTTCATACTTTTTAACGCACTTCAGCATTTTCAACTCTCACGCAATACATGAGCGCAAGCCATGGACATAGCAATATAGGTGGACTAGAATGCGATGGTAGTAGACAAAAAGAAGGGAAGAAAGTCGCACGTCAACTAGGCAAACTAATGAACTATGGTGATGTCCATCAATTGATATCAATGTAAGGAGTAGGGATTGCCATGCAACGGATGCACTACGCGCTATAAGTGTATGAGAGCTCAATATGAAACTAAGTGGGTGTGCATCTAATCCTATAAAGAAAAATTCCCACTAGTATATGAAAGTGACAACCCATGAGACTCTCCATATGAAAAACATGGTGCTACTTTGAAGCACAAGTATGGAACTAGCATGCCCCTTCTCTCTTTATTCCCTTTTTTCTTTCTTTTTATTTTCTCCCCCCTTTTTTCATTTTCTTTCTTTTCCCCTTTTTTCTATATGTTTCCTTTTTCTTTTTTAGTATTTTTTCTCTCATTGTCCGGAGTCTCATCCCGACTTGTGGGGGAATGATAGTTTCCATCATTCTTTCCTCATTGGGACATGCTCTAATAGTGGATAGTGATGATCATCACACTTTTATTTACTTATAACTCAAAAAGAGATACGAATTACAACTCGATACCTATGACATAGCATGACTCTATATGATGAAAATGAATGCTCAAGTCAACTATATGATGGAAGTGCATGGCAAATCTTGGAATGGCTATGGAAATGCCATAATAGGTAGGTATGGTGGCTATTTTGAGGAAGGTTTAATAAATTTTATGCACCGGCGAAAGTTGCGCGGCACGAGAGGCTAGCAATTATGAAAGGGTGAGACTGCGTATAATCCATGGACTCACATTAGTCATAAAGAACTCACATACTTATTGCAAAAGTTTATTATCCCTCGAAGCAAAGTAATACTATGCATGTTCCTAGGGGGGATGTTGGTAGGAGTTAACCATCGCGCGCCCCCGACCTTCACACAAAGATAGGACAACCAAGGATAAAATTGTGCTCTGACTTCCCGGCATAACGAGAGACCATACATGCATGTTTCGGGAATCACAAACCTTAACATGAATATTCTTACTAAAGCATAATTACTCATTAACATGACTCACATATGATATCATCATGCCTCAAACTATTACAAGGAATAAAGTTTATTTTGTCCAGTGATCTTCATGAAAGTTTTTATTATATCCTTCTTGGATATCTATCACTTAGGGACTAATTTTCATGTCTTGCTTTTGATAAGCTCAAACAAATATAAGCGAAGATCATGAGCATATTTTTTTTCAATCTCTCAAAATAATTTAAGTGAAGCAAGAGAGAATTTATTTAAAATTTACTAACTCTCAAATAAATCTAAGTGAAGAAAGAGAGTATTTCTTCAAAAATACTAAGCACACCGTGCTAAAAAAGATATAAGTGAAGCATTAGAGCAAGTCCATTGCTCATAAAAATTGAAGGGAAGCATAGAGAGCAATTCTAGCAAGTCATGGCATAATTTTGGCTCTCTCAAATAAGTGTGTACAGCAAGGATTGATGACTAAAAAACAAAACAAAACAAGCAAAGACTCATATCATACATGATGCTCCAAGCAAAACACATATCATGTGATGAATAAAAATATAGCCTCGAGTAAAATACCAATAGTTGTTGGAAGAAAGCGGGGATGCCACTCGGGGGCATCCCCAAGCTTAGTTGGTTTCTCAATTTTGGATAATAGCTTGGGATGCCGGGGCATCCCCAAGCTTAGGCTCTTCTATCCTTCCTTTATCCATCGTAAGATAACCCAAAACTTGAAAACTTCAATCACACAAAACTTCAACAAAACTTTCGTGAGATCCGTTAGTATAAGAAAGCAAACAAATACTATCAGTGTTGTATCAAACCCATTCATCTTTTGTTTTTGTATTATATCTACTGTATTCCAACTTTTCTATGGCAAAAAATCATAAAAGAAAACCATAGAGCCATCAAAATAAGCACACAACACAAAGAAAACAGAATCTGTAAAAAACAGAACAGTCTGTAGTAATCAGGAAGTTTCAAATACTTCTGGAACTCTAAAAATCTTGAAAAAAATAGGACGACCTGGGTAATTTTGATATTAATCTTCTTAAAAATAATTGGCATTTTATCACGTTCTGGTGATTTTTAACAATTATTTTCGTGAGCATAAAGTTTCTGTCTTTTTCAGCAAGATCAAAAACTATCACCCAAGAAGATACAATTGGTTCTACTTGGCACAAACTTTATTCAAACCACAAAAACACATCTCAACAGAGATAATAAAAGTTTTTTTCACAAGAATAGAAAATACAAAGCAAAAAATTATTTTATTCGTTGGGTTGCCTCCCAACAAGCTCTTTCTTTATAGCCATTAAGATAGGCTTGAGATTTCAATGATGCTCACATGAAAGAAAAAATTTGAAGCACAAAAAGAGCATCATGAAGCACGTGACAAACACATTTAAGTCTAACATACTTACTATGCACAGGAATTTTGTAGGCAACCAAATTATCAAGACAAGAAACATCTAGCATATGCAAGGAAGAACAAAGAAACAATAGCAATCTCAACATAACGAGAGGTAATTTAGTAACATGAAAATTTCTACAACCATATTTTCCTCTGTCATAATAATTACATGTAGGATCATACTCAAATTCAACAATATAGCTATCACATAAAATTTTCTCTTCATGATCCACATGCATAGAAATTCGACACTCTTCCAAAATAGTGGGATTATCATCAAATAAAGTCTTGACATCTCTAAACCCACTTTCAATATTATTGCAAACATATTCATCATGAGGCTTAAATAAATTTTCAAGATCGTAACAAGAATCACCCCAATCACGATCATTGCAATAAGTAGAGGACATTTCAAAATTAGCATCCCCAAGCTTGGGGTTTTGCATATTACTAGCATAATTGACATTGATAGAATTTATTATAACTCCATTGCAATCATGCTTTTCATACAAGGAGCTATCATGAATCACTTCATAAATTTCTTCTTTTATCACTTCATCACAATTATCAGATTCATGAATCTCAAGCAAAACTTCATAAAGATAATCTAGTGTGCTCAATTCACTAGCAATTGGTTCAACATAGTTGAATCTTTTAAAAAGATTGGCAAGTGGACGAGGATGCATAAACACTTTCCTTACGATTTCCAATATAATACCCAATTATACCAAACAACCAAGCAAAGTAACCAAGTAAGACATAAGGGCAAACGAAAACAGATCTGACGAGAAAACGACAAACGAAAAAGAGGGCGAATAAAAACGGCATTTTTTGTGAAGTGGGGGAGATGAAAAAGAGAGGCAAATGGCAAATAATGTAAATTGAGAGGAGATGCGATTTATGATTAGGAACCTGGTTATGTTGAAGATCCTCCTCGGCAACGGATCCAGAAATTCCATTTGATTGCTCTCTGACTATAGCGCCAGAAAAGCTCCTGTCTGCTAGGACTACGTCAGTATTTCCCCAAAGAGGAAGGGATGTTGCAGCACAGCGACGGTAGGTATTTCCCTCAGTGGTGAAACCAAGGTCATCAAACCAGTAGAAGAACCAAGCAACACAACGTAAACAACACCTGCACACAAATAACAACACCTCGCAACCCACGTGTAAAAGGGATTGTCAATCCTTTCGGGGTACGGCGCCTCAAGATAGGCAAAACAGACGCGTGGAATTTGTAGTACATTGATAGATCGAACGCCAAATAAAATAAATAAGAATAAATTGCAGCAAGGCATTTTTGTATTTTTGGTTTAGTAGATCATATGGATCTCCAAGAGACCATTGTATTGAGAATTCAGCAAGAGAGAGGAAGCCATCTAGCTACTAACTACGGACCCGAAGGTCTACAAAGAACTACTCACGCATCATACGAGAGGCACCAATGGAGGTGGTGAACCCCTTTCGAGATGGTGTCTAGATTCGATCTGGTGGTTCTGGACTCTGCGGTGACTGGATGAATATTTCGTCGACTCCCCTAGGCTTTCTGGAATATTGGGGGTATTTATAGAGCAAAGAGGCGGTGCGGGAGGCGACCGAGGTGGGCACAACCCACCTGGGCACGCCAAGGGGGCCTAGCCCATCTGGTGTCTTATGGCCCATAAAAATTCTCCAAAAAGTTTCGTGGTGTTTGGGCTCCGTTTGATATTGATTTCCTGCGATGTAAAAAACATGCAAAAAACAACAACTGGCACTTGGCACTATGTCCATAGGTTAGTACCAAAAAAATGAAATAAAATGACTATAAGATAATTGTAAAACATCCAAGAAAGATAATATAACAGCATGGAACAATCAAAAATTATAGATATGGTGGAGACATATCACACCTGCACACAAATAACAAATACTCGCAACCTGACGTGTAAAAGGGGTTGTAAATCCCTTTTGGGCAACAAACGTGATAGAGTTGTAAATATTGATAGATTGAACGCTAAATAAGATAAATTATAGCAAGGTATATTTGGGTTTTTGGTTTAGTATATCTGAAAATAAAAGCAAAGAAAAATAGATCACAAAGGCAAATAATATGAGAAAGATACCAGGGGGCCGTAGATTCCACTAGTGGCGTCTCTCGAGAAAACAACAAACGGTGGGAAAACAATTACTGTTGGGCAATTGATAGAACTTCAAATAATCATGACGATATCTAGGCAATGATCATTATATAGGCATCACGTCCAAGATTAGTAGACCGACTCCTGCCTACATCTACTACTATTACTCCACACATCGACCGCTATCCAGCATGCATCTAGTGTATTAAGTTCATGTAGAAACAGAGTAATGCAATAAGAACGATGCCATTATGTAGACAAGATCTATTTATGTAGAAATAGACCCCATCGTTTTATCCTTAGTAGCAAAGATACATACATGTGGGTTCCCTTTCTGTCACTGGGATCAAGCACAGTAAGATCGACCCCACTACAAAGCACCTCTTCCCATTGCAAGATAAATAGATCAAGTTGGCCAAACAAAACCCAAATATCAGAGAAGAAATACGAGCCTATAAGAAATCATGCGTATAAGAGATCAAAGAGGACTCAAATAACTTTCATGGATATAAAAAGATAGATTTGATCATAAACTCAAAGTTCATCGGATCCCAACAAACACACCGCAAAAGAGTTACATCATATGGATCGCCACGAGACCATTGTATTGATAATCAAAAGAGGGAGAGGAAGCTATCTTGCTACTAACTACGGACCTGTAGGTCTATAAGAAAGTAATGACACATCATCGGAGAGGCACCAATGGGGATGGTAAACCCCTCCATGACCATGACGGTGTCTAGATTGGATCTGGTGGTTCTGGACTTTGCGGCGGCTGGAATAAAATTTCGTCGGCTCCCATAGGGTTTCTGGAATATTTGAGTATTTATAGAGCAAAGATGCGATGCGGGAGGCCACCGAGGTGGGTACAACCCACCAGGGCGCGCTAGGCCCCCCTCGGGGCGCGCCCAGGCAGGTTGTGCCCCCCTCGGGGCACTCCCTAGGTGCAACTCTGTCCCATTGGGTGTCTTCTGGCCCATAAAAATTCTCCAAAAAGTTTCGCGGTGTTTGGACTACGTTTGATATTGATATTCTGCAAAGTGAAAAACAAGCAGAAACAAGCAACTGGCACTGGGTACTATGTCAATAGGTTGGTCCCAAGAAATGGTAGAAAAATGCTAGAAAATTATTGTAAAACATCCAAGAATGATAATATAACAGCATGGAACAATAAAAAATTATAGATACATTGGAGACGTATCAGGAGGAAACAAGGTTGATGAAGATGGCCCTCACAATGGCTGCCCCTTTGGCGGAGCTCCGGAAATGGCCTCTAGATGGGGTCTTCATGGAACAGAGAATTGCGACGGTGATAAATTTCTTGTCATGGCACGACGAATAGTTTAAGTATTTATAGGGAATTATGGCGATGGAATTGGACTAAGGCGGTGTAGTGTGGGCCACATGGGCAGGTGGCACCGCCCCTGGCCATGCGGGGCACTCGTGTGGGCCCCTGACAGCTCCTCTCGAGGTGTCCCAAGGTTCGTGTGTTTCTTTTCGCCCAAAACAATCATATTAAATGGGAACTTATTTTGACCTCCATTGATAATGATTTCCTATTAAACAAAAATAAGCAGAAAACAAGTACCGGCACTGCGCACTAAATTAATAGGTTAGTCCAAAACAAATTGCTATAAAAATATATAAAAGTGATAACATAATAGTATGAAGCAATCAAAAATTATAAGTACATTTGAGACGTATCGTCGGGGAATAAAAGTTAAGGGAAATAATAATTTACTAGAAAATAGGGACATGTCCCACCTCCTATAGCAACCGACGAACCATCAGCCAAGTGGGTGGAGGAAGGCCGTGGTGGTGACATGGAGGAGACTTTGTGGCGTTTAGGATTATGGAAAGGGGGCTGCTATGGTTAAGAAAATAAGAGACCCAACAATGAGATACAAAGCTTCCAATGTTTTTTCAAAATGCAATTTCAAGTAGAAGGAACATAGCCTCCTCTCCACTCTTTTTACCATGTATTTGTTACTAATCTCATTGGAATTATTGGGCCAATCCATTTTATAATTTTCAACAATTCATATGGAATCCCAAGGACCATATGACTTGTTCATTCATGATAAGGGGCATGTGAAAAGGTTAGTCCCACCCTTTAGTGGAGGATATGTTGGACCAACATGCATGTAATGTGCATTCCTTTACACATCAGCAGGAGTATAAGACAAGAGCACATAACACATGTGTTTCTACTCTTCTGTGAGGTGAATGTACCAAGCTCGAATGGGACCTATGCCATGTGAGCATGTTGCCGTTCTTGTTGCGCCGCATGGTACAGGTTTAAACACTTTGCCTACTAGTAGATGAAGAAGCCGAACAATCACAAATTGTTTCCTGTTCCTCTCCCTAGTGGATCAGTTTTAGTTTATCTACAAGAGTTCGCCCATCTTCCATAGACCAATGTCACTGAACATACACGTATGTGTCCTCCCTTTGGTTCCACATGTGCGACTTACATTTTTCCCATTTTCTTTGTGATGTGCACCAAAAGTGGAACAAATGGCCTTCGAAACCCTTCCTATTGTGGTCATGTTTGGGAGAGAGGAAATTATGTGTTTCGGGAGTGCTCTCGCGTGCCTGTCACATATTTTCTATCATGGTTGCACACAACTTCTCCCCTGTGCCGACGATCTCCTCGACGACATGTATTGTTGTCTCTTTAGTTAGGAACCATTTATAGAACTTTGGTACTAGCAATTGATGTGCACATGTTTCTTTTATCGTGCATATCTCACTACATGACTAGTTTGCATAGTACATTTTTTTTGTCTGACTATCATGTGTATTATGTTCACTGTGACTTATGTATCATATTTACGAATTATATTACATGGAAAATTTCATTCAACAATCCAAAAACACGATTTAAGGAATTTTTGGCCAATTGCTTTTGTTGTGGCTCTTAAATCTCATGTCTTTGAGGGTGGAACGTGAAGTCATGCCCTTGGCTAATCACCATGAATTGCTACTAAAACAATAACATGGGAAGAATCACAAGACTGCTAATCTTGTTATTGGCAATACTGAGATGGAGACTTTTCTACCATCCTTTCAGTATGCCATTCATCTGAATGGCAAATTCGCTTCGAATGACTTCCTCCATATTGATGGGGATAACTAACATGCTTCTGTTCATGCTGTTGCTACTGTTAATCTGAACTTTACTTTGGGAAAGAGCGTGCAACTAAGAAAGGTAGATAATTTTCTCTCCATCAACAAAAATCTTGTCAATGGTTTGCTTCTATGTCAAGATGGTTTTAAGTTAGCCTTTGAGAAAAATAAAGTTATAGTGTTGGACAATTTCTTGAATAAACTATTAGTGTGTGATGGCTCTATTTTATATGCATTTTTTTGAGCTCATTTGTTGACTATTACGTCTGTATATCACATCTCACTGAACCAATTCACTACTAGGAAAAGGGCTATAATTAATATGGACATTAATGGCGCACAAGATACATGTGCGCCATTAAAGTCCTTATTACTAATGGCGCATCTGCTGGGTGGTGCGCCATTACTAGTTTTGAAAAAAAGATAAAAAAAATTGTTAGCAGTGGCGCACCAGTGGATAGTGCACCATTACTAGTTCTAACTAGTAATGGCGCACTGCCCACTGGTGCGCCACTACTAACATGTTTTTTTCTTCAAAACTAGTAATGGCGCACTACTACCAGGTGCGCCATTAGTAACCCTGGTTACTAATGGCGCATTCTTAGGTGGTGCACTATTGGTAACCTGGGAGCAGCTAGATATTTTGGACAGCCACCTACCACACTCACTTTCCCCACTTCATTCTCTCCACCTCTATCCAAACTTGTTCTCGGCTGCCTCCTCCTCCTCACCTCATTTGCACCATAGATTCACCCAAATTAAGTGGTTAAATTTCCTTTTTTGATAGGTAAGTAAGGGGAAAGCTTTCTTTATGTTCTAGATCTACTTTTTTCTCCCTCCAACAACGTACACACTTTTTATGGCCTAGATCTACGTATGTTTGTGGTGTTGCATATGTTTGTGGTGTTACATATGTTTGTGTTTGCAGGTACCGGTATTTGAAATGCGATAGTTGCCAATATTTTGCCGGAATGTTGATTCATTTCCGTTTCGGCGAGAATTTGGCACTATGCATTCTTTTTTGTCCTATTTTCAGGCAAAGTCAGGCCAATTTTTTTTGGTTCTAAAATATCGTTTTGCTCTACCCCGCAGGCGACCATGGTCCGCACGATGACCGAAGGCATCGTGAATAGGTTTTTGAGCTCCGCGAAGGCCGAGATGCTTCAAAAGAAAGAGACGGAGATAAGATGTCTGTGTCGAAGATGCAAGCTGAAGAGCCTTATTACGAACCCGGATTCTGGACAGGTGCCGGACCACCTGCTCTTGCGTGGTTTCATGGATGGCTATCGGTGGCAAGGTGATGAAGATGACTATGAAGTCGTCCATGGGGGCCGGGCAAGAAATGAGGAAGGGCAGCAAGACAACTATGGCGAGGGCGGGCGAGAAGACGAAGAATCTCCAGGACATGATCACAACGGTGATGCAGTACTCAGTCATCATGTAGAAGATGCCGGACATGATGATGAGGAAGATCAAGACGAAGTGCATGATCATGAAGATGAAGATGCCGGAGTAGACGACGATGGACCATCGATGGGCTGGGTGTAGGACCCTCATATTCTAGAGCTGCTTCTCAAGCAGACGAATAACGCAAGAGCTGCCACCCGAGAGAAAGCCAAGCTGGATCAACTGGAGATAGACGCGGTTACTCCATTGTATGAAGGATGCAGGCCGGAGGATACCCACCTGAAAGTAATTCTCATGGCTCTAGAGATGAAGGTAAAACACAAAATGACCGACGCATGCTTCGACGAGAACAAGTCATTCTGGCACGAATGTCTTCCTAAGGGGAACAAGTGCCCAACCAGTTTCGAGGAGGCGAAGAAAATCGTGTGTCCTCTGGATTTACCGCACGTGAAATACCATGTGTGCATGAACAATTGCATCATTTATCGGAACGAGCACGCGGAGTCTACCATATGTCCGGTGTGCGGCGTCACTCGATACAAGAAGAGGAAGAAAGCTCCTCGAAAAGTGGTGTGGTACTTTCTGATCACTCCTCGTCTGCAACGGTATTTCGCGGACCCTAAGCTAGCAAAGTTCCTGCGTTGGCACGCGGATAGGGAGGAGAAGAAGCGAGAAGACGACGGAAATGATCCGGATATAAATAAAAAAGACAAGATGCTGAGTCACCCTAAGGATGCGAGCCAGTGGCAAGCGTTGAACTTCGAAGACGCAAAATTTGGGGACGATCCAAGGAACATCATGCTGGGCGCGAGCACCGATGGAGTCAATCCGTTTGGCAGCCAGAGAAGCACACATAGCACCTGGCCTGTTTTTGTGTGGATGTACAACCTCCCCCCCTGGTTGTGCATGAAGAGGAAGTACATTCACATGAGTATGCTAATTGAAGGGCCGAAACAACCAGGGAACGACATCAATCTGTATCAGGGGCTGCTGAAAGAGGAGCTAGACACGCTGTGGAAAATGCCAGCCAATACGTGGGACGACGCAGAGAAAGAATATTTCCCTATGAGAGCCGCACTGCTCACGGCGGTGCACGACTATCTCGGTTACGGATATGTCGCGGGGTAGGTGGTCCACGGATTTTCTGGATGCGTCAAGTGCATGGACGACACAACGTATCGCCAGCTAGATAGAGATCTCGGGTCTTCGAAAACCGTGTTCATGGGACATCGAAGGTGGCTTCGCGACGACGACTCATGGAGAAAACGCAAGGATCTATTCGATGGTGAAACCGAACTCCGAAGACACCTGCGTACGATGAGCGGCGAGGAAATAGACGAACTGTTGAAAAATTGGAAAGAGTGCCCACCGCCGAGAAAGGCGCCAGAGCCGGGAAAGAAGCGAAAGGTGCCAGAGCCGCTGCTGAAGGTATGGAAAACGAGGTCTGTTTTCTGGGACTTGCCATACTAGAAGATCCTCTGTGTGCCTCACAGCCTTGATGTCATGCATATCACGAAGAACGTGTGCGAGAGTCTGCTTGGTACCCCGCTCAACATGCCAGAGAGGACCAAAGATGGGCCAAAAGCAAGGGCAGACGTGAAATTAATGGGCATCGGGGAGGAGCTCCACGCTAATGATGATGATGACGAGGCGAAGCAGGAGACGAAAAGTCGTCGCAAAGGCAAAAAGGCCAAGATGATCGGAAATGACTACCCTCCCGCGTGCTTCACTCTAAGTCAGGAGGAGATCGAGCAATTTTTCACCTGCCTCGTAGGAGTAAAACTTCCTTATGGTTACACGGGGAAGATAAGCAGATACCTAGACTCAGCGAAGCAGAAGTTCAGCGGGATGAAGTCTCACGACTGTCACATGCTGATGACGCAGATACTTCCAGTTGCAAACGTGTGAACAAAGGGAGGTACAACAAACAGTGATGTTCGACGTATGTCGCCTATTGACGTGCGGCTTGAAGGCCCTGGTCGCATGTTCGATCCTCATCCTTTATTTTTTAATTTGCATATGGGTCCAAATTTGTTTCATGACATGTGGGCCCCTCGGTGTGTAGTTTGTAGCACTTTAATTTGTGGGTCGAAATTTGTTCCATTCCAAGTGGACAATCGGTGTATAGTTTTGTAGCTTATTTATAATAATTAAAGAGAACAACAAAGTTTTTTGCAATAATACTATGGTGCGACGTTGAAGGCGAGAAAGGACGTGTGAGAGAGCGATGACCGAGCCACAGGGAAATCAACTAGGGGAGTTGCGGGGGTTGCAACGGTGTTTCGAGTAGTTGTGGGCCGAATGCTACAAAAATATAATCTAAACCGACCGGAATAAATGCCTACACAAATTAATCCAAGGTTGGAGTGCCCCTCGCAGTGTAAATATCTCCGGCTTTGCAAGGGATGGAGAGGTAGCTTCAATGTGTGGAAGATACGGCGTGAGAAAGCGAGGTCAATCGAGAGACATATAGATAGAGAGACAAAGTGAGTGTGGTCCGACATTCATTGAACAAATATATATGCTCTGGAGAGATATTGTCTGATTGAGCTTTTGGCAAGGGCGAGGGCTTTAAGATAGAGCTTGAGAGATGATCCAGTCACAGACGTGTAGATATATTTTGTGCGTGGGAGGAAGCAAGGTCAATCGATCACATAGGGTCATCGTGCGATCGAAAGAGTGAGACGTGTTGGAGAGAGTGACCTAGATAGACAATGTGCGTGAGAGAGTATACAATGTGAATAAGTCCAATTGGGCTCAAACATGGTGATATATCGTTTTTGTCCAAGAAATAGCGAGGTCAATCGATACATACAAAGAGAGGGAGAGGGAGGGAGAGAGAGAGAGATAGTGTGGCCCGCCATGAGGTCGAAAGAGTTGGGGCGGCTTCGATGGACTGACTTAGATAGCCAATCTGCGTGAGAGAGTATAGAGTGTGTCGATCGAGGCCCGAACAGGGAGATATATCATTTGTGTGTGAAAGAAATCGAGGTTAAACGAGACTCAGATAAAGAGAGCGAGATTGAGCAAGTGTGGCCCACCGTGCAGAAGAAAGAGTGAGACAGTCTTGAGGGAGTGACCTAGATAGACAACATGTGTGCGTGCGCATGAGAGGTTGGGGGCTAGATAGGCAATGCATGTATTTAGCGCGAGAGGGTGAGAGGGAGAGGGAGAGAGAGAGAGAGCTCGGCATGGGGTGCAATGGCGGGTGTGTGAGGTAAATACATTTTGTAACAGAGTGGAAAAAGGGGGTTGTGTTGTAATGCCCCGGATGTAATACTTTCCCTTTTGGGTATATAATAAATCTCCGGCTTCATCTATTTCCATTCCGGGTTCTTTGTCTTTCGGGCTTTCGTCGTTTTGTTGTGTGAGTGTGTGGCATTCATTCATATCATGTAGACATGTGCATTGCTTTGCATTTGTGTTGTGGGTTGCATCCGGTTCCGTGTGTTTCTTCCCGTTGTCCGTTTCGCGTTCCGGAGCTCCCTCACGTGTCCGTGACGTCCCGTAGGCCTACTTTGTTGTTCGGGCGTTTTTCGTTACCGGTGTGCCGCGAGGTTGTGTTGTGTGTTGTTGTTTTGTTGTGTGCAACCCGCCTCTCAAATCTCGTCTCGTTTGGACTCCGTTGACTTTTCCCTCCGTTGTCCGTGTGGGTCCGAAGTGCCTTTGCTTCGTGTCTCGGAAATACCCCTACTGCTTTCTTTTTTCTCCGTCTAGGCCTTTTAAATCATCCCCGCGATCGGATCCGTCGGATCGCGATCGGAGGGCTCCTAAACACCCTTAGTCTCCAAACCCTAGTCTAAAACTGCTACATATAGACCCCCTAGTCTATTTGGGCATCCCCTTCTTCTTCCCCTTCTCCACTTTCTTTTTTTTCCTTTTCCTCAGATCCAATCCCCAAAATATCTCTGGTTCCCGAGGAACCAGCCAGCCGATCTGGCCAGCCCTCGAATCAGCCGCCGGCGCCAGATCCCTTCGCTGGGTCAACGCCAGCCAACGTGCCGGTTTTCCTTCGAAGCCTCGACCGCTGCTCCGCGAGGCCCGTGCAGCCGCGCCGGATCCCGATCTGGAGGGGACCAGATCGTCGGCCGGCCCGCTCGCTCGCCTTGCCGGGCCGCGACGCCCCGCGCTCGGCCCACTCGCCGACCTCCCTCCAGCCTCCGCATCGCCCCGCTCCGCCTCGCCGTGCCAGGCCGCGTGCGCGCCGCCGCCGCAAGGCCCCTTTGACGCCACCTGGGCCTCGCCACCCCTCCGCACCGGGCCTCGTCGCCTCCTCCGCAGGCGCCAGCGGGCCGCCGCCTCCACTGCTCCGCCGGGCCCTTCTCTCCGCGCCGCCGTGGGCCTCCGCCCCGAGCCGGGCACCGCAGGCCGCCCACCGAGCCGGGCCGCCTCGCCCCGCCAGCCAGTTCCCGCCGGGCCACTTCTTCCGGGCCGCCGCCACTGTAGCTCCGCGCGGCCCGCTACTGTTCCAGATCTGTTTTTTTCCGTTGAGGTTGACTCTAAACCCTAAGTCACTGTTTTTCCTGATCTGATATGATAACTTTGACCTGCTGTATTTTCTTGCCTGTTGCTCCGTTTTGCGCGTGTAGCATGTCCAGATGTTCGTGGAGATGTCCTCTACGTTTTACCTGTTGTTGTCATGCATGTTAGAGATCATCTAGGGGCTTGTTTTGCTGTTACAAGAGTGCATCATGTTATAAACTGCTGTTATGTGTTATTTTCATGCCACCTTTGACATGTGATATCTTTTAGCTCGTTTGTCCAAACGATGCAAATGACATGTCCACGTGTTCGTCTTGCCACGAACTACGTGTTGTGTGTGATAGGTTGCATGATAGATTTATTGTTTCCTTGTTATCATCATTGCAAAGTGCCATGTTCACATGTTGTGTTTTCACTTGTTATGAAATGCCATCTTGTTGAGCTCGTTGTAATCGGTGTGTTCATCACAATGATGCATGCTTGTGTGTTTCGGGATCACCGTCATATGTATTTTGATGAGGTGCTTACCCTTTGCCATGTTTAGTTTTGAGGTGTCTTAAACATGCTCTTTTTGATGCTATGATGATATTGCTGTTTTAGGACTTAGTGAAATTTCACTAAGTCTGAAATCTGTAACGTTCCGATGCCATGTTCGTGTGATGTTGTAGGACAAAGCATGATAGTTTTGGGGTGGATTTTGATTGTTCCTTGAAGTATATATTGTTGTCTTTCCATTCATGTCCTCACATGTCCATTTGAGTGGCTGTAGCATGTTTATCTTTTGCTCCAAACTTTCAATAAAATTCTGCTGCCAGAATTTTATTTCAAAGTTCAATATGTCCAAGATCATTGCTATTGATCCGTGACTCCGTTGGGGGTGCACTTTGGACCTAGTTTCTGTACTATATATCTAGTTTGTGTTCATGTCCTTTGCCATGCTTTTTGGGTGCTGTAGATTAATTATTTTGAGCTCCCAAGTTGCTATGTTGCTGTAATTTTCAGTTTTCGCTCAAATCTTGTTTCGGGCATAACTTTTAGCCCGTAACTCCGATTTCAGCGATTCTTATATCAAACTTGGGTGATTTTCTGTGTAGATTAATAATATCAGGTTGTTATCTTGTTTTGCGGTGTTTTGCTTGAGTGATGTTTTACGTGCTCCATGTGCATCTCTAGTGCATCCATCATGCATACATGTTTTTCGAGTGCGCATTGCATCGTGTTGATTGGTGCTTGGTGTGTTTGTCTTGTTTAGAGCCGGAAGCTGAGACCGGGAACGAAGTTGAGCACGAGTTTTCCAACGAGGTTGAGCACGAGGACCCTTCTTACGATCCGAACGAGTTCTCTTCAGGCAAGATGACCGAACCCCGATAACTTTACTATCTTCGCCTATTGCTAGTAGTCTCGATCTATAGTTTTGCCTCGATGCCCATGTTCTTCTTGTCAGCCTCCTACTTGTAACCAATTGCCATGTTTAACCACCCTACCTATGCAAACCGTTGCTTGGCTAAGTACGCTTCGCTCAGCCCTTCTTATAGCGTTGCTAGTTGCAGGTGAAGTGAAGATGCTTGCTCCATGTTGAAGTTTGGTTGGGTTATATCACACTATATAAATGCTTAAATTGAAATCACATATATATTGGCAAGGGTGGAAGGCTAAGCCTTTGCTTGGTGATTTGTTCCACTCATGCCATTAGGATCCGTATAAGCCGGTATTATGTTCCTTGATTATGCGTTCCTAACACGGTTGGGGTGTATGGGACCCCCTCGATAAACCGCTAAGTGCTAAGTCTTTTCCAGCAAGTCCCAACCTTGGTACTATTTGCCTAAACAACTAAAACCTTTCCGAGGGAGTAATTAACCCGAGGCTTAATTAATTCAACCCCCTGGGCCAGTGCTCGACTTGAGTGTTGGTCCAAACTAGAGCCACTTGCGGATACCACCCGGTTCGCTGGGATCTTCGGTATCTGTACGTACTGCTCATCCGGACGTGTCCTGAGACCTAGATACGCGCGGCTACTATCAGGGTGTCGACACGCCGGGAGGATTTGATGGATTAGCCTTACCTTAGCTCGGTATATCTTGAGCACGGGATTCCGAGGATACTCGGGTCTTCCCACTTTGGAGTTGCGACTCCGCGGATCGTGGGCTTGTAATGGGTCAAGTTGGAACACCCCTGCAGGGTTTGAACTTTCGAAAGCCGTGCCCGCGGTTATGTGGCAGATGGGAGCTTGTTAATTCCGGTTGTAGATAACTTAACACAATGATACTAATACACTACCAGCGTGTGTTCCGTGACTGTCAATTTCCGAATAGGGATTCGGGAGTTGAACACGGAGGGGTTATGTTTGTGAGCTTGTAGCTAGGATCACTTCGTGATCACTTCTCGCGATGCCTTCTCTTCTCGCTCTCACTTGCGTAAGCTAGATGCTAGTTGCTGCTGCAGACTTGTTCTTTCTTCAGCCTTTTCCCTCACCTAAAGGCTTTGATAGTTCTGTTACCCGGGAACGGGATTGCTGAGTCCTCTGTGGCTCACAGTTACTTCACACACCAGATGCAGGTCCAGCTGTGAGCTATCCAGGTGATGGCACCGAGCTGGATTGGGAGTACGACGAGGAGCGTAGTCGTTACTACGTGCGCTACCCGGACGATCAGTAGTGGAGTCTCTTACTAGGATTCGATCCGCCTGTGGTTGTTTTATTTATCTGAGTTTGGTTCTTTGACTTTTGGTTTTGCCCTTAGAGGGTTGTAGTGATCTTAATGTATGATGTTTGAGTCTTGTACTGTTATTCTGTGACGTGGCGAGTGTAAGCCAACTATTTTCAGTTTACTATCCCCTCTTTTACATGAGTTGTGCAAAGATTACCAGACTTGAGATCATTCTAGGATGGAATTATGCCTTTAAGTCGGGCCTCGACCCGTAGGAGGTATAACTCCATCCTGGGCATTACAAGTTGGTATTCAGAGCCTTCTCCGACCTAGGAGCCCCCACTGTTTGATCGAACCGTTGACGGTTGAGTCTAGGCACACACTGAAACTTTTTGAGTCCTATATTATATCGGAGAGTAGGATTTCTTTGCTTCTCATCCCCTTTCTCTCTGGTGAGGACTCCTGTCGTCTACTCTTGTCTCTCCTATCTTCAAAATTTGCACAATTTTTTTTTAGGAATCCCGCGAGTATTCTGGGATTGTTTCGATGTTCTTGTGACAAGGATATTGTTCTCGATGCCTCCTGTTACCGAGGAGTTGAGCTTCGGGGTATCATTGTAATAAGCATATCGCGACAGTACTAAATACTTAAGACGGCCGACATCGAAAATCTCCCCTATACGGCCAGTGGCAAGATAACCCCGACATCACCCAGTACTGGGGAGGTAGTTCGGGAGTATTGCCATAGCTTGTTATAGTGGATGCTTTTCGAAGGTCCGAGGTACACAGTTTCCGAGAAAGACTGGTTATGTGTTGAAGGATGGATACACCTGGATGTAGGTTAGAGTTGATTGCGCGGTGCTTCCCGTGTATCCCCAACACCTGATTGCATAACTGGAATCTTTCGGAAAGCTATAGGTGGGTTTATCCAGTAGATCGTAGGCATTCTTCCAACGAATGCAGGTTAGTGAGTTCGGGGTTCGACATTGAGTGAAGGGGTTATATGACCGAGGTTACTATCAGGAGTTGCATCTTAAAGGGTCCTTGGCTATGCTGATCCGGGGATTGCAAAACCTTTTCGTAACGCGTTCATATGCTTTCAGCACAAAGATGTTAGAACGAAACTCCTCTCTTGTGTTTGTTCCCGTCTGTACCTTGTTGTTTTTCTTATTTATCCTTTTGATCCCTATGTGGCTTCTCGTGAAGACTGATGTTATCAATTAACTAAGAAATTCATTCGTTCCTCTTGTCCGGATGATTTCATTCGTTCTTATTGTTCGAATGATTATTTGTGAAGACTTGTTGCAATTCATTCCATTGATTCAGCTTATTCCTTTTGTCAATCAATTGCTGATTCGTGGTCATCTCTTACAGGATGGCTCCGAAAAAGGTTCCGAATGCCAACCCAGAGGGTGAAGAGGTTCCAGAACGTCCTCCTTCACCTCCTCCTCCGCCTGAGGCTTGGAGAGCAATTATGCAGACTACTGCTCAGAACACTCAGTTGATGATGCAGATGATGCAGCAAATGCAAGCTATGCAAGCTAATCAAGCTAATCAGGGTGTTCCAATGAACCAAGGCAACTTCTTCCAGCAGCACCATGCTACTCTGAACCAGTTCCTGGCTAACAATCCTAAAGCTTTCAGTTACTGTGTCGACCCTCTCGATGCTGAAGATTGGCTGACCGATATCAAGAAGCATTTTGAGTGCAGTAACGTGAAAGAAGATGACTATGTGAAGTTTGCAGCCTTCCAACTGAAAGATCAAGCAGCTGACTGGTGGCAGCAGTACAAAGACTCAAGGCCGGGTCAAGTGATCTCATGGGAGAATTTCTGCAAGGATTTCCGCTCGCATCACATTCCTACAAGTGTTATCGAGGGTATGCGTGAGCAATTCCGCAACCTCAAGCAGGGCTCCATGACAGTCTATCAGTATAATGTCAAGTTCCAAAACCTCGCTCGCTATGCAAAGCAAGACATTCCTGATGCAAAGAGTAAAATCTATCAGTTCCGTGGAGGTCTCAAAGACGAACTTCAGCTTGCTCTCACTTTGTTCGAGCCAGACGAATTCGATAAGTTCTATAACATGGCTTTGAAACAAGAAGCAGCTCAGCTTAAGATGGAGGCTTCTAAGAAGAGAATTCGAGATGCTGTTCACTCTACCTCATCGTCTCAGTTGGCTGCGAAACAACAAAAATTCTGGCTTCCTCCTCCTCCAATGATTCGAGCTCCTTACAACAACTCCAGCAACTTCAACAACTCCAACAACAAGAACTCTAGTGGTCGTGGTTTCTCCCACCCACCCAACCCAAGCAACCAGTCGAAGAAGCAGTTTCAGTCTCAAGGCTCCAAGTCCAGTGGCTCTCAGTTCCGTCCTCTCTCTGAAGTGGTGTGCAACAAGTGTGGCCAGAAGGGTCATTATGCCAACAGATGTCCGAATCCGAAGCGTCTTCCTCCTCCTCCACCTATGAGTTCAGCTATTGTCAAGCATGATCCAAAGTCTGCCAGGGTCAATCTGATGAGTGTAGCTGAAGCAGGGAACTCTTCTGATGTCATTTTGGGTAACCTCTCAGTGAACTCTTTTCCAGCTAAAGTATTGTTTGATTCGGGTGCATCTTTGTCCTTCATTTCAAGACCTTTTGTTGCTAAGCATGAATTTGTCACTCAAGTGATGCCGAAGACGTTGAGCATTATTTCTCCTGGTTTGCAAATGACCTCTCGGGTGCATGTTCCGGATATTTCTATTCGCATGGGTGATTATCGATTTTTGGCTTCTCCGGTGGTTCTTGGTCATTCTGACATCGACCTCATCCTCGGAATGGATTGGCTTTCTCAGCACGATGCTCACATTGATTGTGCTCAAAAGGAAGTCAAGTTGACTCATTCTGATGAAGATGTGATTATCTTCGCCTCCAGGGATAATACTATTCGGCTTTTCTCTCTTAATGATAAGGGTGAAATTAATGCCATAGAGCAAATTCCAGTGGTGAATGAATATCAAGACGTCTTTCCAGAAGAACTTCCAGGCATGCCTCCACACCGTCAGGTGGAGTTTGTCATTGAACTCGAGCCGGGCACCGAACCTGTTTGCCGGCGTCCATACAAGCTCTCTTCAGATGAATTGAAGGAATTGAAGAAACAGTTGGATGAACAGGAGCGTATGGGTCTCATTCGGCCTAGTACATCTCCGTGGGGCTGTGGTGTCTTATTTGTCAAGAAGAAAGATGGCACGGAGCGTCTCTGTGTTGACTACCGGCCATTGAACAAGAAGACGATTAAGAACAAGTATCCGCTCCCCAACATCAACGAACTCTTTGAGCAGCTCAAAGGAGCTAAAGTGTTCTCTAAGCTTGACCTCCGAATGGGCTATCATCAAATTCGCATTCGTGAGGAAGACATTCCCAAGACGGCCTTCAGAACGAGCTACGGTTCATATGAGTATACCGTCATGTCCTTCGGTCTCGCCAATGCTCCTCCTACCTTTTCAAGGATGATGCATTACATCTTCAACCCCTATACTGGCGAATTTGTGCTCGTGTATCTGGATGATATTCTGGTGTTTTCCAAGAATGAAGAAGATCACGAAAAGCACTTGCGTCTGGTTCTTGATCGACTCCGAGAGCATAAATTCTATGCCAAGTTCTCAAAGTGCGAGTTTTGGCTCGATAAGGTTTTGTACCTGGGCCACATTATCTCAGCTGACGGTATTGCGGTTAATCCCGAGAAAGTTGAAGCAATTGTCAACTGGGAAGCTCCTCAGAACGTCAAGCAGCTCCGTAGTTTTCTGGGTCTTGCCAGCTATTGCAGAAGGTTTGTGGAGAACTTCTCCAAGATTGCCAAGCCTCTTTCCAACCTCCTTCAGAAGAATGTCAAATACTTTTGGTCTCCCGAGTGTGAAGTGGCTTTCAAAACCCTCAAAGAGAAGCTTGTCTCAGCTCCAGTTCTGATTCCTCCAGATGAATCCAAGCCCTATGAAGTGTTCTGTGACGCTTCTCTTCAAGGCCTTGGTGGTGTGCTTATGCAAGAGAAGAGAATTGTGGCATACACTTCTCGTCAGCTAAAGCCAGCTGAGAAGAACTATCCCACACATGATCTCGAGCTAGCAGCTGTGGTACATGCTCTGATTACGTGGAGACATCTGTTGTTGGGCAGAAAGGTCGACATCTTCACTGATCACAAGAGCTTGAAGTACATCTTCACACAGCCGCATCTGAACCTCCGCCAGACTCGTTGGGTCGAGATGATCCAAGAGTACAACCCCAGCATTGAGTACACTCCAGGCAAGGCGAATGTGATTGCAGATGCTTTGAGCAGAAAGGCATATTGCAACAGCCTTCTTATCAAGCCACATCAGCCTGAGCTTTGTGAAGCTTTCAGGAAGCTCAACCTTCAGGTTGTTCCGCAGGGTTTTCTTGCAAATCTCCAAATTGCTCCTACCTTGGAAGATCAAGTCCGTGAGGCCCAGCTCAGCGATACCATGGTGAAGAAGGTGAAACATGGGATTGCAAAGGGCACTCCAAAATATAAGTGCTTCCGTGTTGATGAGAGAGATACCTTGTTCTTCGAGGACAGACTCGTTGTTCCCAAAGGTGATCTCAGGAAGCTCATAATGGAAGAAGCTCATGACTCTCTCCTTTCCATTCATCCTGGCAGTTCCAAGATGTATCAAGACCTCAAGCAATCTTACTGGTGGACACGCATGAAAAGGGAGATTGCCCAATTCGTGAATGAATGTGATGTATGCAGAAGAGTGAAAGCAGAACATCAACGTCCAGCCGGTCTTCTCCAACCTCTTCCTATTCCTGAGTGGAAGTTCGACCACATTGAAATGGACTTCGTCACTGGCTTTCCTAAATCCAAGCGAGGCAATGATGCTATCTTTGTGGTGATTGACAAGCTTACCAAAGTTGCTCACTTTCTTCCAGTCAAAGAATCAATCAATGCAGCTCAACTTGCAGAGCTGTACACTTCCAGAATTGTGTCACTTCATGGCATTCCTCAAGTGATATCCTCAGACCGTGGCAGCTTGTTCACATCAAGGTTCTGGGACTCCTTCCAGTACGCCATGGGCACTAAGATCAGGTTCAGCACTGCCTTTCACCCTCAGACTAGTGGTCAAGTCGAGCGTGTGAATCAGATCCTAGAAGATATGCTCAGAGCCTGTGTCATCTCCTTCGGCATGAAATGGGAGGACTGTCTTCCATTTGCAGAGTTCTCTTACAACAACAGCTTTCAAGCAAGTGCAGGCAAACCACCGTTTGAAATTCTCTATGGCAGAAAGTGCCGTACCCCTCTGAACTGGTCTGAAACAGGTGAACGCCAACTTCTTGGCAATGATTTGATCTCTGAAGCCGAGGAAATGTGTAAAGTCATACGTGAGAATCTCAAGGCCGCTCAGTCGCGTCAGAAGAGCTACTATGACGGAAAGCATCGTGATTTGGTTTTCGACATCGGTGATCATGTCTATCTCCGAGTTTCTCCGATGAAAGGAACCCAAAGGTTCGGTATCAAAGGAAAGCTTGCTCCTAGATACGTCGGTCCTTTCAAAATTCTTGGCAAAAGAGGCGATCTAGCCTATCAGCTCGAGCTCCCTTCCAACTTTGCAAATGTTCATGATGTCTTCCATGTGTCTCAGCTTCGCAAATGCTTCAAGGCACCTGAGCGCATGATTCCGTTTGAGGAGATTGATCTTCAACAAGACCTTTCCTACCGAGAGCATCCAGTTGCAATTCTCGAAGAAACCGAACGCAAGACTCGCAACAAGTCCATCAAGTTTCTGAAAGTCAAGTGGTCACATCACACAGACCGAGAAGCTACCTGGGAACGAGAAGATCATCTTCGTGACGAGTACCCTTCCTTTTTCCAGTCCTAGATCTCGGGACGAGATCTTTTTGTTGTAGAGGAGAGTTTGTAATGCCCCGGATGTAATACTTTCCCTTTTGGGTATATAATAAATCTCCGGCTTCATCTATTTCCATTCCGGGTTCTTTGTCTTTCGGGCTTTCGTCGTTTTGTTGTGTGAGTGTGTGGCATTCATTCATATCATGTAGACATGTGCATTGCTTTGCATTTGTGTTGTGGGTTGCATCCGGTTCCGTGTGTTTCTTCCCGTTGTCCGTTTCGCGTTCCGGAGCTCCCTCACGTGTCCGTGACGTCCCGTAGGCCTACTTTGTTGTTCGGGCGTTTTTCGTTACCGGTGTGCCGCGAGGTTGTGTTGTGTGTTGTTGTTTTGTTGTGTGCAACCCGCCTCTCAAATCTCGTCTCGTTTGGACTCCGTTGACTTTTCCCTCCGTTGTCCGTGTGGGTCCGAAGTGCCTTTGCTTCGTGTCTCGGAAATACCCCTACTGCTTTCTTTTTTCTCCGTCTAGGCCTTTTAAATCATCCCCGCGATCGGATCCGTCGGATCGCGATCGGAGGGCTCCTAAACACCCTTAGTCTCCAAACCCTAGTCTAAAACTGCTACATATAGACCCCCCTAGTCTATTTGGGCAACCCCTTCTTCTTCCCCTTCTCCACTTTCTTTTTTTTCCTTTTCCTCAGATCCAATCCCCAAAATATCTCTGGTTCCCGAGGAACCAGCCAGCCGATCTGGCCAGCCCTCGAATCAGCCGCCGGCGCCAGATCCCTTCGCTGGGTCAACGCCAGCCAGCGTGCCGGTTTTCCTTCGAAGCCTCGACCGCTGCTCCGCGAGGCCCGTGCAGCCGCGCCGGATCCCGATCTGGAGGGGACCAGATCGTCGGCCGGCCCGCTCGCTCGCCTTGCCGGGCCGCGACGCCCCGCGCTCGGCCCACTCGCCGACCTCCCTCCAGCCTCCGCATCGCCCCGCTCCGCCTCGCCGTGCCAGGCCGCGCGCGCGCCGCCGCCGCAAGGCCCCTTCGACGCCACCTGGGCCTCGCCACCCCTCCGCACCGGGCCTCGTCGCCTCCTCCGCAGGCGCCAGCGGGCCGCCGCCTCCACTGCTCCGCCGGGCCCTTCTCTCCGCGCCGCCGTGGGCCTCCGCCCCGAGCCGGGCACCGCAGGCCGCCCACCGAGCCGGGCCGCCTCGCCCCGCCAGCCAGTTCCCGCCGGGCCACTTCTTCCGGGCCGCCGCCACTGTAGCTCCGCGCGGCCCGCTACTGTTCCAGATCTGTTTTTTTCCGTTGAGGTTGACTCTAAACCCTAAGTCACTGTTTTTCCTGATCTGATATGATAACTTTGACCTGCTGTATTTTCTTGCCTGTTGCTCCGTTTTGCGCGTGTAGCATGTCCAGATGTTCGTGGAGATGTCCTCTACGTTTTACCTGTTGTTGTCATGCATGTTAGAGATCATCTAGGGGCTTGTTTTGCTGTTACAAGAGTGCATCATGTTATAAACTGCTGTTATGTGTTATTTTCATGCCACCTTTGACATGTGATATCTTTTAGCTCGTTTGTCCAAACGATGCAAATGACATGTCCACGTGTTCGTCTTGCCACGAACTACGTGTTGTGTGTGATAGGTTGCATGATAGATTTATTGTTTCCTTGTTATCATCATTGCAAAGTGCCATGTTCACATGTTGTGTTTTCACTTGTTATGAAATGCCATCTTGTTGAGCTCGTTGTAATCGGTGTGTTCACCACAATGATGCATGCTTGTGTGTTTCGGGATCACC
>LR738711.1:621501006-621514590 GCA_902687465.1 Secale cereale
GGGGGGGGCTAAAAATAACATTTGAATGTAGATAGTACGAGACTTAATACAGATGTTTCAATTTGGTGTACATTGTAAGATTTGAACTGAGGACCATGCATATGGGTAATTATTTCAAATTCATGCCATACTAGGTTTCGAAAAGCTGATATTGACTCGATTTGTTGTGCTATTTTGTTGGTCATATGTTTGAATCCATCCAAAAGTTTTCTCACTACCATGGTGTTCATCATATACATATGAATTTGTATTAAAAAGTAGGGTGGATACAGTGAAATGTGAAATCCACGTTAGAATTGGAGATCGCTATGTGACACACACTCTAATTCAAATAACTAATTATGTGACACACACTCTAATCCACGTTAGCGTGGATACCGTTTTGATTTTTTTTCAAATAACTCCTCATTAATTAATTTATAGTATCTCGTTTCGAATGACTAATTATTGCAAGGAAAACACGGGCATGGTAATACATACAAAATCGTTTGCAAATGAAAGAAGATTCGTTTGCATTCTCAAATGTAGGCGCACCAAGCAGACTAGGGTCGTGTCGTGGTGGTCGCGTGTGTCGGACGGCAAAATAAGTTCGCGCTTCCACGTTTCGGATTGAAATATCTGGTGGCCCCAATTCCAGCCCTGCAAAATCTCCCTTCTCCACCGTCCCCTTCCGCGCCCAGATTTCTCAAATCCCTAATTCGCCGCCAACCCAAGCAAAGTTTGAATCGCCCCTCATCTCGTCTCTTTCCCCACCTTTGTGCCGGACGACGACGACGCAGACGACGATCGTGCTTCACCACCGCACCGGAGCTACCTCATCTACGCCCTCGTCCACCGCACGGGGTGGTCCACTGACAACGTCGACCGCCGCAACCGACGTGCCTCATAGCCACCGACTTCCACCGCATCAGGTGCGCTTCACCGACGCCATCTCCCAGCTCACTGGGGCTACTTCACCGAGCATATCATCGCGCCTCCGCCCCCCGAGGCCGCTGGGGCTTCACCAACGGTCTCGTCCACCGCATTGTAGCGCTCCGCTGCAACTCAAGATCTGCATCCGTGCGCGGCCAGCCAACGCCAGTGCATCACCCTCAACGGCTCTGAAGTGACCCGCAATCTAGCTAAGCGAGCATGCCCAAACACCGGCCCGAACTAGGTAACACACATCACTCCCTTGTGGACTGTTCCGACGATGTTTGGATATCCTTTCACTGCTCTCTTAGCTTACACGCCTATCCAACTCTGGCTTTAACTCTTATTTCTTCTGGAGATATCATCTCAAACAAGCAAACCATTTTTTAGCGAAGCATGGCGGTGCTACGGGATCTAATACCCATCCTGCACACCTTTATAACCTTGTAAGTATCCGTCCTCCAGTACAACAGCAAGGCCGATTCCTCTTATTTGATCAGCCATTCGCCGTGTCAAAAATGCAGAGGGGGATGCAAGGAGCACAAGGCCTGCACATCCAAGCAAGTGGTAACATGGACTTGTTCATGGAACATCCCAAGCGCAAGCAGAGCTGAAGTGAGCCTGTACAACGAGCTAGCGTAAGTCCATGCATTTCATTCAATTGGTACTGACATTCGTGTATGATTTGTGTGCAGTGGTGGATCCATGAATTCAAGTTACCAAGGGCAAACATTTAACTTTAAAAAACGAAGGAACCTGCACTCCGGAAATCAACATAACTTGAGAAATGTGAAGCTACATGCACTTTGAAAACCAGCTAATGATCCAAAGTAGTTCAGATTATAAACACTAAATGATGCAAGCACCAAAAAACACAAAATGCAACATGGTGTACAAGGACTACAAACATGGTCTGTACCTGCTTGAATTATTTGTTCTCTAGCTGAAAATATTGAAGTGTAATTGCATCTATAACCAGTGCGCAAACTGCATATCAATATATTTATCCTGCACAAGTATGCCAATAGTTTCAAACAATAGATTAGAAAAGTATTTATGCTACGTTGTCATGATACGGGGACTTTCTGGTAGATGGCCTCGACGTTTCAAGCCATGAAAATGCACTATAATTTGCTTGTCATCAATGCCTGCAAATCTCTATGTCTCTCTCAACATAGCAGATCATCATTAGAGACTAAATCCTTCAATGGGAGCTTGCAAAATGCTTGCATTAGATGCCTCATTAGACACTATATGTTCATCACCAGGAGCATGTAAAATGTTTGCATCAAATCCTTCATTACCAGTCTATTCATTAGACACTTCAGGCTCAAGAACAACATGAGCTTGGATGTTTGCACCGGAAACTTGATTAGATTCATCAGATTCAGTCAGTTCAGTATTGATTGGGGGAGTTATAAAATAAGTAGAAATTGGTTTCATTTTCTCATAGATTCCCTATATACAAGCAGTTTTACAACACCATCAGGTTTAACTATTGGCCCGAAATTGAAGAGTTGAATTAGATATAATCAGGGATGTGATGTACCTACTCGTTGCGCATGCTACTCTTGCAAGCAGCGACTGTCCGTTTTGCAAGCTCGATGCCATGCCCGTGCTGCCGCCGATGCCTCCCACGCAGGCTACACCCAGGGTTGGATCTTCATCTTCTTGTCCTTCCGTTCGCCTGAAGCCCGACGACCACCCTCCAACGAGGGCGCGAGGAAGTGTTGTGTCGGTCTGTCCAGCGGCGGCTAGGTTAGGAGCGAACCTGATGTCACACTCTGCATTTTGTAACATGTTATTTGCATCAATGAAGCATGAAAATTTGGACCAGCAAATTTTTTTGGCATCATTTGGCTTTTATTTGGAGTTGAGTTTTTCTTCATGTGCTTTTTCATGTGCTCAATAAAGTCAACTATTGCCTCTTGTAGAATTCATCTCCATACCCAAAACTTCTGCCCAATGATCATGCCAAGTGTTGTATAACAGTATAGTATTTTCTTACAAAATTAATTTGGCCAAAATGTATTTTATAAATTTAGTTTTCCAAAAACCCCTGAATTGAGATTTGCACTGCAAGTGCTTGATTTAGGGTGAGAAAATTATTTCAAAAAGTATATTTGAAACCTAGTAGTCATAGGACTCCCAGAAACCACAAAAGTATAATTTTAAAAGTTATTTTCCTATTTTATTTAAAAGCTTTTTCTTAAGGCCAAAAATGGTCTTTAATAGGGAAAAATTATATAACTATTTCAAAAATATTTGCCAAAATTCAGGGAGACTCATAGGACATATATTGTCCATATGTAAGAGTTTCAACACTTGGTCATGTTCAAAATAATGGGCTAATCCCTCTAAAACCCTTTCTGGATATTTCAAGCTTTTGAAATATTTACAAAGGAAATATTCTCCAAAAATTCCAGGGAAATTCTATCATGTCATATATGACATATTTGATGATCTTGCCAAGTCCCATGCCTTGGGAAGCAAGAAAACATCCTCAAAACCCTCCATAACCATTCTGTCCATATTTGAAGTTTGAGCAACTCTACATTGCCAAACTTGTCCAAATGCTCTCAAACTTGGTGCACATGCTACAAATGCCTAATAAGGCATAGAGACCAAATGGCACAAGATTTGGAATAGAGCAACTTGATCAGAACACCCCAAAACCCTTTCTGTTCAAATGCAAATTTGAACAACTTTACATTACCAACTTTTTACCTGGAGCTTCAAACTTTGTGGGCATGATCAATACCCCAAATGATGAAACTACACCAAGTGGTGCATCAAGGGGAGATGATTTGCTTGACTCAAATAAGATGAATCCATTTCAGTTGATTTCTAGGGTTCACCAAAGTTACATTGGCTAGTTTCTTCAAATGAGCCCAAATTTGGTGAAGCACCCTATTTTCACATGTCATTCAATCCTGTTAAGTGTCATGACAAGTGGAGATCATTTGCTTGACCAAACACTGATCAAACACCTTCTGCAGAATTACTAAAACCCTCTTCTTGATCACTTTTACCCTTCTCCTTGACCTCAACTTTCTACCACACGTTCATCTGGTTACTAGGTACCTCCAGTAACTTCCCCAAGCCCCCAGCTCCATGTTTGAGGGGTAAAAACCCTGGATCACCCTGCTGGACAGCCATTTCTTACCAAGTCACCAGCTTCCTCTCTCTCTCCTTGACTCTCCAGAGCATCCAAGGCTGCAGACGAACTTCTTGCATCACCCTGGACCCCCAGACACGATGGACGCGTCCAGAGGCCCAATGGCATGCCGTGGCATGCGGTAAGGGCGCTCCAGAGCGCGCTAAAGTGCGCCCACGCACTGTAGCCTCGGCCAATCGTCGGCCCCCGACAGCCTCGGGCTCCCCCCTCGCGCCAGTCGATGCCCCTCGACGTCCGCAACCGCCCCGGCGCTGTCCCCCCTCCTCCTGCGCCCTCCAGAGGCCATCGCCACACGCGCACCGGCCACCCGCAACGCCCACTCCTCGAGCTCGCACGCGCGCACGGCCTGGAAGCTTCCCCGCTCCTCCTCTCTCCTCTAATGGACGTAGGGATCGTCCAGCAACGCCGTACACCTGTTCCCATCACCTCCCGTGCGCTGTAGCATCGAGCAGCAGCTCGCCGGCGCACTGGTCCACGGGGCTCCGCCGTTCCCCTATAAATAGGACCCCCCGAGCCTCTCCAGCAGCACCCGCAGCTTCTCCTCATCCCCAGCATCACTCCAGCACCACCAGTTCATCCCCAGAAGGTTCCAATGCTCGGGATCGACTGGAGCTCCGCCGCGTCGGGCCGCCGGTGATCTTGCAGTACGGGCCTCCTCCGCCCCTCCTTTTGCCCGATCTTGAACCGCCGTGCACCACTGAATCTTTCCCCTCGTTTTCCCCTCTCTGTGGCAGTTGGAATTGGCCGGAGCGACGACCTCCCGAAGCTCCTCCGCCGTCCCACCTCGCCGCCGGCGAACCCGACCTCCCCGGCGTGCCGCACCACCACCACTACCTCCGCAACACAACAATGAGTCCGTTCCTGCCCTCCGTTGCCGTCGCCGTGGCCGGAATCGTCGCCGGTGAGCTCGCCGTCGCCGTGGCCGTGAGGTTGGAGATGACAGGCGGGCCCCGCCTGTCATCCTCACCTCTCTCTCCCTCCCATCGCAGCCGCTGACCGCCAGGCCCCGCCCGTCAGGTTTGAAAACCTGACGTGCGCGCGCTGGCGCCCGTGCGGCTGGGCTGGATGCCCTGGGCCGTGCACTGTGGCCCCTATGGCCCGGTTGCACAAGGTTTTTTTCCTTTTTCTTTTCTGTAAATATTTCAAACATTTTTACAGAAATGAATATTGGTCCAAATGAAATAATTCCAACTCCTAAATTCTTGTAATATTCCAACCTATTTAATGGTGTCACTTTCACACACATCCATGAAACTTTTCTGTTCTGTTCAAATTTAAATTCAAATTTGAGCAATAAAACTCATGTTCTAAAATCCTTAGATTCCATTCTGTTACTCCAAAACTCCAACTAAGAATTTTCCCCATCTTAGAAATCCCTCTAGTATTTAACAGAAATAAGTTGACATTTTTCTGAGCACTTTGATTTTTCTGTTTTATTGTGGTCTTATTTTTCCGTTGTTGTTATGCGACGTATAGATACCGTATTTGACAAAGTTGCTGAAGAAGGAGAAGGAGAAGGATTTGAAGACTTTGAAGACCAAGCCAATCCAGGCAAGCAGCCCTTTGACCATGATACACTTGTTCTTCAGAACCCGTTGATTCCGATGCATGATGATAGCATTACAATGATGACCTAGTTGAACCACCACATGATGCATGCCTTGTTCTTGATCTTGCTATGTGCTAGATAGCATGCAAATAGTTAGTAGTAATGAATGGTGATGCACGTGTGTCATGAACCTTCGTGGTTGAAATCTTTGCATAAAACCCCGTCGGGTGCCATTCATGCCCGAGGGAGATGATGAGTTGGGTAACCACTTGATGATGAAGTGGTGTACCGAAACAAGTGTGTGTTTTTCAAACAGATTGGTTTAAGTTGCGACCGTTATTCCAACCATACATGTGCAACCACTCTACCCCTTATGGGACGGGGCGTTATTGATTACTTAGGCCGATACTAGCATGGTGCCCGCATTACTAGTGAAGGGAAGACTTGAGGTCTTTCCCGGGACGGGGTCGTGCTTGGATAGACGACCATGACTGTTTTCACAGGGCACCGGACACACCGTTGGTCCCTTCGGGTACGCGTGACATTGAAATTAGGGCAAGTCTCGTGATCTATTGTTTGTACCCGAGGGCCGTGTATCAACGAGTGGACTCTATGTTAGTATCGTCTAAGGAAAGATAATGACAGGGTGCTTCCCCCGAGTACTTGAGGTACTGCGGGATCGTGGATGACACGAAAGCTTCCCGGATCTTGTGGGTAAAGTGTACAACCTCTGCAGAGTGTAAAACTATTCGAATAGCCGTGTCCACGGTCAAGGACAGTTGGGTAACCGCTCTTGGGCTACGTCCCATGTTTGTGAAACCATGTGTGTGTATGAGAGTCAAGGTGGTGACTTGGCTCGATGAGTTGAATCATATTCATGTGATATCGGTAACCTGTCTTCGAGGTTACGCGAGTTATTGATGCATAAACTTGATGGTAGAATATTTATTCTAGCCCTTTGCTAGATTGCTCATTGTTGTTCAATTGCACTGTTACTTTGTACCACATCATGGGTTGTTTGCGAGTACATTCAAAGTACTCATTGGCTTGCCACTGGTTATTTAATTGGCCAGGCATGGAGGAACAGGAATATGATGAAGAGTTCTTTGGAGACGAACATGCGAACTAGGACGCTATCCCAGTCAGAATGCCTATAGGGTTAAGGCAGATGGCATGGGTTCTACCTATTATCGAAGACTTCCGCTATTTGAGTTATTTGCTATTCAGCCCGTGAGGCTTTATCTATGTAAGACTTGGCCATAATGGCCTTAATTTGTGTAAGACGATATGTATGGATGTAAGACTCTTGTTATTCAGCTTCTGTGTGTTCAGTGAGCATTGATCTCTGGGATCACTGTACACGTGCATTCGGTGATCTCGACTCCTAAGTCGGGGTCCCCACAGAGCTGGTATCAGAGCCATCCTGACTGTAGGAAGCCTTAGTTAGCATGGGCGTTAGTTAGATGAGACCCCTTTTTCAAAAAACCTTCTGAACCTCTCTTCTTTTCTAAACCTGAGATTTCATCAGCTTATTAACCCCTCCTATTCCACCTTTGTAGATGGCCGTTGTACCCGAAGAGCACCTGACCACTGGGTTTCCCTTGCTTCTCAAGGATAGCCTCCAGGAGTGTCAGTTCCACCGAGCGCCCAGCCTCACCTACCTTGAGCATTGGGTTAGCGACACTGAGGTGGAGTACCATGTGGAAGTGATCGTGAAGGCAAACGATCCTCCCACAAGTTGGTTCTTCGAGGGACCCCAGATGGCAACACTACCTCTCGCTGTCGAGGCTGCTGCACTCAAGGCACTAACCCGTCTCCGCGAGCTTCTTCCGGAGATGGCAGCAAAGATGACAACCCGCTTCTTACCTTACCGGAAGGAAGGTGAAGAAGAAAGCAGCGCACTAGCCCCTCCACTGAAGGAAGGACTCTCGCTTCGGTTCCAGACCTACTTTAGTCTATGTGCCGACAGCTTGGCACAAGACTTGGCCTCGGAATCGATGAAGCTTCGGGAAGAACTTCACAAGACCAAGGCACTTCTTCGTCGAGCTCAAGAGAAGGCAAATAGGATCAAGAAGGAAGGAGCACCTTCTAGACAGTCCGCTATCGCATACCGAGGCGGAAGGCCCTCCGAGGATGTATCTTCCAAGAATGAAGAACCACCTCGGCGATGCCGGATGACGGCAAGGGATTATCGCAAGCTTTTCCCTGCACCACCGACGAAGCACCGTCGTATCCAACTCCTCCACTCCCCCACACCCTCAAGTAACAAAGGGGCCCAGATAGATGAAGACAAGGAGGAAGACCCTGATACGTCGAAAACGTATCTATAATTTCTGCTTGCTCCATGCCTCTTTTGGGTGATATTGCTATGATATTTATACACTTCCATACACTTTTGATCATATTTGGACTAACCTATTAACTCAGTGCACCCCAGTGCCAGTTTCTGTTTTCGGCTGTTTTTGTATTTCAGGTTTTCACGTTACGAGAACTACCAGGAAAAATCCAGAAAAATTATATAAAAAATCAGCGTTCCAGAAACTACCGTGCGCCCGAAGGACAGCCGGGGGGCCACCAGGGCTCAGGGCGCCCTGGCGGCGCGCCCCCACCCCCCTGGGCCGCACCGGGGGGGGGGGGGGGGCGCCTGGGCCCCCCGAGGCTCCTCCGATGCCCCCCTTTGGCATATATTTAAAGCGTCTCCCGAAACCCTCGAAACAGGAACTCCTTTTTGCGATCTCATCTATGTTCCGCTGCCGCCGCCGCTTCCAAGATCGGGAGCACCAGGAGAACCCTTCCCAGCACCCTGCCGGAGGGGAGGATCACCACCGGGAGCTTCTCCACCACCATGGACGCCTCCTGGATGAGTTGTGAGTAGTCTCCCTTGGACCATGGGTCCATGACCAGTAGCTATGTGATGTTGTCCTCCCATTCTTGTGCTTCACTAACTAGTCCTCGTGAGCTGCCCTACATGATCGAGGCACATATGTAATCCTTATGCTGTTGCTATGATGAGTTTGCTGGGATCCGATGGATTATGAGATTATGTTCAGATTGTGTTTGAGTAATATATTTGATTCACCTCTTTTATGTTTATGTTCGTAAGTAATTCTTGCATGTTCTCCGTTGTTATTTATTGCTTTGGCCAAGTAGTAGGTAGTGACTCCAAGAGGGAACGTTATGCTCGATTGTGGGTTCATGCCCCTCGATGACTAGTTGGAGTGACAGAAATATGAGTCTAGGGGATGTGCTGTTGCCACAAGGGGGAAAACAAGGGTGCTTGTGCCCGCGGGTGCAAGGATTGTTTACTTTACGCAAAGTTCTTTTTAATGCAATTGTTTGTTGCTTTGAGTTTACACTATGGGTGGGGCTCGCAACTTAATACCAGCGAGATGTTCTGGATAGATATCTCAAGGTGGATGATTAGTAGTAGATATTGATGGATTTTGGTCTACTTACTTTGGCGTACCGCCCATGCTTTGAACCTCTACCTTTCTTGCAATGTAGTCAGCATTGGTTTGCGCACATGGTCCTGTCAATTACCCAGCTGTAATTCGTTTACCTCGCATAGCTGTTTTATCGTTTTTTGGGAGAGAGACATCACTAGTGAACATCATGAGACTCCGGTCCATATTACCATCATTGATCACATCCGCTATTTACTTTTCCGCTATTTACTTACTATTGCAATTATACCTATCACTATTATCACTTCCGTTTGATCCTTTGTAAACTACAAGGCCGGAGGGATTGACAACCTCTCTGTACTCGTTGGGAGCAAAGTTATTTGTATCTGTGTGCAGGTCCACGTTGATTGCTAATATCTGGCGCCGTTAGCAGTTGACACCTTCTTGTTGAAACTGGGAGTCTCTGGGAAATCGATCCTTGGTATTACCAAGGGAAAACTTCTGCTACACTGCATCTCAAACCTTCCACTTGGGGTAACCAATGAGAGGTGAGAAGCCACCTAGCAAAGCAATTTCTGGCGCCGTTGCTGGGGACTCCACTCTTCAGGATAGGGGAGTTGCACGCTATCTTTTACCTTTGCTTTTTAGTCTTGTTAGTTTACCTTTCAGTTTTGCTTTAGTATCTTTTATCGAAAATCACAAAAATAGTTATCTCATTCTTTAGTTGTCATTATGTCGGGTCCTTTTGTCTTTGACGAGGCAGAAGTTCTCACCTTTAAACAAAGAGGTGGGGAAAGTTTGAAAGATGCTTGGTATAGAATTAGTGATTCACAAAAAAGAGCCACCAAAAAGCAACCTACTACTATCTTGCTTAGAAATTTTTATGTTGGAATTACTTCTTGGAATAGGTTTATTCTAGATACTGCTATCAATGGGAATTTCCTAGAAGCCCCAGTTTGGGAGTCTCTTTGTATTATTGAAAATCTTGTTGGGAATCCCCCTGTTGTTAGCATTCAAGAGGACATCACCCTAGCTCACATAATGAAAAAACTTGAAAAAATAGAGCTAGAGATGCCAAGCATTAATAAGATAAATGAGTTGGATCGTAAGATCCAAGGTAATTTGAATAGGCTTGATAGCTCCATGCATAAAATTTTCAAAACTTTGGAGACCGTCAAATTCCATGACTTGGACTCTTCTAGGATAGACAAGATTGAGGAAATATTTGATTCCATAGGAACTACCTTCTCCTCGATCAAAACCAAAAAGGTAGAAACTCCGGCAAAGAGGGAGCCTAAGTTCGTTCACGTTCCAAAGGCTCCCCGTTCTAAAAGTAATCCATCTATTGCCAAAGGGGTTGAAACTGTAAAGACTTTGGAAGAAACACCTCTCTTTGATGAATTTATAAATGAATCTTCCCTTGACTTTTATCCTTTTGGTCTTCTCCCTAGAAGTATCTCTATGAGGCCTTTATTTGAAAGTCCTCTTAAGACTAGTTGTATTATTGAAGAACTTTTTGATGATCTTGATGATGGTTCAATTGATACAACTTAATCTCTTTGCATTATGCCTAGCTTAAAGGCATAAAAGAAAGCGCTTTTGGGAGGCAGCCCACATGATTTTTTTTGCTTTTGTTGTGTCTTGATGTTGTTTACTACTGCAGCATCATCATTGTATCTTTGATTTTCGATTTTGTGCCAAGTATAGCCTCTGATTGCTAGAAAGTTCAAAAGTTGTGAGGTGTTGTCCAGGAAACAGATTCTGTCCTTGGATAGAAAAATTCGTATAAAATCACCAGATCATCTTTTTGGTGTGAATTTTTTCGACAGCGTACTCTATATAATTGTCTTTTGTGCGTCTGTTCTGAGTTTTTGCAGAAGTGCCCCGAACAAATCATTTACTACCTGTTGTTCTGTTTTTCACAGATTCTGTCTTGTTTTGCATTTCCTTCATTTTGCAAACCAAGAGCTTGCTTTTTCTTTGCAAAAACCTTTTGGCAATCTTGAGAAACAGTAGACCTTCAAGAATATCTTTATTTCCAGCAAGGTATAATTATTTTATTATGGGTACTAACCTCGCTAATCAGATTATGATGAGTTATGTATGAAGGGAGTTTTTAAGTGTGCGAGGGAAGATGATAAAAAGATTCAGGAGTGTCAAGCGCTCAAGCTTGGGGATGCCCCCGTGCACCCCCAAGAAATATTCAAGGAGACTCAAGCGTCTAAGCTTGGGGATGCCCCCGTGCATCCCCTTCTCCATCAACATTATCAGTTCGTCTTTCGTTCCACTATATTTTAATCACTTCATGTGTTATGTGCTATGCTTGGAGCGTCTTGCTTTTAGTTTCCTTTTTAGTTTTTCATAACGAGTCGGAACTCAGCGTTCTTTATGTGGGAGAGAAACACGCTCCACTTCTACCTAGAACATAACATAGAATTTTCATGTCTATCTTTGCTGTGTGTGTTCTTTGTCTTTTAATAGCTACAATCATGATCTGCTCTTAGTATTCATGCTTATCTTTTTAAAGAGCTTGTGTTTAGTTGGTTGCTTGAACTCTCTTTAATTATCATGCTTATCTTATTAAGAGAGTTTGCTTCCGTTGCATTGGTTGATATGTCTATGATAAAGATGCTACGTGCATAATGGCGCTTGGTGGTTCAGGTTTTCTGATGGTTAGTCTCAAATAGCTGGGGGATTCCCAATGTGTTATTGGAGTACCAACATGATTTGTTTGCCAATGATGTGGTATGGTTTAGTAATATCTTCCTTCAAGAATTTATTTTGATTGACTTGGCGTATGCTCACGCATATTTAAGACTGTAAAGAAAGTCTGTCAAGCCTTGATGATCTTTTATTTCTGAGTATCGATATAACTTCCATGCCTGATTCAATGTTGCTTTGTCGCTCTGGATGATTATGACCGTCATTGCTCTCTTAGTTGGTCGCTCCCAGTCTTTTGCTAACCTCCACCTGTACTAAGCGGACTGACTGCTTGTGCATCCACATCCTTTTAAACCAGTTATGCCATATGAGTCCACCATACCTACCTATATGTGGTATTTCACCGCCACTCCAAGTAAATTTACATGTGCTACCTTTAAAACCTTCAGTTTTTGCAATACATAGCTCATGGGAAAGTAGCTTAAAAACTATTGTGGTAAAGAATATTGTCCTTATGTATCTTATTTTCTTATAAGTTGCTTGCTGAGCGGTAACCATGTTTCTGGGGACGCCATCAACTGTTACATTTTTGTTGAATATCATGTGAGTTGCTATGCATGTTCGTCTTGTCTAAAGTAAGGGTGATTTGCCATGGGTTGAATGGTTTGAGTATGCATATTGTTAGAGAAGAACATTGGGCCGCCAACCAATGCCATGTATCATGGCGGAAGTTTTAGCTTGGACATTAATCCTCAATCTCTTATGAGAATATGCTTAAGCATTAAAGAGGAGTCCATTATCTATTTTCTATGTTGTCCCGGTATGGATGTCCTCAAGTTGAGATCTATCAAAAATGAGAAATCAAATGCGATCTATCTCCTTGGACCTTTGTACAGGTGACATAGAGGTACCCCTTTGTGACACTTGGTTGAAACATATGTAATGCAATGACAATCCATGGAAATCCAAGCTAATTAGGACAAGGTGCGAGCACTATTGGTATTCGTTGCATGAGGCTTGCAACTTATAGGATGTCTTATGCATAACACATATGAAGTACTACTACCGTTGACAAAATTGTTTCTATGTTTTCAAAATAAAAAGCTCTAGCACATGAGTAATCCCTGCTTCCCTCTGCGAAGGGCCATTCTTTTACTTTTATGTTGAGTCTCCACCTTCTTTTAAAAGCACCAACTACTGAGAGCATGATTGTCATTCTGAGTGTAATGTGCATTGTCCCAAAGTAGCATTGTCTTTTGCATGATTGTGATATTGTTTATTTTGAAATCATTGTATCTAGTCATCACTTAAACCTTGAAGGTGCCCCTGCATTTATGTTTTGCTTCACTAAAGGGGGCAAGCTAGATATCACTTTATCATATTTGCACATCATATTCATTGCAAATCTATTTGATGTTTCAGTATCATATTGTAAAACTTTCAGTTCTTTGTGATTTTCTCATGAGGCAACTTAATTACTACAGATTCATTGTCTCAGTAAGCTTTAGTCATATGACTATGAAAATTCCTATATGGTTAATAGCATGTCACCATAGAAATTATTCTTGTTATCATTTACCTACTCGAGGACGAGCAGGAATTAAGCTTGGGGATGTTGATACGTCCAAAACGTATCTATAATTTCTGCTTGCTCCATGCCTCTTTTGGGTGATATTGCTATGATATTTATACACTTCCATACACTTTTGATCATATTTGGACTAACCTATTAACTCAGTGCACCCCAGTGCCTCTTTCTGTTTTCGGCTGTTTTTGTATTTCAGGTTTTCACATTACGAGAACTGCCAAGAAAAATCCAGAAAAATTATATAAAAAATCAGCGTTCCAGAAACTACCGTGCGCCCGAAGGACAGCCGGGG
>LR738711.1:621514654-621558083 GCA_902687465.1 Secale cereale
GCACCAGGGCTCCAGGCGCCCTGGCGGCGCGCCCCCCGAGGCTCCTCCGATGCCCCCTTTGGCATATATTTAAAGCGTCTCCCGAAACCCTCGAAACAGGAACTCCTTTTCGCGATCTCATCTCTGTTCCGCCGCCGCCGCTGCTTCCAAGATCGGGAGCACCAGGAGAACCCTTCCCGGCACCCTGCCGGAGGGGAGGATCACCACCAGGAGCTTCTCCACCACCATGGACGCCTCCCGGATGAGTTGTGAGTAGTCTCCCTTGGACCATGGGTCCATGACCAGTAGCTATGTGATGTTCTCCTCCCGTTCTTGTGCTTCACTAATTAGTCCTCGTGAGCTGCCCTACATGATCGAGGCACATATGTAATCCTTATGTTGTTGCTATGATGAGTTTGCTGGGATTCGATGGATTATGAGATTATGTTCAGATTGTGTTTGAATAATATATTTGATTCACCTCTTTTATGTTTATGTTCGTAAGTAATTCTTGCATGTTCTCCATTGTTATTTATTGCTTTGGCCAAGTAGTAGGTAGTGACTCCAAGAGGGAACGTTATGCTCGATTGTGGGTTCATGCCCCTCGATGACTAGTTTGAGTGACAGAAACATGAGTCTAGGGGATGTGATGTTGCCACAAGGGGGAAAACAACGGTGCTTGTGCCCGCGGGTGCAAGGATTGTTTACTTTACGCAAAGTTCTTTTAATGCAGTTGTCTGTTGCTTTGAGTTTACACTATGGGTGGGGCTCGCAACTTAATACCAGCGAGATGTTCTGGATAGATATCTCAAGGTGGATGATTAGTAGTAGATATTGATGGATTTCGGTCTACTTACTTTGGCGTACCGCCCATGCTTTGAACCTCTACCTTTCTTGCAATGTAGTCAGCATTGGTTTGCGCACATGGTCCTGTCAATTGCCCAGCTGTAATTCGTTTACCTCGCATAGCTGTTTTATCGTCTTTTGGGAGAGAGACATCACTAGTGAACATCATGAGACTCCGGTCCATATTACCATCATTGATCACATCCTCTATTTACTTTTCCGCTATTTACTTACTATTGCAATTATACCTATCACTATTATCACTTGCGTTTGATCCTTTGTAAACTACAAGGCCGGAGGGATTGACAACCTCTCTTTACTCGTTGGGAGCAAAGTTATTTGTATCTGTGTGCAGGTCCACGTTGATTGCTAATATCTTGCGCCGTTAGCAGTTGACACCTTCTTGTTGAAACTGGGAGTCTCTGGGAAATCGATCCTTGGTATTACCAAGGGAAAACTTCTGCTACACTGCATCTCAAACCTTCCACTTGGGGTAACCAACGAGGGGTGAGAAGCCACCTAGCAGACCCAGAAGAGCCGGAATACGCGACCGAGCATTCCGCCGCTTAGGCATTATTCACTACTTGGATATGCCAGTTGTGACCTCTACGGTAGGATAGGTCGTGTAACCCCTATGCGCAGTCGAGTCCTTGTATGGTTCATATGAAACCATCTAGTATTTGCTTTTGTTGTGTCTGGATGTATATCGTATTCTTCTTTCGGGAATGTGTAAACGACTACACCACCCATTTGGATTTTAATGAATGTGTTTTGGCCTTTGCCCCTTGCATGATTTGATTAGTGTCACACCCACCCCCTTACTAGGCACCCATCAATCTTGCTTTCCCTCTTCCGAGTCATGAGACCTTTTACCGCTCCAACAGGATGCCTGTTGTAACTCGTACTGGTACCTCTACCCAGCAGCCTGAAGCCGGAGCATCCGCTCAGTCAGAGGCAGGCCACGACCAAACCAATGACCAAGCTCCAGCACCACCTCCTCCGAACATGGACATGGCTCAGCTTCTCCAAGCTTTCCGAGAGGAACGCCAAGCCAACACTGCAGCCCTTCAGCTGATTGCTCAAGCTGTCACCAACAACCGCCAGCCGGCGGGGAATGGCAACGGACGTTCCACGTTGGCAGAGTTCAAGAAGCATGCACCGCCAACCTTCATCGAGATTGCTGAACCCCTGGATGCAGACGACTAGATCCGCTCCATTGAGGAAATACTGGAACTAGTCGGCTGCACCGAAGACCGCGAGAAGGTGGCTTATGCAGCCCACTGCCTCGGGGGGACTGCTAGAGCTTGGTGGGATGGATTCAAGGTCATGCATGCTGAACAAGACATCACTTGGGTCAACTTCAAGGCAGAATTCCGCAAGGCCCACATTCCTTCCGGAATCATGGCTATCAAAAGGCGTGAGTTCCGAGCCCTGAAGCAAGGAAGTGGCACTGTCAAAGAGTACATGCAGAAGTTTAGCGTTCTGTCAAGGTATGCCCCTGAAGATGTCAGCACTGATGCTGCAAAAAGGGAGCGCTTCATGGAAGGCCTCAATCAGACTCTGCAATACTCGCTTGTCGTGTGCGACTGCCCATCCTTCCCTGACCTGGTGAACAAAGTACTTATGCTTGAAGACAAGCGGCGTGCTTTGGAAGACACTCGCAAGCGCAAGATGGTCAGCAGGGGAAGTTCCAGCAACCAGAAGCCTCGTCCGTGGCAGTCAGCCCCGGCCAAGCCAACCTATCAGCAACCAAGAGCTCCTGCACCTCGCACCAACCCTCAGCCTCAGTAGTATGCCAACCCAAGGCCAGCTTTCAACCCCAATACTAGTGGTGGCAACAAGATCAACAATCCAAACCAAGTCACTTGCTTTGGATGTGGTCAGTCCGGACACATCTCAAGGGTGTGCCCCAACAAGAAGCCTGATGCCCCGCGCCCCAATGCGCAGAACCAGGGACAAGGCCGCGGGATGCCACCAAGGAACCCAGCTCCTCGCAATCCACCTAACCATGGGAAAGGGCGTGTGAATCACGTCACTGCTGAAGAAGCCCAGGAAGACCCGGACATCGTGCTGGGTACGTTCCTTGTCAACTCAGCACCTGCAACTGTCTTGTTTGATTCTGGAGCAACGCATTCATTTTTCACTCAAAGATTTGCATTAAAAAGTGGCATGACCCCTACACCCCTGAATAACCCTATGGTGGTACAAACCCCCGGAGCCGAGATGAGAGCCATGATAGGCTGCAAAGGAGTCAATATTACCATTAACGGTGTAGATTTCCTAGCAGACCTCATCGTCCTGAGATCACAAGGCTTGGATGTGATCCTAGGCATGAATTGGCTCAGCAAGCACCAAGGCTTGTTAGACTGTGCCAATCGGATAGTCACTGTGACCAATGACCAAGGAGTCGAAGTCAAGTTTGCTTCCAACTCCTCTTCCGCTCCAGCCGCTCAAGTCAACTGTCTGTCTGAAGTTGAGCTAGAGCAAGTACCGGTGGTATGTGAGTATCCTGATGTGACATTGAGTTCATTGAACTACCGGGAATGCCCCCTGACCGTGACATTGAGTTCATCATCGAGCTCGTGCCCGGAGCAGGACCCATCTATAAGAAGCCTTATAGAATGGGGACGGAAGAATTAGCTGAGTTGAAGAAGCAGTTGGAAGAGCAGCTGAGGAAGGGATTTATCCGCCCAAGTGCCTCCCCTTGGGGATCTCCTGTTCTGTTTGTGGCAAAGAGGGACGGTACCATCCGCTTATGCATTGACTATCGTTCCCTCAATGAAGTTACAATCAAGAACAAATATCCACTTCCCAAGATCGAAGATCTGTTTGATCAGGTCAGCGGAGCCAAGGTGTTCTCCAAGATCGACCTCAGATCTGGGTACTACCAGCTGAAGATCAGACCCCAAGATATTCCGAAGACGGCATTCGTAACCAGATATGGCCTGTACGAGTGCACGGTCATGTCCTTTGGGTTAACCAATGCCCCAGCTTACTTCATGTATCTCATGAATAAAGTCTTCATGGAATATTTGGACAAGTTCGTTGTTGTCTTCATTGATGACATTCTTGTCTTCTCAAAGTCGGAGGAAGAGCACGAGCAACATCTGAGGATGGTCCTAGACAAGCTTCGGGAGCACCAACTGTATGCCAAATTCAGCAAGTGTGAGTTCTGGCTGCATAAAGTTGGAGTCTTAGGTCATGTCTTGACCGAGGAAGGACTATCAGTTGATCCCGCAAAGATCGAAGCTGTGACCCAATGGCAATCTCCAACGACCGTCAAGGAAGTCAGAAGCTTCCTCGGACTTGTGGGCTATTACCGCAAATTCATGGAAGGATTCTCTAGCATTGCACGGCCAATGACTCAGCTCCTCAAGAAGGATAAGAAGTTCGAGTGGACGCCAAAATGCGAAGAAAGCTTCCAAGATCTCAAGAAGAGATTGACCACCGCCCCAGTTCTGGCAACACCTGATATTCACAAGGAGTTCGTGATATATTGTGATGCCTCTCGAACCGGATTGGGAAGCGTTCTGATGCAGGAAGGACGAGTCATAGCATACCTCTCCAGGCAGCTACGACCCCATGAGGAGAACTACGCTACTCACGATCTTGAGTTTAGCGGCAGTAGTTCATGCTTTGAAGACATGGTGGCATTACCTCCTAGGGAAACGGTGTGAGATCTACACGGACCACAAAAGTCTGAAGTACATTTTCACCCAAAAGGAATTGAACATGAGGCAGCGGAGATGGTTGGAACTCATCAAAGACTATGACCTCAGTGTTCAATATCACCCCGGGAAGGCTAGCGTGGTGGCCGATGCCTTAAGCAGGAAGGCTTGCTCTTTGAATGCCGTTATTCAAGAGAGGCAGCCAGCCTTGTTTAAGGAACTCGAACAATTCAGTTTGGAATTGGTCACCCCTAGATTTCTGGATCATTTGGAAGTCAGACCGACCCTGATGGACGAAGTCAAGAAGGCACAAGATGGACACGCAAGCATTGAAGGCATCAAGAAGAAGATGAAGCTAGGCAAGGCCCCAGGATTCTCCGAAGACGAGCACGGGATTGTTTGGTACAAAGGCCGCGTCTGCGTACCAAACAACACAGAGCTGAAGAACCTGATTCTGCAAGAAGCCCACGACACTCCGTATTCCATCCACCCCGGAGGAACCAAGATGTACCAAGACTTGAAGGCACGATTCTGGTGGCATGGGATGAAAAGAGAGATTGCAACCTATGTTGCAAAGTGTGATGTGTGCCAAAGGGTCAAAGCTGAATATCAGCGACCTGCTGGATTGCTTCAACCACTCAAAGTTCCTGAGTGGAAGTGGGATAAAGTCAGAATGGACTTCATCACTGGACTACCAAGGTCGAGTAGAGGACATGACTCTATCTGGGTCATAGTCGATCATTTGACCAAGGTGGCCCATTTCATTCCTGTCAAGACCACTTATGATGGCAACCGGCTGGCAGCTCTCTACATCGATAGAATCGTAAGTCTTCACGGCGTTCCCAAGGATATTGTGTCGGATCGAGGAACCCAGTTCACCTCAAGGTTCTGGAAGAAGTTCCAAGAGGCCTTGGGAACCAAGTTATCTTTCAGCACGGCTTTCCACCCACAGACCGGAGGTCAGACAGAACGAGTCAATCACATTCTCGAAGATATGCTCCGAGCCTGTGTCTTGGCATATGGAGCCAAGTGGGAAGATTGTCTCCCTTTTGCCGAGTTCTCCTATAACAACAGTTACCAGTCGAGCCTTCAGATGGCACCATTTGAGGTGTTGTACGGACGCAGATGCCGCACACCCCTCAACTGGTCAGAGACTGGAGAAGGACTAGTCTTTGGACCAGATATTCTCCGCGCAGCAGAAGAGCAAGTCCAACTAGTCAGAGAGCGTTTGAAGGCAGCCAAGTCAAGGCAAAAGAGCTATGCTGGCACCCGCCGGCGGGACATGAGTTTCCATGTCGGGGACCATGTGTACCTGCGGGTAACCCCTCTAAAGGGAACCAAGCGTTTCCACGTCAAGGGGAAGCTCGCACCAAGGTTCATTGGCCCTTTCAAGATCACCGACCGACGAGGAGAAGTGGCTTACCAGTTGGAACTACCACCTGAGCTATCCGATGTGCACAATGTATTCCATGTGTCACAACTCCGAAAATGTCTCCAAGTTCCAGACAAGCCCAATCTCTACAAGGATGTTGATCACCAAACCATTGATCTGCAGCCTGATTTGACCTACCGCGAGAAGCCCATTCGCATTCTGGACGAAGCAGAACGACGGACGCGAAGCCGTACCATCAAGTACTTCAAGGTCCAGTGGAGCAACCACACCGAAGCAGAAGCAACCTGGGAACATGAAGACTATCTTAGATCCGAGTTTCCCGATCTCTTTTAAGACCTAGTTTAGGAATCTCGGGGACGAGATTCTTGTAAGGGGGGTAGGTCTGTCACACTCTGCATTTTGTAACATGTTATTTGCATCAATGAAGAATGAAAATTTGGACCAGCAAAATTTTTTGGCATCATTTGGCTTTTATTTGGAGTTGAGTTTTTCTTCATGTGCTTTTTCATGTGCTCAATAAAGTCAACTATTGCCTCTTGTAGAATTCATCTCCATACCCAAAACTTCTGCCCAATGATCATGCCAAGTGTTGTATAACAGTATAGTATTTTCTTACAAAATTAATTTGGCCAAAATGTATTTTATAAATTTAGTTTTCCAAAAACCCCTGAATTGAGATTTGCACCGCAAGTGCTTGATTTAGGGTGAGAAAATTATTTCAAAAAGTACATTTGAAACCTAGTAGTCATAGGACTCCCAGAAACCACAAAAGTATAATTTTAAAAGTTATTTTCCTATTTTATTTAAAAGCTTTTTCTGAAGGCCAGAAATGGTCTTTAATAGGGAAAAATTATTTAACTATTTCAAAAATATTTGCCAAAATTCAGGGAGACTCAAAGGACATATATTGTCCATATATAAGACTTTCAACACTTGGTCATGTTCAAAATAATGGGCTAATCCCTCTAAAACCCTTTCTGGATATTTCAAGCTTTTGAAATATTTACAAAGGAAATATTCTCCAAAAATTCCAGGGAAATTCTATCATGTCATATATGACATATTTGATGATCTTGCCAAGTCCCATGCCTTAGGAAGCAAGAAAACATCCTCAAAATCCTCCATAACCATTCTGTCCATATTTGAAGTTTGAGCAACTCTACATTGCCAAACTTGTCCAAATGCTCTCAAACTTGGTGCACATGCTAGAAATGCCAAATAAGGCATCTAGACCAAATGGCACAAGATTTGGAATAGAGCAACTTGATCAGAACACCCCAAAACCCTTTCTGTTCAAATGCAAATTTGAACAACTTTACATTACCAACTTTTTACCTGGAGATTCAAACTTTGTGGGCATGATCAATACCCCAAATGATGAAACTACACCAAGTGGTGCATCAAGGGGAGATGATTTGCTTGACTCAAACAAGATGAAGCCATTTCTGTTGATTTCTAGGGTTCACCAAAGTTACATTGGCTAGTTTCTTCAAATGAGCCCAAATTTGGTGAAGCACCCTATTTTCACATGTCATTCAATCCTGTTAAGTGTCATGGCAAGTGGAGATCATTTGCTTGACCAAACACTGATCAAACACCTTCTGCAGAATTACTAAAACCCTCTTCTTGATCACTTTTACCCTTCTCCTTGACCTCAACTTTCTACCACACGTTCATCTGGTTACTAGCTACCTCCAGTAACTTCCCCAAGCCCCCAGCTCCATGATTGAGGGGTAAAAACCCTGGATCACCCTGCTGGACAGCCATTTCTTACCAAGTCACCAGCTTCCTCTCTCTCTCCTTGACTCTCCAGAGCATCCAAGGCTGCAGACCAACTTCTTGCATCACCCTGGACCCCCCAGACACGGTGGACGCGTCCAGAGGCCCAATGGCATGTCGTGGCATGCGGTAAGGGCACTCCAGAGCGTGCTACAGTGCGCCCACACACTGTAGCCTCGGCCAATCGTCGGCCCCCAACAGCCTCGGGCTCCCCCCTCGCGCCAGTCGATGTCCCTCGACGTCCGCAACCGCCCGGGCGCTGTCCCCCCTCCTCCTGCGCCCTCCAGTGGCCGTCGCCACACGCGCACCGGCCGCCCGCAACGCCCACTCCTCGGGCTCGCACGCGCGCACGGCCTGGAAGCTTCCCCGCTCCTCCTCTCTCCTCTAATGGACGTAGGGATCGTCCAGCAACGCCGTAGACCTGTTCCCGTCACCTCCCATGCGCTGTAGCGTCGAGCAGCAGCTCGTCGGCGCACTGGTCCACGGGGCTCCGCCGTTCTCCTATAAATAGGACCCCCCGAGCCTCTCCAGCAGCACCAGCAACTTCTCCTCATCCCCAGCATCACTCCAGCACCACCAGTTCATCCCCAGAATGTTCCAGTGCCCGGGATCGACCGGAGCTCCGCCGCGTCGGGCCGCCGGTGATCTCGCAGTACGGGCCTCCTCCGCCCCTCCTTTTGCCCGATCTAGAACCACCGTGCACCACTGACTCTTTCCCCTCGTTTTCCCCTCTCTGTGGCAGTTGGAATCGGCCGGAGCGACGACATCCCGAAGCTCCTCCGCCGTCCCACCTTGCCGCCGGCGAACCCGACCTCCCCGGCGTGCCGCACCACCACCACTACCTCCGCAACACGACGCGGAGTCCGTTCCTGCCCTCCGTTGCCGTTGCCGTGGCCGGAATCGTCGCCGGTGAGCTCGCCGTCGTCGTGGCCGTGGGGTTGGAGATGACAGGCGGGCCCCGCCTGTCATCCTCACCTCTCTCTCCCTCCCCTCACAGCCGCTGACCGCCGGGCCCCGCCCGTCGGGTTTGAAAACCTAACGTGCGCGCGCTGGCGCCCGTGCGGCTGGGCTGGATGCCCTGGGCCGTGCACGGTGGCCCCTCTGGCCCAGTTGCACAGGTTTTTTTTCCTTTTTCTTTTCTGTAAATATTTCAAACATTTTTACAGAAATGAATATTGGTCTAAATGAAATAATTCCAACTCCTAAATTCTTGTAATATTCCAACCTATTTAATGGTGTCACTTTCACACACATCCATGAAACTTTTCTGTTCTGTTCAAATTTAAATTCAAATTTGAGCAATAAAACTCCTGTTCTAAAATCCTTAGATTACATTTTGTTACTCCAAAACTCCAACTAAGAATTTTCCCCATCTTAGAAATCCCTCTAGTATTTAACAAAAATAAGTTAACATTTTTCTGAGCACTTTGATTTTTCTGTTTTATTGTGGTCTTATTTTTCCGTTGTTGTTATGCGACGTATAGATACCGTATTTGACGAAGTTGCTGAAGAAGGAGAAGGAGAAGGATTTGAAGACTTTGAAGACGAAGCCAATCCTGGCAAGCAGCCCTTTGACCATGATACACTTGTTCTTCGGAACCCGTTGATTCCGATGCATGATGATAGCATTACAATGATGACCTAGTTGAACCACCACATGATGCATGCCTTGATCTTGATCTTGCTATGTGCTAGATAGCATGCAAATAGTTAGTAGTAATGAATGGTGACGCACGTGTGTCATGAACCTTCGTGGTTGAAATCTTTGCATAAAACCCCGTCGGGTGCCATTCATGCCCGAGGGAGATGATGAGTTGGGTAACCACTTGATGACGAAGTGGTGTACCGAAACAAGTGTGTGTTTTTCAAATGGATTGGTTTAAGTTGCGACCGTTATTCCAACCATACATGTGCAACCACTCTACCCCTTATGGGACGGGGCGTTATTGATTACTTAGGCCGATACTAGCATGGTGCCCGCATTACTAGTGACGGGAAGACTTGAGGTCTTTCCCGGGACGGGGTCGTGCTTGGATAGACGACCATGACTGTTTTCACAAGGCACCGGACACACCGTTGGTCCCTTCGGGTACGCGTGACATTGAAATTAGGGCAAGTCCCGTGATCTATTGTTTGTACCCGAGGGCCGTGTATCAACGAGTGGACTCTATGTTAGTATCGTCTAAGGAAAGATAATGACCGGGTGCTTCCCCCGAGTACTTGAGGTACTGCGGGATCGTGGATGACACGAAAGCTTCCCGGATCTTGTGGGTAAAGTGTACAACCTCTGCAGAGTGTAAAACTATTCGAATAGCCGTGTCCACGGTCAAGGACAGTTGGGTAACCGCTCTTGGGCTACGTCCCATGTTTGTGAAACCACGTGTGTGTATGAGAGTCAAGGTGGTGACTTGACTCGATGAGTTGAATCATATTCATGTGATATCGGTAACCTGTCTTCGAGGTTACGCGAGTTATTGATGCATAAACTTGATGGTAGAATATTTATTCTAGCCCTTTGCTAGATTGCTCATTGTTGTTCAATTGCACTGTTACTTTGTACCACATCATGGGTTGTTTGCGAGTACATTCAAAGTACTCATTGGCTTGCCATTGGTTATTTAATTGGCCAGGCATGGAGGAACAGGAATATGATGAAGAGTTCTTTGGAGACGAACATGCGAATTAGGACGCTATCCCAGTCAGAATGCCTGTAGGGTTAAGGCAGATGGCATGGGTTCTACCTATTATCGAAGACTTCCGCTATTTGAGTTATTTGCTATTCAGCCCGTGAGGCTTTATCTATGTAAGACTTGGCCATAATGGCCTTAATTTGTGTAAGACGATATGTATGGATGTAAGACTCTTGTTATTCAGCTTTTGTGTGTTCAGTGAGCATTGATCTCTGGGATCACTGTACACGTGCATTCGGTGATCTCGACTCCTAAGTCGGGGTCCCCACACCTGACTAGAGGCTGGAGCGGATGAATTGGGATTTTTCCTGCTGTCGATCGATATGGGAGGCGCTTGTTTGGGCCGCGAGCCTGCTATAGGGCCTGCCTTGCACTTATGTTATTGGCCTATCCAAATTTAAATATTTTTCATCATTTTTTACATTGCTTGCTCGTGCATTGGGACGAACAAAACTAGTCTGGGCCAACCTGGACGACTCAAACTAGGTGCAGACTTTCAAGCCACCCGAGGCGGCCGGCCATACCAGCCCCTATGGTGGCATCGCCCCTTTTTGCGTGTATGATAGGGGTAGTGAAAAATATTCTAGTGGCGCTTTTGATTTACCCACAGAATGGTTGAATTGCTTATTTCTATGAACTGAGTTCGCCAATAATGTGAAGGATGCCAGTCTTTTCATCCTATTGTCGATTGCTTAGATCTCGATATGCCAAAAGTAATCGCATGAAATATAGAGTAAAAGCCAGTGTGATGTGTGTGGCTACAACTAATCTGACTACACGTCCTCATATAAGATATCAAGGACGCACCATCTTACGAGATTAACCATTCGACTTACCAATGCAGTGTGGGAAGAAAGAAGTATTGGGACTGCGTATCCATGAAATTGATGCCATGGACTCCTTTGTACAACCTTGTAAGCGAAAAACAAGTTGCAGTGTGCCTGTACAAAGAACTAGCGTAAGTTCAGTTACCTGCTTCTCGGAATTTTAGTTAGCCACTTATTGCAAAATTGTTCAATTACGTTGCTTGGCTTAATTTAGTTTGCTACTGATTACATAATGCCACAGCCTGTTAATCCTATTATAGACTGCGCCTATCTATGTGTTTGATACTTACTGTTAAGAATTACCTGTTTGCCTGAACTTAAATAGCTACTTGTTTGTTTGACTGCTTTGCTGCTGCAACAACGGGTTACAATGATGTTAATAACTACTTTTCAGCATCGAATTGAAACTATGTAATTCCTTGTTTGTTTAACTGGTTTGCTGTTATAACTCCCAGTTGAGATGTTTTGCTAACTTCAACTTTTCTGAATCCAATCAGAACTTTAATGGTAAAACAGCTTCCCAAGATCAAAGAGCGAGGTCCCCTTGGACGTTGTATCATCCCACAGCAGTGGCACCGGCCCCATCGTGCATTATGAATTGCCAACTGCTGATGCTCTAGAGTCTAAACTAGTGGTAGAAAGAGTTCTGGTTCTGCACTTAGATATGAAGTTGACATGTTGAGGAAGCAAATAGCACAATCAGTAGCAGTACTCAAGACAACCATTAAATATTTGGTGGATTTCAAAACGAAGCAAGTTGAGACTGACCACATTGTGAAGGTCCTGAAGGAAAAAGGGAAATTAAATTCCCACTTGGTAAATCATAGGTGAAATGTTCTTTCCATCGTTGAATAACCTTTGTGTTGTTTGTTCATGTAATCAATCAAACCATTTGTTTTAGAGATCATGTAATAATTGTTTTTTGTTTTTTGTTTTTTGGTTTGTAATTTTATTTGCGCACAAGTATGTATTAATTGATAAGACTCGGAGACATTTCATTTTGATTGCTGTGCCAGACGTACAAATATGCCAATCGGGCTGAATGTGCATTCAACAATAATAGTAGTATAGATGGACCATAAGTGTTATGCATCGGAAAGGGCCAAGATGATGTAGTAGCTTGGCTAAAAAGGGATGTTGTTGTAGCAAAGAAAAGTACAGCGACCTGGCTTATGTATGTTAGTTGATATTATTGATCCATATAATCTGTAAGTGTTTATATGTCTGTTAGTTCTGTACATTCTTGGTTGATTGACTCGGTATTTGAATCTTGATACATCGCTTGTGTACATATCTAAATGGGAGTAGACATTATGTTGCGTGTGACATTTGAGTTGGACATGAAGTGTTCCAAATATTCGAATTCACCTTAAACTGGATTCTAGCTTCTGAATTTGAGTATCGGCATTTGTAAACCATATTCATATATGACAGTGGAATACATCTTTGTCGTCCTTTTGAAGATATATAAAAACACATAGAATGATTTATAAAGATCTGTATAGGAATACAAAATGGATTCAAATTTAGTTGCCAGGGTAAACGTGGATGCTTATTGTCTCGAAATTCGAAAGAAGCGGCAAAATGTCCACTCCCACGTCAGCTGCCCGAAGCCAAGTGTTTGGGAGATGGAAATTACTATCTACCCAGTACACGGACAATCCATCGGCCCGATTTCCACTTCTCTAAATAGGGGTAGGATAGTAACTTCAATTAGACGTGACACGACCGCCTCTGAGCCCATTCCGACACGGTGGGCGCCAAACATGGGCAGCAAAACACATTTGATTCAAGCTCGTCCGAAAGACCTCTATTTCTCCCTCCATTTCCCCATTCATACACGATGGGCGGCAAAACAAATTCGACTCGGCCGAAATCGATGTAGGCAAATATTTTCAATAGGGGCAGCTTTGTACCTTCACACAGACGTGACACAACCGCCCTACCTGTTAGCCCCGTTCATACACCGTGGGCGCCAACCACCCTCTCCTCGCCCTAAATCACTCTGGGAAAATATTGGCGAGATGCGAGATTACTGTCGTATCCCCAACCGACGAGACGTCCAAATTTTAAACGGGGGCTAAGTTCGTAACTTTCACATATTTCAGACAGGCGCGTCCCAAAAACATGGTTCCCCGTACTTCTCCCTCCATTTTTCGATCCACCATCCGCGCTAGAACACCATCCCCACACCAGCCTCCGTCTGCCACCTCATCCATCGCCGCCGTCCTCCACTACATCCATCGCTGGCATCCTCCACCACATCCATCGCCGCCGTCCCCCGCCACATCCATCGCCGCCGTCCTCCACCACATCCATCGCCGCCGTCCTCCACCATGCCGGAGCTCCTACCAAGACCACGTCGTCCACTGCTAGAGATGGACGTTTCTCATCCACGGGGACGGACCAAGAGCCTTGCATCACGTCCTCTCGCTTCATCGGCGCCGTCGTCCTTTTTGCCGGGACCGCTCACACGACCTTCTATTCCACCGCAACGGGACTTATCCCCCAATGCACCCGTCTACCGTCGTAGATCTGCTTTAACGCCACCGACAGCCATCACACCCCCGTTGCCGACACGGCGCCGGAAGAGAGGTGGTACTTCATATCTCCTCAACTTTTTGATCTCGACCAGAAAATAGATCTTAACTTGGTTACTCTACTTTCTTTTCATCTCTTAGAATTTAGTTCTTAGTTCGAAGCAAACAATGGCTGCTAAATACCATTTCTCTTGTTTCCCCGTTTTATGATCACTATACGATCAGAATACGTGCTTCGTGTCATAATAGCACTACTCGACCCATCAAGCTAAACAAGCTTAGTTGTTCAAATACAAATCTGATATTATTAAAACAGATTCATTTAATTGGTCGGCTAAATGTTCCTAAATTAGTTTCGAAGAGGCATGTTCGCCGCTCGGGTGTGTATCTCTACAAGGTGCCCACGGTGGGCCGGCCCACCCTGGGATTTTGGGTCGTCCCAGGCCCCGATTCCCCTCTGTTCTGCTACGCGCTTCCGATCTCTACTCGCCCCAGCCGCCTGCCTCGTCGGCGACTTGCTGTCCTCGGACGGCATGACTCTAGGAGGAGACGCCAGACTAATGGGAGGTCAGGAGCCACTCACCCAACAGCGTCACCGCTACCCGGGCGCGCCGCCGTGCCTACCTTCCCAGTCCGTTCAAGGCTCAGGTGTGCAGCACCCACTAAGCCAACTGATACGTCCAAAACGTATCTATAATTTCTGCTTGCTCCATGCCACTTTTGGGTGATATTGATATGATATTCATACACTTCCATACACTTTTGATCATATTTGGACTAACTTACTAATCCAGTGCACCCCAGTGCCAGTTTCTGTTTTCGGCTGTTTTTGTATCTCAGGTTTTCACGTTACGAGAACTGCCAGGAAAAATCCAGAAAAATTATATAAAAAATCAGCGTTCCGGAAACTACCGTGCGTCCGAAGGGCAGCCGGGGGGGGGGGGGGGCACCAGGGCTCCAGGCGCCCTGGCGGCGCCCCCCCTGGGACGCGCCAGGGGGGCGCCTGGGCCCCCCGAAGCTACCCTGATGCTCCCCTTTGGCATATATTTAAAGCGCCCTCCGAAACCCTCAGAACAGGAACTCTTTTCGCGATCCCATCTATGTTCCGCCGCCGCCGCCGCTTCCAAGATCGGGAGCACCAGGAGAACTCTTCCCGGCACCCTGCCGGAGGGGAGGATCACCACCGGGAGCTTCTCCACCATCATGGACGCCTCCCGGATGACTCGTGAGTAGTCTCCCTTGGATCATGAGTCCATGACTAGTAGCTATGTGATGTTCTCCTCCCGTTCTTGTGCTTCACTAATTAGTCCTCGTGAGCTGCCCTACATGATCGAGGCACATATGTAATCCTTATGCTGTTGCTATGTTGAGTTTGCTGGGATCCGATGGATTATGGGATTATGTTCAGATTGATCTTGAGTAATATATTTGATCTACCTCTTTTATATTTATGTTCATAAGTAATTCTTGCATGTTCTCCGTTGTTATTTATTGCTTTGGCCAAGTAATACATAGTGACTCCAAGAGGGAACGTTATGCTCGATTGTGGGTTCATGCCCCTCGATGACTAGCTTGAGTGACAGAAACATGAGTCTAGGGGATGTGCTGTTGCCACAAGGGGGAAAACAACGGTGCTTGTGCCCGCGGGTGCAAGGATTGTTTACTTTACGCAAAGTTCTTTTAATGCAGTTGTCTATTGCATTGAGTTTACACTATGGGTGGGACTCGCAACTTAATACCAGCGAGATGTTCTGGATAGATATCTCAAGGTGGATGATTAGTAGTAGATATTGATGGATTTCGGTCTACCTACTTTGGCGTACCGCCCATGCTTTGAACCTCAACCTTTCTGCAATGTAATCAGCATTGGTTTGCGTTCGTGGTCCTGTCAATTGCCCAGCTGTAATTTGTTTACCTCACATAGCTGTTTTATCGTCTTTTGGGAGAGAGACATCACTAGTGAACATCATGAGACTCCGGTCCATATTACCATCATTGATCACATCTGCTATTTACTTTTCGCTTTTACTTACTATTGCAAAACACTATCTATCACTACTATCATTTGCTTTTAACCCTTTATGAACTACAAGGCCGGAGGGATTAACAACCTCTCTGTACTCGTTGGGAGCAAAGTTATTTGTATCCGTGTGCAGGTCCATGTTGATTGCTAATTTGCGCCGTTAGTAGTTGACACCTACTTGTTGAACCTAGGAGTCTCTGGGGATTCGATCCTTGGCATCTTTGCTAAGGGAAAACACTTCTACATACTGCATCTTACACCTTCCACTTGGGGTAACCAACGAGGGGTTCGAGGCCCATCAAGGAGTATTTTCTGGTGCCGTTGCCGGGGACTCCACTCTTCAGGATAGGGGAGTTGCACGCTATCTTTGATCTTTGCTTTTTAGTCTTGTTAGTTTACCTTTCAGTTTTCTCCATGTCTTTCACTAGTTATGCTTATGGACAACCTTGCTATTGGATCGTTGCTTGCGGGAAGACGCCCCACACCTGTGGTGGTTGCTCCCCCCCCCCTACTGAAATTGTGCCCTATAAAATACCAGCTGGTATTATCGATTATGTTTTGGCTAATCGTTACGCAGGAGACAGACATCCCGGTGAACACTTGCTATATCTGTCACAATTATGTTCATTATTTAAGCTTGCAGGTGTATCAAGGGAGTTTGTCATGAGGAAATTGTTCGCCGTATCACTTATAGATAAAGCTTCAAATTGGTATAAGCTTCTCGATAACTCGCACTTGCTCGATTGGCAAGAGCTTATGTCTCTCTTTTATACAAAGTTTTATCCTCTTCATGATGCTTATGTGGAGAGTAAGAGTACCTTTTTGCATGTGGATCATGGTAACAATGCTTTATGTAATGCTTATATTGTTGAGTTTATTCATGATCCCACTGAAAATTATTATGAGAAGGGAACATATGCTTATAGATATTTCAATAATATCAAGTTCCCTCTCTTTATGTTGAAGGTTTTGAAGCTACACTTGTTTTGTCTTCCTATGCTTATTGCTTTGTGCTTCAATGAATTATTCTATTGCAATATTCCTATGCATAGGAAGCATGTTAGGCTTAAATGTGTTTGGTATTTGATTCTTGATGCTCTCTTTTGTTCTTCAACTCTTATTCCTACGAGAGCATCATTAAAGTCTTATGCCTAGCTTAAAGGCATAAAAGAAAGCGCTTTTGGGAGGCAGCCCACATGAATAAATTTTTTGCTTTTGTTGTGTCTTGATGTTGTTTACTGCTGTAGCATCATCATTGTATCTTTGCTTTTCATATTTGTGCCAAGTATAGCCTCTGATTGCTAGAAAGTTCAAAAGTTGTGAGGTGCTGTCCAGGAAACAGATTCTGTCCTTGGATAGAACAATTCGTATAAAATCACCAGATCATTTTTTTGGTCTGAATTTTTTCTACAGCGTTCTCTATATAATTGTCTTTCGTGCGTCTGTTCTGAGTTTTTTGATTTGAGTTGCAGAAGTATCCCGAACAGATCAATTACTACCTGCTGTTCTGTTTTTCACAGATTCTGTCCTGTTTTGCCTTTCCTTCACTTTGCAAATCAAGAGCTTGCTTTTTCTTTGCAGAAACCTTTTGGCAATCTTGAGAAACAGTAGAACTTGAAGAATATCTTTATTTCCAGCAAGGTATAATTATTTTATTAAGGGTACTAACCTCGCTAATCAGATTATGATGAGTTATGTATGAAGGGAGTTTTCAAGTGTGCGAGGGAAGATGATAAAAAGATTCAGGAGTGTCAAGCTCTCAAGCTTGGGGATGCCCCCGTGCACCCCCAAGAAATATTCAAGGAGACTCAAGCGTCTAAGCTTGGGGATGCCCCCGTGCATCCCCTTCTCCATCAACATTATCAGTTCGTCTTTCGTTTCGCTATATTTTTATCACTTCATGTGTTATGTGCTATGCTTGGAGCGTCTTGCTTTTAGTTTTCTTTTTAGTTTTTCATAACGAGTCGGAACTCAGCATTCTTTATGTGGGAGAGAAACACGCTCCACTTCTACCTAGAACATAACATAGAATTTTCATGTCTATCTTTGCTGTGTGTGTTCTTTGTCTTTTAATAGCTACTATCATGCTCTGCTCTTAGTATTCATGCTTATCTTTTCAAAGAGCTTTTGTTTAGTTGGTTGCTTGAACTCTCTTTAATTATCATGCTTATCTTATTAAGAGAGTTTGCTTCCGTTGCATTGGTTAATATGTCTATGATAAAGATGCAACGTGCATAATGGTGCTTAGTAGTTCAGGTTTTCTTATGGTTAGTCTCAAATAGCTGGGGGATTCCCAATGTGTTATTGGAGTACCAACTTGATTTGTTTGCCGATGATGTGGTATGGTTTAGTAGTATCTTCCTTCGAGAATTTATTTTGATTGACTTGGCGTATGCTCACGCATATTTAAGACTGTAAAGAAAGTCTGTCAAGCCTTAATGATCTTTTATTTCTGAGTAGCGATATAACTACCATGCCTGATTCAATATTGCTTTGTCGCTCTGCATGATTATGACCGTCATTGCTCTCTTAGTTGGTCGCTTCCAGTCTTTTGCTAACCTCCACCTGTACTAAGCAGACTAACCTTGCAATATATAGCTCATGGGAAAGTAGCTTAAAAACTATTGTGGTAAAGAATATGTTGCCTATGTATCTTATTTCTTATAAGTTGCTTGCTGAGCGGTAACCATGTTTCTGGGGACGCCATCAACTGTCACACTTTTGTTGAATATCATGTGAGTTGCTATGCGTGTTCGTCTTGTCTGAACTAAGGGTGATTTGCCATGGGTTGAATGAATATGCATATTGCTAGAGAAGAACATTGGGCCGCCAACCAAAGCCATGTATCATGGTGGAAGTTTTAGCTTGGACATTAATCCTCAAATCTCTTATAAGAATATGCTTATGCATTGAAGAGGAGTCCATCATCTATTTTCTATGTTGTCCCGGTATGGATGTCCTCAAGTTAGATCTATCAAAAACGAGAAATCAAATGTGATTTATCTCCTTGGACCTTTGTACAGGTGGCATAGAGGTACCCCTTTGTGACACTTGGTTGAAACATATGTAATGCAATGATAACCCATGGAAATCCGAGCTAATTAGGACAAGGTGCGAGAACTATTGGTATTCGATGCATGAGGCTTGCAACTTATAGGATGTCTTATACATGACACATATGAAGTACTACTACCGTTGACAAAATTGCTTCCATGTTTTCAAAATAAAAAACTCTAGCACATAACCATTCTTTTACTTTTATGTTGAGTCTCCACCTTCTTTCTTCAAGCACCAACTACTGAGAGCATGACTGTCATTCTGAGTATAATATGCATTGTCCCAAAGTAGCATTGTCTTTTGCATGATTGTGATATCGTTTATTTTGAAATCATTGTATCTAGTCATCACTTAAACCTTGAAGGTGCCCCTGCATTTATGTTTTGCTTCACTAAAGGGGGCAAGCTAGATATCACTTTATCATATTTGCAGCTCATGTTCAATGCAAATCTTTTTGATGCTTCAATGTCATGTTGTTCAACTTTCAGTCATTTGTGATTTTCTCTTGAGGCAACTTAATTACTATAGAATCATTGTCTCAGTAAGCTTTTGTCATATGACTATGAAAAAGTCCTATATGGTTAATAGCATGTCACCACAGAAATTATTCTTGTTATCATTTACCTACTCGAGGACGAGCAGGAATTAAGCTTGGGGATGTTGATACGTCCAAAATGTATCTATAATTTCTGCTTGCTCCATGCCACTTTTGGGTGATATTGCTATGAGATTCATACACTTCCATACACTTTTGATCATATTTGGACTAACTTACTAATCTAGTGCACCCCAGTGCCAGTTTTTGTTTTCGGCTGTTTTTCTATTTCAGGTTTTCACGTTACGAGAACTGCCAGGAAAAATCCAGAAAAATTATATAAAAAATCAGCGTTCCGGAAACTACCATGCGTCCGAAGGGCAGCCGGGGGGGGGGGGGGCACCAGGGCTCCAGGCGCCCTGGCGGCGCCCCCCCTGGGCCGCGCCGGGGGGGCGCCTGGGCCCCCCGAAGCTTCCCCGATGCTCCCCTTTGGCATATATTTAAAGCGTCCTCCAAAACCCTCAGAACAGGAACTCTTTCGCGATCCCATCTCTATTCCACCGCCGCCGCCGCTTCCAAGATTGGGAGCACCAGGAGAACTCTTCCTGGCACCCTGCCGGAGGGGAGGATCACCACCGGGAGCTTCTCCACCACCATGGACGCCTCCCGGATGACTCGTGAGTAGTCTCCCTTGGACCATGAGTCCATGACCAGTAGCTATGTGATGTTCTCCTCCCGTTCTTGTGCTTCACTAATTAGTCCTCGTGAGCTGCCCTACATGATCGAGGCACATATGTAATCCTTATGCTGTTGCTATGTTGAGTTTGCTGGGATCCGATGGATTATGGGATTATGTTCAGATTGATCTTGAGAAATATATTTGATCTACCTCTTTTATATTTATGTTCATAAGTAATTCTTGCATGTTCTCCGTTGTTATTTATTGCTTTGGCCAAGTAATACGTAGTGACTCCAAGAGGGAACGTTATGCTCGATTGTGGGTTCATGCCCCTCGATGACTAGCTTGAGTGACAGAAACATGAGTTTAGGGGATGTGCTGTTGCCACAAGGGGGAAAACAACGGTGCTTGTGCCTGCGGGTGCAAGGATTGTTTACTTTACGCAAAGTTCTTTTAATGCAGTTGTCTCTTGCATTGAGTTTACACTATGGGTGGGACTCGCAACTTAATACCGGCGAGATGTTCTGGATAGATATCTCAAGGTGGATGATTAGTAGTAGATATTGATGGATTTTGGTCTACTTACTTTGGCGTACCGCCCATGCTTTGAACCTCAACCTTTCTGCAATGTAATCAGCATTGGTTTGCGTTCGTGGTCCTGTCAATTGCCCAGCTGTAATTTGTTTACCTCACATAGCTGTTTTATCGTCTTTTGGGAGAGAGACATCACTAGTGAACATCATGAGACTCCGGTCCATATTACCATCATTGATCACATCTGCTATTTACTTTTCGCTTTTACTTACTATTGCAAAACACTATCTATCACTACTATCATTTGCTTTTAACCCTTTGTGAACTACAAGGCCGGAGGGATTGACAATCTCTCTATACTCGTTGGGAGCAAAGTTATTTGTATCTGTGTGCAGGTCCACGTTGATTGCTAATTTGCACCGTTAGCAGTTGACACCAACTTGTTGAACCTAGGAGTCTCTGGGGATTCGATCCTTGGCATCTTTGCTAAGGGAAAACACTTCTACATACTGCATCTTACACCTTCCACTTGGGGTAACCAACGAGGGGTTCGAGGCCCATCACCAACCCGATTTATCCTGAGATAAGTCCTCAACACTCAGGAGCCACTCCTCATCACCCATTTCTAATTGATTCATTACTCATTAGGCGGGACTATCATTAGGGTTTGTTGTGTGCTCAGTGCTACCTACACTTAATGGTTCAGATGTATTTCGGTAATCTTTAGTACCTGTAAAGTTCACAGGGTTTTCAAAATTCCGGCCCTAGGAACAGACACTAGTCATTTTGGATTGTTGGTCGTAGTGACAATGACCCAGATTACTACAAGAAGCCAGGTTTGTTGACAATTTTACTTGTCTTTCTTACTCATTCAATATAATATCCAATTGTTCACGTCAAAAAGTTGCAAACAATAAGTGCTAGACAAACTTCTTGATTCAGATTTTGGACGGTCTCGTACCGCAGTTACAATTCTGCGTACTTGTCGTAGTAAGCTCACAAGTAAATGATTGATTCACTACATCTATGATTGCCTTGTCATATTTGTTGTCAATATTCTTTTAGGGTGGACCACCCTGTTTCTAAATACTGCAACCGTAGACATGAGTGAATAGTATTTCTCTATGTGATCTCTTCCATCATGTGTGGGCAATGAGCACCGCATTGTATAGAAAAAAAGTGTTATCTCCAGATTTTACATAGGCTTCGATCTTTTACATGGAATACAATCTGCCTATTTGCTTTGTGTCGCACTAACAACACTCCACCCTTGAAGCTAAACATTATGCCACTCATAATTCCTTAGTTTATTTGTTCAAATACAAATTTCATATGACTCTAATGTTCCTACTTTTGTTTTGAAATGTGTGTCTGCCTGTTATGGATACATAAGGGGTTTGTATTTCTGTGTGTGGTCTGGTCAGCACGGTTGGGGGTGAACTTTTCATATGCAGGGGTTTATAGGGAGACACTCTTCTACCTGAATCGGCTATGCATTCCATAGATAATCTGACTACTTGTTAGGTTTTCATGAATCTCAGATTCTGAACAACATCATAATGATTATGAGCTTGCGCGCATGAAAATAATAAAGCAGAACAATGCCATCACTGTCAAACTTGGCATTAAGGGAAAATCAAGTCCGGATGCAATGAAATGCAAACGCTCTCCACCTACAGATTCATACTCAGAATATGATCCTAACAGTGATTCTGAGCTAGAGGGAGACCTAAGTCAATGTAGCTCTCTAGTGGAGGAGTGATATGAAGATGCCCTATCTTATTCACCCATCAAGGTGCATGCTTTAACTTTCGAAGGTTATATTTGTCGCACATATCTTGCAACTGATGCTTTGCATTACTTCTACTTTGTTGAATTGCCATTAGCTTAGTTTACACATTGTGTATGTGAATATGCCCTGCCTATGCATTTTCAGTACATATTCCATCTGTCATCACACCATATTTATCCATTCAAATGTTGTTCTTGTGTATCAGACGTTCAAAAGGAAGAGGGCGATTGCTGATCGTGGAGGAGTACAAGCAAAGTATTTGGAAAAGGTAGTGGCACCTGATAAATCAAATAGCCCATTAGGTGTAGTTGCAATATCACCTGAACCACAAAACACCCCAACTCTAGCACACTATATCCCTACTACACTAGTCATGTCTGATGCCCCAACTCAGCAGACCTCGACTGCAGCAAACATTATGATTATGCCAGTTGACATAGCACTAGCTCTACGATGCAAAACCCCCATTCCAGCAAAGAGTACACCAAATCCAGTTGCCAAATCCCTTTTCGAACCAGAGAGAGCCCCAATTGCAGCAAATAGGACCCATGTTCCATTTCTTCCCAGTTTAGAAGACAAAGCTTATATTGTTGCCAGGAACTTTGTGCGCATCTTTCCTTCATGGAAAGATTATACCACAGACACAGAACAATTTTCAGTCTTCCTCCGCAACTTACGCGTAAGAAATGTACTAATGTTAGTCATGGTCATTATTGCATATGTTTCTGCTGACAGAAGACACAAGATTTCATTCTTTTAAATAGGCGAGGACCAAACTGGATTGTGAAGATGAGCAAGGGTTGGTTGCGCTTTTCAAGCACTCGTTGATGAAGTATCGTTCCTACCTGAGGCAAGCGCACTTCGATGGCAAGCCTCTAAACGAAATTTCTATAAAGTCTCCGGTGCTACATTTATCCGACGGTGACTGGAATAATCTTGTTGCACATTGGTCTCGGCTGCAGCGTAAGGTACTATCTATGATATCACATCACAATTTGAGCTACATTTCCGCATTTGCCTTAACGTCTCACTTGTACGAAAACTGTTAGCAGAAGAACATTCATTCTCAAGGGACCATATAATCTCGCAACTATACTCCACACTGCATTGCTCTTGTGAGTACCTCTTGCCCCGTATGACCATACTTACTTTCATAGCTGTTTGATTATGTAGCATCACTGCACATGTTAGCCTCATTATCGTCCATTTGGTGGAAATTATAAGATCTGTATGGACTCTTACATAAATTTAGAATCAACCCAATGCTTTTGAAGAGGTTTAGCTCTACAGTCCTCTTGTAAGGACTGAACGTCGTCTATCACAGTACTTACATTAACAGCTATTCCCTCTGTCCCATAATATAAGAATGTTTTGTATAGTACACTAGTGTTCAAAACACTCTTGTATTATGGGAAGAGGGATTGGTTCATTGTGTAGCATTCTGCATCTTATCTCCCTCGCCCACCATTTACTAAAAAAGATCATATCTATATTTAAAAGTAGAATACACAGATAATGCCAGTGCAGAAGTGTAGCCCATTGCTCTTGTCAGTACATTTTGTCCTGTAATGCTTGTACTTCCAGTGATTGGTAGTTGATTATGTAGCATCAATCTGCATCTTATCTTCATTATCCTCTATCCCTTCCAGTGTTATCATATCTATAATTACTCTCTACAAAATGTAGAGTACAGGCAATGCTTATGAAGAAGATTCTGTGCTGAAATTCTTGAGTTATCCTTCCCTTTACATGGAGAAGGGCATTATAAAGCCGATGTTAACTGTTAATGTAAGTCAGTCCTTCTAAAGACTTTATCCTCAACTGCTATTTAATTTGCTCATACTCCCTATTGTTTACTGCTTTTAGTTTGCTGTTTCTACCAAAATGCATGTTCGCAAGAACCGTAAGTTCTAAGTTTTACTTGTAAAACCAAACCTTATTCATACCATGCACATTACTCAATACTCCCTATATGTATGCTTGTTTTTGTAGATCTATAATCCAGTGTGTGGTGAAGCAGCCCACGTTTGCACCTTGTCATATCATGTTTTATCTTACTGATGTGGCTGATGATATGAACAACATCCCATGCACATTAACCAAAATAGATACAATGATTTTCTTTGCCCTTCATCTATTCTTGTTATGTTGACATGGTAATCCAGTAGTGTGGTGAAGCTCCCCGCATTATGAACAATGCCAAATTATGCTATTGATATTTTGAACTTACTCTTTATTTTCTAATTTGAAATTGGATGGAATTGACAGCACAATTATCATCTTTGTTTATACACGTGCAAAACCTGTCATCTCTCTGCTTTGTTTCAGGGTGATATGCCTGATGGCATGCACAAGTCTGCTGAAGGCTATGAGACAAACCCAACATATATTGCAGCAAAGAAGGCAAAACATCTTGAAGATAGCGAGACAACCCCAAAGTCTTGTCTTGATGCAGTGTTCAAGTTACTTAAGACTAGCAGTCAGACAAGCTCACAGAATTCGTTGTCTGAATTAGTTCGACTTCATCAGTCCCAAGTTCTAGCAGAAAGGCATTCTGCAACTCAACTTCGACTTGAAGTCCTATCTCTAAGAAAGATTGTAGAGAACACCAATGAGAACCTCATCGCTAAACAGCTACACCTGGAAGCTATGACCGACATGCTAGGCCAGTCTCACAGCCTTGCTCAGCAGCTTGCGCAGCAGTTCCCGCACAAGGCTAACCTTTCTTGAACTGTCTTGGAAGTGGTCTCGGTTCAGTATTATTTTGGTACCCTGCAATGGTGCCCAGTTTTTGTAATCTGCCTCTTCGTTGCGCGTTATGATCACTGGTGGCGAACTTCGATGCCCAGTGGGTGTAATATACCATAAATCTTTTACTGTACAGTGCAGGTTTGTTCTTAATTCTTACAAGTTACTGCCATCATTCGCTATCTGAAAAAATCAGATGTAGTCGACCGGGCCAAAACATTCACCTCTAACGGGCCTGGTGTTTAGCGGGCCACAATTGGGCCGGCCTGCATCTTTCTTGGGCCCAAATCATTGGGGCCTTCACACTTTGCGCGAGGCCCACAACTTACACCGGCCTATATGTTAGTTGGGCCTTTTGCGGACCCATCGCTTAGTTTGGCCCAGGTAGCGTTGGGCCATTAACAGGTTGAATATTGTACTGGCCTATTACGGCCCAGATGAAACCATGGGCCTTTGGAAGGACGAAATGCATATTGGGCCTCAATTTTCACTAGTCGTCGACGGGCCTTCCGTAGGCTAAAATGTAGACGGGCCCTTTTTGGGCCCAGTTATATCACAGGCAGTTAACAGGCTGAAACATTTCTCGGGCCCTAGTTGGCCCACCGATATGATGGGCCTTTAAGAGGCCCAAAGTCACGTTGGGCTTAACTCTTGCCAGCTTTATCACGGGATGGTAGTGGGCCCGATGTCCTGTCGGACCATATATGGCCCATGGGCATCACGGGCCATTCCCAGGCGAAAGTCACACCGGGCTGAAATGGGCCCATGTCTACATCGGGCCTCTAACAGGCTGAAAGTCACTAGGATGTATTTGGGCCCAAATATTCGGCGAACAATTAACGGGCCAGATGTGGCTTCGGGTCGTAAATGGTCCCAAATATTCGGCGAACAATTAACGGACCAGATCTGGCTTCGTGCCATAAATGGGCCTTTATTAAGCAGGTTGTTATTGGGCTGGCCCACTAGTACCTGAGTAAGTACTACTGGCCTTTGACTGGGCTGGCCTTTTTAACCTATATGGACCTCTGTTGGGCCGTGCCACGTGTTGATGTATCATAGGCCGAAAGACATCATGGGCCATACATGGGCAGGAAGTTAAAACGGGCTGGAATTATACTAGACGGCCTAGATGATGCTACTGGGCCTAATTCGGGTAGGCCATAAATGGCCCCTGGGTTAGCAGGCTGTAAATGGGCTATATGCGAGCATGCCGTTAACAGGCTTGCCGTGGGCCTGCCCGCCATCTTTTGACCAAGTCAAACATGCCGGCCTTTTCACACGAATGGGCCTCTATTGGGCCGTGCCACGTGTCGACGTATCATAGGCGCTTTGTGTCCAATGAGTGGATGACATCTGTCCCAACGGTGAGCCGACACGTGTTTCCCCCAGCCAATGATGATTTTACACGTGGAAAATCCCAATTGGTCGGGGCTGTTAACGGGTTATCGGATCCAAAACCAGACCCGATAGCTTAACGGCGTTCCGTTACGGTGGATGCCATGTGTCGGTCACCCTTGACGAAAGCACTTCTGTGACGCGCGATTTATCGTCATGGAAGTGGACACTTCCGTGATGATAATTTTGGCAATGTCATGGAACACTTCTACGACAGCACAGGTATGACTATCTTGATTCTGTCATAAAATCGTCATGGATGTACATGCATGATAGAAAACGTGACCTAGTGTGACAAACACGTACCATCACGGAAGTGTATTTTTTTGTAGTGTTTACTTTTATTATTTGTCACTTGCTACCAATTACTTTATCACAAAACTATCTGTTACCGATAATTTCAATGCTTGTAGAAAATACCTTACTGAAAACTGCCTATCATTTCCTTCTGCTCCTCGTTGGGTTCGACACTCTTACTTATCGAAAGGACTATGATAGATCCCCTACACTTGTGGGTCATCAAGACTCTTTTCTGGCGCCGTTTCCAGGGAGTGAAGCGCCTTTGGTAAGGAAAATTTTTATATAGTGCGCTAAATTTACTGTCACTTGTTACTATGGCTCATCATCCTTTGAGGGGCTTGTTCGGGGTATCTTCACCCCGACCAGAAGAGCAAAGAGTTGCTCCTCGACCTACTGAACCTACTGAAAATGTTTTCTTTGAAATTCCTTTGGGTATGATAGATAAACTGCTAGATAATCCCTTTACAAGAGACGGAAGACTGCATCCCGATTTACACCTAATCTATGTGGATGAAGTTTGTGGATTACTTAAGCTTGCAGGTATGCCTGAGGATGTTATCAAGAAGAAGGTCTTCCCTTTATCTTTGAAGGGAGATGCATTGACATGGTTTAGTCTATGCGGTGATATTGGATCATGGAACTATAATCGACTGAAGTTGGAAGTTCATCAGAAGTTCTACCCTATGCATCAGGTTCATCGCGATCCTAATTATATATATATATATAATTTTTGGCCACGCAAGGGAGAAAGCATTGCTCAAGCTTGGGGGGGGGGGGCTTAAGTCAATGTTATATTCATGCCCCAATAATGAGCTCTCAAGAAAAATGATCATTCAAAATTTCTATGCTTAACTTTCTCTCAATAATCGCACAATGCTCGATAATTCTTGTGATGGTTCTTTTATGATGAAGACTACTGAATTCAAATGGGATTTATTGGAAATAATTAAACGCAACTCTGAAGATTGGGATCTCGACGAAGGTAAGGAGTCAGGTATGACCCCTAAGTTTGATTGCGTTAAAGCTTTTATGGACCCCGATGTTTTCCGTGAGTTTAGCACTAATTATGGACTTGACTCTGAGATGGTAGCTTCTTTCTGTGAATCATTTGCTACTCATGTTGATCTTCCCAAGGAGAATTGGTTTAAATACCATCCTCCCATTGAAGTAAAAGTAGTTGAACCTGTTAAAGTAGAAGAAAAGACTATCACTTATAATGTTGATCTTATTGTTCCCACTGCATATATTGAGAAACCACCTTTCCCTATTAGAATAAAGGATCATGCTAAAGCTTCAACTATGGTTCATAAGAGTAATACTAGAACACCTACACCCTCTGAGAAAATTAAAGTTGAACCTAGTGTTGCTATGGTCAAAGATCTCTTGGTTGAAAATTTAGATGGACATGTTATTTACCTCCAAGAGTAAGCTGCTAGAATAGCCAAACCCGATGCTAGGAATAAACGTAGACCTGTTGTAGGCTTGCCTGTTAATTCTGTTAAAATAGGAGATCATTGCTATCATGGTTCATGTGACGTTGGTGCTAGTGCAAGTATAATCCCTCATTCCTTATATAAAGATATAATGCATGATATTGCACCTGTTGAGTTAGAAGGGATTGATGTTACTATTAAGCTTGCCAATAGAGACACTATTTCACCAGTTGGGATTGTTAGAGATGTTAAAGTCTTGTGTGGGAAGGTTAAATACCCTGCTGATTTTCTTATTCTTAGTTCCCCACAAGATGATTTTTGTCCCATTATATTTGGTAGACCCTTCTTGAATACTGTTAATGCTAAGATAGACTGCGTAAAAGATATTGTTACCGTTGGTTTAGGGAACATGTCTCATGATTTTAACTTTGCTAAATTTCGTAGACAACCCCATGATAAAGAATTACCTAGTAAGGATGAAATTATTGGTCTTGCTTCTATTGATGTGCCTCCTAACAATCCTTTAGAACAATATCTGTTAGACCATGAAAATGATATGCATATGAATAAGAGAAGGGAAATAGATGAAATAATCTTTAAGCAGGGACCCGTATTGAGAAACAACTTGCCTGTTGAAATCCTAGGGGATCCTCCTCCACCCAAGGGTGACCCCGTGTTTGAACTTAAACCATTACCGGATAATCTTAAGTATGTTTATCTTGATGAAAAGAAGATATATCATGTTATTATCAGTGCTAACCTTTCGGAGCAGGAAGAAGAAAAATTATTGAAAACTCTGAAGAAGCACAGTGCTGCTATTGGGTATACTCTGGATGATCTTAAGGGCATTAGTCCCACTTTATGCCAACACAAGATAAAATTGGAAGAGGACGCTAAACCGGTTATTGATCATCAACAACGGTTAAATCCTAAGATGAAAGAAGTGGTAAGGAAGGAAATACTAAAGCTTCTAGAGGCAGGTATAATCTATCCAGTTGCTGATAGCCAGTGGGTATGTCATGTCCATTGTGTCCCTAAGAAGGGAGGTATGACTGTTGTTCCAATGATAAAGATGAATTGATCCCACAAAGAAATGTTACAGGTTATAGGATGGTAATTGATTTCCTCAAATTAAATAAAGCTACTAAGAATGATCATTACCCTTTGCCTTTTATTGATCAAATGCTAGAAATGTTATCCAAACATACTCATTTTTGCTTTCTAGACGGTTATTCTGGTTTCTCTCAAATAACTTTGTCAAAAGGGGATCAAGAAAAGACCACTTTTACTTGTCCTTTCGATACCTTTGCTTATAGACGTATGCCTTTTGGTTTATGTAATGCACCCGCTACCTTTCAAAGATGCATGATGGCTATATTCTCTGATTTTTGTGAAATGATTGTTGAGGTTTTCATGGATGATTTTTCCGTTTACGGAACTTCTTTTGATGATTGCTTGAGCAACCTTGATCGAGTTTTGCAGAGATGTGAAGATACTAATCTTGTCTTGAATTGGGAGAAGTGACACTTTATGGTTAATGAAGGCATTGTCTTGGGACATAAAGTTTCTGAAAGAGGTATTGAAGTTGACAAAGCTAAAGTTGATGCTATTGAAAAGATGTCGTGTCCCAAGGACATCAAACGTATACGAATTTTCCTCGGTCATGCCGAGTTTTATAGGAGGTTCATTAAGGACTTCTACAAAATCTCCAGGCCTCTGACTAATCTCTTACAAAAAGATATTCTTTTATTTTTTTATTATGATTGTTTAGAAGCATTTGAAATACTTAAGAAAGCATTGATCTCTGCACCTATTGTCCAGCCTCCTGACTGGAATTTACCCTTTGAAATTACATGCGATGCTAGTGATTATGCAGTAGGTGCTGTTTTAGGACAAAGAGTTGATAAGAAATTGAATGTTATCCAATATGCTAGTAAAACTCTCGATAGTGCCCAGAGAAATTATGCTACTCCTCAGAAGGAATTTTAAGCAGTTGTATTTGCATGTGATAAGTTTAGGCCTTATATTGTTGATGCTAAAGTAACTATTCACATTAATCATGCTGCTATCAAATACCCTATGGAAAAGAAATATGCTAAACCTAGACTTATTAGATGGGTTCTCCTGCTGCAAGAATTTGATTTGCATATTATCGATAGAAAGGGAGCTGAGAACCCCGTTGCAGACGACTTGTCTAGGATAGAGAATATTCTTGATGACCCACAACCTATAGATGATAACTTTCCTGATGAACAATTAGCTATAATAAATACTTCTCGTACTGCTCCATGGTATGCTGATTATGCTAATTGCATTTTTGCTAAGTTTATACCTCCTAGCTTCACATACCAGCAAAAGAAAAAGTTCCTCTATGATTTGAGGCATTACTTCTGGGATGACCCACATCTTTATAAAGAAGGAGTAGATGGTATTATTAGATGTTGTGTACCTGAGCATGAACAGGAACAGATCCTACACAAGTGCCACTCTGAAGCTTATGGAGGACACCATGCTGGAGATAGAACTGCACATAAGGTATTGCAATCTGGTTTTTATTGGCCTACTCTCTTCAAGGATGCTTGTAAGTTTGTCTTATCTTGTGATGAATGTCAAAGAATTGGTAATATCAGTAGACGTCAAGAAATGCCTATGAATTATTCACTTGTTATTGAACCATTTGATGTCTGGGGCTTTGATTATATGGGACCGTTTCCTTCCTCTAATGGGTATACACATATTTTAGTTGTTGTTGATTACGTTACTAAGTGGGTAGAAGCTATTCCAACTAGTAGTGCTGATCACAACACCTCTATTAAGATGCTTAAAGAAGTTATTTTCCCGAGGTTTGGAGTCCCTGGATACTTAATGACTGATGGTGGTTCACACTTTATTCATGGTGCTTTCCGTAAAATGCTTGCTAAGTATGATGTTAACCATAGAATTGCATTCCCTTATCACCCACAGACTAGTGGTCAAGTAGAATTAAGAAATAGAGAGCTGAAATTAATTTTGCAAAAGACAGTTAATAGGTCTAGAAAGAATTGGTCAAAGAAACTTGATGACGCATTATGGGCCTATAGGACTGCATACAAAAATCCTATGTGTATGTCTACATATAAGATGGTTTATGGAAAAGCATGTCACTTACCTCTCGAGCTAGAACATAAGGCATATTGGGCTATTAAAGAAATCAATTATGATTTCAAACTTGGCGGTGAGAAGAGGTTGTTTGACATTAGCTCTCTTGATGAATGGAGAACCCAGGCCTATGAGAATGCCAAGCTGTTTAAAGAAAAAAAGTTAAAAGATGGCATGACAAAAGGATACAAAAGTGTGAGTTTAACGTAGGTGATTATGTCTCGCTATACAACTCTTATTTAAGATTTTTTGCAGGAAAACTTCTCTCTAAATGGGAAGGTCCTTACGTTATTTAGGAGGTCTATCTTCCCGGTGCCATAAAAATCAACAACTTCGAAGGCACGAATCCGAAGGTGGTGAACGGTCAAAGAATCAAGCATTATATCTTAGGTAACCCTATAAATGTTGAAACCAATGTTATTGAAACTGCAACCCCGGAGGAATAGATAAGGGACACTTTCCAGAACAATTCAGACCCCAAAAAGGAAGATGTATGTGGTACGGTAAGTAAACCGACTCTAAAACAGTTCTAATGGCAATTTTTCACCGTTTTGCAATATTTAGAAAAATAGAAAAATAAGAGGCAGTCTGCCTCCCGGACTCCGATTTCTTGCACATTACTTCTTTCGGTTGGTAAAAATTAATTATATATTCTCTCGAAGGTTTTGACCACCCTATCACGCCAAAATCCTCTGTTTTTGTTTCGAGCTGTTTCTGTCGCAGATAAGAGCAATATGTCGTCCCAGGATTTGGAGGGAGAAAGCTGTGTGGCTGATCTCCTTGCTGACCCTAAGGTCTATGGGGACTGGGAGCATTATGGTTGGACCACGAAGGAAGAAGAAGACCATGATCCCAAGGGAAAGGATTGGACCAGCTCAGATGAAGACAAAGTCCCACTACCTCAACCTGGGGACATGCATGTGGAGTTCAAGAAGTCAAGCCTCCCCAATAGAGCAAAGAAACCTAAGATCGAGTTTATCCATTTTCGCCTCTTGCAGGAAAACAAGCAGGAACTATGCAAGAAGATATTAAACCTTGAGCAGGAAATCAATGACTTAAGGGAGCAAAATTCTATCCTCAAGCGCAAGATAAGGAACAAGCCAACTCCATCATCACCACCTCCGAAGAAGGGGACATAATCACATGTGTATGGGCACTCCCCTTGGGAACTGCCAAGCTTGGGGAAGGTGCCCGGTATCATATCACCATCACACTCCTATCTTTACCGTTTTTCTTAGTTCGATCCTTTTGGTAATATCTTGATCTAGTAGAATAAACTTAGCATGATCTAGTTGTGAGCTTTTGCTTTATGATCTTTACCTTTGTAATCGAGTCCGTGAGCTATATAATAAAGATTAGTGTTGAGTCAAGGGCTTGATTTCCTCACTTTGGTCATGAGAGAATAAAAGAAAATATAAAAAGTATCAAAGAGATCATATTGATCTTATGGGAAGTAATGACTTCACATATAAAGAGTATGATGAATAAAAGTTGTTGAGAGTTGACAAACATAGTCTTGGTCATCGTTGCAATTAATAGGAAGTAATAAAGAAGGAGAGGTTTCACATACAAATATACTATCTTGGACATCTTTTATGATTGTGAGCACTCATTAAAATTTGACATGCTAAAGAGTTGATGTTGGACAAGGAAGACAACATAATGGGCTATGTTTTCTTATATTCGAAATAAAGTATATTGTCATGGATCATCCAACATGTTGGGCTTGCCTTTCCCCCTCATGCTAGGAAAAACTCCTTGCACCAAGTAGAGATACTACTTGTGCTTCCATACATCCTTAAACCCAGTTTTGCCATGAGAGTCCACCATACCTACCTATGGATTGAGTAAGATCCTTCAAGTAAGTTGTCATGTTTGCAAATTCTCTAACATATGTATGATTTATTAGTGTGGAGGAAATAAGCTTTATACAATCTTATGATATGGAAGTAATAAAAGCGACAGACTGCATAATACAAGTGGCAATATAAAGTGACGTTCTTTTGCGCTAAGACTTTGTGCATCCAACCATAAAAGCACATGACAACCTTTGCTTCCCTCTGCGAAGGGCCTATCTATCATTCTTGACTAATAAGAGTCAAGGTGAAAATCACCTTTCCTTTTTGCATTTTATCCTTTGGCAAGCACATTGTGCTGGAAAGATCCTGACATATATACCCAATTGGGTGTAAGTTTTCATGGCCTATTATTGTGACATTACCCTTGAGGTAAAAGGTTGGGAGGAAATACCATAAGCCCTATCTTTCTCTGTGTCCAATTGAAACTCCATACCCATAGGTATTGTGTGAGTGTGAGCAATTGTGAAAAACTATACGATAGTTGATTATGTGGACTTGCTAAAAAGCTCTTACATTGACTCTTTCCGATGTTATGATAAATTGCAATTGCTTCAATGACTGAGATCATAGTTTGTTGGTTTTCAATGAAGTTTCTGATTCATAATTGACTTTTCTGAATTAATTGTTACTTTAGCATAAGAATCGTATCACAATGTATATGTGTTGCTGTTATAAGAATGATCGTGATGCCCTCATGTCTGTATTTTATTTTTATCGACACCTCTATCTCTAAACATGTGGACATATTTTTCAATGTCGGCATTCTCTTGAAGACAAGCGAGGTCTAAGCTTGGGGGAGTTGATACGTCCATTTTGCATTGCTTTTATGTTGATATTTATTGCACTATGGGCTATTATTACATGTTATGTCACAATACTTATGCCTTTTCTCTCTTATTTTACAAGGTTTACATGAAGAGGGAGAATGCCGGCAGCTGGAATTCTGGGCTGGAAAAGGAGCAAACATTGAAAACCTATTCTGCACAACTCAAAAAGCTTCGAAACTCCACGAAACGCCGTTTCAGAAAATATAAAAAATATCTGGCGAAAGAGATTCACCAGGGGGGCCACCACCTGTCCATGAGGGTGCCCCCCCCTCTAGGCGCGCCCCCTGCCTCGTGGGCCACCCGGTGACCCCCCGATTCCCATCTTCTCCTATATGGGGTGTTTTGACCTGGAAAAAATCAGAACGAGGCTTTTGGGACCAGACGCCACCGTCTCGAGGCGGAACCAATCTAGGGCTCCGACAGAGCTGTTCTGCCGGAGATACTTCCCTCCGGGAGGGGGAAATCGTCACCGCCGTCATCACCAACAACTCTCCCATCTTGGGGAGGGTTATCTTCATCAACATCTTCCCAACACCATCTCCTCTCAAACCCTAGTTCATCTCTTGTATCCAATCTTTGTACCCAAACCTAAAATTGGTACCTGTGGGTTGCTAGTAGTGTTGATTACCCCTTGTAGTTGATGCTAGTTGGTTTACTTGGTGGAAGATCATATGTTCAGGTCTATTATGCATATACCCCTCTGATCATGAACAATATTATGTCTTGTGAGTAGTTAATTTTGTTCCTGAGGACATGGGAGAGGTCTTGCTATAAGTAGTCATGTGAATTTGGTATTCGTTCGATATTTTGATGAGATGTATGGTGTCTCTCCCCTAGTGGTGTCATGTGAACGTCGACTACATGACACTTCACCATTGTTTGGGCCTAGAGGAAGGCATTGGGAAGTAATAAGTAGATGATGGGTTGCTAGAGTGACAGAAGCTTAAACCCTAGTTTATGCGTTGCTTCGTAAGGGGCTGATTTGGATCCACTTGTTTCATGCTATGGTTAGGTTTACCTTAATACTTCTTTTGTAGTTGCGGATGCTTGCAATAGAGGTTAATCATAAGTGGGAGGCTTGTCCAAGTAAGAACAGCACCCAAGCACCGGTCCACCCACATACCAAATTATCAAAGTACCGAACGCGAATCATATGCACGTGATGAAAACTAGCTTGATGATAATTCCCATGTGTCCTCGGGAGCGCTTTCCTTCATATAAAGTTTGTCCAGGCTTGTCCTTTGCTACAAAAAGGATTGGGCCATCTTGCTGCACCTTATTTACTTTTACTATTTGTCACTTGCTACCAATTACCTTATCACAAAACTATCTGTTACCGATAATTTCAGTGCTTGCAGAACATTCCTTTCTGAAAATTGCCTATCATTTCCTTCTGCTCCTCGTTGGGTTCGACACTCTTACTTATCGAAAGGACTATGATAGACCCCCTGCACTCGTGGGTCATCAGCCCTCAGGTTTGGCCTCCACTGCATCCTGATGTCGATGAGCCATCGCTTATGACATAAGACTCTGGTATTGAAGAAAAGGCCAAGCGCCTTAAGAATGCTGAAAAGAGAGCTAAGAAGGCTGAAAAATATAGGGCAAGATAAGAAGAAAATCATCGTATCATTAAATCGGACGTCGAAAAGAGAAAGTCTGAAGGACAATCAGAAAAGCAATCAAAGCTCAAACATGATCCCAAATCTTCAGCCTTGAAGAAAAAGAGCGCTCCGAAGAAAAGGCACGCAAAGCCAGTTGAGCCTGAAACTGACTCTTCCGATCAAGATGATCCCCTACTCACAAGAGATGAAATTGATGCAACTCTGTCACAACATGTGATTGTTACTACATCCACTGTCTTGCCTGATCTTTGAGCAAGCGTTGTCTAGATTGCTCCGCCGAAGAAGATTGTTTTGGAAAGGAAGACTCCTCCTACCACTGTCCAAATGGTTGACAAAGTGGACACTGCTCCTCACCTTGATGCAATTGATTTGCATGATTTGGTAGGTGATGCCCCTATGAGCATAGCTAGACCAAGAGAAAACATTCTGAAGAAGAAGATGAAGCAAATCTCAGCTCCCACTGTCGAGCAGAATGCTTCTGGAGCTAACATTGTGAAGGAAAAGGCTGCTAACTTTGCCTCAAAGCTCACTTAACCTTTGGCATCTTTGCCTCCGACCGAGCAAATCATAGCACAAACTGCTCCTGTTGCATAGCCTCAAGATGAGTCTGAAGCCCCTCACTACTTCAATCAAGTGTTCATCATGGAATAGCTTGACAAATTTGTAGAGAACCTATTTGATGGAGAACTGGCATCTTTGCCCATTGCCTCTCAAGTTGTAGCTCAAGCATCTTGTTCGAGACATGAGCGACGACACGGTCGATATCAATGACCTCACTGCACAGATACAAGAGCTGGACAATCGAATGAATGCCACAAATACAAGTTCCTCATCAAGCAACTTGAAGAATCCTATATGGATATCAACCGAGCTTTAACTATCTTGAGAAACAGAAGACTCAGATTTCATTCGGATCTAGACCACATTGTTCGAAAGGTCTACCTCTATCATCAAGCCAAAGTCACTCGTTATAATGATCTTGTCAAAGGTCATATTGATCCATCGAAGCAAAAGCAAAAGAAGAAAACTACGAAGAAAAATGCCCCATCTCCTCCTCAAATAGAAAAATCTCTTGAAGCTGAACCACAACAGGAAATCTCTTCTGATCAAGCAATTCATTCGCCAAATGACGCGCCTGGTGTAGATAATCCCAGCCCGCCAAGGCCAACTATATTAGTGCATGTGGCCTCTCCAGTTTGCGAAGAAATTCCGCCTCAACCGAATGTTTCAGAAGAAGGTGAAATTACTCAGAATGCTCCACATGCCTCTCTAGCCCATGAAAATCCTCCACCGAGTTCTCAAGAAAATACTCAACAATCCCCAGTGATCGAAAAAGATTCAGTGATCAGCAAAGATTATGCTCCCTCTCCTCTATGAATCTCCATCAACAACTCTCGACTCATTCTAGAAGTTGGACCTTCTGCATCTAAGTCTGTCACTCTTCATCACTCAGACTCTGTAATTTATGGCGGTGAATTATTGTCTGTTGAAGATGAGCTCAAATACCCATATCCTCGAGAGAGTTTGCCTCTTTTCCCAAGGGGTGCTGGTGTCAAAGGACCTCTCTTTAATCGGAACACTCATCCTCTTTTGTTTCAAGAGAGTCTATACAGCAAGCCTAGAACTTCAGATTCTCCTTACTTTTGGACAAAGGAACAAGCCGTATATTATTCCCGTATCCTCTATAACAGTCGCAAAATTTCCCCTCATGAGGTTCCAGACATTACCGCTATGAGAAGCATTGGCTATTTCAATCAAGTCCTACAAGACATCGAAGATTTTGGCCTCACACATGTCTTTGCCTATCAACATCCGTGGAATAGAGAGATTGTGCTTCAACTCTACGCCACACTGTATATTACTGGTGATGCCTCTGATAGCACCCAATGGATAATGGAATGGATGAGTGAAGGGCAACGTATCAAATGCTCAGCAATGGATTTCGTCTCATACTTCCATTTTCATCGCTTTGAGCATGGCAAGTATGAAATTCAAGTTCACAATATTGATGCCATATCCGATGAAGATTTCCGTTGCAAAATGGATCCAGAGAAAATTCGTGACCATAATGGTCCTCCTTTTCCCAAGCATTTGAATTTCGATAATCAAACTCTCTATCATATGCTCACCTACACCATTTGTTCGATCGACAAGATGAATCCAGATAAAGCTATATGTGATATCCTTCGGAACACAATTTATGCCATCTCATAAGGATTCATATTCAATGCTGAAGATATATTCTTGCAAATCTTGAAAGATTCTGCACAACATCTCAAATTCATCAAAGTCTTTGCACCGTGGATTCAGAAAGTGGTAGAATCTAGCATCAAAACCGAATATTTAGCCAAGAGAAGTCACAAGACTTTCATTCCACCAGTTCGTGATACAGTACATGTGATGGAAGATATCTCCTCGGGCAAGGCTCCAATGCCAAGCTTTCCATATAACCACACCACTTTTGAATGACCTAGGCTGCTTCGGCGTGAACGTCAACCTGTTGCCCAATCTCCTTCACAACTTGAAGTGAATTTGCACACTCAATAGCTGCTTCTGAAGCATATGGCTGAGGATCGCCAAGAGAAAGAGCAATTTCCTACTGAACTCAATGTAATCAACAATCGAACAAACATTGTGCACATGATTGCGGATAAGAAAAGAAACGTCTCTATAAATTACTTTGAAAGTTCTTCTCCAATAATAAATTGAGAGAATCGCAACTCAGAGAACTTTACGAGTATAATGATCAAGGGTTCTTAGTTGAAGATTTCCAAGATCGAGTTACTCCACCTCTGCCAGCTCGTGAACCTACTACTGATTTCTTCGAATTCAGCTGCAATGATTGGCGAGTCCGCAGCAACTTCGCCCACTGAGAAACCTGTCGAAGGAAATGTTCTATCTCGCAAGAATCAACAAGCTAATCTAGATGTGCCTACCTTTTCTCAGCCTCAAGCCAGCCTTGAAGGATCTGTTGTTGTTGCTGATGATGAAGACTTATCGGGCACCTCCGAATCAGAAACTTCTTAGGACAGTTCTCCGGGCGATGCCTCCGAGTGAATCATATTCACGTGTTTTCTCTCTCATGCCATTCATGAGCTTTTTGACACTAGTTGACAAAAAGGGGGACAATAACATCGAGAGTTTTGACAGATCTGCTCTCTTGGTTTTGGACTCTGTGCTTAATTTTCTCTGCTATTTTGAGACTTTTGTTTCACTTTGTGCTCTGACATAAAACTTTTGTTATGAGCTGCAATTTTAATAACTCGTCTGCTGCACTATATTCTCTCGAAGCATTTGTTTTGCAGGTGGAATTACTAACAAAAGTCGTGAATGATTGCACTATTTTTCTCGTTGGATAATTCATCAGTGCGAATCATTACCTCGAATGATCTAAAAATCCTTCAAACAAGTCAATGAATTGCAGTCCACATTATCGAATATCATTGACCCTGCATATATCTAGGGGGGGTATATTTCATCATCGAGACAAGTAACACAAGTTCACTCTCGTTTGATTTACATTTCTTTTATGTATCTTCACTTTCATGATTATCTGTTTTGTCAAACAACCGTCCAAAGAGGGGGAGATTGTTTGTTGACATAAATAGTATGGGACTTATGTGTTTGCTAGTGCACACAGAGTAAGAGGTCCCTGAAGTATCGAGGAGTTTGATACACACGACGAAGATAATCTCCCTGCATGGCAGCGAAGGTATCACCAAAGATAAAGCTAACAGGAGTGACCCCTAAAAATTGCTAAAGTTCAAGCAATTGGTTCGGTGTTCGTTTGAACAACATGACTGCCCTCGAGGAATAATGAAGATGAGATGAAGACATAGCATAAGTTTTGTTGTTCTTATTCTTACACTCAGTCACAGGACCACCATACAATTAAGAGGGGTGTAGCGTTCGAAGCTTTGATTCTCTGATGCTAAACCCAAACCTATGAAAGCTGTGAGAGAAATCACTTTGTGTTCCGAGCAAATATTTGCCAGCAAGAGATTGTGTTCTTCTTCGCTGTGAGAGATTTGTCTCAGGCCGAGGAGTTAGCATTACTTGTTCCTCAAGTAATGTTATCGTTGCTTCAAAAATTAGACTGTTATGAACGTGTTGGTTGGCCATTGGTTGTACCGCGTGTCTAATATGGGCATTTCCCTTCTGGGAAGGCTGCAGCTATAAATAGCCACCCCGCATCGTCTTTGTCCGGTGGCTGCTCCTTTTGATTCTGAGAAGATTTTCAAGCAACCCACTCTCTAAGCGATTTGAGTTTAAAATCCACCGAGAGAAAAAACCCTAGAGTTGTAGAATTTGATAGTGATTCAGCATCACTGGAATCTAAGTTTAGTACAATCCGCCTATTACAACCCTAGAGTCTTGTGTATGATGTGTCGTATTCATGTGACAATTGTATGACCTGTATTTATCCCCATCTATTTATGTAATGGTACGATGTGATGATATCCATCTTGCTAAGCCCCCGAAATGTGGTTGTGCCCCAATCATGACTTCATCATGTGATCGGGATAGAATCGCATCTTGGGCGTGACAAGTTGATATCAGAGCCTCGACCGACCATAGGAGCCCCCTTGCTTGATCAAAGTTTGGCCATTGTCGGGTCTAGAAGAAAACTATTTTGGAGTCTAGTTATATCGGAGAGTAGGAATTCTTTTTACTCCTCAGCCCCTTCGTCGCTCTAGTGAGGAATCTTGACGTAGGTGTTTTGAATTACTCCTCTTCCCCTTCAATTTTTTTAGGATCACGCAGTTAGTTTCCGATCATTGCGATGTTAGCTCTTTTCATCCGGTGCACTTCTCTTCTAGTTGATTTGACCATCTTCGTCTTTTGCAAGTTCAATCCCCAGTTCGTTCCAACCGGCGTCGTTTTCCCCATCCGAAGTGGTCCTTTTTTCGCACCCACCCACCCTTTTTCTTCTCGGAGTCGGAGTCCAGAATCGTGTATCCATTTTATCCGTGCGAAGCCTTTGCTTTCTTACCTCAATTATTTCAATTGGTGAATTCTCGTCTAGTTCGTCATTCTTCATCTCTTCTTCTTTTTTGGTGGATTCAATTCAAGTACTCGGTGTTGATCATATTATTTTCCCTCGGCTCAAATGTTTCCTCTTGCTCGTTCACCTCTCGCCATTAATTTGTCCGGAGTTCTGAAGACATGTCATGAGATTCGTTGTGTTCCGATTAATTCGAGGTTGTCATCTCATTCGAGTCTTTCAATCGTTCTGGTGCATCATTTCTCATTCAAACAATCCTTCCCGACGGTGGTTTTTCTTTAGTGGGCTCATAACCCATAGGTCTTTTCCAAGGATCTTACCTGGCTCTTCCAATTTTCAGGAGTTATTATAAAATCTTTTCAAGTATGACATAAGTATGGATTCCATCAGTCATATGCCTTTTCAAAGATCGCTTTCAAATTATTTTCATGTGTGGTTCAACCTTTCCTATTTTCATTTTTTCCGGAGTATCTCAACAATTTTGGTGATATTTCTCGTCGTCATGCTCAATATTTACAGACCGAAGAAGAGTTCCCTTAAATCTTATCAGTTCTCTCGACTATTTGTCGTTCAAACTTAATGGTATCCCCTCAAATTGTTCCGATCATGACAAATTCTTTGCTTACACATCCAGAGTATTCCTTGAATTCTTCCATTGTGATCCTCCGAAGGCCATCATTTCAGAAGATTTCTTCATTCTCAGTTTTCAACTTCGTCCTCTAACTATTCTTAATTGATGCCTCTTCATTCGTCTCCATATTCTTCCGATGCTTCGTTCAAGTATTCTTTAATTAGTTTGCGATCTCTTGATTCTCTTGTATCTAAATTCCCTCAAGGTCTTTATTTGTTTTCTAATTCTTTCCCGCGAATCATTCTCTTTTCTTCGTTCAATGTCAATTCATCCCGCTGGCTTGTCCTCTTTCATCACTCGGTTTAAATTCTTACGGTGGTTCGTTCAAGATTCCTTTTCCTTTGTTATCAAATAAATTCTCGGTTCCAGGTGTTTTCAGCTTTTCTTTTCCGGAGTTCCAAGTTTTCTCACTTATCTTGTCGTGAAGCTCCATCTAAATCATCGCAAGGCTTTAATCTTCTTCTTTTCATGCTTCATATCTCATCATACTTTTTTCACCGGAGTTCTTTATGGTGGTTCATCATGATTTAATTAATTCTTCAAATGTTCATTAAAAAATCTTCTGGAGCAGCTCAAGTATTCTTCTTCTCGCGTATCAAGGTGCAATTAATTCTCCGTATTCTTTTGAAGTGGAGTTTTGCATTTCTTCGTTCTTCTCAGCTAATCAATCTTTAGTAGTGCACATCAAGCTAATTCTTTTGTTGTTGATTTACTCAACAACTTCGTTCAAGCCTTCCTCTCAAAGATTCTCTTTCAAATTCATTTGTGGTAGAAGTTGGCATCTTCTTCTCTGTTCTTTTCATTCCACTCTTTCAAATTTTTCTGGAGGCATTATATTGTTCCTCTCGTCATATATCATTCCATCTTATCAAGATAATGTTTATCCCTTCCATTTTTAGCCGGAGTGCTTCCCAATTTCTCTTCGTTCGAATTCCTTTTCTATCTCTTATTAGCCCGAGTGGTTTCAAATTCATTCTTGTTCCTTCACCTCTTGTTGCATGTCTTTCCACCTACAGGGTTCTCGTTTATTCCCGTTCCTCTGTTGTAACAAAGGTTCTCAATCTCGTTCATGTTCGTTGTGCTCTTTCTTTTGACTTGTTCAACCTCTCAAGATTCTTTTGTTTTAGTCATTTCTCCAAGAAGAACTTGTTCTTCCTATTTTCCCTTACGTCTCGTTTCTAAGATCTCGGGACGAGATCTCTTGTTAGTAGGGGAGTGTTGTGACGCCCCGAGACCAATGCTCCAGTTCCCTTCCATTTATTATCATTGTTGTCGTGTGTTCATTTTGTTTGTTGCATTATCTCTATTATTTTGCATATTTCTTTCCTCTATGTTGTTGCCATGATCATGATGAATACTATTGACATACTTTGCTTCTTGCATCATGTTCACCTTGTATTATTTTGCATTGTGTCATCCTTGTTTGTTTGCCATGATCTTTTGTTGTGTCTTTCCATGTCCATGTTCCTTGCATCATGATCATTTTGTTTCCATTGCATTTTCTTTTGTGTGTTGCATTTATTTGTTCTCTCCTTGTGGTGATATCCTTCCTCCATCTTCTATGTTTGCATCTTGCCCAACCATCTTCTTTGCAAACTCCATCACTAGCTCACTCCTTTCAAATTCATCATTAATTCAAGTGACATTTTCCTTGTCCAGAAAAATACTCATTATTTTCCCAATATTGTTTAACCTTGCCTACACCCTCTCTGTCAAATTTCATATGATTTGGAGTTGCTTTGGTTGGGTTCAAAATGCCTCAAGTTCGAATTTAATTCAAACTTGGATTATTTTTCTGTACTTAAAAATGCCCAAAGCAATTTATTCAAATTCTGCACAAATTCTGGACTCCAGGGATATTCACATATCTCTCACAACCCTCTCCAATTCCTCGGTGCTTTTTGTTCTTTTATTTTGTTTGAAGAAATAGAAAAAGGCAGAAGCATAGCAGCCCAGCAGCCAGCGTAGCGTCCCAGCTGCGCCCAGCCCAGCAGACCCGCAGCCCAACTCCCTCCCCCTGGTAATTTTCCCATGCTGGAACTGTTTTCACTTCGCCTGGCCTGCCTCCCAGCCTCACCAGCCCACTTCCTTCTTCCACCTCTCTCTCTCTCTCTCTCTCTCTCTCTCTC
>LR738711.1:621558167-621581110 GCA_902687465.1 Secale cereale
CACACACACACACACGCGCGCACACACACACACAGTAACTCGTACAGCCGAGCAAGGCACATGGCCACGATGGTCGAGCCAGCCACACCTGCCCCTATTGAACCTTCTTGGCATCCGAGCCCTCCTAGGGTTTCCCTTTTCCCCTCTCGCTGATGTCACCTCTTTCCCTTCACTCTGCTTCTTCTTCCACAAATCAGAGCACCGAGAGCAGAGAAATAAACCATCGACGACCGTCGTCATTCTTGTGGCCGAAGGGCCTCAAGCTCGTCTTCGACATGTCCTCCTACACCCCGTCTTCGTCCCCGACCGATTCTGATGGGTGGCTAGACTGGATCGCATCCACGCCGTCGTCCACGTCTTGGTCTTCTTCCTCTGCCTCCTCTACTTCATGAACACCGGTGACCAGCGCATCCTCCCGCCATCTCCGACCATCGTCGACCTCGTACGACTCCAGCACCACCCCCACGATGAAGCCCCGCTCCTCCCCATCCGTCTCTATGGTTCAATTCTGTCACCGTAGTCATCTTCCCGAGTTCGTCCGCCATGGATGTGTTGTACGCGAGGAGCTCAAGCTCTTGCCTTGGCTCCTCTGTTCCGCCCTTACTCACACACCCATCACCACCCATGCACCCGTGCGCCCGTTCTTCCTTGGCACACGTGTTGTGCGCGCAGCAGCCGTCGAGGAGCACTCGCGCTTCCACTGACGTCTTCATCATGTACGCCATGGATGAGGTGCTCGAGCTCCTGCACCCATGTGCCTCCTGCACATACGCGCACAGCACGCGCGCGCTCGGCCTGCTTTGCCTCGCAGTCATGCCTCTGCTTCGCCCCTGCCTTGAGTGCATCCGCGCCGCACCATCTAGCTTCTGCCGCATGCCGTGCCAAAGGCGAGTACAAGCTCGTCCTCGAGGTCTCGCATCACCTAGCCTTTGCACGCGCAAGTTCCGGCACCCCACACCCGCGCAAGTATCCCGCACCTCTGCCGGTGATCCTCTGCTCCAACATTCGCCATCTTGCTCGCCGGTGTCGTCAACTAATTCCTCTGTGAACGGCAGAGAAGAAGGCCTGGCCTTTGGTTCGGTTCAAGTTCAGCTACGCCCTTGTTTTGCACAAACAGTAGTAGCAGCACAGTGGATCGGGCCATAGACTTCTACCTGGGAGACCCGGGTTTGCATCCCCTTAGGAACATATTTAGAACCCCATTTTTTGCCACTGTTGCCTCTATGACAGTGGAGGCCATTTGTCATCCTCTCTGCGCACATACCCTCTCCACACCCCACTCCTGCCACCTCAGCACCCCAGGCCCTCTCGTCATTGACAGTGGCTGATCTAGTTCGTGTCCCCTACGGTTTCCTTTTTGTTTTCACATATTTTCAGAAATGCCACCATTTTGTATTGTTAATAACTAAATATGCATGCATCCAAATTAAACAAACTATATATGTAAATTGCTTAGAATTTCATGTATTTTCATAATATGCAACTTGCATCCATGTTAAAAATGTTTAAACTTGTTGTTTGCATTAATTTGCGTAAATGACATATTAAAATGGTTTAGTTCATAACTAAATAACCGTAGCTCCAAACTTAACAAACTTTATATGTAAATGGGGTAGAAAAACGAATAGATTAACTTGGTGCACTTTGTTTACCTGTTTAAAAACAATACAATTATGTTATAGGTAGAACAGTACCAAATTCAAAATAGGGACATGGGGATTTTCCAGAATTGTTGTTTGTTGTTCTGGCCTCATTTAAACTTGTCTAAATAGATAGTTTATATATGCTTCACCTCTTGCCATGTTTAAAAACATTTAATATTGTTGGGTACATAAACAAGAGTGAACTAAATACTTGAATGTGGTGTTTCCTCAATATGCAACTTGTTGCATATTGAGTTCTACTTAATTTGTAGTATTGTTTGTTCCACTTTGCCATGCCATGCCTATTTAATCTTGTCATGCATCATACTTGGCTGAGCATGATGCCATGTTTATGCTTTTGTGTTTACCATGTTGTTTGCTTCTTTTCGGTTGTGCTTCTTCTCGATAGTTTATTTTTCGTTGCGATCGCGAGGTTTCATTCGACTATGCTTGGTCCGTCTTCGTGGCTTCGTCTACTTCACCGACTCATTCTCCTTCCTAGCGGGATTTAAGGCAAGATGATCGTCACCTTGGATCTCATTACTATCATTGCTATGGTAATTGTCTTGATGCTATCGCTATATGTCGCGCTACCCACCTATTTGTTTGTCACCCTCTCATTGTTGCCATGAAACATCTAACCTATGACACCATCCCATCAAACCGTTGAATGGCTATGTTACCGCTTTTGCTCAGCCCCTCTTATAGCGTTGTTAGTTGCAGGTGAAGATGAAGATTGCTCCATGTCGGATCTTGGTTTTTGGAATATCACAATATCTATTACTATAATTAATGCACCTATATACTTGGCAAGGGGTGGAAGACTTGGCCTTTTGCTCGATGTTTTGTTCCACTCATGCCGCCTTAAGAACCGATGAACCGGTGTTATGTTCCTTGAGTTTGCGTTCCTAACACGGTTGGGGGTTATGGGACCCCGTCGATAGTTCGCTTTGAATAAAACTCCTCCAACAAGGCCCAACATTGGTTTTACCATTTGCCCAACATAATAATAAACTCAATTAAATTTTACGCATAGGGATTAGCGCTACCTGAGGTTCGTACCACATATTATAGGGGGGACAGTGCCGATGGTGTCGGTCTCAAACGGGCAGACTAGAGGGCTGCCTCTGGGAAACTCGAGGTGTCTAGTATACCTGTAGGCTGACCTATCCGGACGTGTCCTGAGACGAGATACGCGCGCGTGGCTACTATTAGGGTGCCGGCACACCGGGAGGTCGTGCTGGACTTGTTTTACCGTTGTCGAAATGTCTTGTGAACCGGGATTCCGAGTCTGGTCGGGTTGTCCCTAAGATAAGAGGTTTTACCTCTGCTGATCGTGGGAGCTTGTGATGGGCTAATTTGGGACACCCCTGCAGGGTTATGATCTTTCGAAAGTTGTGCCCGTGGTTATGTGGAAGATTGGAATTTGTTAATGTTCGGTTGTAGAAAACTTGACAGGGGATCCGAAATAAAATACACCAACCACGTGAGTAACCGTGGCCATCTCTTTTCATTTTGAGAAGAGAACATGGTGGGATTATGTTTGACTCGTAGGTAGTTCAGGATCACTTAGTGATCATTACTAGTTTTCGACTGTTTGCGTAGATGCTCTTCTTATTCTTGTAATCGTAAGTTAGCCAACATACAAATGCTTAGCGATGTTGCAACCTCTCCCTACCCATTAAGCTTAGCTAGTCTTGATACCCATGGTTATGGGATTGCTGAGTCCTCGTGGCTCACAGATACTACTACAACAGTTGCAGGTGCAGGTTTCCGATGAATTGATGAGAGAGCGATGTTTACTTGTGTTGGAGTTCTTTCTTCTTCTTCTTCGTCAGTCTTGGGATAGGTTCCTGGTCGGTAGCCTGGGATAGTAGGTTGGATGTCGTGTGTTTTCATGTGTTTTCATCCGTAGTCGGATGTCTTGTGTACAATGTGTTGTATTCATGTGACAATAGTATGACATGTATGTATCCCCATCTATTTATGTAATGGTACGATATAATGATATCCATCTTGCCAAGCGCCCGAAATGCGGTTGTGCCCCAATCACGAGTTCATCACGTGATCGGGATAGAATCGCATCTTGGGCATGACAAATGACCCTCCCCCTTATATAGTGGGGGGAAATCCAATCGTTTTCTGCCCTCAGCCCGCATTTAAGTGGTACTACCGCTCCTAGGAGTGCTACTACCACTTAGGCGGTACTACTAGAGTCAAGACAGAACAGGAAACAAAAATAGGGCAGTAGAGCCGTTGGAGCGGTAATACCGCTGAGGTGTTCTGTGCAGGACTAGGCAGTAGTACTAGAGTGTGCTAGGGTGGAAGTACTGTGTCAAGCGGTACTACCGCTCTATTACCACTTGAGGGGAGGCAATAATAGGAGCCAACACAGGGGAGAAAAGCTAAGCGGCACTGGAAGCGGTAATGAGGGCGGTAGTACCGCTTAAGTATTGTGAATCATGACCAGGCAATCGAGAGTTGCAAAAGGAGAAATCCCATATGCGGTAGTAGACCGTTAGTGACCAGCAATAGTAGTGCCGAGCGTTACTACCGTGGGCACTAGCGGTACGATCGCTTGTGTGCTACCTCTAGTTATTTTAGAAAATAGACAGAATGCTCCAAGGTTGCATAAAGGCAAAGTGGGTGCAAGTGAAGTTGTGTGCGCGTTGATTCCACCCCTACCTTTTCAAAGTGGACCCCCTCTTAATAGTACGGATTTCCTACGACTCAAACCACCAATAGGAAAATGTCTGGAAAATAACTGTCTTCACTTATAGCCACTGACGGGAAATAAACCGTCTTGTACCAACTAGGATATCCTCTGAAATACTCGATGCACATGGTTAGTCCGCAAAATGTATTGTCATCAATCACCCAAACCACCAAGGGAGAAACATACCCTAACACCTCCGCCGGCTCCGGACGATGACACTAGGGCCCCGCGCCTGTGTAGCTTTACCATTGTAACCCTCGGGGTCAACCTATAAGACCCCCGAGGATCCTTCCATGCAGAAGGATGCTCTAGACCTCGGTAGAACACACACACACACACAAATTCACTCGCGTGGGAGGCAAGATGGAGAGCTAGCTCCTTCTCCCTCCTCCACCAAACATCTTAAGGAGGACCATTGTACCCCTTGTGCTTATCATACCATATTTGGCAGGACTAGGGGTGTTACCTCCCCACAGGGCCCTGAACTTGGGTACATCTTGAGTCTCGCTCTCGCGTATGCCAATCTCGCCTACGGAACCCACCGGTGCCCTCACGCTGCCCCCACTTTTAGTCATCTTATGGCGTCTGCCGTGATTTCACCATGACACTCGTCGTCTGTATCATGTTATGTCGGTCGCGGCTAGACCAAGGCGGCAGCGGATGCTCTGGCTCCTTCCCGTCCTCCTTTGCCATATGATGCAGTGCGAGCGACGAGCTGGACCCGTGGTGTACGCATAGCTCGAGGCGCTCTGCGCCCCTCCTGATCCGCCGCCTGCACACCCCTCTTTGCCTTCACTACCTGCTCCGAACGACGTCCATAACTACCACTAGGTCCTCATACCCAGGTCGGCGTCGGTGCGGACGCTAGAATCTGAGGTACAGGCCACACACCACGAGATGCAGCGAGCGAGGTATACGGCGGTGGCGGTGGAGGCCTTGCCCTCTCGCCAAGCTCGTGCGCGCGCCGGTTGATCCAGTTGACCAGCTCCTCGTGACAGTCCTCTGCCGCTCGCTCACCATGGTAGAGATCAATGTGGGGCAACTCCGCCGCAAGAATGCTAAGACGTTGCGGTTCGCCGACGAGCAGCGGAAGCGCAAGGTGGTCGTGCATACAGAGGCCAACACTACTGCATGATGCTGCTAACGCGACACTACGATTAGAGACCCTTCGAGAAACTGTGTGTGATGCAATAATCGCAAATGGTGCTGTATGAAAACCGTCAGAAATGTGTAAAGCGTTTGCGATGAGGGATGCATCAAACACAGTTTAGGTTATAGTTGTGTGTGCAATGAGGGGCATACGGTTGATCTGTACGAACTGTTTGCGATGAGATAGAACAATAGAAACGGGCAGCCAGATCAAGGTGTGTGCGATATACGGCATACAGTTCATTCCGATGAACCGTTTGCGATGAGTGAGGTGAACACAAATGATTCGGCGTAACAAGATGTGTGTGGTACCCGGCAAACAGGTCGGTAATCAGAATTGTTTGTGACCATTATAGACAACCCATACGGTCTTTTTTGTGAATTATGTGCTCGTCAAGGCACACAGTTCAACAAACCAACATGTTGGTGATAATGTAGAAGATCTCTGTCGAATACATATTACTAACCGTCTGCGATGAGATTGATACAATAAAAAGAGATATATACAGTGTGCTTAATTTAGTCCTTCTTCTTCTTGTTGTTCTGGTTTGATGGCCCTGCGACAACGTCTTGCCGAAGACGCTTCTTGCCGCTGATGGTTGGCTTCTCATCGCCGCCGCCGTCGTCATCGTCGTTGTTGTCGTCGTCGTCCTCCTCCTCCTCCTCGTTCGACCATTCCTCCTCCTCATTATTGTCGTCCTCTTCTTCGTCCTCCGACGGCTCCTCGTCCGTATGGTTGTCGTCTGACGACTTTGGAGGCGGCATCCCTTCTATGAACCGGATATAATTGAGGCCTGGGATCGACGCCAGACTCGTGGAAGACGAGCGGCATGATTCCGATGTTGACCTATCATCGGGCACCAGACTACTGGCCGAACTGTCGTCCTCGCTATCGCTCAATATGGCTGTAGAGTGTGTGCCAGTGCGTAGCGCGGCCTGCTGGGGATGATGAAGATGGTGGACACTTAAGCGGGGTATGCAGAGAAGAGGAACTGCCAATTGAAGCGGGGAATGAAGTGGGGGTTGACGTATTATCTAACTGCTGATATAATCAACCGCAATTATTTGTACCAAGTCGCTCCAAATTCCCGGGGTTGCGCATGACTCCTATTGGCTATTTGGCTGGTTTCCTTTTTCAGGAAAAAAACAAGGAACGAGTTTTGGGATTATGCACCGGTACCGGTACAAACGGAGTAGGACAGTTGGCAAGCAATACATTGAGCTCTTCTTATTGATAAAGCCAGTAATAATCAAACTAGAAAGGAAAAGAAAAAAGACAAACAAAAATATCTGCACGAATCTTCGCGTAACATCAATGGCATAGGACCTAGATGTGTATTACTTAGAGCACATCTAGATGTGCTTTAGCAATACTATCAAACAAAACCCCTAATCATCATTGCAAACAGCGCATAGAACATGGCTAATGCGACAACCACAACTACACATGCTAGTTCCTTCTTGTCTCTTGCTTTCATCTGTTGCTTGTGATTGATTCTTCCTTGCTTCATCGTACTGATTGTACGTTCCAGATCAGCCTGTTTCTTCTTCAGCTTTACGTTATCTTCCGCGAGCTTGGTGATAACACTCCGAGCCTTGCCATGCCATTCTTCATCCAGCCAGTTAACAAAGGCACAAGCCTCATATCCCTGCCAATATTAAATAGTATTCTGGATGAGCGGTGGCATTAACTGAAGTAAAATGACGAAGTTAATTAGCACTAACCTCTAAGGGGCAACTGAGAAACCGCCTGCCAATGTCAAATCCTTCCGTGCATACACGTCGAGCGGGAGTGTGCCCGTGCACACAACTCAGCTTTTGGTACTTCTCCGTGGCGCAAAACTCGGAGTCGAACTCGTGTTGCGGGAGTTTGGAGTCAAGCTCCGGATCCGGCGGCAGATCGCTTTTCTGGGGGAGGGTTATTTAGGACGCAGCAAGGATCTATACTTTGGACATGCTAAAATAGATTGGGATAGATTGGAACCTGACAGGACGATTCGGCTCCATAGTACACCTGCCTTCTGATGACCTTAGGCAAGTGCTCGACGCCGATACGAGCAGGAGCAGCCTCACCGAAACCATCGGCACCACTCGTCCACATTTCCCCAATGCCAGCGCCACGCGAGGGAATTTGGAGGCTATGTAGGGATTTGGGGGAAATGGGGAAATTGTGGAGATAATCTAATGGTCGGGAACTACTAATGGCACTATATATATGTTGTATAACGCACACTGTTTGTACATGTCGTTTGTGTTGGGTATTACAATGTCACACACGATTTCCACACCAAACCGTGTGAGAAGACAACGTAGGTTAGACACGGTTGCTGTTACATAACCGTATGTGATGTACTACCCTGTCCATATAATTGAGTTACGGTGACATACCGTGTAAACAACCACTCCGTGCATATCCGTAAAAAAACAGCCGCTCTGCATATAGAGATGGCGACGGCGGCCTAGGCAGCGGCTACCGGAGCAGAGGTCAATCCTCGGTTGGTGGGCGGTGGCTGCGTCATAGGAGGTCAATCCTTGGTCTGCGGCGGGAGATAGGAGGAGCTCAACCATCGAGGTTGGTGGCGGCGTGATTCGAGCACATCCATTGCGGTCGATGGCGGGATAGTGGAGGTCGAACTTCAGGCGGCAACCGCACTAAGCTTTGCTCCTCGACCCTGCTGTCTCAGTGTGCCGCAGCATCGCGCTTGTCTGTCTGCTAGGTGGAGGTCGCCGCGCGGCTAATTAATTAAGGAATTCTTTTCGTGAGTGGCTTAATTATGGTATTCAATTCCTAAGTGTAGTATTGTACTAGTACTCGGCGTGTGAATTGACTGGCCATTAATTTTTGTCATTGCACGTCTGGATAACAACATGGAGCGCCCTCAGTAATTACTAAAATAAAACCTTGTGATTTATGCACACATCTCTAGGAAGCAGTTAATCCATGTATTAATGTTGTTGTTTTGTTTTTAATTACCATTCGTCTGCTGCAGATGGAACAATCTCGATGGATGAAGAATCGAAAAACCACAGATTTTATGAGTGGCGTGACAGAGTTCATGAATTTGGCTGAAAGTACAAAGAGGATAATTGGTCATGCGGATTACATCCTGTGTCCATGTACTGATTGTGCCAATACGGAGTCACATGAAGTTGCAGATGTCCAGATGCACTTAGTCTCTAGGGGATTCATGGATGGATATACACGTTGGACCAGACACGGTGAAGAGGAGGTCATGAATGAAGATACCCAGGGCAGCGAGATGCCAAACCCCAATCAGTGTCACATGGATGTTGAATCTAACATCGAGGCAGAGGCGTCAAGCTACCAATGGAACACCGGAAATCCGAAACGCCCACTGGAAAACCAAGACGTCCACGCAGAAGACGACGATCTTGATATGCCAGATTTTGCTGCTATGGTTGCAGATTTCGAGGGCCCAGAAAAGGATATGATTGGGTACAAGGATCTGCCAACCATTGATGCAGACTCCAAGAAAGAATTGTATCCAGGTTGCAAAAAGAAATATTCCGGGTTGAGTGCCACCCTGGAGCTTCTCAGATTTAAAGCAGCAAACAGTCTATCAAACAAGGGCTTCACAGAGATCTTAGGTATTTTCAAAGATATTCTTCCAGAAGATAATGTGCTCCCCAGAAGCACGAATGAAGCAAAGAAAATTGTTTGCCCATTGGAACTTGAAGTACGGAAGATACACGCTTGTGTGAATGATTGTATATTGTATCGTGGTGAGTACAAAGATTTTCGTGCATGTCCCACATGCAGGCGTGCACGATACAAGCGCAAGAGAGCAAATGACAAGTACAAATTGGACGATGAGATTAAGACAGGAATCCCGTTCAAGGTTGTTTGCTACTTGCCTTTAATTCCAAGGTTGAGGCGTTTGTTTGCAAACCCTAGAGAGGCAAAGAGGTTGCGGTGGCATCATGATGAGCAAATTGCGGATAGGTTTATGAGGCACCCGAAAGATGGGGCTCAGTGGGAATTAATCAACAGCAAGTTTGAAAATTTTGCCAAGGATCCTAGAAGTATAAGGCTCGGGGAGTGTACTGACGGGATGAATCCTTTTGGCGATATGAGCACCAATCACAGCACATGGCCGGTGCTTATGTGCATATATAACCTAGCTCATTGGTTGTGTATGAAGAAAAAATACATTATGATGTCCATGATTATCCAAGGCCCGAAGCAACCTGGAAATGAGATCGACATTTACTTTTAGCTAATGGTAGAAGAAATGCTAACAATGTGGATAGATGCGCCTGCTGTAAAATGTTATGATGCTTACAAAAAGGAGATTTTGGATCTACATGCGATGCTAGTGCACACCATTCAAGATATGCCGGCATTAGGCAACACATCGGGGCAGAAAACAAGGGGAGATGTAGGGTGTGTCACATGCATGGATAGGACAGCTAGTAGAAGACTTCCCAACTCGCGCAAAACAGTGTATTTGCATCATCATAGGTTCTTGTGGATGAATCACCCATACCGAAAGATGAAAGCTAAATTTGATGGTACGGCAGAGGCAGGTGTGGCCCCAAGACCCTATGACGGGGAGATAGTCCACAAGATGGCTAAAAAATAATGTTGTGCTTGGCAAGAACCACCCTTTGACAGTGAAACTAACACCAAAGGATCAAGTGTTTAAGAAGAAATTGGTGTTCTGGAAATTACCTTACTAAGAGATTCCATGTGTACGTCACTGCATCGATGTCATGCATGTAGAGAAGAACGTATGTGAAAGCATCCTTGGTACTCTGCTCAAGATTAAAGGAAAAAGAAAGGATGGTGATGGTTCACGGCTCGATATGCTTGCTGATCAATCACAACACAAGAGTGAAGCAGAAGATGATGAAAAATTCATCAAAGCTCGCCAGAGGTACAATTTCAGTACAAAAGAAGCAACACAGTTCTTCACCTATTTGTTTTCACTTAAGACACCCTCTTCCTACTGCGCAAACATCACAAGTCTCGTGGATGCGAGCTCAGGTAAAATGAGCTTGGGACTCATGTAGTCACATGATTGCCACGTAATGTTGACATAAATACTCCCGACAGCCATCGGGAATCTAATGGACAGAGATATAAGAAACACACTCATTGACCTCTGTGATTTCTTCAACAAACTATGGCAGAAAGTTGTAGATCCTGAAGAGTTGGATAATATGCAAGATGATATTGCAAGAATATTGTCCAGCCTAGAGATGTTTTTCCCATCATCATTCTTTGATGTCATGGTCCATCTCACTGTGCACCTTGTCGACGAGATGAAGTATTGTGGTCATGTGTTTCTTCGCAACATGTATCCCTTTGAGCGGTTCATGGAATACTGAAGCGCTATTTTCGGAACCGAAACCATCCAGAATCAAGCATCCTACAAGCTTATACCGCGGAGGAGGTGGTTGAGTTTTGCACCGAATACATTAAACAAAGACCTGTAGGTTTGCCCCTCTCTCGCCATGAGGGAAAGCTGAAAGGTAAGCCTGTCCTTGCTAGCACGCAAATGGCTGCACCCGGAGAATTGGCAGAGAAATCCCATTTGACGGTACTGCTTAACAGCCCAATTTTCATCGCTTATGCCGAAGAACACTTGGCGGAGATACGCCAAAGCTTCTTACCAATGGTGCCTTCATAAGAAGTGGAGATGAAGGAGGACACTAAGAAGTACGCTGAATGGCTGAAGAATCGTTTGGCACAAGGATCCATCGATGACATTGCTATGTGGTTGGCACAAAAGCCATCACCTACGGTGGTTACGTACCAAGCATATGACATAAATGGATACACGTTCCACACTGCGGAACATGATAAGAAGACCTTGTATCAGAACAACTCTGTTCGAATAGAATGCATGACTGTAAATGAAGCTAATAAAAGGGTATACTATGGAACCATCAAAGAGATTTGGGAGCTTGACTATGTGAAAGTTAAGGTGGCATTATTCAGGTGCGCATGGATCCCTCTTGGCCAGGTAAGGATTGATGAGTACAAGAAGACCTATGTTAACTGGACAGCGATGGCATATCACGCGGAACCATTCGTTCTTGCCAGTGATGCTACCCAGATTTTCTTTGTGGAAGACTCCTTGCATAAGAACAACCATTTAGCGGTGCATGGGAAGAGAAGGGTAATGGGTGTCGACGATGATGCCGATCAGGACGAGTACAGTGAATTTGATGAGTTGCCAGCCAAGGGATCGCGCACCAGTGCAACAGAGAAGCGTAAAATCATCAAAAACCCCAAGTTCATTCGAGGTCAACTTAATGATCCCAGTTCCCCAGTGCACATGGGAATTAAGTCGCAAGACTAGTCTTTATGCCTACCCTGCAACTTAATTCGTTCAATTTAGAACTATCGTGTGTACTGAATTTGTGAGTTATGCCCGATTTTCTGTTGATGTAAGAACCGTTAATATGTTGACCTTGATATGCTGTCACCTTAGGAAATGGATATGAGCTGTTTTTTGTTATTATTATTATTGTTATATCATAGAGGTAGCACACTCAATCGATCTCACTACAGTATGTGTGAACAAAAATATGCAATCTGGTTTGCGAATAGCAAACGGCTCGTTGATGAAAGTCGTGTGCCAACCAAACCCCGTCACCCCGCCCATGGTCTAAGTTGTGCTTTCTGATTGGCTAGAACCCAAACCCCACAGATCGTACGTCTGGACCGTTGGATACTCCCGGATCGGACGGCGATCCTCATCCCTTACGACTGCACATGCAGTTCCGGTTGTAATTCTATTTTTATGCACAAAATGTATGTTAATCTCAAAAAATGTCTTAAATATAGCTAACGATACATGAAATGTGCCAGAAAATCAAACACGTGGTATAATGGTGATTGTGTATCGTGGAAATTTTTATGAGGCCAAACGATGAAGTCACCGACCACAGAAGTTTGAATTGACACGTCTCCTTTTGGAAAACCATGATCCTTCATGTGAGATGCTCCGGTTTGGAAGGAGCGGTCATCAAAACTTGTGCCAAACTTTACCTTTTTTCCACGGGGTCGTGAGAGCACGCCACAGGCACACATCGATTTTGATGATGTCCGAACTCCATCTGAATTTTCTGTAATTAAAATACCAACTAGGCCTACGCCAGAGGCCGCACCTCGCAGCCGAAATGTTTGAAACTTCTTCCCGCTTCTCGAACAAACGGATGAAAACTCACAAAGCGACGCACAAATGATCTGTACACCTTTGCTAGGCTGATGGTAAGGGGGTATCATAGCTAATATCATGCATGCCAACTAGGCAATTTTGATGAGCCGTCGTAGAATTAATTAAATGAAGAAAGAGAGGGTTAAGTATCATATCGTGAAACCGTATCATAATAAATGTTATGCTATTATGTGTCATGCATGACAATATAAATAAAGTACTACATATGATGCTAGCTACTCTATGATACAATGCATTAGAGCAAGTAAGTACACAATAGACTGACATATATAAGACTAGCGACAATGGGTAGTAACATAGAATTTTACTAGTCCATGTTACTTCCTCTATAGTGGGGAGTAACATCTGTGTAGTAACATGCAACACTTCATTTATTAGGTTATAGACTCATCTTGCCTTGAGATGTGTGAGGTTACTCAGACTAGCCACAATGGGTAGTAACATAGACTAGTAACATGCCCATGTGTTACTAGTCTATGTTACTACCTTTATAGTGGGGAGTAAGACTACCCACAGTGGGAGTAACATAGGTAGTAACATCACACATATCTAGATAAAATAGATGATGTGGCAAGCAATAAATGAAGAAAGAGAGGCATGTGGTAACATAGCTAGTTACTACTAGTATGAGTAACATCACACATATCAAGGTAAGATGAGTCTATAGCCTAATAAATGAAGTCTTCCATGTTACCACACATATGTTACTCCTCACTATAGAGGTAGTAACATAGAGTAGTAAATGTTGGGGAATGTAGTATTTCAAAAAAAATCCTACGATCACGCAAGATCTATCTAGGAGAAGCATAGCAATGAGCGGGGAGAGTGTGTCCACGTACCCTCGTAGACCGAAAGCGGAAGCGTCTAGTGACGCGGTTGATGTAGTCGAACGTCTTCGCGATCCAACCGATCCACGTACCGAACGTATGGCACCTCCGCGTTCAGCACACTTTCATATCCATGATGACCCACGAACTCTTGATCCAGTTGAGCGTCGCGGGAGAGTTTCGTCAGCACGACGGTGTGGTGAAGGTGATGATGAAGTTACCGGCTCAGGGCTTCGCCTTAGCACTACAACGATATGACCGAGGTGTGTAACTGTGGAGGAGGGCACCGCACACGGCTTGCAAATTAACTTGTGTATCTATGGGGTGCCCCCTCCCCACGTATATAAAGGAGGGAGGGAGGAGCAGGCTGTCCAGGGAGAGGGCGCGCCAAGGGGGGAGTCCTACTCCCACTAGGAGTAGGACTCCTCCTTTTCCTAGTAGGAGTAGGAGAGGGGGAAGGAAGGGAGAGGAGGAGAAGGAAAGGAGGGGGCACTGGCTCTCCCCCCAAGTCCAATTCGTACTAGGTCTTGGGGCGCACGGCCCAGCCCTAGCCATCCCTCTCTCTCTCCCCCCTAAGGCCCATCAAGGCCCATATACCCCCCGGGGGTTCCGGTAACCTCCCGGTACTCCAGTTTTTATCCGGTGACCCCCGGAACCCTTCCAGTGTATGAATATAACCTTCCAATATATCAATCTTTATGTATCGACCATTCTAAGACTCCTCGTCAAGTCCGTGATCACATCCGGGACTCTGAACTACCTTCGGTGCATCAAAACACATAAACTCATAATACCGATTGTCATAGATCGTTAAGCGTGCGGACCCTACGGGTTCGAGAACTATGTAGACATGACCGAGACTCATCTCCGGTCAATAACCAATAGCGGAACCTGGCTCCCACATATTCTACGAAGATCTTTATCGGTCAAACCGCATAACAACATACGTTGTTCCCTTTGTCATGGGTATGTTACTTTCCCGAGATTTGATCGTCGGTATCATCATACCTAGTTCAATCTCATCAACGACAAGTCTCTTTACTGGTTCCGTAATACATCATCTCATGACTAACTCATTAGTCATTTGCTTGCAAGGCTTATTATGATGTGTATTACCGAGAGGGCCCAGAGATACCTCTCCGACACTCGGAGTGACAAATCCTATTCTCGATATATGCCAACACCACAAACACCTTCGGAGACACCTGTAGAGCATCTTTATAATCACCCAGTTACGTTGTGACGTTTGATAGCACACAAGGTGTTCCTTCGGTATTCGGGAGCTACATAATCTCATAGTCAAAGGAACATGTATAAGTCATGAAGAAAGTAATAGAAGAAAAACTAAACGATCAAGTTGCTATGCTAACGGATGGGTCTTGTCCATCACATCATTCTCCTAATGATGTGTTCCCGTTGATCAAATGACAACTCATGCCTATGGTTAGGAAACATAACCATCTTTGATTAACGAGCTAGTCTAGTAGAGGCATACTAGGGACACTCTGTTTCTTCTATGTATTCACACATGTATCAAGTTTCCGGTTAATACAATTCTAGCATGAATAAAATACATTTATCATGATATATAAGGAAATATAAATAACAAAATTATTATTGCCTCTAGGGTATATTTCCTTCAGTCTCCCACTTGCACTAGAGTCAATAATCTAGATTACATAGTAATGATTCTAACACCCATGGAGTCTTGGTGCTGATCATGTTTTGCTCGTGGAAGAGGCTTAGTCAACGGGTCTACGATATTCAGATCCATATGTATCTTGCAAATTTCTATGTCTCCTCCTCGACTTGATCGCGGATGGAATTGAAGCTTCTCGTGATGTGCTTGGTTCTCTTGTGAAACCTGGATTCCTTCGCCAAGGCTACTGCTCCAGTGTTGTCACAAAAGATTTTCATTGGACCTGATGCACTAGGAATTACACCTAGATCGGATATCAACTCCTTCATCCAGACTCCTTCATTTTCAGCTTTTGAAGAAGCTATATACTCCGCTTCACATGTAGATCCCGCCACAACACTCTGCTTGGAACTGCACCAATTGATAGCTACACCGTTCAATAAAAATACATATCCGGTTAGTGACTTAGAGTCATCCGGATCAGTGTCAAAGCTAGAATTGACGTAACCATTTACGACAAGCTCTTTGTCACCTCCATAAACGAGAAACATATCCTTTGTCCTTTTCAGGTACTTCAGGATGTTCTTGACCGTTGTCCAGTGATCCACTCCTTGATTACTTTGGTACCTCCCTGCTAAACTTATAGCAAGGTACACATCAGGTCTGGTACACAGCATTGCATACATGATAGATCCTATGGCTAAGACATAGGGAATGACTTTCATTTTCTCTCTATCTTCTGCAGTGGTCGGACATTGAGTCTTACTCAACTTCACACCTTGTAACACATGCAAGAACCCTTTCTTTGACTGATCCGTTTTGAACTTCTTCAAAACTTTATCAAGGTATGTGCTTTGTGAAAGTCCAATTAAATGTCTTGATCTATCTCTATAGATCTTGATGCCTAATATATAAGTAGCTTCACCGAGGTCTTTCATTGAAAAATTCTTATTCAAGTATCCCTTTATGCCATCCACAAATTCCATATCATTTCCAATCAACAATATGTCATCCATATATAATATCAGAAATGCTACAGAGATCCCACTCACTTTCTTGTAAATATAGGCTTCTCCAAAAGTCTGTATAAAACCATATGCTTTGATCACCTCATTAAATTGTATATTCCAACTCCGAGATGCTTGCACAAGTCCATAGCCGGATCACTGGAGTTTGCATACTTTGTTAGCACCTTTAGGATCGACAAAACCTTCTGGTTGCATCATATACAACTCCTCTTTGAGGTATCCATTAAGGAATGCAGTTTTGACATCAATTTGCCAAAATTCATAATCATAAAATGCGGCAATTGCTAACATGATTTGGACAGACTTAAGCATCGGTACGAGTGAGAAAGTCTCATCGTAGTCAACTCCTTGAACTTGTCGAAAACCTTTCGCAACAAGTCGAGCTTTGTAGACAGTAACATTATCATTGACGTCAGTCTTCCTCTTAAAGATCCATTTATTTTCAATGGCTTGCCGATCATCGGGCAAGTCAACCAAAGTCCACACTTTGTTCTCATACATGGATCCCATCTCAGATTTCATGGCCTCAAGCCATTTTGCGATATCTGGGCACATCATCGCTTCCTCATAGTTCGTAGGTTCATCATGGTCAAGTAACATGACTTCCAGAACCGGGTTACCGTACCACTCTAGCGCGGAACGCACTCTGGTTGACCTACGAGGTTTAGTAGTAACTTGATCTGAAGTTTCATGATCATTATCACTAGATTCCTCGTTGATTGGTGTAGGAATCACTGGAACTAGTTTCTATGATGTAGTACTTTCCAATTCGGGAGAAGGTACAATTACCTCATCAAGTTCCACTTTCCTCCCACTCACTTCTTTCAAGAGAAACTCCTTCTCTAGAAAGGATCCATTCTTAGCAACAAATATCTTGCCATCGGATCTGTGATAGAAGGTGTACCCAACAGTTTCCTTTGGGTATCCTATGAAGACACATTTCTCTGACTTGGGTTCGAGCTTATCAGGTTGAAGCTTTTTCACATAAGCATCGCAGCCCCAAACTTTAAGAAACGACAACTTGGGTTTCTTGCCAAACCACAGTTCATAAGGCGTCGTCTCAACGGATTTAGATGGTGCCCTATTTAACGTGAATGCAGCTGTCTCTAATGTATAACCCCAAAATGATAGTGGTAAATCGGTAAGAGACATCATAGATCGCACCATATATAATAAATAAGGTTATGACGTTCGGACACACCATTACGCGGTGGTGTTCCGGGTGGCGTGAGCTGTGAAACTATTCCACATTGTTTCAAATGAAGACCAAACTCGTAACTCAAATATTCGCCTCCACGATCAGATCATAGAAACTTCATTTTCTTGTTACAATGATTCTCTACTTCACTCTGAAATTATTTGAACTTTTCAAATGTTTCAGACTTGTGCTTCATTAAGTAGACATACCCATATCTGCTCAAATCATCAGTGAAGGTCAGAAAATAACGATACCCGCCGTGAGCCTCAACACTCATCGGTCCACATACATCAATATGTATGATTTCCAACAAATCTGTTGCTCGCTCCATTGTTCCGGAGAATGGAGTTTTAGTCATCTTGCCCATGAGGCATGGTTCGCAAGCACCAAGTGATTCATAATCAAGTGATTCCAAAAGTCCATCAGCATGGAGTTTCTTCATGCGCTTTACACCAATATGACCTCAACGGCAGTGCCACAAATAAGTTGCACTATCATTATCAACCTTGCATCTTTTGGCTTCAATATTATGAATATGTGTATCACTACGATCGAGATCCTTCAAGAATGGACCACTCTTCAAGGGTGCATGACCATAAAAGATATTACTCATATAAATAGAACAACCATTATTCTATGATTTAAATGAATAACCGTCTCGCAGCAAACAAGATCTAGATATAATGTTCATGCTTAACGCTGGCACCAAATAACAATTATTTAGGTTTAAAACTATTCCCGAAGGTAGATGTAGAGGTAGCGTGCCGACGACGACCACATCGACTTTGGAACCATTTCCCACGCGCATCGTCACCTCGTCCTTAGCTAATCTTCGTTTAATCAATAGCCCCTGTTCCGAGTTACCAATATTAGCAACCGAACCAGTATCAAATACCCAGGTGCTACTACAAGCATTGGTAAGGTACACATCAATAACATATATATCAAATATACCTTTGTTCACTTTGACATCCTTCTTATCCGCCAAATACTTGGGGCAGTTTTGCTTTCACTGTCCAGTCCCTTTGTAGTAGAAGCCCTCAGTTTCAGGCTTGGCTCGAGACTTGGGTTTCTTCGCGGGAGTAGCAACTGTCTTGCTATTCTTCTTGAAGTTCCCCTTCTTTCCCTTGCTCATTTTTTTGAAACTAGTGGTCTTGTTAACCATCAACACTTGATGCTCCTTTTTGATTTCTACCTCTGCAGCTTTGAGCATAGCGAAGAGCACGGGAATTTTCTTCTGCATCACCTTGCATATTATAGTTCATCACGAAGCCCTTATAGCTTGGTGGCAGTGATTAAAGAACTCTATCAATAAGACTATCTTCGTCAACTTTGCAACCAAGTTGAGTCATATGATTGTAGTACCCAGACATTCTGAGCAAGTGTTCACTAATAGAACTGTTCTCCTCCATCTTGCAGCTATCACTACAAAAACAAGACACATCCATGACATTTTGGGTCGAACGAAAAAATTATGTCATACTTATGACACTTCTATGACGATAATTGTGACAAAACCCGGTATCATCATAGAAGTGGTGGGGTCCTACTTCTATGACAAAAAATCATGACAGAAAATGGGCTTTTCATCCTGGGCGGGCCGGAGACGCGGCTGCATGACATTCTTTGGGCCGTCCATGATGGAAAAAACCATGGTAGAAGCGAGGGCGAGGAAATTATCGGGGTGTTCCCAGTTACGGTGGGTGGTCGGGGCCGAGCGATGTGCGTTTTTCTCTTACGCGTACTCGCGTGGGTGCGAGGCGTTGGGCTCTAACTGAACCCGAGCGAGGCGTTGGGCTCTAACTGAACCCGAGCGATAGCACTGCAGGCTACGCATTATTGAACCTGAGCGATGGATCAATGGCTGTTAACTAAACATGATCGTGCGATTCCTTCGCTATTGCTGCTAACTAAAGCCGATCAATGATGCCTCTAGATGAACAGTGAGCGTTGCTGGGGGGTTGGATGAACAGTTCCCGGTGGGGCTGGATGAACAAGACCCCGTGGTGTTGCCTCTAGATGAACAGGACCCCAATCGATCGAGCCGGTTGGGGCTGGATGAACAGCACCCCGTGGAGGGCAGGATGAACAGGACCACCCCGTTGAGGGCTGGATGAACAGTAGACGGTGGAGGGTTGGATGAACAGTATCTCGTGGAGGGGTGGTTTAACAGGAGCCCGTGGAGAGGGCTGGTTGAACAGTAGCCGGTGGAGTAGCGCGCGGTGGAGGCTGGATGAACAGGAGCCCATGGATGAATAGTCGCAGGTGGAGGCTAGAGGAGGTCGGCGGTGGATGAACAGTAGCCCGTGGAGGCTGGAGGGGGTCGACGATGGAGATGAACAGTATCCCGTGGAGTCCCGTTTTGTAGTACGCCACACCCCTCCCGATGAACAGGACCCCCGTTTCGACCATAGCGCTCCAACAGAAGTCCGTTTCCTCCGTTTTGCGGTACGCCACACCCCTCCCGATAAACAGGACCCCCGTTTCGAGCGTAGGAGGTCCGCTTCCTCCATTTTGCGGTACGCCAGACCCCTCCCGATGAACAGGATCCCGTTTCGACCGTGGCCGGTCGAACACAAGGCCGTTTCCTTCGTTCTGCGGTACGCCAGGCCTCGGATCCATCGGCTGTTCCGTCCAAGTCGGTTGGCTCCCATGTGTTCCATTGCCTCCCGGTGAACACGACGCATTCCGTTGCATTCCCATGAACACGACGACGACGCAGTTTCTCTGTTCCGACCCAACCATGTACACGAGCCTTGGTCGTACGGATGCGAGAGTAGGCGTTCGAGACCTTGCCCGTATGTACGTACGTGGATGTATTTTCTTTCTTGCACACTAGCCGATGTACGTACGTGTACATGCTACGTGCGCACCTCTACTACGACACGTGCGCGCCTCTACATCGACCAGTATGTATGTACACGTTCGCGACCAGAATAAAAACGCTACGTATGCTTCAACCAGGTGGGTCCCGACTATCAGGCACTTCCTTGCCTGTGAAGATGTAGCTGGTGGGTCCCGGCAGTCAGGGGGGCGAATCGTTTTTTTTTGCCCGTACGCACTTCCTTGCGTGCGAAGATGTAGCTGGTGGGTCCCAGCAGTCAGGGGCAAATGTTTTTTCGCGAAATACGGTGGCCCGTCCGGTGGGTCCCCGCTGTCAGGTGGAGGAATAATTATTTTGCGTGTAATAAGGAGGCACTTCCTTGCTGCGGCCGTGGACCCAGCTGTCAGCCTCTCCACATATAGTCCACGTCCGATGCAAACTCGTTCCTTGACCATGTTGACCATGCTGTGCCGAGAGCACCAGGGCGGTGGACGACGGCGAGGCCTAGGAAGGGGATGACGCGGAGCTGAGTAAGATGCGGTAGTGGAAGACCGCGCGGAGAGGAGTACGAGGGTTCACTGGTTTGGCTGCGGTGTGAGGCTGCCGTCGCCGCAGAATAACAGGGGGTGTGGGTGAGTGGAGGGATGGCCTGGCCAGCGGTGGGAGTAGTAGGGGGCGGTGAGGCCTCCTCGGCAGCACAGCCGGCCACGGGAGGCAGGAGCACGAGGCACGACCGGCACTGGTTTGCTAGCTGGTTTGGGCGGCTGGAGCAAGAAGACCAGAGGTTGAAGAAGCATTACGGCCGTTGGATGGACATCGTACGGTTACTGGAGCTAGAATCGTGCATATTGACTAAGTTGACAAAGCCCTCTGTCCTTGTCAACTTAGTAGGCCCACAAGTCAGCCTGCCACTATACTGGGTCCCAGCTAACAGGGGGAGTATTCATTTTTTTGTGCGTAATAAGGAGGCACTTCTTTGCGTGCGAAGATATATCTGGTGGGTCCGAGCTGTCAGCGGCGGTAATGATTTTTCGCGAAATACAGAGGCCCTTTCGGTGGGTCCCAGATGTCAGGTGGAGGAATCATTATTTTGCGCGTAATAAGGAGGCATTTCCTTGCGTGCGTCAGTGGACCTAGCTGTCAGCCTCTCCATGTACAATCCACTTCAGATGCATGTCGGTCATTGACCATGTTGACCAGGCCGCGCCGAGAGCACCAGGGCGATGGACGACGGCGAGGCCTAGGAAGGGAACTACACGGAGTTAGGGAAGACTCGGTAGTTGTTTCCCACAGGGAGGGGAGTACGACTGTACGAGGGTTTACTGGTTCGTCGGCCGTCGCCGGAGAATAACAGTAGGTGTGGGTGACTAGAGGGATGGCTAGGCCAGCGATGGGAGTACGGTGGGGCGATGAGGCCTGCGCGGCAGCATAGCCGGCCGTGGGGAGGAGAGAGCAGGCAGTCTCGCCGGCACTTGTTTGAGCGGCTAGAGCAGGAAGGACAGAGATTGAAGAAGCACGGTGGTCGTTGGATGGACATCCAACAGTCACTGCTTGTGCGTCAAGCATTTTTTAGAAAAGCCTCAAATATGTGGAAAACATCATACAGACCATCTGCCATTATTTCTAATAATTTACAGCCCATTTGCTAATTCTTAAGGTTTTTTTGGAGCCCATATTCTTTTTGTTAGCATTACAGCCCATATTGTGGCCACGGTTAAAAGATTATACGAAATTTTGCATATTTCGGTGCGGTCCGAACTGTTTTTAATCCCAAAATTTTGAGTCACATTCAAACTGATTTTAAAAATAAAAGTATATCAATATAAAATCCAACAAATTGTCCACGCATAAAAATCAATGCAATTTAAAATCTCGAAATGAAAAAAAGAAATTTGAAACTAATTGCCGGTTTGATGTGTTTTAAAAATGTACAACCCATTTCTCATTACTGATAGGCCATTTTCTCGGCCAGCCGAATGAAGATCTCGTCGTCTTGAAAGATTTGCAGCCCAACAGGCATGACAAAGCGACTTACTTGGCAAATCACAAAAAAACTGGGATGTGGACGTGGACCCAGCTACGGCCGTGGACCCAGCTGTCAGCCTCTCCACGTACAGTACTCTTCCGATGGAAGTCGGTCGTTGACCACATTGACCACGCCGCGCCGAGAGCACCAAGGCGGTGGCCGACGACGAGGCCTAGGAAGGGGACGGTGTGGAGCCGGGGTAGACGCGGTAGTGGATGCCCACGTGGAGAGGAGTACGAGGATTCACTGGTTCGGCTGCGGTGTGAGGCAGCTGTCACCGCAGAATAACAGGGGGTGTAGGTGAGTGGAGGGATGGGCTAGCCAGCGGTGGGAGTAGTATGGGGGCGGTGAAGCCTCCGCGGCTGCACAGCCGGCCACGGGAGGTAGGAGCAGGCGACACGACCGGCGCTTCTTTGGGCTGCTGGAGCAAGAAGATCAGAGGTTGAAGAAGCACTATGGCCGTTGGATGGACATCGTACGGTCAATGGAGCTAGAATCATTCATGTTGACTAACTTGACAAAGCCCTCTGTCCCCGTCAACTTAGTAGGCCCACAAGTCAGCCACCCACTATGGTGGGTCCCAGCTACCAGGGGGTATTCATTTTTTTTGTGCGGCATAAGGAGGCAGTTCCTTGCATACGAAGATAGAGCTGGTGGGTCCGACCTGTCAGCGGGGGGGGGG
>LR738711.1:621594642-621609413 GCA_902687465.1 Secale cereale
CCCCCCCCCACCACCAGCGACTGCCAACCAGAGGTCTCACAACTTCGAGTACCCACCGACCACTAATTTATTACCATTTATGTCCTTCATATACGCGCTGACGGGTGGGCCCTATGGTAATGTGCGCTGCTGAATGTGGACCATTTGACTGGTCAATTGATCGTGTCATCAACAAATTACAGAGCTGTATGGTGAGCCAGTGACCGTATGATCACCCTAAAATATATTTTATTAACACAGTATAGAATCAAACTACCATTTCTTTCTTTCATATACGGGCTGACAGGTGGGCCCCATGGTTACGCGCACTCATGGTGCAACACTAGCTGCGCCACGTGGAACGTTTGACTTGTCAATTGATTGTGAAATCAACAAAATACGGAGTTGTACGGGTGAGCCAGTGACTGTATAATCATGACATGTATTTTTTTAGCATGGTACAGATGCAAGAGCTCATATATACGCGCAAGCACTCACCACTATAAGCGCACACACGCAGACCCTACCCCTATGAGCACCTTCGAGAGAGTGGGCCAGCATATGATCTTGAGATTTTACGAAGTCACCATAGGTGCCTCGTAGTCGAGTGGAACGTCTCCTCCCACTGAACGGACATCGCCGGAAAATACTGAAATTAACCCAGGATAAATGCGAGCACCGGGACTTTAACCCTGGTGGGCTAGAGAAACCACTGTCCTCCTAACCATCCAACCACATGTTGGTTAGCACGACAAAATGTATGTGGTGACCGTGATGAGCTTATTCTGAAGTCCGATGACCATATCGTGCTTTCGCTTCAAATACAGTGACCGTAAGTGTCGTTAACAAAATATGGAGCACGCATCAAATGCAAAGTCCGTCAACGTCATCAAGAAAATACGGAGATATATCGTGAGCTAGATATTGTATGATCACCACGAGAATGTATACGGTGACCGTAATGAGCATATTCTAAACTCCAGTGACCGTATAGTGCTTTAGCTTGAAATACAGTGACCGTTATGTGTGAATGTGTCATGGGCATGCATACTTTAGAGGGCCGAGAGATTGTTTGTGTGCATACGTGGAAGTGGTGTAGAAAGAGGGGATGTTCGGTGGAGACAAGGAGAGATATGCTCTTCGTTTCTCTTTCCCGTGACTACTATTTTAGGAGAATATATAAACATTCACAATGCAGAACACATATTTTTGGATGTACCATGCAATTAACTTTCATGTATAACATTGTACTATTGTATATGATTATTTTCTTGGTGGCCGATTGTGTGTCTGGTGTGGTGGGCACATCATTTCTAGTTGTGGTGGGTCAACATGAGGACTCATGGGTCGGTTCCATCCTGCGCCACATAGGTTGGATCGAGACGCGTTATACGAAGACCCATGTGGAGGACTCAGCGTACAACACGAAGCTAGCTACCAGAGTCGCGGAGGACTCTGTCCCCACTAGTGATAAGCCGACTATATATGATTTGTAACTCTAGGCCCCCGGTATGTTATAGAAGCTTGGGGGCTAGTTCGTCGATAGTATACACACACGCACAATGCCTGGTATACACGTGTACTTTGTACACACCCCTATCATTAATATAAAGTACTAGGAGTAGGCTTTTTCCTCAACTGCAAGGGTCCGAACTAGGGTAAAACTTTGCCTCGTATTACCATCCAGCCTAACAGTCAGGGATATCCTACCGAATGATATGATGGAATCATATCTGCCAACTACTAAGAGAGAGGTGTGTCTAGGGGGGGATGTGTGCGAGAGAGGCCTAAAGATAATGTGCGCGTGGGAGACACGTAGGCACATATATGTGCGTATAGAGGGCTAGTAGAGACCGTGCGTGTGTATATATGCATGTGAGAGAAATAGTGTTTTCCAACCGAGATTAGTGAAAAGAGTGGTACATAGTAGTCAGAAAGAGAGAGAGATACAGAGAGAGCATGTGCGTGAGACTCCCCGACACCTCGAGGGAGATTGTGAGCATGTGTGAAGAGAAATGTCGATGCATATAAACTGTGTGCACTTATGCGATAGATAGAGAGATATATAGCGCGTTTGTGAGAACGGGCCGAGGCATAGTGCATCTACGTGTAAAAGGCGGTTCTACGCATTAAATTAAAATATAAATGGCATTATTATTTTTGGATGAAATCATGAATTTTGCAAATTGCGTATGGACGAAAATCGGTCTATCAGACACCCATACTCTATTGAATTCTAGCATGTGCATATGTTTATTTCATATTATCGATCCATAGAGTGAGAGCGGTTTGAAATACAGGCAATGGATGCTTTTGCAATTCATATATAAACATTAATTAGTGCACTCCATGTTGTTAGTGTGAAGCACTTTATACATTTGTCACTTGCATGGATACATTCCAAATTGCTAGCTATGAAATAGAATACATGTCGAATTCAACATAAAGGGGGTTCCGAAGATTGGAATTCATATGAAGTGCATTCATCTATTTGAACCCGGGATAATGGCATTTGAAAATCAGATGTAAAAGGGGGCATCAATCTTTGTTGTGCGTTTGAACATGCTATATATATTCATACGCATGTCTAACTTTTTTTTTGCAACCAAGGAGATCATATCTGGAACCATGCATGAACTGAGGTAAGTTGCTTATTTTTTTAATATATACTCGTGTACAATGTATATTCAAATGTACCACCTCCATTCCAAAATAATCGTAGCTTTAGGATTTTCAAGAGTAAAGATTTGTTAAGTTTGACAAATCAGAATGTTTAATTCAAGAGAACCAAAAACGTTAATGCTTCTACTCCCAAATATTGAACGAAGCGCCAAATAGGCCTCTGGTCACCCGAAACCGCGCGAGACTAATGTTTGGTGGAAGGAAATTACTGTCCTGACTCTCGCCCGTGTAGCCTATCGGCCCGATGTCCAAAGGTCTAAATCGGTGTAGGTTTGTAACTTCACCAAGACGCATGTCTCAACCGCCTCTGAAAACCATTCATACGCCGTGGGCGCATAAACACCCATGCGCTCGGCCAAAATCTATCCCGCCCACATTTGGGACACCTGAGATTATTGTCCTACCCCCAACCCGCAATATGTCCGAAATTTTAGATGGGGGCAAAGTTTGTAACTTTCCCCAAATTTCAAGCAAGCGCGTCCCAAACCGAAACATTGTCCCCCCTTAGTTCCCTGCCTCCCTTCGTTTCCCCATTGATACTCCGTGGGCACCAAAATGCCCTCTGCACCAGCCGCGAAACCCCAGCCTCCTCCGTTCTCCACCCCATAGCGCCCAATGCGCCGCCGCCCAACACCATCATGCCGGAGCCGGTACCCCGACATCGTCGTCCAACGCAACCGCAACCGCAACGCCCTCAAGGACTTAGCTGTAACGCCCCGGACACACCCGCCGGTGGTCGTTACTCCTGGCGGGATCTAGACTGGCCTCACATATCAATACTAGTCTTTTCGGCGCACTTTGTCCTCACTCGTGCGCACCCGGGAGCAACTTCCCGGTCGGTCACCCATCCTGAAACTACTCCAAGCTGAGCACGCTTAACTTTGGAGTTCTATTCGAATGGGCCCCCGGAAAAGAAGGAATTCCTTATTGATATGAGTAGTCTATCATCCCTAATAAGCCAGGCCATCACATACACCCTCACTCAGAGGAATCGACGTCCTCGTCGGGCCACAGGAACGTTCCCTCTTGGCACAACCGTCTGTGCTTCCAGGACAGCACATGTGCCATGCCGTGTGCCACGACGGGTCACAAACGTCATGCACAACATGACTGCAAACTATCCGCAAACATCCGTGTAACCGCGAGGGTCGGCTCTGATACCAACTTGTAATGCCCAGGACACACCCGCCGGTGGTCGTTACTCCTGGCGGGATCTAGACTGGCCTCACATATCAATACTAGTCTTTTCTGCGCACTTTGTCCTCACTCGTGCGCACCCGGGAGCAACTTCCCGGTCGGTCACCCATCCTGAAACTACTCCAAGCTGAGCACGCTTAACTTTGGAGTTCTATCCGAATGGGCTCCCGGAAAAGAAGGAATTCCTTATTGATATGAGTAGTCTATCATCCCTAATAAGCCAGGCCATCACATTAGCAGCTGAAGCCGAGGTAGAGCTGCCTCCACGACGCCGACACCGACGTGCGCCGTACCAGAACCACTCCGACCACGCCATCCTGCGCCTCACTACTGCCGCTCCACTGTCGCAACCGTCCACCGCACTAGAGTTGTTCCTGCTACGTCGTCGTTCGCCGCCTCGGATCTGCTTCCTCACCACCGACAGACGGCCACCGCACCTCACTCAACAACTTGGCCATGGGTTCGTCCAAGGCTGCACCGTCCTCCACAACTTCTCGTTTCCAGCAAACCACAAGAAGATCATTGGAAAAACAGAAGGAGGACACAACACTGCCAGCAGAAAGAGGTACTCCTCTTCCCTTATTCGTGCAAACCTTACGTCTCTGCTAACACCGTATTCATCCCACAAAAGAAACTAGTTGAGCGCTTCTTACTGCATCGTCTGCGTGATACTAAATGCACAATGTTTCTTCCCTTTACTATTCACCTTTGCTAGAGGTCAGTAGCCCGCCGGATTTCAATTCAGGGTCAGTCGAACCGCAATTAAAATAAGCGGCACCCTCTTAGGCACGCGGAGCACCTAGTCCGCATGTTCGCCGGGGAAGCGGCGCATCGGTGTCTATCATAGGGGTGTGGGGTGCAGGAGCTGCTTGGGCCCGATCTGGAGGTCGGCGGGGTTGAATGGATTGCCGGGGGGCGGTGCCAAGCACGGCGGTGTAGTGAGGTCGAGGGGAGGGCGCAGGCAGGGGACTGGGACGGTGGTCGCTGCCGTTTCGAGGAAGATCGTCAACACTGACTGGCTGGAGGTAGATGAAGGCGATCTGCCCGTTCTTTGTACATTGGACGGTGCAGAAAAAATGGACTGACCTATTTGTTTTCAGTCGAATGTTGTAGAGCTATCATATGTCTCCCGTCATTTATTTCTCACCGGCCTACTCTCTGCTACCTTTACACTGTACTAATTGTGCACACACTTCAGCCATACTCACACTATTGTTTTTTATGCACGGGTATTTCAGACCCTGACACAGTGTTGATGTATGCTGAAAAGAAAAGACAGAAGTCACTCCAGTATAATTCGAAGATAAGCACTAAGCGTTTCAACGCTCTAAAGGATTGATAACCCTCAACCGTAAGGGATCGAGATAGTCTTCGCGGGTAAGAATAACCCAATTTATTGATTCGACACACGGGGAGCCAAAGAGTATTTATAAGCTTTGACAGTTGAGTTGTCAATTCAACCGCACCTGAAATATACTTACTTGCAACAAAAGATAAGTGGTAACAGTGATATGATAGTGATGATGGTGATAGTAAAAGTAAACAGCAAAAGTAAATAGCAGGAGTAAATAGCAAAAGTAGTAACTAGTAACAAGCAGGATTTAAAACACTGTAGGCTAGGGAGACGGATGGTTGGGTGCTGCATGGATGAGATATATCATGATTCTAACTTGGGGCACGGCACACGGAAAAGTAATGATCATCTAGGCAAATATCAAACATTAGGCATGTATCCTGTAGGTAGTTGTACGTGCTTGCAATAAGAACTTGCACAACATCTTTTGTCCTACCATCCCGCTACGAACGGGGCCAAAAGGAACTTATGGAGATTAAGGTGCTCCTATCAAAGAGCACCGGAACAAAGCAATGAACTCAATGGATACATGTAATCCTCAAACTACGGACCGTCCCCTTTGGTGTCCCAAGCTGTCACTTTTGGGATCGCCGGTTCCGAACCGTAATAGGTGCAAACAACTCATAGATAGGATCAAGAACACAAATATATTCATGCAAACACATATGGTTCAGATCTGAAATCATGGCACTCGGACCCTAAGTGTCAAGCATTAAGAATAACAAGTTGAAGCAAAGATGATAAACACCATAGGAGATGATAGGCAACATGCCCCCAACGATCTAACAAACTATTACATGATCTAACTCATCCAATCCCTACCATCCCCTTCGCCTACAGCAGGGGATTACTCACACATGGAAGGAAAGTCATGGAGGGATGATGGAGTGGTGATGGTGATGACGATGGCGACGATCTCCCCTCTCCGGAGGCCAATTCAGCCTCCAGATTAGCCCTCCCAAAGAAGAACAGAGGGTGGCGGCGGCTCCGTGATGAAAACTGCGAAAAAACTTCTCATCTGGGGTTTCTCCGTCACGAGCTAAAATACGAGTCGAAGTAGGGCACCAGGGGAGGTGGGGCCCACCCAGGCGACCCCCCGGCGCGGCCAGGGGCTGGGCCGCACCACCAGGGCGCGTGGCCCCCCCTGGCCCCCCTCTGGCCCCTCTTCTGGCTCCGGGTTCCTTCGGGTGCATGAATTTTCTATGATTTTTCGTGGATTTTTCTGAGATACCTAAAAATCTGTTTTCCTGCACACAATAAAACCATACAGGCAGCTCTGCTGAAAACAGCGTCAGTCCGGGTTAGTTTAGTTCAAATCGTGCAAGAATGAGGTCAAAACAATATCAAAAGTGTTTGGAAAAGTAGATATGTTTGAGACGTATCAACTCCCCCAAGCTTAGCATATTGCTTGTCCTCAAGCAATTCAGTTCAACGAACTAGACGCGACAAAGAAAACTTTGACAAACTCTTTTGCTTCATTAGATGTATATAAGCATGTACTACGAAAAGAGTCTAGCAAGTATTGAAACAGTATTATGAGGACAATGCACGGAGCAATCCTTCTTTCAAGTGACCAATCACAAATACCCAAAAGTAAATAATATACTACTGAAAAACAAGACAAGATTACATTGCACCTAGCTTGAGCATACTAGGGTGGTATCTCGCTAGCCTCCATGAGTGAAGCAAAACATAAATGCAGAAACTCCTCCAGAATTTTAAAGGAGACTAGAACTAAGAATTTCAGAATAAATCATATCACAAGCATGCAGAAGACAATGTAATACTCCCTCCGTTCACTTTTGTAAGACCTTGTAGACATTTAAGACATCAGCTAAAATAGTTCAATTTCAGCTGTCTTAAACGACTTACAAAAGTGAACAGAGGGAGTACTTTGGGACAATGCACATTACACTCAGAATGACAATTATGCTCTCCTAGTTGGTGCTTTGAATAAAGAAGGTGGAGACTCTCGAACCGTGGCTTTTGTTAGCAAGGTTGTAAACCCGTGGTCGGAAACAAAAACTAAACATGTACCAGAGCTCTTGGTTTTAAAAAACAGAGGTAAAAAAATGTTTTTGAGAGATGCGTATTTCGTCAACGAATGCTAGCAGATAACTCAATCACTTCTTGAGATGGACAAGTCTCGAGGAACGGCTCCCGCATGAGGACGATCACATCCTCTTAATCTCCTTTTTTTATCAGTGCCAAAGTTTTCTGATTTCTCATGAACAAAGCGTGAAGGAGGGTTTGTTTGCTGTATTATCTTTATGAGCCGGGCGCACTCTATGCCAGTTCCTTCTCGTATTATGGGTTTGCACATTAGACATGCAATCACGGGGTGAAACTTGTCCAACTTAAAAAGATCATGAATTAACTACTACTTCCTCATGAGCTAAAACAGAGGCACAAAAAGAGAAATGCTTTTGATTAATTTTCGAGATGGTACACGAAAGTCTTCGTTAGGGATGGCAGGTAAATACCATGTATAGGAAGGTATGGTGGACTCATATGGCATAACAGGTTTTAAGGATTTTGGATGCACAAGCAGTCAGTCCGCTTAGTACAGGTGGAGGTTAGCAAAAGACTGGGAAGCGACCAACTAGAGAGCAATAACGGTCATAATCATGCAGAGCGACAAAGCAACATTGAATCGGGCATGAAAGTGATATAACTATTCTGAACTCAAAGATCATCAAGGCAGAGCAGACCTTTTAGTCTTAAACATGTGTAAACATGTGCCAAGTCAATCCAAAAATTCTCTAAAGGGAAATACCACCTTAGTATACCGAACTATGAACAATGCAATGCATGTAGATCATTTCAATAACACATTATATACTCTAGCTATTCGAGACTAGCCACAAGGAAAGCATGAACCACTGGAAGAGCATTGTAAACATAGCACTATGTAGCTACAAGCTGGTCTCTAGATCATAAGTACAGGCATATGTACAAAAGTAGAAACAAGAAGAGTTCATACCGGTCTTCCTTGTTGATTCCCTTTAGTCGATCTTCATCATTACTGCCTCGTCACTTGCACGATCGAACGTAGGAAATATAATTAAATGCCATCACGGACTCGAGCTGAACTCTGAAAACAAAGCAAACTAAAAAGAGAAAGAAAATCTTTTTGGATTATTTCAAAGGTTGAACGAAAGCAAAAGAAAGAGAAAATCTTTTTGTTGTTTTTGCAAAGAGAGAAATAAAGAAGAACGGGCAAAAACTTCGAAAAGATCAAAGCGAATGAAACGGATAATACAATGGAAAAGCGAGAGGGGCACGTACTCCCCCAAGCTTAGTCTTTTGGCCTAAGTTGGTAGCAGCTACTGCCCCCAGGAGCCTCCTGCTCTGGGGGTATGGTAGTGAGTCCAAGGGTCGTAGAAGGATGCTGGCGCGTACACCGAACTCCTCGGAGTCTCCCACGAGGAAGGGTCCGTGCGCCAAGCAGAGGAAGACCCTTCACCAAACTCGGTGGCGGTTTCTTCCTGAAAAGGTGGTAACTCACTGTGCTCCTCCTCGTCGGGCACAACCCCCTCCATGGGGTTATGAAACTGATACTGGGCCATGAACTCATCGAACTGGACAACATCAAAGGACCATCCGTTCCTGCGAGAAAAATCAAACAAAAGAGGTGCAGGTAGACGGATCTCGCGTTCCGTGGTAGTTCCGAAACGCAAGATATAAACAAGATTATCCAGCTCAAAAGCCATGGTAACAAACTTATGCCTTTTCATAGCAGCAAGATCAAAGCTTAAATAAGTAAAAGGATTATCATCAGGGTGTGGGGTGCCTCCAAGATGTTCTAAGATAAGTGTGGCATAAACGCCACCATATAAGTCTCCCTTGTTACCGTTCATAGCAAGGCGTCGAGCAATTAAGGCACTCAGATTATAATCAGATCTCCCTGAGAGGGCTGCTGCCATGATAGCAATATCTGGCGCAGAAGTGTTGCTCGTGTTGTCACGAGCTAACACCCCTCTAGCAACATAATATGCAAAATACCTGAGGTGAGGGAACAAGATGCTGGAGATCTTCGACCGATGAATATCCCTCGTACCCATGCTGCAGAGAGAGTTGAAGACGGTTTTCAGCTCGGAGGGCTGAGTGGTCATCCTAGCCGTCCTCCCAACGTTTGGCACACCTATTATTTCACAAAACTTTCCCAAAGTCATGGTGATAAGATCATTGTAAATTTTAAACTCAGTAGCACCTGAATCAGGATTATATCTAAAACTATTAATGAAACTGGAGGTGAGTTTTTGATACTGAGTAACACGGCATGTGACGAGCCGTGTCAGACCTGCATTAGCACAAAGATTATAAAACTCATCCTTGATTCCCGCAGCTTCAAGGAATTCATCACATGGAAACGTCATAGCACGTGCTGGACTTGTGTCTTCCAAAAACTCCAGGGGCACATGATCTTCATTATAGCTCACCCTAGCAGTCGAGGGTGAAGCTGCGGCTCTAGTAACTCGATCGGAGTGTGCGGGCCTCCTCTTCTCAAGCCACCCTTTTGCCCTTCCTAACAAACTCATTTCAGGGAGTATTTGCTCAAAATCTCAGCTCAAATGATGGGCTGTAGAGAGAGGTCGAAGAATCGCCTCCAAGAACAGCAAGAACGCAAGAACAAGTGCAGAACTCACGTTTTTGAAGAAAAAGAGAGAGAGAGGAAGAAGACATACCTGGAGGGGGGCCTTGTGGGCCCCAGGCGCCCTGTGGGCGCGGCCAGGGGGCAGGCCGCGCCAGCTGGCCGCCTGGGCCACTGGTGGGTCCCCCTGGCTGGCCCCAGGTCCCTCTGGGTCACTCCCGACGTGGAAATTTTTATTTTAATTTTTCTGGAATTTTTCTGAAAACTTCACTGTTGAAATTTTTTCGAAGTTCAAAAAGTTGCGAAACTCTCTGAAAACTTGAAGCAGTGAGTAGTATTGTGAAGCTACAAAACATAAATACTTGGTACAACAAGTAGAACAAGAACTAAAATAAATGAAAACATAACAAGCTCAACTTTTTATCTATATAAAACATGTTTACTAGTAAGGTTGATCAAGTCTTACCAACAAACAGGCGATATATAGAGCAAAAAGTCTCACCTCTTACGAAGTAATCACTGAACCTTTACTTTGATGGACATTGTCGCCACCATGATAGTTTTGTATTTGTGAGGCACATGTAGTGGACAGTCCCATTCTCCAATCTTCACGGTATCGATATTCTCTATAGAGTTGAGGCCATGCCTCCTGTCGGTCTTCTTTGGAAAATATACCGTGTGTTCTTTATCATTCACATTGAAGGTAACCTTCCCTTTATTGCAATCAATAACAGCACCTACGGTGTTAAGAAAAGGTCTACCAAGAATAATGGACATGCTCCCATCCTCGGGCATGTCAAGCACAACAAAATCAGTAAGAATGAAACAATTAGCAACTTCTACTGGAAAATCCTCACAAATACCTATCGGAACGGCGGTTGACTTGTCAGCCATCTGAAGAGAGATATCTGTAGGAATTAGTTTCTCTAAACAAATCCTCTCGTAAAGAGAGAGAGGCATAACACTCACTCCTGCTCCAAGATCACATAAAGCAGTTTTGACATAATTATTCTTCATGGAGCAAGGAATGGTGGGTATACCTGGATCACCGAGCTTCTCAGGAATCTTGCCACTGAAAGAGTAGTTAGCAAGCATAGTAGATATTGCTTCATTAGGAACTTTTCTTTTATTAGTGACAATATCTTTCATATATTTTGAATAAGGAGGTAACTTAATAGCCTCAGTCAAAGGGATTTGAAGAAAAAGAGGCTTAATCCACTCACAAAACTTATTGTAATGCTCTTCTTCTTTAGATTTGATGGACTTACCTGGAAAGGGCATGGGTTTCTGTACCCATGGTTCTCTTTCCTTCCCATGTTTTCTTGCGATGAAGTCTTCTTTAGTGTACCTCTTACGTTTGTCAGGTGCTTCTTCTTCTCGAACTTCAGGCGGATCGTTCTTCTCATTATCCTTACCTTCAGGTTCAGCACCGTCTTCAGTCTCAGCATCGGAGATAGATACACTGTTGGGATCAACAACTGGCTCTTCATCTGCAATAGGATCATTAGAATTGTCGGCCTCCTTATGTTTCTTCTTCTTCTTTGGAGAGCCAACAATTCCTTCTTCCTGCATTTGAGAATCTTGCTCGATTCTCCTCGGATGCCCCTCTGGATAGAGAGGATCTTGAGTGCTAGTTCCTCCTCGGGTCTTAATCCCAAAAGCCTGCAAATCATCTTGTTTGGCATTGTTAGCAAGCAAATCTTTTTGCACATTAGAAATTTGGTCAAGCTGAGTTTGAACCATATGAAAATGTTTCACAAAACATTGAACATCATTAACCGTTCTACCTAGAACATCAAGCAATCTTTTGATAGCAAGGGAATTATCATGCAACTGACTTTGTATCCTCTCATTAAAATGATTTTGTTTCATAATAAAATTATCAAACTCATCTAAACTCACACAGCTTCTCAATAGGGGGGTAGATTCTTCACGTCTTCAACTTTAATACCTTTCTCTTTAATAGACTTCTTTGCTTCTCGCATATCTTCGGGGCTTAGAACAAACATGCCCCTCTTCTTTGGTGGTGGAGGTGGTTCAGGGACGGACCAATCTTCATGGTTTTTGGCAATCCTGCCCATCAAATCTTCTGCATCTTCCGGCGTCCTTTTCCTGAAAACACAACCAGCACAACTGTCCAAATAGGACCTGGATTCATCAGTTAGACCAGCATAGAATATATCAATTAATTCGTTCTTAGGGACTTCATGTCCTGGTCTAGCCCGAATCAGACCGCAGTACCTCCCCCAAGCTTTAGGGAGGGACTCATCCTGCAACTGTTTAAAGTTATAAATTCTTTGTAAAGCAGCATGTTGCATGTGAGCAGGAAAGTACTTATCAACAAAAGAGTGAGCTAAGTCTTGAGGACTCTTAATGGAACCGCATGGGAGTGAATCATACCATGCTTTGGCACCTTCCTTCAAGGAGAAAGGAAGAAGCTTGGTCACATAAAAGTATCGTATCTTCTCATATGTGGTAAACAGGCCACCCAACTCACCGAGTTTAGTCAGGTGTGCAATAGCATCATCATTCTCTCTGCCATAAAAGGGGTCAGCTTCAACCATAGGTATAAGTGAAAGATCAACAGAGAAATCATAATCAGGATCATCAATGCATATAGGAGATGTAGAAAATTCAGGATCAGGAACGGTTTTGTTCTTCAAAGAGTGTTTTTCAAACAGTTTCTTAATAACTTCAGGGTCAGAGCCAGAAAACTCTGTCAGTTCCCTGCATAAATCTTCATCAAGCATATAGTAATCATCATCAAGGAGTCTCTCCTTGAGTTTACTCAAATCAGGATAATCATAAGTTTCACCAATAGGGTAGCGAGTAACAGAAATTTCAATTCCAGACATTTCAGCAGCAGCAGCGATCTGTTTCTCAAGAGCATAACCAAGGGAACTAATATCATCAACAGTAGTAGAAGCATCATCAAGAGTATCGGACATAGTAACAGATTCAGTAGGAGCATCATGTCGTGGCGGTGAGGCAAACTTACTCATAACAGAAGGTGAATCAAGTGTAGCACTAGTGCTCAGAACAGTACCTCTTCTTGTAGTGGATAGTAAGATTGGAACCTTGGGGTCTCCTTTCTTACCCATAGCGAATGAAGTGCAGCAGGTAGGATACTTCAAGTAGACTTGTAAATATTGCTATGCTCCCCGGCAACGGTGCCAGAAAACGGTACTTGATAACCCTCAACCGTAAGGGATCGAGATAGTCTTCGCGGGTAAGAATAACCCAATTTATTGATTCGACACACGGGGAGCCAAAGAGTATTTATAAGCTTTGACAGTTGAGTTGTCAATTCAACCTCACCTGAAATATACTTACTTGCAACAAAAGATAAGTGGTAACAGTGATATGATAGTGATGATGGTGATAGTAAAAGTAAACAGCAAAATTAAATAGCAGGAGTAAATAACAAAAGTAGTAACTAGTAACAAGCAGGATTTAAAACACTGTAGGCTAGGGAGACGGATGGTTGGGTGCTGCATGGATGAGATATATCATGATTCTAACTTGGGGCACGGCACACGGAAAAGTAATGATCATCTAGGCAAATATCAAACATTAGGCATGTATCCCGTAGGTAGTTGTACGTTCTTGCAATAAGAACTTGCACAACATCTTTTGTCCTACCATCCCGCTACGAACGGGGCCAAAAGGAACTTATGGAGATTAAGGTGCTCCTGTCAAAGAGCACCGGAACAAAGCAATGAACTCAATGGATACATGTAATCCTCAAACTACGGACCATCCCCTTTGGTGTCCCAAGCTGTCACTTTTGGGATCGCCGGTTCCGAACCGTAATAGGTGCAAACAACTCATAGATAGGATCAAGAACACAAATATATTCATGCAAACACATATGGTTCAGATCTGAAATCATGGCACTCGGGCCCTAAGTGTCAAGCATTAAGAATAACAAGTTGAAGCAAAGATGATAAACACCATAGTAGATGATAGGCAACATGCCCCCAACGATCTGACAAACTATTACATGATCTAACTCATCCAATCCCTACCACCCCCTTCGCCTACAGCAAGGGATTACTCACACATGGAAGGAGAAGTCATGGAGGGATGATGGAGTGGTGATGGTGATGATGATGGCGACGATCTCCCCTCTCCGGAGGCCAATTCAGCCTCCAGATTAGTCCTCCCGAAGAAGAACAGAGGGTGGCGGCGGCTCCGTGACGAAAACTGCGAAAACAACTTCTCATCTGGGGTTTCTCCGTCACTAGCTAAAATACGAGTCGAAGTAGGGCACCAGGGGAGGTGGGGCCCACCCAGGCGACCCCCCGGCGCGGCCAGGGGCTGGGCCGCGCCACCAGGGCGCCTGGGCCCCCCTGGCCCCCCTCTGGCCCCTCTTCTGGCTCCGGGTTCCTTCGGGTGCGTGGATTTTCTGTGATTTTTCGTGGATTTTTCTGAGATACCTAAAAATCCGTTTTCCTGCACACAATAAAACCATACAGGCAGCTCTGCTGAAAACAGCGTCAGTCCGGGTTAGTTTAGTTCAAATCGTGCAAGAATGAGGTCAAAACAATATCAAAAGTGTTTGGAAAAGTTGATACGTTTGAGACGTATCAAGGATGCAGTGTCAACAGTTGGATACAGTAAACGTAGCTCTGCAGTTGATGATCTCAATTGCCACACACAACCATCCCACGTGCTTGCTTTAACTTTGCGATGTCAATTGTGGTTGCATGTTGCATATGGTGTCTAGCTTATATTGCTTCCAATTTGGTTAAGTTGCATTTGCTTACTTTACACATATACCTTTGATAATGACATGCCTTCCTGTTTTTGATACATACTACATATGTCTATTAACCATGTTCATACATCAAACTAATGCTCTTTTGTATCCCTCGTCAATCACTTATGATGAGATAGTCACCCGGGTGGGTTACTGTGAGACGCCATACTCGTTTAAAGAGTGCAGTGTCATCCCCCCCCCCC
>LR738711.1:621609507-621620429 GCA_902687465.1 Secale cereale
CCCACATGATTCTCAAGAAACAGTAAGGCTAAATGAAGATAGTCAACGTAGCTCTCTAGTTCATGACCGCAATTCCCCCACACCACCATCACGGGTGCTTGCTCTAACTTCGCAGTGTGATATGTGGTTGCATGTTGCGTACGATGTCTAGCTTGTAATGCTTCTAATTAGGGTAAATTGCATCTGCTAAGTTTACACATTATACCTGTGAATATGACATGCCTTCCTATTTTTGATACACACTACATCTGTGTGTTAACCTTATGCTTACATGAAACTACCTCTCTTTTGTATCCTGCATCAATCACTTACGATGAGTCACCTTTATTCGTTGCATATTGCATATTATTTCTAGCATGTTTCCATGTATTGCTTATAATTTGGTCAAATACATTTGTTAGGGCACCCTTTTAATTTGGCAGAGTGATATTGGTTTCATCTTTCATATGGTTTCTAGCTTGCATTGATTCTAACAAGTTCGAGCACCTTGTGCTTAGTTTACACTTTATCCATCATACATGTCAATATGTCACGCCGTCCTATTTTTCATACATATTCCATCCTCCTATCATGCGGCTGCCTTACATGAAAGTAGTGTTCGTCAGTATCATGCATCAATGAGTTCTGAAGAGCAAATTTTATTCCTTTTTCTTATGGGTTTGACTTGACAAGGCAAAATCAAGAAAGAGGAAGGAAAAGAGTAAGGAAGGTGATGATGGTGGTCCTCTGCAGCAACATAAACGGAGTATCTGTATCAATTCTCCTTGTACTGATAGTGCATTACAAGGTCCAAGTCTCCGCTCCCCTACTCCACCATCCAAGGTGCTTGCTCTAACTTGGCAGTCTGATATCTGGTTGCATGTTGCATATGGTGTCTAGCTTGTATTGCTCCTAATTAGTGTAAACTGCATCTGCTTAGCTTACACATGATACGTGTGAATATGACACGCTTTCCTGTTTTTGGTACATATCCGTCTATGACACCATGTTCTTACATGAAACTACTCTTCTTGTGTATCCTGCATCAGTCACTTATGATGGAACACCTTTAAGTTGGTAGTGTGATATTGGTTTGCGTCTTGAATATGACTTCTAGCATGTATTGCTTCTAGTTTGATGAATGCCACCTATGACAAGATAGTTTTAACTTGGCATAGTGATATTGATTGCACCTTTCATATGTGGTCTAGTTTGTAGTGCTTCTAATTTGTTGAAGTGCCTTCTGCTTAGTTACCACATCATAGGTGTGAATATGTCAAGCCGTCCATTTTTCGTACATATTCCATCCTCGTATCATGACTTTGCCTTTCATCAGAGTAGTGTTTGTCAGTATCATGCATCAATGAGTTCTGAAGAGCGAATTATATTCCTTTTTCTTGTCAGTTTGACCTCACAATGCAAAATCAATAAAGTTGAAGGAAATTGGCAAGGCATTGGATGATGGTGGTCCTTCCGAGCAACTGAAACGGAGGTTCTCTGCAAATTCTACTCCGCCATCCTCCCAACAAGATTCGCAAGACAACGCAAGGCTAGACAGTCAACGTAGCTGTGTAGATGATGAGCACATCTCCCCTACTCCACCATCATAGGTGCTTGCTCTAACTTGGCACTATTATATGTGGTTGCATGTTACATATGATGTCTAGCTTGTATTGCTTCTAACTTTGTTGAATTGCATCTGCTTACTTTACACATAATGCCTGTGAATATAACACGTGTTCCTTTTTCTAGAACATACGTGTACATGATGAGCACATCTCCCCTACTCCACCATCACAGGTGCTTGCTCTAACTTGGCATTATTATATGCGGTTGCATGTTGCGTATGATGTCTAGCTTGTATTGCTTCTAACTTAGTTGAATTGCATCTACTTACTTTACACATAATGCCTATAAATATGACACGTGTTCCTGTTTCTAGAACATACGTGTACATGATGAGCACATCTCGCCTACTCCACCATCACAGGTGCTTGCTCTAACTTGGAACTGTTATATGTGGTTGTGTTTTCCGTATGATGTCTAGTTTGTATTGCTTCTGATTATGTTGAATTGCATCTGCGTAGCTTACAACTTATACCTGCAACGATCACTTACCCATAAGACACATTTAACTTGGGACTGTGATGTAGGTTGCATCTTCCATTGTCTTCTAGCTTGTACTACTTCTAATTTCTCGAAATGGCACTTACGACGAGACACTTTTTACCTGATAGAGTGATATTGGTTGCATGTTCATATGGTGCCTAGCTCTCATTTCTTCTAATTTTGTTGAAATGCCTTCCGCTTACTGTTTTTTCATACATATTCCATCCTCCTATCGTACGTGTGAATATGAAACGCTGTCTTTTTTTGTATATATTCCATCCTCCTATCCTGCGCTTGCCTTACATCAAAGTAGTGTTCGTCTGTATCATGCATCAACCAGTTATGCAGAGCTAATTTTATTCATCTTCTTATGGTTTTGACTTCATAAGGCAATATCAGAAAATAGGAAGGAAAAGAGTAAGTTAGGGGATGTTGGTGGTCCTCCGCACCGACCCAAACAGATACTCTCTAGATTTGGCACTGCTACTGCTAGTGAAGTTGAAGTCCCAAGTCTACATGATGAGTTCATCTCCCGTACTCCACCATTGTAGGTGCTTGCTCTAAGTTGACAGTGTGATTATTGGTTTCATGTTGCATATGTTGTCTAGCCTGTATTTCTTCTATTTTGATTAAATTGCACCTGCTGAGTTCATACGTTATACATGTGCATATGACATGGCGTTCTGTGTCTAGAATACACTACATCTATCTATCATACCATGTTCTTACATCAAAGTACTGTTGTTGTGTATCCCGCATCAGTCACTCATGATTTGTAACGCCCCGGACACACCCGCCGGTGGTCGTTACTCCTGGCGGGATCTAGACTGGCCTCACATATCAATACTAGTCTTTTCTGCGCACTTTGTCCTCACTCGTGCGCACCCGGGAGCAACTTCCCGGTCGGTCACCCATCCTGAAACTACTCCAAGCTGAGCACGCTTAACTTTGGAGTTCTATCCGAATGGGCTCCCGGAAAAGAAGGAATTCCTTATTGATATGAGTAGTCTATCATCCCTAATAAGCCAGGCCATCACATACACCCTCACTCAGAGGAACCGACATCCTCGTCGGGCCATAGGAACGTTCCCTCTTGGCACAACCGTCTATGCTTCGAGGATAGCACATGTGCCATGCCGTGTGCCACGACGGGTCACAAACGTCATGCACAACATGACTGCAAACTATCCGCAAACATCCATGTAACCGCGAGGGTCGGGTCTGATACCAATTGTAACGCCCCGGACACACCCGTCGGTGGTTGTTACTCCTGGTGGGATCTAGACTGGCCTCACATATCAATACTAGTCTTTTCTGCGCACTTTGTCCTCACTCGTGCGCACCCGGGAGCAACTTCCCGGTCGGTCACCCGTCCTGAAACTACTCCAAGCTGAGCACGCTTAACTTTGGATCTCGTACCTATATTTCACACTGTGAGGCTCTTGTAAATAGCTGCTACTTCCTTCTTTTTTCTGTGCCATATTATCGTATCTATATTGACTTGTTCCAAATACAGAGGAAAGCCTGTGCGGACCAAATAGAACCTGAACCGAATGAAGTGCAAATCTTCAAGGATTGCCACACCAGCAAGATGAAGGGCATGAGCACACCAGTTCAAGCCGCTGTTGTAAGTCCTTACTCCTCCTGCCTTTGAACAGATGGGTACTGTGATGTGTTCATTTATATACTTGGTTTGCAGCCAATGTCAGTTAGTTTGTTCACTTTTATACACCGTTGTCTTAACGTATCATTTCACCTTACATGGTTTAAAAGAGATGAAGGATATTCTTTTGGTCTTGATCTGTATTCTAGTTGTTATGTTCACGTGCGCACACAATGATAAAATAGCATGTTTGTTTTATATATGTTTGCCCATGATATGAATGATGTCATACTATGTTCATCCTACTTTAAAACATGTCCCTTTATCCTTAGATGTCAACGAATGTGAGGAAATAGACAATACAGTAGGCATGCTACATGGACATATGTTCTGAAAGTTATTTTATTATGTAGTTGGCACTACAATACATGCTAATGTATTACAGTAGTTCACCAAAATAAGTTATGTATAAACGTGTAACCTACTTTGGTTGTTTTGTCTCATTAGTAACTTATCTGGTACACTAATCTACAAGTTCAAACTTTCAGGAAGCTATGAAAAAAAATGATTGAACAGCCACAACCACCTAAAGGTGACGAGGCTACCACAGGCACAATGTCACCTCTTGCTGCAGTGCGTCAGTATCTCTCCACTAACAGTGCAAAAAGCACCTTCCTGCGTAATTCTCAGTTGGTTGTCAAGGTAACCTCGTCCAAATCGCCTACTGAACAAAATCTTCCTGCTAGACAGAGTGATATATTTGTGCTCCAGACACAAGTCCAATCCCTAATGGACGTTGTTTTGGAAACAAGAATAGAGGTTGACAAATGTCGTCAAGATATGAATGGTTTTAAAACCAGACTATCAAACATTCGCTTCGTTGTTTAAGAGCAATGGCGGAAAAAAATGTGAAGATCGTGCTGCTCCATCAGATTCTACAGCCTGAAACATTAGCACTCAGGTCAAATGATTTGTGCTTCTATACATCTGATGGTGCTTTTATTTGCAAGGACTGTAAACTTTATGCCAACATGCCTTTTGTTGTGATACAGCATTTATGATGCTGCCAAAGGCTGCAATAATTACGACGCTATTTTTGTATAGTGTAGGTTTATCTTAGTAATGTATTCGGCCGAAAGCTTCGTAGGAGCCCAACATGCCAACATTCATCAGGCCCATTCCAATTGGGCTAAAAACAATTATGGGCCGAAATTTGCATGTAGCCCACTAAAAATACCTGGGCCTAAATCAGCATAAGATTTCATATTTTTCTAGTAGGCATGTGCCCATAGTGGGCCTTTAACAGGCCTAAACATAATTTGGGCCCTCGGTAACAATAGGCCGTTTACAGGTGTAAATATCTCGAGCCCATAAAAACACGGGCCTTTAAAAGACCGAAAGTGAGATTGGGCCCATTTATGATGCGGATCTTTCAGAGAAAGAAATTCGGACGGGCCGTAAATGCGCTGACCTAATACACGGGCCTTTAACAGGCCGAAAGTTCGGTCGGGCTAGATTATCGTCATTTATATGGGCCGTTAATAGGCCCGATGTGACGTTGGGCCACATATGGCCCATGGATTTCGTCCGACATTAACAGGCCAAAAATCGCAATAGGCCGAAAGTGGCCCAAATCTATAGTGGGCCTCTAACAGGCCATGTCACACATGGCCGAATATGACCCAAATCCTTCACGATCGTTTATGGGCCGAAAGTTTCAATGGCCTGTAAATGGGCCCAAATGAAGCAAGACCTTTAACAAGCCGGAAATACACCAGGCCGTAATTCGGCCCATATACTTGGCGGACTGTTTACGGGCCAAAAGTGACCATGGGCCGCGATGATGACAAGTTTAGGATAGGCTGTTGACAGGCCGATTTGACACTAGCCGTACGGGCCTTAACTGAGATTGTTGGACCTTTAGCTAGGCCGGCCCATTATGGTCCGCAAAATCTCGCGGGCCTTTAGCTGGGTCGGCCCGTTATGGCCCGCAAAATCTCGTGGGCCTTTATCTGGGCCGGCCCATTATGATACGCAAAATATCGTGGGCCTTTTGTTGGGCCGGCCCATTATGGACCGCAAAATCTCGTGGGCCTTTTGCTGGGATGGCCCATTATGGACCACAAAATCTTGTGGACCTTTAGTTGGGCCGGCCATTTAAACTTTATGGGCCACTTTTGGGCCGGTCCACGTGTCAACATATCATAGGCGCATCTCGCCCATTGGATGAGTGACACCTGTGCCAACGCAGAGCTGACACGTGTTTCCATCAACCAATCAGAATTTTACACATGGAAAATCCTCATTGGTCCGGGCTGTTAACGGGTTATCGGATCCAAAACCGGACCCGATAGCTTAACGGCGTTCCGTTACGGTGGATGCCACATCTCGATCACCCTTGACGAAAGCACTTCTGTGACGCGCGATTTATCGTCATGGAAGTGGACACTTCCGTGATGATAATTTTGGTAATGTCATGGAACACTTCTACGACAGCACAGGTATGACTATCTTCATTCTGTCATAAATTTGTCATGGATGTACATGCATGACAGAAAACGTGACCTACTGTGACAAACACGTATCATCACGGAAGTGTATATTTTTGTAGTGTATAGAACTTAGTGGAGACTTCATATCTCTCAATTCGGGCATTTGCTTGAAATGTTAACTTCAACTCTTGGAACATCTCATATGCTCCATGACGTTCAAAACGTCGTTGAAGTCCCGATTCTAAGCCGTAAAACATGGCACACTGAACTATTGAGTAGTCATCAGAACGAGTTTGCATGTCGTTCATAACGTTCGGAGTTGCTCCTGTAGCAGGCCTGTCACCTAGTGGTGCTTCGAGGACATAATTCTTCTGTGCAGCAATGAGCATAATCCTCAAGTTACGGACCCAGTCCGTGTAGTTTCTACCATCATCTTTCAACTTAGCTTTCTGTAGGAACGCATTAAAATTCAAGGGAACGGTAGCACGGGCCATTGATCTACAACAACATAGATATGCAAAAACTATCAGGACTAAGTTCATGATAAATTAAAGTTCAATTGATCATATTACTAAAGAACTCCCACTTAGATAGACACCCCTCTAGTCATCTAAATGATCACGCGATCCAAATCAACTAAACCATGTTCGATCATCACGTGAGATGGAGTAGTTTTCAATGGTGAACATCTTATGTTGATCATATCTACTATATGATTCACGCTCGACCTTTCGGTCTCCAGTGTTCTGAGGTCATGTCTGTACATGCTAGGCTCATCAAGTTTAACCCTATTATTCTGGATGTGCAAAACTGTCTTACACCCATTGTATTTGAACGTAGAGCTTATCACACCCGATCATCATGTGGTGTCTCGGCACGACGAACTTTCGCAACGGTGCATACTCAGGGTGAACACTTGTACCTTGAAATTTTGTAAGGGATCATCTTATAATGCTACCGCCGTACTAAGCAAAATAAGAAGCATAATAAGATAAACATCACGTGCAATCAAAATATGTGACATGATATGGCCATCATCATCTTGTGCTTTTGATCTCCATCTCCAAAGCATCGCCATGATCTCCATCATCACCGGCTTGACACCATGATCTTCATCATAGCGTCGTGGTCGTCTCGCCAACTATTTCTACTACTACTATCGCTAACTCATAGTGATAAAGTAAATAAATTACATGGCCTTCGCAATTCATACAATAAAGAGACAACCCCAAGGCTCCTGCCGGTTGCCGATAATTTACAAAACATGATCATCTCATACAATAACGTATAACTCATCACGTCTTGACCATATCACATCACAACATGCCCTGCAAAACCAAGTTAGACGTCCTCTACTTTGTTGTTGCAAGTTTTACGTGGCTGCTACGGGATTAGCAAGAACCGTTCTTACCTACGCATACAAAACCACACCGATTTTTCGTCAAGTGTCATGTTTTAACCTCCACAAGGACCGGGCGTAGCCACACTCGATTCAACTTAAATGAGAGAGACAGACACCTGCAGGTCACCTTTAAGCAACAAGTGCTGGTAATGGTGAAACCAGTCTCGCGTAAGCGTATGCGTAATGTCAGTCCGGGCCGCTTCATCTCACAATACCGTCGAATCAAATTATCACATGTTGGAGCAGTATGACTATTATCGCCCACAACTCATTGTGTTCTACTCGTGCATATCATCTACGCATAGACCTGTCTCATGATGCCACTGTTGGGGAACGTAGTATTTCAAAAAAAAATCCTACAATCACGCTAGATCTATCTAGGAGAAGCATAGCAACGAGCGGGGAGAGTGTGTCCACGTACCATCGTAGACCGAAAGCGGGAGCATCTAGTGACGCGGTTGATGTAGTCGAACGTCTACGCGATCTAACCGATCCAAGTATCGAACGTACGGCACCTCCGCGTTTAGCACATGTTTAGCTCGATGCGTCCCACAAACTCTTGATCCATTTGAGTGTCGCAGGAGAGTTTTGCCAGCACGACGGCGTGCTGACGGTGATGATGAAGTTACCGGCGCAGGGCTTCGCCTAAGCACTGCAATGATATGACCGAGGTGTGTAACTGTGGAGGGGAGCACCGCACACGGCTTGCAAATCAACTTGTGTGTCTATGGAGTGCCCCCTCCCCATGTATATAAAGGAGGGAGGGAGGAGGAGGCCGGCCAAGGAGAGGCCGCGCCAAGGGGGGGTCCTACTCCCACTAGGAGTAGGACTCCTCCTTTTTCTAGTAGGAGTACGAGGGGAGGAGAAGGATAGGAGGGGGCGCCGCCCCTCCCCCCTAGTCCAATTCGGACTAGGGCTTGGGGGTGCGCGGCCCAGCCCTAGCCAGCCCTCTCTCTCCCCTAAGGCCCATCAAGGCCCATATACCCCCCGGGGGTTCCGGTAACCTCCCGGTACTCCGATTTTTATCCGGTGACCCCCAGAACCCTTCCGGTGTTCGAATATAACCTTCTAATATATCAATCTTTATGTATCTACCATTCCAAGACTCCTCGTCATGTCCGTGATCACATCCGGGACTCCGAACTTCCTTCGGTGCATCAAAACACATAAACTCATAATACCGATTGTCATCGAACGTTAAGCGTGCGGACCCTATGGGTTCAAGAACTATGTAGACATTACTGAGACTCATCTCCGGTCAATAACCAATAGCGGAACCTGGATGCTCATCTTGGCTCCTACATATTCTACGAAGATCTTTATCGGTCAAACCGCATAACAACATACATTGTTCCCTTTATCATTGGTATGTTACTTGCCCGAGATTCGTTCGTCGGTATCATCATACCTAGTTCAATCTCGTCATCGGCAAGTCTCTTTACTCGTTCCTTAATACATCATCTCGTGACTAACTCATTAGTCATTTGGTTGCAAGGCTTACTACGATGTGTGTTACCGAGAGGGCCCAAAGTTACCTCTCCGACACTCGGAGTGACAAATCATATTCTCAATCGATGCCGACACCACAAACACCTTCGGAGACACCTGTAGAGCATCTTTATAATCACCCAGTTACGTTGTGACGTTTGATAGCACAGAAGGTGTTCCTCCGGTATTCAGGAGTTGCATAATCTCATAGTCATAGGAACATGTATAAGTCATGAAGAAAGCAATAGCAGAAAAACTAAACGATCAAGTTACTATGCTAACGGATAGGTCTTGTCCATAACATCATTCTCCTAATGATGTGATCCCATTGATAAAATGACTACTCATGTCTATGGTCAGGAAACATAACCATCTTTGATTAACGAGCTAGTCTAGTAGAGGCATACTGGGGACACTCTGTTTCGTCTATGTATTCACACATGTATCAAGTTTCCGGTTAATATAATTCTAGCATGAATAAAAGAAATTTATCATGATATATAAGGAAATATAAATAACAACTTTATTATTGCCTCTAGGGCATATTACCTTCAATAAGATGGGCATGTTACTACCCATTGTGGCTAGTCTAACATATATGTTTGGTACATGCAACACTTCATTTATTAGGTTATAGACACACGCATCTTGCCTTGATATGTACATGTGATGCTACTCATACTACTAGTAACTAGCTATGTTACTACTTTCCTCTCTTTCTTCATTTATTGCTTGTCACATCATCTACTTAATTTATCTAGATATGTGTGATGTTACTACCTATGTTACTCCCATTGTGGGTAGTCTCATACTATAGTAAGACTATACCCACAGTGGGAGTAACATAGGTACGTAGTAACATCACACATATCCACTCTCCTCCATTTCTTCATTTATTGCTTGACACATCATCTATTTTATCTAGATATGTGTGATGTTACTACCTATGTTACTCCCACTGTGGGTAGTCTGGCTATAAGGAATAGAATGATATATATGTGCTTATTAGTTGGACGAAAGAGAAGAGAAGCGGGCTCTTGGTTAGTAGAGCCAGTTGCAACACGAGACCCAAGACACTTTGTGAGGATGTACAGTGGGCCAACTATTGATAAACTAGTACGTATATAAAACTTATTATTGTACATGCCCACTAAGAGGTTGACTGTATATGACATGGCAACTTCTTATAGCCGATCCTTGGCTGTATTATTAACCATGCTCTTAGTGAGGTAGCTAGCTAGTATATCATAGACGATTAGTTAGTATCAGACTAGCCATAGTGGGAGTAACTTTAGTAGTAACACCGACTCCAACTCAGCAAACTTGCTTATGTGGCAATAAGTTAATGAGGAGAGAGATAGTCTGAGTAACTTAGCTAGTTACTGTAGGAGCTCATTTCCCAATGCAATATGAGTCTGTAACCTAAGAAATGGAGCTTTGCATGACACTACACGTATGTTACTACCCACTTTGAAGGTAGTAACATATATAGTCTAGGGATATGTGTATGTTACTAGTGTACTACTCTCCACTATGGCTAGTCTCATACTCCCTCCTTTCTGGTTTAGGCTGGTTGTAATGGTATTATCATAAGCGATATCATGCATGCCAACTAGACTTTCTGGATGATGTGGCACACAAGAGAGGATGTGGTATCATACCATGATACCGTGTCATATTAAATGTTGTACTACTACTTTGTGTGATGCATGACAATTAGTAAGGCAACCTAAGATGTTAACTTATGATACTCTGCATTACGGAAGTAGTATCCTAGCTACACTATCATATATATGCATGCATGATACTACTAGTATATATATATATATATATATATATATATATATAT
>LR738711.1:621623555-621735145 GCA_902687465.1 Secale cereale
ACCGTCCGCCCACGTTTCACTCAACTAGTCCACCCAATCTCCTTCGCCAGCTCCCCCTCCCCCAGATCCATAGCAGAACCCTCTCTGCCGCTGCCGTGCTCACCCCGACCGTGTGCTCGCTCTTCGGCATCAAGCCTACCTCCACTGTCGTTCGCAACACGCAGCGGCCCACGCCCCACCGTCTTCGTTTGCTCGCCAGCCACCCTCGAGCATATCGATGCAGTAACCCTAGCCTCTCCTATGTTCCGTCCGGGTTTGCATTAAGAAGCATGTTAGTTACTACTCTCCATCGCGGTGAGGCATATTTCCTCGTGACCCCTCTTCCAATTTCGTTCCATACGTTCCCAAATTGGCTATAAATTAACGGAGAGTGTATATATGTTCATTATCTACCTTCCTTACTACATATAAGTTGTATTTGTTCCAATAAGTTACTGCCTATTTACAGATCGCGGGCGCCCGAGTCACACAAACTTAACAAATTAGCCGTACATTTTCTAAATTATTGCATGGCATGTTTAGAAAGCTTGATACCAAGTTGTTAGTTTTATGCTTATCCTCCTTTCCTGAGTTTCGCATGTGTTCTCTGTAGATGCCGAGTAGCAGCGACAACACTCATTCATGCCATGTATCTTCTTCTGATTTGGACAGCCCTAGGTCTTCAGCAGATTGTGAGGGATCAAGTTGTCTTGAACGAGATAGAGCTGCAGCAATTACCCTTCCGGTCAAGACACGGAGTAACGCTCAAAGGAAGCCAACACACCAGCCTAAAGGTTTATATGAAGTAACCGAGATTGATTTAAAGTCCTGGGCTCCAACTAAACTAGATAAAGCACGCATGAGGTTCATGAGTGTGTGTGGATTTGTTGGCAGGGCAAGGCTCAACATTAATCTGGCGGGGTTTCGGAAGGCTGACACAGAAACACGGTGAAGGATAGTCCGGGAGATCATGGATCACTTAAACGTTCCAGAGCAGTGGAGAATGCAGGTGGAACACGCTGCACTGAAGAAGGCTAGGGATGCTTGGAGAAACTGGAAGCAAGTGTTGTACAAGAAGTACTTGAGTGAAGGCAAGGACCCAATCCCTGCATACCCCCAAATTACAAAGGCAGACTGGGCAGAATTCAAAAGGGTCAGGGCAACTCCAGAGTTTGTTGCAATGAGTTTGAAGTAGTAAGAACTTCAGAAGAAGAACATACACCCCCACCGTATGGGTGTGGCCGGATACTACGGCATGAAACTAATATGGGAACAGGAGGACAAAGAAGCAGTAGCGGCAGGTGGGAATCCGGCCTTTAGTGAAATCAAGGGCGAATGCGCCAGAGACTACTTGCGGGCACGTGCAAAGTGGTGTGATGACGGAACTTATTACTTTGAAAACGCACGTGACGCCAAACTGTATGAAGTGATGGTAGAGGCTTCCAAGATCCCTGGAAGGTTCTATAGGAACTCACGGCCATGTGAGATTCTATCCATTGCTCTGGACAGAAAAGAGCCCCCTCGTCGTGCAAGGGGTATAGGTGTTAATGTCCCGCACAAGAGGGCTTTCACACTCAGCAAAGAAGAGAGGCTCAACATGAAAAAAGCAAGGAGTGAAATGAAGCAGAATGCATTGTTTGAAAAGTTGAAGAAGGGGATTTATCCGGCTATTCGAAAGGATGTTGAGGAGTCAATGATGATGCAGAAGACTCTAACACTGACAGATAGCCAGCTGATGGGAGGGGAGGCCGGCATGGATGATACTGCTTATTGCGTGACAACACTGCACAAGAGTACTTGTGCATCAGCTGACCCCAGTGACACTAAGACTGCAGCTGCTCGTGATGATGCTATATCTAATCTATCTGGAATGAAAGACAGACTGAAGGGCGTGCTTACACATTATGAAGGTACATTGAAATGTGCAACAGCCTGGGTTTGCCCACCCCTCTTGGAAGATGGCCTCTTCTTGGACAATGTACCATTGAAGCCAAGCTGTGTGAAGTTCTACGTGACTGAAGTAAAGCCTGAATTCAATGAATTTTCCCTGAAGAATGTCCTAGGAGACTTCGATGAGCAAAGAACCTTGGGAGAAACATTGTTACATCACATCCAGTGGCCAAAAAAGGAAATAGAGTTCATCGATGAGATTTATGAAGCCCCGCCAAGAGCAACCACTATCGCCCCTCAACCGGCGACGCTCTCCTTGCCACACCAGCTCTCGCGGGTTGATGCATCAACCTATGATCAGCCGCCCCGACTTTGTGGCGTACAGGCCATGTCATCCGCCGCCCCAAAGCAGCCAGTGGCAAGGCCTATAACTGCTGATGATGCACCACTGGTTCAGATGCCGGCCGCTGAAGCAGCGGGGGAAGACCCAGCTGCAGCAAATGCTCAGCAGACCAACCTAGTGGAACAGACTGCTAAGCGGTCTTTTCCTTCGGAACCGCCTGCTAAGCAGTCTTTTGCTTCCGAACCGCCTGCTAAGCAGTCTGTAGGTCCAGAACCGACTGCTCATCAGTCCGTCGGTCTGCAGGCCCGTGATCAGCATACCAATGTGTCAGCACTTCCTGCTCAGCAAACCAATGCGTTGGCACAGCCTCCTCAGCACACCGACAAGTTGGCACCACCTGTGCAGAAACCCGACATAGCTTCAACGCATGGTCAGCAGTCTGATGCCTCTACTCCTACAGCCAAGCAGTTCGTCACAGCAGCACTGCGAGCTCAGCGGTCCGACATAGATAAACCATCTGCTAAGCAGTCTGTCCAAGCTTCACCGTCTGCTCGGCAGTCTACCTTGCATCCAACCAAACGTTCTACCAGAAATGCTTCAAGTACCAAGAAGGAAGTGGTCAAAAAAGCTACACCCACGACCACGAGGAAGCGCAGCGGGAGAGGGAAGAGGAAAGAGAACGATTGCCTCTTACTTAAAGCACTCATCGCCCAGAACCAAATTAACAACATCTTGTTCGAATTGGGTAGTAATATTTTTCCTGACGCCATGGATGAAGAAGAAGTAGAATTGTTGCTTGCTAAAAGTAAAGCAGACGTACTTGAAGCACGCAATTACGTCCATGGCCAACCATTTCTTGTTGGCGAATACTTTGATGAGTGCAGCTCTAGTTGCCACGAGTTCCTTGAATATTGCATGGATCAAATGCCAGAAGGTCATCACCATTTGCTAGTCCACTACAACAGAGATCATTTCCCACACGATGTTAGTTCCATCATTTTGAGTTTCGAGAACTTACATCTCTTCTTCAACTTCAATGTGCTCGATGCCACTCTTGTTAGATGCGTGATTTTGTAAGTACTTAACAAACTCTGATCAACTTCTCCATACAAGGTTGTAAATGATAAATAGCTAACTGCATTTTATTCCTCTCAGGGGATTCAACGCGCAAAGAAGACAAAATGAGAGTGTGTATTTCATAGATTCCGCATTAGCAAATGGCACAATATTACATGAAAAGGACCGACGGGACTAGGCCGTTATCACGGTCGTCTGTATCTTCGAAAACACGTCCCATGCAGAATCATTTCTCTTGCCATATCATGAACTGTAAGTCAAGTAAACAACCACGCATACACTGATTGTCTTTCAGATTCTGACATCATTCGTAAGTTCATGGCTTTCTTAATATGTAGCAATCACTGGATATTGGTATTCATTGTTTCAAACTGTGGCACCCCGATCCGCATGGAGCAGGGGGCCTTCGCACATCAGCCTACGATAACACCTGACGAACGACAGGTCCAAGATACAGGATTCCATGTACAATAATATTCATCAAATATAAGTGTATATAATTACATCATTGATGAATACAATTATTTGGCATAGCCCTAAGGCTATTTACATGGCGGCGGAAGTCTGGGTTTGGCGGCATAACAACTCTGGCTGGGCACCACAACTCACGGGACTGGCAAGATTACGACCTAGCACGACGGAGCAAGCGAACCATTTGAGTGCGACCTACAAAACTGGAATGACATGCCAGGTCAGTACATTGAATGTACTTGGAATACAACCAAATACATAGCATCCAAACAAGCAGAAGACAAGGCAAGAACCAAGCGCATGCAATAACCTATCTTACATTAATTTCTAAACATGGCATGATATAGATCAACTGAGAAAGAACAACATCATAGCATCTACTATCATGGCAATAACATGGCATATCCAAACCTGCTCATAACATAGTAGTAGCAAAACCTAGCCTATAATCTCAATCATGGCATAAAATAAATCAAAGCAGGGCATGGCACCGCGAGACTATGATAAAAATAAACTAATGTACATACATTCAATGCAGACATAACATGATAACTTTATGCAAACATTTCTTGTTCTATCATGGTTCTTAAAATGCAACATACTACTCATGCAATGCAACCAAACTTGTGCATCGAGTCCATCGGACTCTCTCACCAATGGGTTGCCTTGCAACCGAACGGTGATCTTCCCGGCGATCACAACCATGACCAACACTTGGTCTCCAACACTCACCGAGAACTCGTCTCGTGATCTTTTCAAAACCTCGTCGTGACTTTGCACAACCATCTCATAGTCCAGGTCACCACATTCTTGTTACCACATTAATTAATTTTATTATCTCAGGTTTATCCTCCATTTCGATCAAGATCCAATAGTGTGACCTACTACGAACTATGTGCTATCGACATACTTTATAAACACTCTGCAGAGGTAGCGCACTGTACCCACACCACGGAACCCATGGCCTCGTCATCCCATTCGGGTGGACCAATGGCATTCGGACGACACCGACCTACTGTCATGACACTCTCCCGGCCACTCCGACTCATTCCCCATTGGGCTAGTCCTGGGTGGCCATGTGTCTACCAAAGACACACGACCACCGTCGTGGCCAAACATAAACGGTCCCAAACGGGGACCCGGTACCAATACATCAACAATGGGCACACAAGGTTTATGTCCGCCTTACTGATCAGGGTAGCGCGTGCCCATAACCTTCCCTCGTTGGAGGCAGTGGTGAGAGGCACGACAATAGTTCGCATTAAGGCCTTCCCATAAAGGCAAATGTGGCTGCACCGAAGAAGTTCGATTTGGTGTAACCATGACTCGATCTTATCGATGACGGAGGAGTTTTGTTATTATTAAGTCATTTTATTACTTCTCCATCATCATGAGCACATTTAACAAGAATGCAATACTGAACACGCAGCATACAAAAGCATATACAAACTATCGAACTTCTTAGGTGCACAACCATAGCATAATAATACCAAGTACAAGCATATTAACGGTGCATTAAAATCATCATAGCATTTTTATAATGATGCCAGGAAAACCAAAATACATTGGTGACATGGCATTATTAATAATGACATTCTAACTAACATGGCAAAAGATGTCATGAAACACAAACATGCATGGACGCCATAAAGAAATAACTACAGCTGGAAACAGTAAGAAAACAAGTGCAACTACACACACACAAGGCACAAGCAAAGTCAACATGCGAGTTCGGGGCTCATGATACGAGGTATCCTTGCGTGGGGTCGACAAATACTCCGGGAAGAAGAGGGGAAACGATCACGGAAAGAGTTGCCGGAAATACTTCTCTCTTGAAAGAGGCTGGTTAATGGCATGGGCAAAATGGTCATTTTCAGAATGTTGAAACATAATGAAAATGATGCCAACAGAACAGGCTCGACGAAACGAAGAAGTGGGCTTTGGATTCACCTCATTTGGAGTTACGGATAAAAAGATACGAACGTTTAAAGCTTAGGGACTAGTCTGTAAAAATATCTCTACAAACAGGTCCGTGGCAATTTAAACAGAATGCGTCTTTTCTGAGAATACGCTTTCCAGAGAGGAAAACGCATTTCTGGCCGCAGGAGAGGAAGAATACGCTTCTGTTAAGCGAAGACGTACTCTTAGGAGTACACTTCCACTTAACCACGTCAGCGGGCCGACCTGGTCAGCACTGAGAGGCTGATAGGTGGGGGCCGTCACTTATGCACATCAGCACCCGACTGGGTCAATGCTGAGTGGCTGATGCACGGGGCCCGCGGGCAGGTCGTCGTCTTCATCTCGCCTGCGTTCGCCCGCGGTCTAGAGGGAGGTCGCCGGCGTGGGAGCTCGTCCGGCTGGCTCCGGCCATCTCTGGCGGCGCCCGACCTACCGAAATGATCAGCAGCCGGAGGCGCTTCCATCCCTGCATGAAACGGGCCAAGAAGAGGGCGGGGACGAGGGCACCATGGACCACGGCGGACGGCGGCTTCGGGCTCGGGTGGAGACGGTGCTCCGGTGGGGAAAGGAGGGGGCCGAGGCCATGGGGCGGCTTGCCGGAGCATGGGGAATGCGATGGTTTTGAGGTCATTAGGACAAATATTTAGCATAGTTGCTTTACGACTGCTAAAATCTGTCCAGAAACTAAATGAGCAAGAAGCCCTCACTAGGAGTGATGGATTGAGCTAATATTTGGCAAAGCTGGATGATTTGAACATACAATGATGCTGTAAAAGTTTCATACCAAATGAATTCACCAAATTGGTACTTGTTTCACAAACATCACTTTTGACCAAAAACTTAGGAAAAATCTAGGAAAATACTGGCTACATGGAATGAGCCAAAATCTTGGGGAGATGAATTATATGGATAGGAGAATGCTTAGGAATATTTTCAGCTATAATGGAGCAAGATAAAATGCACTTGGTTCACAAACTGAAAAATTGGACAGAAAGCAAGAATTGCTTCTGTGCTCACATAGCTCAATAAAATGAGCTAAATTTAGGCAGAGGCTAATGATTTGGAATACTTGAGAGGATGGAAGAGTTTCATCCCATTTGAAAACTTTATGAAGGTACTTCCTTCACAAACTTGTATTCTGGTCAGAAACTTTGAAAAAATAGCACAAGGAGCTAGGATAAAAGGATTGAGCTCATATTTGGTATTCATGGGTGTTTTATCAATGTTAATCACCCTCCCAAATTACAGCTCAATTGGAATTAAGAATAGGGCACTTCATTTACAAAGTTTTAGAGAAGGCAGAAACTTGCATTGGATCATGTGACAAAATTTTGAACTGTGGAACATGAGTTAATGATGGAACTAATGATTATATAGCAAGGACAAGCTCCACAATTTATGTGAGAATTTTCTCTGCTATAAAAATAGTAGTTCCTTTGGAAAATGGCTAAAATGCAATATTGGCTAAAAATAGGAAATGGCAATTTTCCTTATTTTAATGTGGCCAATGTTTTTGCCAGAGCTTGGATTAGGCATAAGTATCAACTTCGCCAATTCTCATGATTTTAGGAGAGGGCTAGCTATGCCTTTGGATTTTATTCCTCAGACAGACAAGAAAAGGAATAAATCACAATTCAAAAATATTGCATGGAACTTTGCAATATTTTGCATATCCAAGGATTAGGAAAATAAGATGGTCTCTAGGAATAGATGAAATGATCAACAGATGAAGGAAAATGATGGCTCCTTTGTAATCACAAAGGCCACCTATACATTCCAAAAGTTTGGAATTAGGGTTTGAGAGAATTTTGAGGTGTTGCAGTTGAGGTCTTGCCCACTGACAAAGACATGGGCAAGGTTTTGAAGAGTTGAAAATGACCAGAAATCTTAGAGTCAACTAGAAATCCTCATGAGAAAATTTGAAAAATCGTTGCCAGGAAGAAATAACAGCACAAAATTGATAACCCAATTTTGAGGCTGTTACAAACCTTCCCTCCTTAAAAAGAATCTCGTCCTCGAGATTCCTAGGGTTACAGCAACAATTAAAAGATAGCCATTCCGGGGGAAAACCCCTGGGTTAAATTTAACCCTTTGGTTAGATACAGACAAGTTGGGGTACGGATAATTGGTACACCCAGAGAGAGTCATGGGCAAAACAGGGTTACCTCCACGGCTAGGGGCACTCGAGATCAGACTCACGGAAAATGCTGGATGCACCCCCAATGAACAGTGGTTTCACCTGCTCACACGTGGGTCCAGAGCCCACTCACAGCCTCCTTCTTCTACCTCCGGCTGCTGCTTCATCTCCATCGCTGCTCCGCGTGCGGCTTGGCACAGCGCGCATCTAGCTCCTAGGGCGATGAGGACCCTAGTACCATAGTGTGCGGCGTGCACGGCGACGGTGCAGCGAGCACTCACATCGTGGGCCATCACCTTGTCGGCACTGCTCACGGATTCGCCTCCTGGACGCCGGTGAACGGGCGACGAGCGATTTTCCTGGACATCGCTCACCGTACACCGGGGTTGGTCTATAAAAATGGCAGCGCGGCTCTCCTCCAACACACCAATGCCATGCCGCTCTACTACCTCTTCGTTTTGGACGAGATTGAGCCGAGCTCCTCCGGCGAGGCGGTGTTCCTGGTGGCGCTGCGGTGGTTCCTCGCTGCTCTACTGGGCACGTTGATCGGCTCGTCGTTCCTCCTGATGATACTCATTAGGAACGAGCGGGCTCGAGGCAATGCGCGGCTTGGTGCGTTGGATCGAGGTGCGGGAGAAGATGGTGCACTGGGTGGTCCTCCACCACGCTTGGTCCTCCGTCGCTTTGCGCCGGCGGAGTAAGTGCGTGCTGTGGTGGAGCGGGGTGGCGACTTGTCTGCGTTAGCAAGGCAGAGGTGAGGGTGAATGGGTCCAGATGCATGTGATTTGGCTGCGCCAACTCAAGATACATACTGTGGTGTGGGAGAAAGTTCGCGGATGATTCCACGAAAAAGTAGGTGTAGAGGTAGAATCAGAGTGGAAATCTGTATTGCGGTCGATGTACTAGGTCGAGAGAAATAACGTTGGCAGCGTTTCTCCGGAAATGAAACCGGAAGCAAGAATTTGGGACGAGAGTTTACCAGATGGAAAGGCCTCTGAGTTTGGGCACACGAGGTGTGCACCGATAGGGAGGGATATGTGACTTTGCATTCCCATGAGTACTGCCCGAAAGTACCCGTGGGTGAACCGGGTGTGCGTGTGATATGCAGTAAAATTCGAAACTAGCAAACAGATGCAATAAGCATGCAATGAAGAACACACTAGACAAATCATACTAAAGTATTTTAATGCTAGTGGGTATATGTAATCCTGGTATACATATACCAACACCAATGCGCATTTTTATTTTAGACTCGAGACAAGTCAATGTTATTTTAGTGTATGTGATCTACTAATTAAAATCTGGTTAGCAACATATCGCCAACCCTGTCAAGCACTTCTGCTTGACAGAGCGACAAGCAAAAACAACACAAAAGCCAAAAGCACAAAAACATACATATCATACGGGTTACACTAGTGCAAGCATCCAGCAAAGCACGAACGTGCTACGCACTACACGAGACTACTTACTTCGGGATACAAAAGTTTATCCTCCTATCGAGTATGAACAAACTGACTAAGCTACTTGCAGGAACACCTGACTGCGTGACTAAAGTCATGCAGAAGACTGATCTTGTCGGGGCTCTCCGGGAGGGCAAAGACTGAGCTAATCTCCGTCTTCATCGTCCGACAACACTATGGGTGGAGACTCGGCTACTAGGGGTGTGGCTGAAGTTGATCCAAGTAAATGCTGCTGGTGGATCCGGTAAAGAGCCTGGTCGAAGGTGATGGGGATTGGTCTAGGCCACATCACAGGCCGAGAGGGTAACACTGGTTTGGATGGCATGGGGTGGATAACTTGAGATGCGAATCTACGAGCTTCACGGTAAGCTTCCTTGACAACTCGTACCTCATCATTGTCCAGGGTTCTAAATTCGGCAAGAATCTTAGAAACCATCATCCCCTAGGCAGTGATATACTGTACCAGGTGAGCGATTGGTGGGTCATCTCCTTGGATAGCAGGCGAAGGTTGCACTACTGCTTCGGCCACAATGGGGAAAAAGCAGAACTCTCGCTTTTCTGCCACTTGCGGGAACTTGGTTCGGAGGTGAAGGATCGCCTCCACAGCAGCGTCCTGAATAGCCAAATTAGTAGTGGGCATGGCTCTGCCCTGAAGAACCAAGGGCTGACCATCTGTTGCGGGACCTGGGCAGATGTGCACTCTAGCATCATAGCGGTGAAGGTGAGGGACGGGTGATGATTGAAACACCAGGTATTCGGGGCTAGCATTACAACCAAAGGTTGTGCTGAGCATCTCAATAAGGAGAGGGGGAAAGACAGGGTGGTTTATGGCAAAGGTGCGGGTGTAAAACTTGGAAGCTTTTAGGGCTCTAGTCATGGCTGGAGTGTTACTAGCTAGGCTTATCTGCAGGGACATGGTGGACTGAGGAATGAGCGGTACGGCGAGCGGAAAGGGGATTTTATAGGCAGCTATGCAGGGCGTGCCCGCATGGTGCGGCCCCTTACCCTGAAGGGTAAGTGGTGCGCCCAACAGAAAAAGATAAGGGCGCTATTCATTCCACGAATAACTAGGCGGGGACAGCGAGGTAAGGACGAGTCGGTCCCGACTACGCCACGTGTTGATTAACAGTGGCCATGCCGGATGCTAGGGACGGGTCAAATCCCTTAGGCTCATTAAGGGTTGATGGTAGCGGTGATCTAATGCTAGTATAATCTATGCCAGCCTAGCTGCTCTGATACCATGTCCTGTGGTACCCCGATCCGCATTGAGCAGGGGGCCTTCGCACGTCAGCCCACGATAACACCTGACGCACGACAGGTCCAAGATACAACATTCCAGGTACAATAGTATTCATCAAATATAAGTGTATATAATTACATCATTGATGAATACAATTATCTGGCATAGCCCTAAGGCTATTTACATGGCGGCGGAAGTCTGGGTTTGGCGGCATAACAACTCTGGCTGGGCTCCACAACTCACAGGACTGGCAAGATTACGGCCTAGCACGACGGAGCAAGCGAACCATTTGAGTGCGACCTACAAAACTGGCATGACACGCCAGGTCAGTACATTGAATGTACTTGCAAGACAACCAAATACATAGCATCCAAACAAGCAGAAGACAAGGCAAGAACCAAGCGCATGCAATAACCTATCTTACATTAATTTCTAAGCATGGAATGATATAGATCAACTGAGCAAGAACAGCATCATAGCATCTACTATCATGGCAATAACATGGCATATCCAAACCTGCTCATAACATAGTAGTAGAAAAACCTAGCCTATCATCTCAATCATGGCATAAAATAAATCAAAGCAGGGCATGGCACCGCGAGACTATGATAAAAATAAACTACTGTAAATACATTCAATGCAGACATAACATGATAACTTTATGCAAACATTTCTTGTTCTATCATGGTTCTTAAAATGCAACATACTACTCATGCAATGCAACCAAACTTGTGCACCAAGTCCATCGGACTCTCTCACCAACAGGTTGCCTTGCAACCGAACGGTGATCTTCCCGGCGATCACAACCATGACCAACACTTGGTCTCCAACACTCACCGAGAACTCATCTCGTGATCTTATCAAAACCTCATCATGACTTCGCACGACCATCTCATAGTCCAAGTCACCATATTCTTGTTACCACATTAATTAATTTTATTATATCAGGTTTATCCTCCATTTCGATCAAGACCCAATAGTGTGACCTACTACGAACTGTGTGCTATCGATAGACTTTATAAACGCTCTACAGAGGTAGCGCACTGTACCCACACCACAGAACCCATGGCCTCGTCATCCCATTCGGGTGGATCAACGGCGTTCTGACGAAACCGACCTACTGTCATGACACTCTCCCGGCCACTCCGACTCATTCCCCACTGGGCTAGTCCTGGGTGGCCCCGTGTCTACCAAAGACACACGACCACCGTCGTGGACAAACATAAACGGTCCCAAAAGGGGACCCGGTACCAATACATCAACAACAGGCACACAATGTTTATGTCCGCCTACCTGATCAGGGTAGCGCGTGCCCATAACCTTCCCTCGTTGGAGGCACCGTGAGAGGCACGACAATAGTTCGCATTAAGGCCTTCCCATAAAGGCAAATGTGGCTGCACCGAAGAAGTTCGATTTGGTGGCACCATGACTCGATCTCATCGATGATGGAGGAATTTTGTTATTATTAAGTCATTTTATTACTTCTCCATCATCATGAGCATATTTAACAAGAATGCAATACTGAACATGTAGCATACAAAAGCATATACAAACTGTCGAACTTCTTAGGTGCACAACCATAGCATAATAATACCAAGTACAAGCATAATAACGGTGCATTAAAATCATCATAGCATTTTTATAATGATGCCGGGAAAATCAAATTACATTGGTGACATGGCATTATTAATAATGACATTCTAACTAAGATGGCAAAAGATTTCATGAAACACAAACATGCATGGATGCCATAAAGAAATAACTACAGCTGTAAACAGTAAGAAAACAAGTGCAACTACACACACATAAGGCACAAGCAAAGTCAACATGCGAGTTCGGGGCTCATGATAAGAGGTTGCCTTGCCTGGGGTCGACAAATACTCCGGGAAGAAGCGGGGAAACGATCACGGAAAGAGTTGCCGGAAATACTTCTCTCTTGAAAGAGGCTGGTTAACGGCATGGGCAAAATGGACATTTTTATAATGTTGAAACATAATGAAAATGATGCCAACAGAACGGGCTCGACGAAACGAAGAAGTGGGCTTTGGATTCACCTCATTTGGAGTTACGGATAAAAAGATACAAACGCTTAAAGCTTAGGGACTAGTCTGTAAAATATCTCTACAAACATGTCCCTCGCAGTTTAAACAAAACGCGTCTTTTCTGACAATACGCTTTCCAGAGAGGAAAACGCATTTCTGGCCGCAGGAGAGGAAGAATACGCTTCTGTTAAGCGAAGACGTGCTCTTAGGAGTACGCTTCCACTTAACCACGTGAGCGGGCCGGCCCGGTCAGCGCTGAGAGGCTGACGGGTGGGGCCTGTCACTTATCCACATCAGCACCCGACTGGGTCAATGTTGAGTGGCTGACGCGCGGGGCCTGCGGGCAAGGTCGTCGTCTTCATTTCGCTTGCGTTCGCCCGCGATCCAAAGGGAGGTCGCCGGCACGGGAGCTCGTCCAGCCGGCTCCGGCCATCTCTGGCAGCGCCCTACCTACCGAAATGATCAGCAGCCGGAGGCTCTTCCATCCCCGCATGAAACGGGCCTAGAAGAGGGTGGGGACGAGGGCACCATGGACCACGGCGGACGGCGGCTTCGGGCTCGGGTGGATACGGTGCTCCGGTGGGGAAAGGAGGGGACTAAGGCCAGAGCATGGGGAATGCGGTGGTGGTGGAGGAGGGGCGAGGGGAGCGCCGCACCGCCGGAATCATAGAAGAACAGAGGCGGCGGCCATGGCGGCAGAGAGGGGTGGGGAGGGGCTCTAGAGCTCGAGGGAGAGGCTAGGCAGGTAGCTGTGATGCTCGAGGGGGATCTCGCAGGCTCTTTAAATAGCCGGGCGAGCTCGAGGGGGAACGGGGAGGAGGTGGCACGCGGCGGGTGACGTGTCCGCGCACCGGCGATGGCGCAGTGTCGGCAGACGCGTCCAACTAGCTCGGGAAGCGGCGGGAAGGCGATGAGGAGGGAGCAGGTGAGCGCCAGAGGCTCACGGAGTCGAGCGAAGCTTTGAGACGAGCAGAACAGAAGAAAGCGACGACAGCACAGTGGCGCACTGTTCGTCCAGTGGCACTGCTCGCCGGAGAAGAGAACGAGGAGGAGCAGAGGTCCAGGGGGAAGAGGACGCCGAGGGGACACTGTTGGGCAACATTGGCGAAGCCAGAGCCGGTCGGAGTAGCGATGCCGCCGACAACAGTGGCTAGACCACCGTTTTGGCTGGCCCTCCTCGTGGTCACCACGGACAAGGCGCGCTCTGGTTTTTTTTACTGAAGTAAAACCATGTCTACTGCATAGTCCCTCGAAGGTAGAAAGTTACTATGGTGAAAAGAGGAACAGGGACAAACTGAGTTGAGTAGAATAAGCTTCACAAGTTTGCTGTTGCAAACTTCACAGCATCCTAGAGGTAAAACCAGAGAAGTAGAAAGGTAAATCTGATGTCTAGGAGGCTTAGGGTAACAAGAACTATGATCCTGCGAGTTTTGAGGTCACTAGGATAAATATTTAGCATAGTTGCTTTACAACTGCTAAAATTTGTCCAGAAACTAAATGAGTAAGAAGCGCTCACTAGGAGTGATGGATTGAGCTAATATTTGGCAAAGCTGGATGATTTGGACATACAATGATGCTGTAAAAGTTTCATACCAAATGAATTCACCAAATTGGTACTTGTTTCACAAACATCACTTTTGACCAAAAACTTAGGAACAAGCTAGGAAAATATTGCCTACATGGAATGAGCCAACATCTTGGGGAGATGAGTTATATGGATAGGAGAATGCTTAGGACTATTTTCAGCTATAATGGAGCAAGATACAATGTACTTGCTTCACAAACTGAAAAATTGGACAGAAAGCAAGAATTGCTTCTGTGCTCACATAGCTCAATAAAATGAGATAAATTTAGGTAGAGGCTAATGATTTGGAATACTTGAGAGGATGGAAGAGTTTCATCCCATTTGAAAACTTTATGAAGGTACTTCCTTCACAAACTTGTATTCTGGTCAGAAACTTTGAAAAATTAGCACAAGGAGCTAGGATGAAAGTATTGAGCTCATATTTGGTATTCATGGGTGTTTTATCAATGTTAATCACCCTGCCAAATTACATCTCAATTGGAATTAAGAATATGGCACTTCCTTTACAAAGTTTCAGAGAAGGCAGAAACTTGCATTGGATCATGTGCCAAAATTTTGAACTATGGAACATGAGTTAATGATGGAACTAATGATTATATAGCAAGGACAAGCTCCACAATTTATGTGAGAATTTTCTCTGCTATAAAAATAGTAGTTCCTTTGGAAAATGGCTAAAATGCAATATTGGCAAAAAAATAGGAAATGGCGATTTTCCTTATTTTAATGTGGCCAATATTTTTGCCAGAGCTTGGATTAGTCATAAGTATCAACTCCACCAATTCTCATGAATTTAGGAGAGGGCTAGCTATGCCTTTGGATTTTATTCCTCAAACACACAAGAAAAGGAATAAATCACAATTCAAAAATATTGCATGGAACTTGGCAATATTTTTGCATATCCAAGGATTAGGAGGATAAGATGGTCTCTAGGAATAGATGAAATGATCAACAGATCAAGGAAAATGATGGCTCTTTTGTAATCACAAAGGCCACCTATACATTCCAAAAGTTTGGAATTAGGGTTTGAGAGAATTTTGAGGTGTTGCAGTTGAGGTCTTGCCCACTAACAAAGACATGGGCAAGGTTTTGAAGAGTTGAAAATGACCAGAAATCTTAGATTCAACTAGAAATACTCATGAGAAAATTTGAAAAATGGTTGCCAGGAAGAAATAACAGCACAAAATTGATAACCCAATTTTGAGGATGTTACACAAAGAAGAACACAGTTTACTTCATCGATTCTCTCAGAGAGTCAACGAACGCTTAGGATCTGGCGCATCTTCAGCAATTCTTGGATAGGTATTGAATTCTATGATGTTGAAATTAATTTGCATTCATATCTGGTTCAATAATTGATGTTGTAAAAATTCATCATCATTTGCAGTATGCTCGCATTGTGGGTAACTAAAACAGGGAACATGTTCAAGAGGAAACCACCTCTGCAGCACGAGATCATTTCTCCGGTAACACACCAATCCATTATTTTCAGAAATTTACCCAATAGTCTGTAAATACCTTTCCTTACGCTAGTCAAATGTTCAAGCTTCTAAATAAACCTCTTTCAATTTTGTCCAAAGAAAAAATAATACATCTAACACCGGTTAGGTTGTTCCTAACAGGATAAATACATGACTAATTTTGTACAAAAAAATTTAGTGTCCTCAGCAAGAAGATGGGACTAACCTTTGTGGATACTATGTTTGCAGACACATGATCTCCATCTGCAAATCTGCTGATAGTTGTGACGATCCTCACGAATTAGTAGCAGTAAGTCTATCTTAATTAATATCTTCTACTCCACTCATATGGCACATTCTGATCTTAAAAAATGTTGTAGCTCATCTCAAAACCCCTAAAACACTCTCGGCTGGTGAATTGCTAATGGTTCGGAGATTTATCGGCGACTTCTTCCTGGATCACTACATCAATCCCACTGGTGATAGTGAAGATTTCAGCATGCGTTCTCCTGAAACATTGAGTAAGAGTTAGCCGCTAAGCATATAACGCATGGATCCATTGTTTTCCATCTGATGAGGTCTTCGTATTTCGTACACTATGATTAATTATGTAATGCATATATGTGTGGACAAATCATTGGAATTTAGCTACCACATGTTCAATTGCAATTGTTGCGAAATCTGATGAATGTTCATCATGTGGACATTATTTGTTCAATTGAATATTGTGGCAAATTTTCTTTTTGCCTGCCGATTTAAAATGGTATATTTTTGTTTATTTGTTCAATTGAATATTGTGGCGAATTTGCTTTTTATGTGCCGATTCAAAATGGGATATTTTTGTTTCAACCTAGCAATTGCTTCGCACACGGTTCAACTAAATGAGTGTGTGCGATCCACATCGGAAAGCATACGTCAATCGTAGCGAAACCATCGGTGATACACAGCAGATCGGAAATGATTTGCAGCGCTACTACGTGTGTGTAGGTTCTCCGGAATCGTTTGTGATATCGCGTTATCGCACATGAGAACTGAGAGTAAACCGTACCCAATGCAAAATACAATCCCAGTCGTATTTTTTTCAGGAAACGTGTGGGATCCCAAATGAAAAGCACATGTCACTCTTGCGGCAACCGTCGATGATACCTAAAAAATCACAAACGGTCTGCAGCACTTGTATGTGTGCGAAGGGGCTCCTGAACCGTTTGTGATAGAACATTATCGCAGACGGTAATTGTTGGAAAACGTGTGTGATGGAGTCTAGCATGGCAGACGGGTTACACGGAAAACTCGTGTGCGATGGGGCACAAATCGCACATAGTTCATATGTTGGTTCGTGTGCCTTACATACTGTTTCCCAAATGGTTCGTTACGACATACCGTATGGTTTCACTGCGTCATTAGAAACGCTTAATCACCGATACCACACGTGCGAAAGAATTTAGCGTGTGTTGCATCGCACACGATTACATTTTGGAAGGCCTCTGGATCATTGTTCCATATCCCCGACGGTTTCTGTGTCGTGTGGGAAGGACCCCCTATCGCACACACTCACTTGGCGACGGTTCCGAAGGCCGTTGCGGAAAGGGGTTAAAAATCGTTTGTTTAGGACCGACGCGCACGAGTGCAAAGCCAAGGCCTTCCGATTCGCGAAGGAGCATGAGCATGACGTCCGTAGGATGGTCGACGTCATCTCCTTCAACATCTCCGACGGCTCCCACGACTTCGACGATGACGTCCCTCTGGTCGCTGCCTACACGAAGGGGTATAGGCACACAAGAGACCACAACGAGAAGGTGTCGACGAGGGAATGGTGATTTCCTCTGTCTTGGTTGTCTCCGTTTATCTAGTTTGTTTTGCATACAAATTAGTATTGTCTGGTAATGAACTGTGAGATCTTTTAGTCATAACTATGTCCTTGGAGGCAACAAAATGAGTGGTGACCGGTGGCTCTCGACATTTGAGGTGCAACTGTAGATGCTCTAAGCATGAATGACAGACACGACTAAGGGTTCAGGGAGAACAAAACATAAATTAGCCTGGGGTCAAGGACTTTCGACCGATAAGCCTGATTCATAGCTTCCCCAAACTAGCCACAAAGGTCATGTCCCTTCGCGTGACCCCGGAGATGCTGAACATCATGGGAACTCACCAAAGCGCATTCAATACAAGGACGGTGCCTACATGACAACTACATGCTCATGCAAGGCACAGTCAAGTGGCTGCAATCAACTGAAAGGTCTGCACTAATGCTGAAGCTTGAGATAACAAAGGAATTCTAACAAAGGAATTCAACACCGTCGATTGGGCTTTCTTGCTAGAGGTCTGGCGCCACCTCGGCTTTGGGGAGAAGTGGATCGCTTGGGTCTTTGGACCATTAGCTTCCTCCTCCACTAAGGTGCTGCTCAACGGCGTGTCGGGCGAGGTAATTTACAACAAGCGTGGATTAGGGCAAGGGGACCCCCTATCCCCACTCCTCTTCGTCATGGTTAAGACTTTTCTCGCACCACTTGCTTCGACAGGCCTTCGGAATCGCATCTCAATTTTCGCAGACGATGTAGTAACCTTTATCAAGCCAAAGCCCCAAAGTATCCGGGAATGCAGCCTACAGTTACAAGATTTTGGGAAAGCATCGGAACTTTGCACGAACCTAGCCAAGTGCTCTGCGCACCCGATCAGATGCACTAGTGAGCAAATCAACTTAAATTTTGCCAAGATGGGTTGCCCAGTGTTGGGGTGACCATGTCGATACCTTGGTCTTCCGATGGGACTAAGGAGGATCACGGCGAATCAGCTATAGTACCAGTGGATAAGATGGCTGACAGACTACCCTCTTGGCAGGCGAGATTATTATACCGTGCCGGACGACTAGAGCTGGTCAAGACCACCCTGACATTGATGCCAATACATGCCATGATGGCGATAGACCTGCCCGTCAAGACACTAGAAGCTGCCAACAAAATATGCAAAGGATTTATGTGGAAGGGTTTACGGGGCGTTATCAGAGGGCATTGCTAGGTCGCCTGGCACTAAGTCTGTTCGCCGAAGGAATATGATGGACCGGGAGTGCCAAAACTGCGACTACTCAATACATCTCTGAGAGCGCGATGGTCGTGGCTGGCACGGACGGATCCAGCAAGACCTTGGGCGGAATTCAACCTACAAGTCTCATCGGGCTCACTAGCCATATAGAGAGCCACTACCAAGTGCACCATTCGAGACGGGTGCACAATTATATTCTGGACAAATTAGTGGCTCCATGAGGGACGCATCCATGATATCAAGCCCAACCTACTCGGTGCCATCAACAAGAGCCCAACCAAGGTCAAGAAGGTAAAAGAAGCAATGGTGGGGCAGTGGTGGCGTGATGTGTCACCCAACATGGCCGCCCAAGCAATCCAAGAGTTCCTCAAGTTGGTAGATAGACTACGGAGCGTCGAGCTGGTGGACGGAGTGGAAGACAAAATTGCCTGGACTTGGGAAGGAGATGGCTTGTTTTCCGCCAGATCAGTCTACTGTGCTCACTTTCCTGGGCATATGGAGACTGCAGGGGCCATGGAAATTTGGAAGTCCAGAGCACCGGCAACATGCAAGATCTTTTCATGGCTGGCGGCCAAGAATCGATGTTGGACGGCGGACAGATTGCAGCAACGGCTATTGCCGCATCCGACGGCAATGCCCGTTCTGCGACGATGAGCCATAAATGATAGACCACCTTCTCCTTGGGTGCATACTAGCTAGACAAGTCTAGTCCGTCATCATGGACAACTGGGGCAAACCTCATTGGACGCTGGAACAAGGGGCTGACCTTGTGGGCTGGTGGACCTCCCTCAACATACACAAAAATAAAAGGAAGGAAACATGGACGGGTGATCATCCTAGTGGCTTGGATATTGCAGAAACACAAGAACAACATCGTGTTCAACTGAGCTTTGCCATCCGTGAACACGGAACTTCAACAGATCGAAGTGGATGGGACACAACTGAAGGGCCGCGACCCTGTTACGGGAGGCGGGATCGCTCCCAGTTAGGATAGATCGGTTGAGTAGTAGCGAGTAGTTTGCATGCGGTGTATTGGCTCGTGCGGTCGTGGATGATAATGTAACATTGTAAAGCTCTGCCATCTTTGCCATCTTAGCAACTTCTATCTATGATTCCGATACATCTGCTTGACGGATCCCTGAGAAGAACATAAATGAGCGGGAAAACGGATGGCTGTCGTGTGTCGTGTGCCGTGCGGCGTCGTGTGCTGGATAGAGTTAATTACACTATTGATACATAAACTTGCAGCGCGGGTACAATTTCATACAAAAACTTACAAAATGACTCAACTAGCCCCCTAAACTTGCTTTTGTGGGAACAAACCGATACAAATTAGTCCGAAACTTGCCACATCGGATGACACGTCGCCCGGAGGCAGTTAGCCCACGTCCAGGATAATTTACAGGAAACCCCCATTGTATGCTAAAATAGATCCCCTTATAGCCCGTCCCCTATGTTCGCTTCACAACAGCCAAATCCCTAGCCACTCTCCTATGTTCTTCCCCCAACCCACTGTCGTCTGAATCCAACAAACATGGAGAAGAGAGGTCGGTGCCCAGCCCTCTCGGCGCCATGACGCGGCGTCCTCGTCGGCTAGCTGCCAACCCCTTCTCGTGGGCGCATGGCCATGGGCGGCGATGGTGGCGGTCGCAACGGCGGTTGGGTCGACGACTATAGTGAATAAAGGAGGGTGACATCTGTGCTTCACTTCGGCCCCAAAAAAATACGAGGTGCTTTTCTATTCGTAATTTCTGATGTTGTTTTGCAGTATGTTGTCTTTGAGCAGAACACCACAAATTTTGATGTTGGGTGTAGGTTTTTGATATTGTTTTGCGGTATGAAACTTCTTCTTGGAGTGTGTATGGAAGGAGTGGAGCATCGCCTCAGGGGCCGACGGGAAACATAAAGGCGAAGGGCCGATGAGATACAGAAAGACGGAGGAGGGAAGGGTTTTGTGCTGGGTCTGTGATGTAAATTAAAGATTTTGGATTACCTCAGGGGTCGTTTTAAATTATCTACTCCGAGCTCTCTTTGAGGACTACGGGTTGGATTATCGCTATACTTGAGGTGGGGGTTGTGCGTAATACAGAAGCGACCGACGCGTGCCTCTCATCCAACATGGCATGTTTCACACTAATTTGTATCAATTTGTTCCCGCAAAGCAAGTTTAGGGGCTCAATTGAGTCATTTTGCAAGTTTTTGTATGAAATTGTATCTGCACTGCAAGTTTATGTATGAATAGTGTAATTAACCCTGCTGGATATGTAGGTGTAATGGAGACGAATAGGGGACAATTAGATCCGTACGTACGCACACTGTGCGTGGCCGCCGACGCCGACCGATGGGTGTGGGTGAGGTTGGGTTGGGCAGGGTAGCGTGGACTGCGGATGTAGACAAGTGAGCGCGGGTTTTGTCGCGTTGGGGAACGTATCGAATCATGTCGTTTGTCATTTTTTGCTCCATGGAACGACACACACACTGCCTTTCTTCCTTGCTTGCTGCCTATTCTGTTCGCCGGGCCATGTGCATCGCGTCAATCTGTCTGTTTGTCTGATGAATCCCTGCAAAGAGCCAATCCTTTTGCCAGTAAGATTTTGTATATCCTCTGCCTGCACGGCTGCACCCTCCCATCCGCCTCTTTCACACACACACACACGCCTCCGGTGGCCTTTTTTTTTGGAAAAAAGAAAATGTGTGCACTGGGTCATTGTTGTGTTGCTGCCATCCATGTCTTGAACAGGAAGCATGCAACTTTCTCTTGGTCTTGGATCTCCACAAGCAGAAGTTTTCAACGACCAATCTTGGCCGTGGCACTTTGTGCAATGGCCGAAACTGCAGGCAGAGATATGAATGCAGGTGCATGTGCCGTGGCAGCACTCATGAGCTCCACATCTGCGCCGCGCACACGCGCATGCACCTACATGGACCGGAAAGACTGGCCTAGGCCGGCGTCGCTGCGAGGCTAGTCCTAGTTGCGCCTGAGCATGCGGTCGGCTACCCTGCCCCTCCAGCCGGCCGGTGCTGGCTGGCTTGCGGTTTTTGTACGTACTCTCTCTACTCGGCACATCCATCCATGCACGCACCCATCACGCTAGCTAGTGCGAGGTCTGCATGCTTTCCTGCTGCGGTTACTGCCGTACCTCCCTTCCTTCCATGCTGCTTGTTTTCACTGCTCTGCGTGCACAATTATGCCTGCCTGGCCTGGCCTGGCCTTGGTGAGCACACCGACCCTGCACCGGCACCGGCACCGGCACCGGCACCGCATCCACATGCGTGCATGCATGCACGCGCTTGCCCCCACTCGATTGAATGCCTCCCCTGGCTAGCGATGCATCTGCTGCTCGATGTAACCCGTCACGCTAAGTCGTTGTCGCCTCTTGTATCTCTCTCTCCGCACTGAAGGAGCTCGGTCTCCTCATCGCGTGCACTTGGACTGATCGCTGAGCAAGACTGGTCATGCTTTTTTCTTTTCTTTTTTCGAACACAAGGTCATGCTCTTTTCCGTAGGTAAGGAAGCATAGCTTTTTCCATCGAAAAGAAGGTTGGGAATCGAACCTTACAAACATGAATAATTTGTCAAATCTAGAGGTAAAGCTGGGAAAAACACATGAGCATGTCCCATTCGGTAAAATCTGACGCAACTGTTTTCGGTCAAAAGAAAGAAAAGGAGGCCAAGGCAACCAGGTTGCCCGCGGCCAACGGCATGTTGTGCATGCATGCACGCATGCAAAGCTCGTTCAGTCTTAGGTGGCCCCTACGTACTCCTGTGATTTTCAACACGGTACTGAATTGGAGATCATGGACGCCTTGAAACTTGAGGTTTCGGAAATCATTGCCAGGAAACACATACGTACGGGCAGGGGCACTAGTATACGTTTCTTTCAATGGGATGCAGTAGTATACGTGTCATTGTGGGAGGTCAGACGCATGAAATGAAAGACGTAAACTAATAATGTTCCCTCGGAAAAGAACTAATCATGATTATGGACACCCCCTCGTGGGTCCATGCAAATCGTACATCTTGTACGTATGCGACACGGCCTGCATCTGCAGTTGGCGGTGGGGTGCCAGACGAGCATAAGATGAGAGTAACTAGTTGACGAGCGCTTTTTCGGAAGCCTTGCAACGATCACTTGCTTGTGGACCGAGAACATGTTACTTGGCACGCTCTCAACCGGCGACACGTGTCGCATTACGAGCGCTCCCTCTAGATTTTGTATTTTTAATTTTTTGCATGTGTTTTCAGCTTTTCAGATGGTTTTTGGTTTCTTTCAACTTTTCGGTTTTTCACTCTTTCTTAACTTTTCGACAAAAAACATAAGATTCTTTTGCATGATAATACGTTTTTTTGGCTTCTTTAAGACGTAAACTAATAATGTTCCCTCAAAAAAGAACTAATCATGATTATGGACTCCCCTCATGAGTCCCTGCAAATCGTATTTCTTGGACGTATGTGACCCAGCCTGAATCTGCAGTTGACGGTGGGGACGAGCATAGATGAGAACAATTAGTTGATGAGCCCTTCTTCGGGAGCCTTGCAACCATCACTTGTGGGTGGGCTGAGAGCGACTTGGCACGCTCTCGGCCATCTTCACGTGGCGCCTGGGCGCTTCCTTCGCTTTTTTTTTGCATGCCTTTCGGCTTTTTAGATATGTTTTTTTTTGTTTCTTTCAACTTTCTGGTTTTCCATTGATTTTTTCTTAGCTTTTCGACAAAAATATTTTTGGGGAAAAATTGCGGGAAAAACGCGTTTTTTTCCTTAAGAGACATGGTTTTGCTTTCACAAGAGGCATGGTTTTGCTTTCGTCAGAGGCACGGTTTCGCTTCCGTCAGAGGCACGTCCATGCCTCTCTGAAACGAAAATAAAACGCGTATTCTCTTTGTTTCGGTGAGAGGCGCGGTTTTGCTTCCGCGAGAGGCACGGTTTCGCTTCCGCCAGAGGCACGACCGTGCCTCTCTGAAACGAAAAAAAATGTGTTTTCTCTTCTTTTGTTTCCTTTCCTGAGAGGCACGTTTTTGCTTCCGCAAGAGGCACAGCCGTGCCTCTCCGAAATGAAAAATGTGTTTTCTCTTTTTTTCAGAAAGAAAAGAATGCTCTTGGTGTGGTTTTTTTGTCAGGTTTTTTTCCTGAAAAAAAACTTTATCAAAACCTATCAACAAGTGATCTAGTTTTTAAGATCTCGACGCGAGGAATCCAACGGTGAATACGGCTCGGATTTGCACGCACGGTTTAAGAGCTAAAATATTTTGAATAAACAGATCTAGGAAAAAAAAAGGAAAACTCTCAGGTTGCAATAAATGCCTCACGCAGCGCGCCATTTGTCACAACCTAGGAAGGTGTGAGTGATCTTTGAAAGGAGTACTGTTTAATTAATCATTTCGAGCATAGTTGGAAGAGGGGTGCTTGAGGTTAAGCATTCAATTAGGACCCCCAATATCCGGTTCGCCAGGAGGAGCCTCCCATGAACGAATGTGTTTGCTAGGGGAGGTCCTCCAGCGAACGTTTCCCTCGTTCGGTAGCGGGGAGTCCATTGCGACCCCCAGTTGGCCCAATAGCACATTAAATAGTTGTTGTTTTTAAAAAATGTCATGAACAAAAAAATGCATGATGCTAAAAAAATGAACAAAAAAATGCATAAAAGTTTCCATGTTCCTAGTCGTAGTCCAAAATCTTATGCGCAAAAGAAAAAGTGACGGTGACAAAATGGCACCTCTCAATATTAAAAATGCCATCCTCTCATAAATAAAAACACAATCCTATTATAAATAAAAAATTCATGTTCTTATTAATAAAACTGACATGACAATAAAAATAAAAGGGTTTGGCTATATCATATTTAGATGTGAGATATCTCACATTTAACATGACGTCATGTGTTTTAAAATCTGGTACCAGTTCTTGGCTTTGTGGTCGTATTTTCCATGTCTTTGTTTGTCGTCCTTGTTTATTGTTGTTTCTTGTTTGGACTGGGCTTTTCATGCGAGGGAAGTCCTATACAGTACTAGAAAAAAAAGTTTAATGTGAGAGAAGAAATAATCCATTTATTCCTCTGACTGCCTCGCTGGGTATCAAGAACTCATGGCGGTTGGCTGGCCAGTGTTGCTAGACACCCAAGCTAACTGCGGCTCACATTCTGGGCTAAACTTGGTTAACAAAAGTTTGCACGCAACATGGTGCGTGCATGATGCTCCAGCCTGGCATGCATCCTCGGGCTCTTTTCTTCAGTATCCTGCAGCTTGGCTCTGTGTGACGCCCTTTAATTAAGCTACCCCACTTGCGAACGTGAAAAAATGTTTGTGGATTTTTTACTAATTTTTTTTTGAAAATGATAGAGACTTTTAAAAATTATTTTAAAAGAAATATCGATTCGAAAATATATTTTTGAATTTAAAAAGTATTCAAGATACAAAAAATGTTCATGAATTTGAAAAATCTTTTACAACTTAAAAATGTTCATGTATTCAAAAAAATTAAGAATAGAAAAAATATGTTCGTGATTTGGTAATTTTTTTATGATTCTGCAAAATGTCCATGAATTGAAAATACCAATTTGAAAAATATTCGTGAATTTTTAAAGAGTACCTTGGGGGAAAAAAGGATCAACAAGCTAGTTGCATGTCAATGGTGGACTTGCACATGAGATGAACAAAAAGGGTCGGGCCCCAGTTGCAAGATGTTATTTGATGTGCAACTGTGGCGAAAAAGGATCAAGAGCTTAATTGCATGTCAATAGTGGACTTGCAACTGAGACAAAAAGGGTTAGCCCAGTTGCGAGTCGATGGTGGAATTGCAACTGGGATAAAAATGAGCCGAAGCCAGTTGCGAGTCCATGTTGGACTTGCAATTGGGTCAAAGAAAAGTCAGGCCCGATTATTAATCAAAAGGTCGACTTGCAAACTAAGTCAAAAAAGATTAAAGAGCTTTGTTGGATGTCAATGATGTACTTGCAACTGTGGCAAAAAAATGGTTGGCCTAGTTGCTGTTGGAAATATGAGCAATTTATCAAGTGATTTTATTAACAGAAATACTAGATAAAGCATGACTAATATAACAGTATATGAGCAAGTCATGTGATCTGTCAAAGTGAAGGTAGATAGCATCTTCATATATAGAACTAGTTGCATATATGAAGTAGGACCTAACAAATTTAGAGCAAGCCCTAGAACGAAGAACAGTGACAGTGTTTCTAACAGGAAAAACATGAACACATACGGGCCAGTGAAAGGAACAAGATAAACTGAAGAAATCATGGAGACATACGAAGCAGCGGCCGAAGCCTCGGTCTTGGGTGAGTTGTCCTCGCCGGCCATGTCGTCAAAGAGGTTGTCGACGTCGGGGAAGAAGTCGTCGTCGGGGAAGTAGTCGTCGGCGACCGGATCGTCCGTGATGAAACAACCAGTAGTCGCGCCGAGCGCTCCCCAAAAACCTTATCACCCTTCTCCCGTACAGGACTTAAAAGATGTGGTTTCGGAGGCCTACTGTCCCGACCTGCGGTGCACGCCGCAAGCCGGGAAGGGGAAGATTGTTGCAGCAGCTCAGAGATTGGAACTTGGGGCAAGAGGAGGAAGAAGCTCTGGTGCCTCTCTGTGGGAGGAGCGACCTCCCTTTTATAGGTGCAAGAGGAGGAGGTGAACAGGCCGCGTGGGGAGCTGAAACAAAAGAGGGAGGCGAAGTGAACAGGCAGTAGCCGAAGAGGTTGCACCGTTCGGATTTATTCTCCATTACCGAAAAACGTTTCAGCTCCTGTGTGACCGTTCAGATTTATTACCCGTCGTGCGTGGCAAAAATAAGACATCGGCTCGGCTCATTCCCGCGGCGCGGCGCGGCGCATCGTGACGTGACGAGGCGAGGCGAGGCGTGGCGTGGCGGGCGACGGAGGAGGAGCGCGCGTGGATGTCCCTCTTGTTCTTATACTCATACAAGTGGAGAAAGAGCCTCTCTTATAAAGAGGTCAAACTCCTTGTAAACTAGCAATGTGGGACTAAACTTTAGTAGTGCCCCTTGCCTTGCACGAATGGGCTAAGTGGGCCTTTAGGATTTATTAGGAATTTCTGAAATTAATATTGGGCTGGGCCAAAGTAGATAAAATTCCAGCAATCCCCCACCAGATCCCAGAGGCACACAGAATTTGCCTTTGGTTCCAAAACACTGTTTTATATACCGGTACTGCAGTGGAGACTGTTAAATTGAACTTCCACCTAGAACTCTCTGCTACACTAGTAAGCAACTTGAACAGTGGACTATGCCTTGAACTGCAAGTTTTCTGTGAATCTAGCTTCACACAGAGCCTTGACCGATACTTGGCTACCGTGGGTCTCCCCCGCGGGTGGAGCTTATGCGTCATACTCCGTGACCTTTCATGAGTTTACTAGAGAGAACCCTACTCTCATAGATTGCGACGTTTGGCAATCAGACTCATATAGGTGTGTTCTTCAAAAGATGTTGTCAGGCCCAAGATGCGATTCTATCCCGATCACGTGACACTTACGTGATTGGGGCACAACCGCATTTCGGGCGCTTAACAAGATGGATATCATTACATCGTACCATTACATACATACATGGGGATACAACAATACATACAAGTCACATGAATACAACAACATCAATACAAGTATCCGACTACGGATACAAACAATAAAAGCACAAAGACATCCATCTGCTATCCCAAGCTGCCGACACGGAACCTAACCCAAGACTGAAGAAGAAAGAAGAAGAACTCCAACACAACGATCAACGCTCTCACGTCAAGACATCGGAAACCTGCACCTGCAACTGTTGTTGTAGTATCTGTGAGCCACGAGGACTCAGCAATCCCATAACCATGGGTAACAAGACTATCAAAGCTTAATAGGTAGGAAGAGGTAAAGTGGTGAGGTTGCAGCAGCGGCTAAGCAAAAGTATGGTGGCTAACTTATGAGTACAAGAATAAGATGAGCATCTACGCAAACGGTCGCAACTAGTAGTGATCTCTAAAGATCCTAAACTACTTACGAGTCAAACATAACCCCACCGTGTTCTCTTCTCAAGTGAAAAGAAACAGTCACGGTTACTCACACAGTTGTGTGTTTTACTTCGGATCCTCTATCAAGTTTTCTACAACCGGACATTAACAAATTCCAATCTGCCACATAACCGCGGGCACGGCTTTCGAAAGATCATAACCCTGCAGGGGTGTCCCAACTTACCCCATCACAAGCTCTCACGATTAGCTGAAGTGATAAATATAATATCATCACCCCTTATCTTAGGGAAATCCGATCAGGCTCGGCATCCCAGTGCACAAGACATTTCGACAATGGTAAAACAAGTCCAGCAAGACCTCCCGGCGTGCCGACACCCTGATAGTAGCCGCGCGTATCTCGTCACAGGGCACGTCCGGATGAGCAGTACGTACAGTAACCGAAGACCCCAGATAACTGGGTGGCACCGCAAGTGGCTCTAGTTTGGGACCAACACCATCAGCACTGGCCCCCCTGCTATGTAGAAGAATCCACGAGGGTGCGACCCCCTATGCAAATTTAATTAATTAATTAAGTTTTTATTATGAGGCAAATTAAAACCAATGTTGGGCCTTGCTGGAGGAGTGTTATTCAAAGTCGAACTGTCAAGGGGTCCCCATATACCCATCGTGTAAGGAACGCAAAATCAATGAACATAATGCCGGTTTATCGGCGCCTAGGGTGGCATGAGTGGAACAAAACACCGAGCAAAAGGCCAAGCCTTCCACCCATGCCCAGTATATAGGTGTGTTAATAATAATAATAGATATTGTGATATTCCAACAACAAGTTCCCTCCTGGAACGATCTTCATCTTCACCTGCAACTAACAACGCTATAATAGGGGCTGAGCAAGCGGGTAACATAGCCAAACAAAGGTTTTGCTAGGAAGGTTTCAAAGGTTAGAGGTCTCATGGCAACAAGGAGAGGCTGACAATAATGATGGGTAGCGCGACATATAACGATAGCATCGAGACACTAAGCATGGCAATGGTAGTAAAGTTATCCAAGGGTATGGTCATCTTGCATGAGATCCCGCAAGGAAGAAGAACGGTTCCGTGAAGAAGACGGAGAAGAAGCCTTGAAGAAGAACCACGGGTAGACGATCGAATCCTCACGAACGCAACGGACAAGCACTAACGAGAAGAAGCAAGCAATACGGTAAACAAACCACTCAAGAACATAACAATATGCTCAACCAAGTATGATGCAAAACAGGTCTACTTATGATACACGGAAATTTTACACAAGAAGCAAAACATGGCAAGGTAGGAAGCACAGAAAACATCACAGGAAACATGGCAATGTGCTTAAGCAAGTATGATGCAAACAAGTCTATATAGGAAGCACAACAAGTCTATGCAGGAAGCATTACATGGCAAGGTAGGAAGCACAGAAAACAACACAAGTCTATATGATGCAATACATGGCAAGGTATGATGCATGACAAATCTATACAGGAAGCACAACAAGTCTATACAGGAAGCATAACATGGCAAGGTAGGAAGCACAGAAAAACAACACAAGTTTATATGATGCAATACATGGCAAGGTATGATGCATGACAAATCTAAACAGGAAGCACAACAAGTCTATACAGGAAGCATAACAAGTCTATACAGGAAGCATAACATAGCAAGGTAGGAAGCACAGAAAACAACACAAGTTTATATGATGCAATACATGGCAAGGTATGATGCATGACAAATCTAAACAGGAAGCACAACAAGTCTATACAGGAAGCATAACAAGTCTATACAGGAAGCATAACATAGCAAGGTAGGAAGCACAACATGGCAACGGTGCAAGATGCACCCAAACATCAACCAAACTCACTCCAAACATGTTAACAAGATGATATTATGATTCTACATGCAAAATATCTCAAGTTTCATATAAGGAACACCCCGAACGGAGCAACGGGCTAAAAGATACACATGAAACAAGATATAACAACAAGCTGAAATTAACAGCCACATAGCTACTTGGGAGCAAGAATTAAATATGCTACAGCCACCCAAATGAGCAAGTAAGGGCATGAATGGATAGCCAACAACATATACAACAAGGAATGATCAATGGCCACCCCAAAACTAACATGGATTTGCCTAGAACAACAAGCAAACATAGCATCAGGATATTACAGATTCCAGACTTAGTGAAATTTCACTAAGTGTTAAAACAGCAATAACAACATGGCATGTTTGGAAGCATGTTTAAGTCAACACAAGGCATATCATGGTAAGTTAAATACACCACATCAAAGACCACATCATGGAGATTCTAAAACATCTAGGCATGTGACAAGGGGACAAACACAACAATAGCAACGAGCTCCTCAACTAGGCATCTCGTAACAAGTTTCAGAACATAACAGCCACATGCACTTTTGCAAAGGAGATAAACATGGCAATATGAACTCAAACAAGCATGCTATAGCAACCAACATGTAGAGCATCTCATGATAAACATTTTGACATATCATTTGCATCATTTGGATAAACATGCACCAAGTTATCACATCACGAACATGGCAACAAAATAACAAGTAGCAGCAGTTTCTAACAAGTAGCACCCTTGCAACATATATTTAAGCATCTAGATGATCTCAAACATGCATGGCATAATGGAACAAAACATAGTACAAGTCACCACGATCATTTTGACATATAATATGCTCAAAACGGACCAGCACAGTAAAAGATATCCTCATCACAAAAATGCATCAGACACTAAAAATCTAAAGGACTTAGTAGAAAAACGAGGGTCAACCTCCTGCGGGTCGGGTCGGGTCAACTGGTCGGTGGAACGGTCAACGGGCGTCGGTGCGGGTTGGATCGGGTCCTGGGAAGCGGGTCCGCGGGTCGGTGGATCGGACCCGCTAGGGTTTCCCCCAGGGTGCCTGGCGATCTGGATCCCTTCGATCCCGTCGGGCGAGCGAGGCCGGCGTCGGGCGCGGGAGGCTGGAGGCCCGTCGGGGGCGAGGGTCGGCGAGGCCGGCGGCGAAGGGGGCCGGCGGCGAGGGAGGAGGCCGGGCGGCGAGCTGGTGAAGGGAGGCCGGCGGCGAGGGGCTTTGGCTCGAGGCGGCGGATAGGCCTGAGGGGCGCGACGGCTCGGCTGGAGGAGAACGGCAGCGGCGAGGAGCTCCGGCGGCGGCGACCTCGGGCGGAAGACGAAGGGCGCGGCGGCGGGTGCGAGATCTGGCCCGGATCGGCGGGCTGGCCCCGGGCCCCGCGGGCCCGCGCGGCGGCGGATGGAAGCACGATGCGGCGGGGTGGAAGCACGGTGCGGCGGCGGTGGAAGCACTGCGCGGCGGCGATGGAAGCACCGGGCGACGGCGGTGGAAGCACTAGGGTTTTGGACGCAAAATTGGAGGGGGGTGGATGTTTATATAGGCACAAGGAGCTAGGGGAGTCCAAATGAGGAGAGGTTTTCGGCCACGAGATCACAATTGAACGGCCTAGATGAAGGGAAGGGTTTGAGCTGGGTTGGTGGGCTGTTGGAGGGGGGTCTTGGGCCTCAAAGAGGAGGTAAATTTAGCCCACGAGGATAATTGTTGGAGTAACAAACGAACTGCAAACGCGACAAAACTTGACAGGCGGGTTACGCGTACCAAAACAACATCGCACGACAAGACTCACGCCAAACCGGAAACGTTACACGGCCAAACACAAAAGAAGGACTCGGGGAAGCCACGGACACGTGTGAGAGCGTCGGAACTCGAAATGGACAACGGGAAGGAACGAGTGGGACCGGATGCAAACGATAACACAAATGCAATGCAATGCACACATGATGACATGGCAAGATGCAACACGCAAGCAGAAGACATGGCACTGAAAATGAATAACTGACTGACACCTGGCGCACCGGTCTCGGGGTGTCACAACACTCCCCTACTAACAAGAGATCTCGTCCCGAAATCTTAGGAACGAGATGGGAGAGAAAAGGAAGAACAAAGTTCTTCGAGGACAAAAGAGTGAAACCAAAGAACGTTAAGAGGATGAACAACTTCGAAAGAAAGAATATAATGGAGATGAACGAGAAAGAGAAGCTCCATTAGAAAAGAGGAACAAGGAACACGAGAACCAATTAGGTTGGAAGGCATGAAACACGAGCTGAAGGAACAAGAATACATTGAAAGCCACTCCGGTTAAAAGAGATAGAAAAGGAATCTCCATGAAGGAATTCGGGTAGCACTCCGGCTGAAACTGAAATAAAATAGCACACCGGTTGAACATGAATGGAATAGGACAAGAACTGAAAAGATGAAATGATACTCGACGAGAGCAACAACACAATGCCTCCGGAAGAATTGAAATGATGGAATTAAAAGAATGGAGAAGAAGATGACAACTTACATCACGAATGAATTGAAAGGGCATCTTCACAAAAAGGCTTGAACGGAGTTGTTGAAAATCAACGACGAAAAGAATAAGCTTGTTGTGGACTTATTTAAACATCTCAAAACTTGACGTGAATTATGCCACAACCAAAAGATGGATTAGCTGAGAATGAAGAAATGCAAAACTCCCTTCAAAAGAATACGGAGAATTATTTGCACTCGAGAGGCAAAAGAATAAGAATGCTTGAGCTGCTCCGAAAGAATTAGCTGAACGCTTGAAGAATGAATTAAATGATGGAGAACCACCATGAAGAACTCCGGTAAAATGAAAGGATTATGATATAGAAATGACGGGAGAAAAGACTAAGATTAAAGCCTTGCGATGATTAGACGGGGTTCCGTCGAGATAGCCGAGAAAATTGAACTCCGGAAAGAAAAGAATAAAACACTTGGGAACTAGAATTTATTCATCAAAAATAAACTCTGAAGGAAGGAGTTAATCAATTTAATGGAAAAGAATAAGAATTATGTTATGCTTCTCCTCCATCGAATAAATTGATGAAAGCAATGGATTCGCATATCACTTATTCTCGATGAAATTGATTTAAAGAAGAATATATCGCGAACTTGCGAAAAAATCTTCATGAAACACCGGTAGGCTAGGAATGAACGAATGAATTGATATGAAAACGCCGGAAAAGAATTCTTGAGCGAACCACCGTAAAGAATTGAAGCTGAGTGAATAAAATGAATGAACCACCATGAAGAATTAATCGAATGATGAAATGAACAAACCACCGAGAAGAAATACAATCGAGTGAAGAACGAGAATGACCACCATAAGGAATGAAATTGAACGATGCAAGAGGACAAGCCACCGTGAAGAATTGAGATTGAGTGAACACAAGAGAATGACTCTCCGGGAAGAATAAAGCACTCGAGGGAATTATAATGACGAGAGCAACGAGATCGTGAACTGATTAAAGAATACTTGAACAAGCACCGGAAGAATGTGAGACGAACGACGAGGCATCAAGAAGAATATTTGGAGGACGAAGTTGAAAACTGAGAACGAAGAAATCTTCTGAAATGATGGCCTTCGGAGGAACACAATGAAAAAAATAATTGATGAAATACTCCGGACAAGTGAAATGAGGAAAAGTTGAACCACACATGAAAAGAATTACAAACGAACTTCGGAAGGCACGTGACTGATGGAATCCATACTTACGTCACCCTTGAAAAGAATTTTGGAACACTAAATAAAAGAGCCAGGTAAGATTCTGGGAAAAGACCTGTGGATTATGAGCCCACCGAAGAGAAAACACCGTTGAAAAGGATTGGAAGGAGAAGATGCACCGGAACAATTAAAGACTCGAAGGAGGTGACAACCTCGAATTAATTGGAACACGGACGAACCTCCTGGGATGTCTTTGGACATCGGAACAATTAAATGGCGAGAGGCAAACGAGCAAGAGGAAAACATCTGAGCCGAGGGAAAAGAATATGAGCAACACAGAGAACAACTGAATTGGATCCACCGAAAAGAAAAAGGAGATGAAGAAGGATGAACTGGACGAGAATTCATCAGTTGAAATAACTGAGGAAAGAATGCAAAGGATTCACACGAGTAGGATGGATACTCGATTAAGGGCTCCGGCTCCGGGAAGAAAAATGGTGGGTGGGTGGGAAAAAGAAAGACAACTTCGAAAGGTGAAACACCGTCGGTTGAAAGAACTGAGGTTGAACTTGCAAAGAAGAAGAGGGTTGAATCCACTTGACGAGAGATGCACCAGATGAAAGAACTAACGACGCAACGAACGAAAACTAGCCACGCTTCCTAAAAAAATTTGAAGGGGAAGAGGAACAATTCAAAACACCTACGTCAAGATTCCTCACCAGAGCGACGAAGGGGCAGGGGAGTAAAAAGAATTCCTACTCTTCGATATAACTAGACTCCAAAAAAAAGTTTTCTTCTAGACTCGACAACGGCCAAGCTACGATCAATCAAGGGGGCTCCTATGGTCGGTCGAGGCTCTGATACCAACTTGTCAGGCCCAAGATGCGATTCTATCTCGATCACGTGACACTTACGTGATTGGGGCACAACCGCATTTCGGGCGCTTAGCAAGATGGATATCATTACATCGTACCATTACATACATACATGGGGATACAACAATACATACAAGTCACATGAATACATCAACATCAATACAAGTATCCGACTACGGATACAAACAATAAAAGCACAAAGACATCCATCTGCTATCCCAGGCTGCCGACCCGGAACCTAACCCAAGACTGAAGAAGAAAGAAAAAGAACTCCAACACAACGATCAACGCTCTCACGTCAAGACATCGGAAACCTGCACCTGCAACTGTTGTTGTAGTATCTATGAGCCACGAGGACTCGGCAATCCCATAACCATGGGTAACAAGACTATCAAAGCTTAATAGGTAGGAAGAGGTAAAGTGGTGAGGTTGCAGCAGCGGCTAAGCAAAAGTATGGTGGCTAACTTACGAGTACAAGAATAAGATGAGCATCTACGCAAACGGTCGCAACTAGTAGTGATCGCTAAAGATCCTAAACTACTTACTAGTCAAACGTAATCCCACCGTGTTCTCTTCTCAAGTGAAAAGAGACAGTCACGGTTACTCACACAGTTGTGTGTTTTACTTCGGATCCTCTGTCAAGTTTTCTACAACCGGACATTAACAAATTCCAATCTGCCACATAACCACGGGCACGACTTTCAAAAGATCATAACCATGCAGGGGTGTCCCAACTTAGCCCATCACAAGCTCTCACGATTAGCTGAAGTGATAAATATAATATCATCACCCCTTATCTTAGGGAAATCCGATCAGGCTCGGCATCCCGGTGCACAAGACATTTCGACAATGGTAAAACAAGTCCAGCAAGACCTCCCGGCGTGCTGACACCCTGATAGTAGCCGCGCGTATCTCGTCTCAGGCCACGTCCGGATGAGCAGTACGTATAGTAACCAAAAACCCCAGATAACTGGGTGGCACCGCAAGTGGCTCTAGTTTGTTACCAACACCATCAGCACTGGCCCCCTGCTATGTAGAAGAATCCACGAGGGTGCGACCCCCTATGCAAATTTAATTAATTAATTAAGTTTTTATTATGAGGCAAATTAAAAGCAATGTTGGGCCTTGCTGGAGGAGTTTTATTCAAAGTCGAACTGTCAAGGGGTCCTCATATACCCATCGTGTAAGGAACGCAAAATCAAGGAACATAATGCCGGTTTATCGGCGCCTAGGGTGGCATGAGTGGAACAAAACACCGAGCAAAAGGCCAAGCCTTCCACCCATGCCCAGTATATAGGTGTGTTAATAATAATAATAGATATTGTGATATTCCAACAACAAGTTCCCTCCTGGAACGATCTTCATCTTCACCTGCAACTAACAACGCTATAAGAGGGGCTGAGCAAGCGGGTAACATAGCCAAACAAAGGTTTTGCTAGGAAGGTTTCAAAGGTTAGAGGTTTCATGGCAACAAGGAGAGGCTGACAATAATGATGGGTAGCGCGACATATAACGATAGCATCGAGACACTAAGCATGGCAATGATAGTAAAGGTATCCAAGGGTATGGTCATCTTGCATGAGATCCCGCAAGGAAGAAGAACGGTTCCGTGAAGAAGACGGAGAAGAAGCCTTGAAGAAGAACCACGGGTAGACGATCGAATCCTCACGAACGCAACGGAACAAGCACTAACGAGAAGAAGCAAGCAATACGGTAAACAAACCACTCAAGAACATAACAATATGCTCAACCAAGTATGATGCAAAACAAGTCTACTTATGATGCACAGAAAGTTTACACAGGAAGCAAAACATGGCAAGGTAGGAAGCACATAAAACATCACAGGAAACATGGCAATGTGCTTAAGCAAGTATGATGCAAACAAGTCTATATAGGAAGCACAACAAGTCTATGCAGGAAGCATTACATGGCAAGGTAGGAAGCACAGAAAACAACACAAGTCTATATGATGCAATACATGGCAAGGTATGATGCATGACAAATCTATACAGGAAGCACATCAAGTCTATACAGGAAGCATAACATGGCAAGGTAGGAAGCACAGAAAAACAACACAAGTTTATATGATGCAATACATGGCAAGGTATGATGCATGACAAATCTAAACATGAAGCACAACAAGTCTATACAGGAAGCATAACAAGTCTATACAGGAAGCATAACATAGCAAGGTAGGAAGCACAGAAAACAACACAAGTTTATATGATGCAATACATGGCAAGGTATGATGCATGACAAATCTAAACAGGAAGCACAACAAGTCTATACAGGAAGCATAACAAGTCTATACGGGAAGCATAACACAGCAAGGTAGGAAGCACAACATGGCAACGGTGCAAGATGCACCCAAACATCAACCAAACTCACTCCAAACATGTTAACAAGATGATATTATGATTCTACATGCAAAATCTCTCAAGTTTCATATAAGGAACACCCCGAACGGAGCAACGGGCTAAAAGATACACATGAAACAAGATATAACAACAAGCTGAAATTAACAGCCACATAGCTACTTGGGTGCAAGAATTAAATATGCTACAGCCACCCAAATGAGCAAGTAAGGGCATGAATGGATAGCCAACAACATATACAACAAGGAATGATCAATGGCCACCCCAAAACTAACATGGATTTGCCTAGAACAACAAGCAAACATAGCATCAGGATATTACAGATTCCAGACTTAGTGAAATTTCACTAAGTGTTAAAACAGCAATAACAACATGGAATGTTTGGAAGCATGTTTAAGTCAACACAAGGCATATCATGGTAAGTTAAGTACACCACATCAAAGACCACATCATGGAGATTCTAAAACATCTAGGCATGTGACAAGGGGACAAACACAACAATAGCAACGAGCTCCTCAACTAGGCATCTCGTAACAAGTTTCAGAACATAACAGCCACATGCACTTTTGCAAAGGAGATAAACATGGCAATATGAACTCAAACAAGCATGCTATAGCAACCAACATGTAGAGCATCTCATGATGAACATTTTGTCATATCATTTGCATCATTTGGATAAACATGCACCAAGTTATCACATCACGAACATGGCAACAAAATAACAAGTAGCAGCAGTTTATAACAAGTAGCACCCTTGAACAGATATTTAAGCATCTAGATGATCTCAAACATGCATGGCATAATGGAACAAAACATAGTACAAGTCACCACGATCATTTTGACATATAATATGCTCAAAACGGACCAGCACAGTAAAAGATATCCTCATCACAAAAATGCATCAGACACTAAAAATCTAAAGGACTTAGTAGAAAAACGAGGGTCAACCTCCTGCGGGTCGGGTCTGGTCAACTGGTCGGTGGAACGGTCAACGGGCGTCGGTGCGGGTTGGATCGGGTCCTGGGAAGCGGGTCCGCGGGTCGGTGGATCGGACCCGCTAGGGTTTCCCCCAGGGTGCCTGGCGATCTGGATCCCTTCGATCCCTTCGATCCCGTCGGGCGAGCGAGGCCGGCGTCGGGCGCAGGAGGCTGGAGGCCCGTCGGCGGCGAGGGTCGGCGAGGCCGTCGGCGAAGGGGGGCGGCGGCGAGGGAGGAGGCCGGGCGGCGAGCTGGTGAAGGGAGGCCGGGCGGCGAGCTGGTGAAGGGAGGCCGGCGGCGAGGGGCTTCGGCTCGGGGCGGCGGAGAGGCCTGAGGGGCGCGGCGGCTCGGCTGGAGGAGAACGGCGGCGGCGAGGAGCTCCGGCGGCGGCGACCTCGGGCGGAAGACGAAGGGCGCGGCGGCGGGTGCGAGATCTGGCCCGGATCGGCGGGCTGGCCCCGGGCCCCGCGGGCCCGCGCGTCGGCGGATGGAAGCACGGTGCGGCGGGGTGGAAGCACGGTGCGGCAGCGGTGGAAGCACTGCGCGGCGGCGATGGAAGCACTGGGCGACGGCGGTGGAAGCACTAGGGTTTTGGACGCAAAATTGGAGGGGGGTGGACGTTTATATAGGCACAAGGAGGTAGGGGAGTCTAAATGAGGAGAGGTTTTCGGCCACGAGATCACAATTGAACGGCCTAGATGAAGGGAAGGGTTTGAGCTGGGTTGGTGGGCTGTTGGAGGGGGGTCTTGGGCCTCAAAGAGGAGGTAAATTTAGCCCACGAGGATAACTGTTGGAGTAACAAACGAACTGCAAACGCGACAAAACTTGACCGGCGGGTTACGCGTACCAAAACAACATGGCACGACAAGACTCACGCCAAACCGGAAACGTTACACGGCCAAACACAAAAGAAGGACTCGGGGAAGCCACGGGCACGTGTGAGAGTGTCGGAACTCGAAACGGACAAAGGGAAGGAACGAGTGGGACCGGATGCAAACGACAACACAAATGCAATGCAATGCATACATGATGACATGGCAAGACACAACACGCAAGCAGAAGACATGGCACTGACAACGAATAACTGACTGACACCTGGCGCACCGGTCTCGGGGTGTCACAGATGTTCTGCAGGACAACATCTCTGCTTACAAGAGCCACTTAGAACACATTAAGATATACATCAACCTGCCATGCAGATTTAGGAGAGTATTGCATCTTAATGGGGTGGTATTGATAGTAAGGATACTCTCCTCTCAGTTGACCAACAGCTTGTCTTCCACATCTAATTCACGGGATCTCCGATCACAAAGACTAGGTTACCACTGTGAACAACTCATATTGTGGGTCTCATACCCATCTCCCTCGATGCATTTTCTATCACATTTCGTGATAGACCCTTAGTAAACGAATCTGCTAGATTTTTAGACATTTTGATATAATCCAATGCAATTACTCCAGAGTTTTTTATTTTCCTGACAGACTTTAACCTTCTCTGAACGTGTCTTGATGACTTCATGTTATCCTTTGAGCTGCTCACTCTCGTGATCACAATTTTATTGTCGCAGTTCATAAGGACACCCGGTACAGGTTTCTCAACTACCGGCAAGTCATTCAAGAGCCGACGAAGCCAATCCGCTTCGACCGTAACTGTATCTAGTGTTGTGAGCTGTGCTTCCATAGTTGACCTCGTTAAGATGGTCTGCTTGCAAGACTTCCAAGAAACAGCGCCACCTCCATGAGTGAATACATATCCGCTCGTGGCCTTTATCTCATCAGCATCTGAGATCCACTTTGAGTCACTATACCCTTTAAGCACCTTTGGGTGCCCGGTGTAGTGAATTCCATAATTTGCAGTGCCTTTCAAATAATGCAAAACTCTTTCTAGAGCTTTCCAATGCACATCTCCTGGTTTTGAGACAAACCGATTCACCAAGGGTTTGTCTAGATGTGCATTGAAAATGTTTTACTAGTCCTTTGTTTTCCTCCAAGGGTTTGTCATAGTGTTCCATCGAAATGGTAGGTTCAGTAATTGCAACTGATTCTTGATTCGATGAACTAGGCATCTCCTGAGTAGATGAGGTAGTCATATCCTTCATGGGAAAGATATCTTCAAAGAAAGTCGCATCATTCGACTCCATGATTGTACCGACATGCATGTCACATACCTCAGATTTTACAACCAAGAATCTATATCCAATGCTTCGGAAAGCATATCCCAGGAAATCACAATTCATAGTCTTTGGTCCAAGTTTGCGCTTCTTTAAGATTGGCACATTGACTTTCGCCAAACAACCCCAGGTTCGTAGATAAGAGAGTTTTAACCTTTACTTCTCCCATTCCTCGAATGGAGTTATCTCTTTGTTCTTTGTGGGAACTCGGTTTAGGACATGACATCCAATCAATATTGCGTTAACCAAATCAGTTAGAGTACAGTTCTTTCTTTTGGCCACCCCATTTGACTGAGGTGAATAGGGAGGCGTCCTCTCATGTATTATACCATGTTCCACACAAAAAGCATCAAATTCATTGGAAAAATACTCTCCACCACGGTCGGACCTAAGCCTCTTGATCTTACGATCAAGTTGGTTTTCCACTTCAGCTTTATAGATCTTGAAAAAGTTCACGACCTCATCCTTAGATTTCAGAAGATACACATGACAGTATCTAGTGGAGTCATCAATTAACGTCATGAAATATTTCTTTCCACCTTTTGTCAAAACACCATTCATTTCACATAGATCTGAATGTATGAGCTCTAGTGGTGCAAGATTTCTCATTTCCGCAGTCGTGTGAGACTTACGAGGTTGCTTAGCTTGCACACAAACTTGACACTTAGATCCCTTAACGGTGGTGAAACTAGGGATTAAGTTTAATTTGGCTAGTCGCGACATGCAACCAAAGTTAACATGACACAGACGTGAATGCCATACATTTGATTCACTATTGTTGCAAACATGATTAACAACTTTATTGCAAACATCTGACAAGGATAAACGAAACAGGCCTCCTGACTCATAGCCTTTGCCAACAAACGTTCCATACTTGGATATTACAAATTTATTCAACTCAAAGACAAGCTTGTAGCCATCTCTACATAACAGAGATCCGCTAACAAGATTCTTATTGACGGAGGGGACATAATGCACGTTCTTCAGCCGCACGATCTTCCCCGAAGTAAACTTCAGATCGACCGTGCCAACACCACGAACAGAAGCACTTGAACCGTTTCCCATCAGCACGGTTGAAGTCCCTGCGGTCTGATAAGACGAAAACATGGAAATATCACCGCATACATGCACATTAGCACCCGTGTCAATCAACCAATCAAGAGAATGACATACTGAAAGAATAGTGGGAAATATACCATACCCATCGTCCTTCATATCAGTGTCTCCAATGACAACATTGACGGTCTTGCCGCCTTTCCCAAGATGACGCTTGTCATAGCGACTAGGGCAACTAGGAGCCCAATGATCAGGATCTCCACACACATGACAGACACCTTTCTTCTTGTCATTCTTCTTCTTGAAGTTCGTGTGTTGCACAGCCTTGTTCTTCCCATCAAACTTTGCTTTTCCATCAAACTTTCCCTTGTTCTTGAACTTGTTGGGCTGAAAGTTCTTCTTCTGTACCAGATTGGCACTAGAACCTCCCTCAATAGCTCGAGCACGTGTGTCCTTTGCTCTCGCCTTTTCTTCCACATCAAGAGTACCAATAAGATCCGGAACGGAAAACTCCTGTCTCTTATGCTTCAGTAAGGTAGCAAAGTTCCTCCACGAAGGAGGAAGTTTAGTGATGATACCCCCGGCAGCAAACTTGTCCGGCATCATTCAATTGAAGTGCTCAAGTTCTCTATCAAATGACTGTATCTCATGAGCTTTCTCAACCACAGAGCGCTCTTCAGTCATCCTGTAATCATAGAATTGCTCCATGATGTACAAATCAGTGCCGGCATCCGAGACCCCAAACTTGGCCTCGAGTGCATCCCACATATCCTTTCCATTATCGATTGACGCATAAGCATCAACAATGTTCTCACCAAGAACACTCAAGAGAGCATCCCTAAACAGGGTATCCATTTTCAGAAAAGCTTGTTCCTATTGAGCATCATAATCTCCTTCAGGTTTGCCAAGAGTGGCGTCATAGCAGCTCATGGTTTGAAACCACAGAACAGCTCTCACATGCCACCTCTTATAGTGGATACCCTCAAACACAGGAGGTCTCATGGAAGCAGCAAAACCACTTGGGGTAAATTGCCTATAATAAGGTTTTTGGATTGTTGGAAATATGAGCAATTTATCAAGTGATTTTATTAACAGAAATACTAGATAAAGCATGACTAATATAACAGTATATGAGCAAGTCATGTGATCTGTCAAAGTGAAGGTAGATAGCATCTTCATATATAGAACTAGTTGCATATATGAAGTAGGACCTAACAAATTTAGAGCAAACCCTAGAACGAAGAACAGCGACAGTGTTTCTAATAGGAAAAGCATGAACACATATGGGCCAGTGAAAGGAACAAGATAAACTGGAGAAATCATGGAGACATACGAAGCAGCAGCCGAAGCCCCGGTCTTGGGTGAGTTCTCCTCGCCAGCCATGTCGTCGAAGAGGTTGTCGACGTCGGGGAAGAAGTCGTCGTCGGGGAAGTAGTCGTCGGCGACCGGATCGCCCGTGATGAAACAGCCAGTAGTCCCGCCGAGCGCTCTCCAAAAACCTTATCACCCTTCTCCCGTACAGGACTCAAAAGGCGTGGTTTCGAAGGCCTATTGTCCCGACCTGCGGTGCACGCCGCAAGCGGGATGGGGAAGATCGTAGCAGCAACTCAGAGATTGGAACTTGGGGCAAGAGGAGGAAGAAGCTCTGGTGCCTCTCTCTGGGAGGAGCGACCTCCCTTTTATAGGCGCAAGAGGAGGAGGTGAACAGGCCGCGTGGGGAGCTGAAGCAAAAGAGGGAGGCGAAGTGAACAGGCAGCAGCCGAAGAGGTTGCACTGTTCGGATTTATTCTCCATTACCGAAAAACGTTTCAGCTCCCGTGTGACCGTTCAGATTTATTACCCGTCGTGCATGCCAAAAATAAGACATCGACTCATTCCCGCAACCCGCGGCGCGTCGTGACGAGGCGTGGCGAGGCGGGCGGCGGAGGAGGAGCGCGCGTGGATGTCCCTCTTGTTCTTATGCTTGTACAAGTGGAGAAAGAGCCTCTCTTATAAAGAGGTTCAACTCCTTGTAAACTAGCAATGTGGGACTAAACTTTAGTAGTGCCCCTTGCCTTGCATGAATGGGCTAAGTGGGCCTCTAGGATTTATTAGGAATTTCTGAAATTAATATTGGGCTGGGCCAAAGTAGATAAAATTCCAGCAGTTGCGTGTCGATGGTGAATTTGTAATAGGGATAAAACTAGGGTGAACCGCGTTGCGAGGTGATGGTGGACATGCAATTGAGTCACGGTTATTAGTCAAAAGGGTAGACTTACAAACTAGGGTAAAAAGATGAAAGAGCCTAGTTCCTTCTCAATGGTGGACTTGCAACAGGGAAATAAGGGTCATCCCAGTTGCGAGTCGGTGGTGGATTTACAACTAGGATAAAAAAGGTTGAAACTCAGTTGCGAGTCGATGGTGGATTGGCAATTGGGTCAAAACAAAGTTGGGCCCACAACTAGGGCACAAAATGTTCAAGTGCCCACTGGCATGTCAATTAGGACTTGCAACTGAAAAACAAAATTGTCTGCCCAGTTGCAAGTTGATAGTGGATTTGCAATAGGATAAAAAAGGTCGACCCTAGTTGCAAGTTGACATGGAGTTGCAATTGGGTCAAAAAAATGTTGGGTCTAGTTGAAAGTCATGGGTGGACTTGCAACTAAGGCAACCAAAAAAGATCAAGGACCGAGTTGCGTGTTAACGACGGAGTTGCAACTTGGACGAAAAAAGGGTCGGGCCTAATTGCGAGTCGATGTTTGACTTGCAACTGTAGCAAAAGAAGATCGAAGGGCCCAACTATGAATCGATGGTTGTCCTGCAATTGAAATAAAACAAGGGCGGACCTAGTTGCAAGCCGATGGTTGACTTGAAACTCGAACAAAAAAGTCACTTGCAATCGGTACGTGTATTCAAAATTCTTTATCAATAAAAGGTATGATCAAGTGCACACTTTCATGTCATGATGGGCTTGCTATTGGATGAGGAAATTGTCGGCCCAAACGCGAGACGATAGTGGGTTTGCAACTAGATTTAAAAAAGGGTCAAACCGAGTTGCATGTCGATGGTGGACTTGCAATTGGGTAAAATGTTGGGTCCACATGCGAGTCATGGGTGGACTTGCAATTGGGGTCGAAAAAGATCAAGGACCCAGTTGCATGTCAATTATGGACTTGCAACTGGGACGGAAATAGGGTCGAGCCAAGTTGCGGGTAGATGGTTGACTTACAACTGCAGTAAAAAATATCAAGGGGGCCATTTGTGAATCGATGGTTGTCTTGCAAGTTACAGCTGAGATAAAAGAACGGCGAACCTAGTTATGAGTTAACGGTTGACTTGCAACTGGAACAAAAAAAGTCAACCCCTAGTTGCGAGTCGGTGCTGGACTTGCAACTAAGGCGTGTATTCGCAAATTGTTCAACAATAAAAATGTTTACCAAAATAAAAATGATCAAGTTTCCACTTGCATGTCAATGGTGGACTTGCAACTAGAAAATAAAATTTTCGGCCTAGTTGTGAGCCGATAGTGGATTTGTAACTGGACAAAGATAAGGGTCTAACCTAGTTGCAAGTGGATGGTGGAGTCGCAATTGGGTAAACAATGTTTTGGTCCAGTTGCGAGTCATGGGTGGACTTGTAACTGGGGCCTTAAAAGATTAAGGACCCGGCAACATGTCAATGGTGGACTTGCAACTGAGAGGAAAAAGGGTCGGGCCTGTTGCGAGTCGATGGTTGACTTGTACATGCAACTAGAAAAGATCAAAGGGTCTGTTATGAATCGATGGTTGTTTTGCATGTGGAATAAAAACAAGGGCGGGCCGAGTTGCGAGTTGATGGTTGACTTGCAACTGAAATAAAAAAGTCAACTCTAGATTGCGAGTCGGTGGTGGAATTACAACTGAGGCGCGTATTCACAAATTTTTCATCAACAAAAATAAATGGCGAAGAACAAAAATAAGTCATGAATTTGTAAAAATATTCAAAAAATTAATAACTTTTGAAAATTTTAAACAAGTTTGTCAAACACCCCAACCGCAAAACTGATGATGTCTTTTTGCAAAAAGAATACAAGAAAAAGAAAATATAGATACACTCACTCTTTTAGGATGGACTTCCAATTATGACAAAAATGAGTGGGCCTAGTTATTTGTCGATGGTGGATTTGCAACTGGGAAAAAAATGGGTTGAGCTCTAATTGCACATCGAGGGGGAAGTTGGAACTAGGACAAAAAGGGGGTCTCCCCAGTTGTCTGTCAAGCGTGGACTTGCAACTTGGACAGAAATGAGTCATGCCCTCAATTGCATGTCGAGGATGAACTTGCAACTGGGACAAAAAAGACGAGCCCCCAACCGGACGTCGAAGGTGTAGTTAGACTTTCAATGAAACAAAAATGGTTTGAGCTTCGGTTGTGTGTCGTGGGTGGACTTATAATTGGGAGAAGAAAAAGAAGGGCCCCACTTGCATGTCAGGGATGTAGTTGCAACTAGGACAAAAACGGTCGCCCTCAGTTGTGTGTTAAGGGTGGACTTGCAACTAGGACAAACAAATTGATCTAGTGAAAAATGCATGTCTAGTGATGTACATGCAACTACTGACAACGCCCTACTAGTCTAGTTGTAGTCGTGTTGAGGGCCATGGAGTTATAGCTGGGTTACAACTATTGCAAGTCTAGTGATGGACATCCAACTAGGTACACAAGATTTGCAAAAAAAATGTTCACAATTTTAAAATTAATGCATTTAGAATATACATAATTTATGTAAATTTTAAAACAATAATAAATTTGAAAATCTTCATGAATTTGAAAATAATACTAATTTTAAAAAGTGTCCAATTCTTTTTCAAAGAAATGCAAATTTTAAAATGTTTTCGCACTCTTCAGAATGTTTTCATGTACATAAAATGTTGTGGATTAAAAGTAAAGAAAAATGGGAAATAAAAATAAAAATAAAAATAAAAAAGTGAACACATGCAGTTGTGTGACAAGGGTGAGACATGTATTTGTGCGTTTGTTGGTCGACATGCAACTAACACCAGAGAAACACTTTCGTCCTCTATCATATAAGTTATAGCCACGTTGAAGATATTTAGTTGCAATTACAGATGATGCTTGCAGTTGTGTGTATAGTAGAAGATATGCTGCTGCCCTTCGAACAAACTTTTTGACTAAAATTGCAGTCGCGTGGATTTATGCAGTTGCGGGATGAAGACAACACTGTAATTGCATGTTTGATGATGGACATTTATAGATGATGCTTGCAGTTGTGTGTATAGTAGAAGATATGCAGCTGCCCTTCGAACAAACGTTTTTGACTAAAATTGCAGTCGCGTGGATTTATGCAGTTGCGGGATGAAGACAACACTGTAATTGCATGTTTGATGATGGACATTTATAGATGATGCTTGGAGGTGTGTGTATAGTAGAAGATATGCAGCTGCCCTTCGAACAAACGTTTTTGACTAAAATTGCAGTCGCGTGGATTTATGCAGTTGCGGGATGAAGACAACACTGTAATTGCATGTTTGATGATGGACATGCAACTGACACCAACAAAAATCATGAATTAAAAAAAATAAAACAAAAAATTAAAGGAGAAAAATCAAACAAAAAAGACAAAAACAAAACAGTTGGAAGCTTCTCTCAAAGCCTGTAGAAAGAGTCCTTCCGGGGAGACAAAAAACCAAACAACTGTTTTTTTTTTTGAGGGGAACCAAACAACTGGTGGGAGCTCTTGTGAGAACACGCAACGACGCGAACCAACCTGTGGTTGAGATGGTTAGGTGGACAGTGGTATTCCAACCCACCAGGTTCAAATCCTGGTGCTCGCATTATTTCTGGATTTATTTCAGGATTTCCGGCGATGCGCTTTCAGTGGGAGGATTTCCGGCGATGCACTTTCAGTGGGAGGAGACGTTTCGATCGACGACGAGGCGCCTACGATGACTTGTAAGTCTCAAGATGATATGCCGGCTCAGTCTCTCGAAGGTGCTCATAGGAGTAGGATATGCGTGTGTGCGTTCATAGGCGTGAGTGTATGCGCGTGTATATGAACACTTGCGTCTGTACTGATGCTAAAAAAAACACGCAACGACAAGACACAGTTCCTCTCTGAATTTTTTTTTCACATTTTCCCTGGCTGAAAGCCCGCAAAGCACAAAAACGGGGGACTAAGAAAAAACCCACAACGGGTAGGCGGGTGTGCGCACCTATTTTTTTGACGAAAAACAAAACCAGCGTAGCAACAAGAATGTATCAGAAAAAAAAAACCTAGGACAAGAGGCCACAAAGCGAAACAGGACACGGGGTGGACACGAGCTACCCATCTCATATGGCACAATTAACAAATTTGATCTCAAAGCAAAAATATTTCATAAATTAAACCGTTTTTAAAAATATTTCACGCCGCTGATCCTTTTGTGCAGCGCCCAACAGCAAGGCGCTGCACTCTACTGTGCAGCTCCTTACAGCTAGGCGCTGCAGAGTGTAGTGCAGAGCAGTGTGACGCTCAAGTGTTAGGCGTTGCACAGTAGAGTGCAGCGATTTAATATCAGACGCTACACATTAAGGTCACCTGAGTGAAATATTTTTAGACACAGTTTAGTTTGTAAAATAGTTTCGCTTTGAGGTTAAATTTATGCGTTTTGCCACCTCACATGGACCTGGACACGGGCTGCCGCGCGCAACAAACGCAACGTCAGCGAGCGCACGAGCGAACAACCTGTGCGAATCTTAAAGACAAACAAAATCCAACGGTTCTTGATTTAGATGTGAGGTAATTATTTCACATCTAGATGTGAAATAGCAAATCCGGAAATAAAAAGTGTCATCCTTTCACTATTAAAAATGCCACCATCTTAATGATAAAAAAATGCCATCAACAAGTTAAAAAAAAATGCCGTCATCACATTAATAAAAATGCCAGCCTATTATTAATAAAATGTGATGCTCTTATTAATAAAACTGTCATGCCATTAAAAATAAAAATGCCATCCTCTCAATTATAAAAATGTCGTCCTCTTAATAAGAAAGTTCCCATCCTCTTATAATAAAAATGCCATCCTATTGATAATAAAACTGCATTCTAAGAAAAGAAAAGAAAATCAGGATTTTTGAAAAATTGAACACACACAAAATCTTTAAAATGCCAAGTTATATATAAATATCAGTTTCCTGGAAAAAAAATCAATTAACACAAATACTAAGCCCCATCTCTAGCCCAGTGGCAAAAAGCCCCATGCTCTCACAAGAGGTCGCGGTTCGATATCTCCTCCCGCATGCGGGTTACACAATTTTTGGATAAAAAGAGAGTTTGCTAGGAATTGATAGACAACGAACGCCTCGAACCATCCGAGGTGGCAATGTCCCTGCATCAAGATCCATGTAATGGTGGGAAGGGCGTTCGACCGGGTCGCTCTCGTGGGGAACATTCTCCAGTTACTATTTTTGTTCAATTGAAAAGAGGAGATGATTTGATCCCAAGAGCATCTACAACAAGGTTCCCCCCTTTCCCCCAATACGTCCGCCTGGAAGATTCGGTCACTGACCGGTGACAAAATCACGACCTAGACGGGTGTTTCAAACCAGCCCTATACATCCGGCTGACCGACACCCCCTCATATCCAACACAAATCTGGGGCAGGAGGTCCGGATGTGCCAAGTGAAAGATCGTGGATGTCGCCTAGAGGGGGGGGGTGAATAGGCGCTTTAAAATAATTACGGTTTAGACTTGAATAAATGCGGAATAAACCTAGAGGTTAATTTGTCAAGCACAAAACCTACAACAACTAGGCTCACTTAGTGCACCAACAACTTATACTAAGCAAGATAAACAACTAGGTGATAGCAAGATATATGACAAGAAACAATATGGCTATCACAAAGTAAAGTGCATAAGTAAAGGGCTCGGGTAAGAGATAACCGAGGCACGCGGAGACGACGATGTATCCCGAAGTTCACACCCTTTCGGATGCTAATCTCCGTTTGGAGCGGTGTGGAGGCACAATGCTCCCCAAGAAGCCACTAGGGCCACCGTAATCTCCTCACGCCCTCGCACAATGCAAGATGCCGTGATTCCACTAAGGGACCCTTGAGGGCGGTCACCGAACCCGTAAAAATGGCAACCCTTGGGGGCGGTCACCGAACCCGTACACTTTGGCAACCCTTGGGGGCGGTCACCGGAACCCGTCAAATTGCTCGAGGCGATCTCCACAACCTAATTGGAGACCCCGACGCTTGCCCGGAGCTTTACACCATAATGATTGAGCTCCGAACACCAAGGTTGGGGCTATCTCCCCAACGACACCACAAAGCTTCACCACAATGGAATATGGCTCCGAGGTGACCACAATCGTCTAGGGCGCCCAAGCACCCAAGAGGAACAAGCTCAAGGGTACCAAGCACCCAAGAGTAATAAGCTTCTCAACTTCACTTCCACGTATCACCGTGGAGAACTCAAACCGATGCACCAAATGCAATGGCAAGGGCACACGGAGTGCCCAAGTCCTTCTCTCCCAAATCCCACCAAAGCAACTAATGCTAGGGAGGGAAATGAGAGGAAGAACAAGAAGGAGAACACCAAGAACTCCAAGATCAAGATCCAAGGGGTTCCCCTCACCTAGAGGAGAAAGTGATTGGTGGAAATGTGGATCTAGATCTCCTCTCTCTTTTCCCCCAAAAACTAGCAAGAATCCATGGAGGGATTGAGAGAGAACAAGCTTGAAGACGGTCAACAATGGGGGAAGAACACGAGCTCAAAGGATTAGGTTCATTGGGGAAGAAGAGCCCCTTTTATAGGTGGGGGAAAATCCAACCGTTATGCTCACAGCCCGCATAGAGCGGTACTACCGCTCCAGGAGCGGTACTACCGCTAGGGCATTAGTACCCCTTAGAAAAACAACAGCGAGGAGGCAGAAAGGCCAGAAAAACCGTCGGAACGGTAGTACCGCTTGACCTCACGGTACTACCGCTAGGGGTAGCGGTAGTACTGCTAAGGGTAGCGGTACTACTGCTTGCAAGCGGTACTAAAAAATTACATCCGTGCCTACCACCGCTGGACTTGTGCCGAGTTTTTGGTCCCGAGCGGAAGTAGCCACGGAAGTAGCCGCGGTAGTACTGCTCCAAGCGGTAGTACCGCTCCCGAAAGCGGTAGTACCGCTTCCGAAAGCGGTAGTAAAAATTACTTCCGCTCCTACCCGTGGTAGTACCGCTGCAGCCTTTTTAGTACATCAAAACGACAATAACTTTTGCATACGGACTCCGAATTCGATGAAACCAAGTTTGTTGGAAAGCTAGCGATAAGGGCTAACACAATCTTGATAGAAATATCAATAAGAAGCAAATTAGAAAAGTCCCAAAAGAAAATGGTGAGAACCCTTCCTCGGATAAGACCGGTAAAACACCCAACACCGAAAACATCATAGAAGACACATGTGAACTCCGTTTTCGATGAACTCAAGCTTGTCATCAAGATGACCATAAGCTCTAAGACTCACAAAGAGAACCAAACAAGAACCAAGAAACATGATGCAAGGATGCAATGGTTTGAGCTCTCTACTAACGATACGATCAAGCTACCAACTTGAGAGCCCTTCTTGATAGTACGGCAAACGATCCTATAACCCGGTCTCCCAACTACCACCACGAGACCGGTAAAATAGAAATCCTATCAAGGGCAAACCTTTGCTTTGCACAAAGTCCACTTGAGCTAGATGTAGACGATCTTGACTTCCTCAAGTTGGACCACCTTTCTTGATTGCGTTGTCTCGGTGAAGACTAGTAGATTGCTCCCCCATACTCCTCTATGGGTGAGCCACTCTTTGGCATATCTTCACAAGTCCATTGTCACGACAATGGACGGCAAGCTTCAAGCACTTGATTTCTTTGTGATGCTCCACTTGAACTTGCACACCGCAACCTAACCCCACAAAGAACTCTCACGAAGACCATGGGTTAGTACACAAAGTGTGATTGACAATGCTTACCATACCATAGGATTGCTTGATCCCTCTCGGTACATCTTCTACGCTTTGTGTGTTGATCAACTTGATTCACTCCTTCACTTAGTCTTGATCAACCTTGAATATTTCCAATTCTTCATTTGGATGATGTCTTGAAGGTAAACATGAATGATAACACACTCTTCTTCTTCAAGACATGCTTGCAATAAGCTCAACACTCACAAGACCAATCTTTGGATAATTCCTTAATAGCACCTTGGTCATCACAAACTCTCCTTGAAACCAACAAATGAACTCCAAGAAAAGCCTATGGACAAACCCTTCAAATATAACTCAAGGAAACCATTAGTCCATAGAGATTGTCATCAATTACCAAAACCAAACATGGGGGCACCGCATGTTCTTTCAATCTCCCCCATTTTGGTAATTGATGACAATCACTTTCAAGAGAATTTATATAAGGAATTGTGCATCACCATACCATGCAACAATAATGTATGCGCATGAGATGCAAAAGCTTAGGAACAAAACCAAAGCAAGAAGAGCGAAGAGACAACTCTCTAAACTTCCTCACAAAACTAAACTCTCTGAAACTTCTCCCCCATTGGCATCGATTGCCAAAATGGGCGAAAAACTTAGAAGGTCAATATAAATTGTGTTCCTCCATAAATTATGTATTCCTCAAAATAGAGAGTGGAATGCAATACATATATCCAACTGTAAATACTTGGAGGAAGACAAACTATATTGAGGCCCAAAGATTGCAAAAGAATGATATGCCACAAAGGCATAACAAAGGGAGAAAAACACGCAATCAAGCAATCAAAGGATACCAATTGAATTAAGCTATCAAAAGATACCAATTGACCCAACTAGACCAATGATCCTACATGCCAAATGAATAAAAGATATTATGATAAGAGCAAAGGAGTGTTCTAGAGAAACTAGAGAAGCTCCCCATGATTTGTGCACAATTTAATTTTGTATTTGGATACAACGAGCACAACATAGGATCGTCGCTCCCCCAAGATCAATAGAACTCATGACATAGCAACCGTTTTTTCTAAAGACACTGGTGAAGCTCCCCGTAATTTGTGCACTCCTTAGAAAATTTTCATTAGGATACCAAGTGCACAAAATAGGATCATCACTCCCCCAAAATCAATAGAAACTCACACCAAGTGCAAGTGAGCATGAAGGTAACAAAGCCTAGCACTTGCAACAAACAAATGGTTGAGCAACATATAAAAGTGACAACTTAAGAGTATGCTCAACCAAAATGATGTGTGTGAGTCATGGCAAAGCACTTGAGAAGACTAATGTATGGATGAACATTAAGCATCAATATAGTCTTGAATGAAAGAGATACTCGGTGCAAGGCCTATCATTCCCACACACAACAAGCAAACGGGTTCACAAGCTCACTAATAAGCATATAAAGAACCTATGCTTGTGACAACCCGTGGTGAAGATATAAATAGAGAGCGTTATCAAGACGAGGGATACCAATTAATTGGCAAAAGCCTTGTCAAGACAAGCAAGAGACAAAAATATCCTCACCACACAAGAGTGCATCTAGATGCAACAAGATAAGATCCGCACTCAAGGCAAAGGCTTTCACGGAGCCACCAAAGAAATGATACAAGAAAGACAAGGTGGTCGTGAAAGAAAGGATATCTTCTAGATATGTAATTTCTCTCAAGTGTATAAGATTCTAGGTAGATGAAAATCATGATGATATCAATCCACAAATAATAATGTACACTCGAAATAGTTACAAAAAGGAAGTAAAACGATATCCACAAGGAAGTCATAATTATACCAATAAGATATTTTGCTTAAACGCAAGCACATGGCTAGATAAGGTCTTATTGTATATACATGAATTCCAACCAAGCGAACATCAAAGACATCACAACTAGCAACAAGGCATCATTGTTGGGATGCTTTGAGAAAGGAAACAAATATCACAAGAAGGAATGACTAACATGCCATGATGCAACCTACGCAAGGTTGGTGCAAGAAATGTGTGCATGAAGTAGATGATGATACTTGTTACCGAGATACCATTGGAAGGATGTAGTAGATACCAAATGAAGGTAGATAGTAGTTCATTGATCATCCTCATTTGACTCCAATAAGCACATGGTGACACCACCTTCCTTTTGAATGAGCCGAGCATCCAATGCATCTCCAATTGTTCCTAGAACACCAACACAAACAAAATGGTACCCAAACTCATTGGGACCAAAGAGTTAGAAACACCAATACATAGGAAAAACTCCACAAACATATGTGCATTTATATATGAAAATGAATTTCATGCACATCTCATCCAAATTGAGACTAGGTGGAGTTTCCCTTATATATTGGGTTAAAGAAAGAAAGCATGCCAAAGAAAATACATGAAGTAAATATGCATGCTCAAGACTTTCAAGAAACGAAAAAAAAATAAAAAAAAAATACCAAGTGAAAATAGGATACCAAATGGAGAAATCATCACTTGGAAGATATCTATTAGAAGATACATCAAGGAATGAGATATCCATTGATACACGCAAAAGGAAAGACATCATACTCCCAAAAGAGAGGATGGTTCCAAACAAACCAACCCATCTACAAAGTTTCATGATGGCACAAGTACCAAAAAGAAACGGCTCGCCTTCCATCAACACACACTTGATATGGATCACAAGATGAGTGTTCTATCGAAAATAGGATAGCTCCCCCACGAATTGTGCATTTAGAGAGATTTTGCATTCGAGTACAAAATGCACAGGGTGGGATCACCACTTTCACTATATCTAGAAAACACTCGACAAAAACAATAAAACACGAGATCCAGAAGTGGCATGGAAGAAAATGGGAGTTGACACAAACTTGGCAAGAGATAAGACAAATAAGACCAAAAGACAATGTAAAGATGATCAATAATTTCCACCACATAAATGATTACCAATTGTCAAAGACAAGAGGTATTTGGAAATAATTCCCGGTGATATATAGCAATGATATCCAACATCATCTTCACACCAAACACAAGCAAAATGCAACTTGTAGAGCTAACATGCCACCTAGGAACAACATAATTTATACTATCAACACTAGGTGACAATATCTCAAATTTACACATTTTCTAGGCTTGTAATATGCACATAGAATATTACTCCCCCATAATGTGATACCAATGAAAAACTTACCAAGGTGCAAAAGAGAACCAACAAGAGATAATTAATGGAACATTTAGAATTTGACTTTCTCATGAGAAGACATACCACATAGAGACTAGATAATCTTGTAATATCAATACTAGATGGTATTCCTCATGTACACACATTTATAGGATTGTGAGGTGCACAAAGCACATCACTCCCCCAAAATGGGATGTTCCATTAATCTCTCACAAGAGCCAACTAAGATAAAAGCAAGAAGCACAAAGGCTCAACGCACGACACACGCATACATGATGTGCAAACCAATATACACATACTTGATTTCTCAAGATATACAAATTGGACGCACATCATATTCAAACACATGCAAGGAACAAAACCAAAACATGCCAAGGGGCAAGTAACTTTCAATGTAAACAATTTAAGTACGAGTTACCGCAAGGAGGAACATTGGATATAAGATAGAAACTTGATCATCCGAATGACTTGGCTTGAGACAATATGAATGATGAAGACCCCTTAATTCTTCATAATGTACCAAGTCTCCAATGCCCTCCAACATCACCTATTGATCAAGTTTGAGCTAGTTGGTCCCCAACCAAGTTGGGTCCTAAGAGGTTAGTCACAATAGGCTTGGCTATCCAAATGGTTCTTTTCTTGACACCACTTTGAGTCCCAAGAAACTTGGCAAACACATTGCCAACCTTATCCTTCCCAAGAGAATAGACATCATCAATAATAATTGGGTTGGATAAGTTACCACTAGTGCATGAAGAAGCAAGGTGACCCTTCTCACGGCATAGGTAGCAACATCTACTCTTCACTTTCTTCTCATTTGATTTCTCAAAATGAGAAGCATTACCATGAGTCTTCTTGGGAAGCGGCCTTTCTCCAACTTGCGGTTGAGCACGAGAATGAACTTGTGGCCTCTTCCCTTGTTGCTTGTCACTAATGGCCTTCTTCTTCAATGGGCAAAATCTAACATGATGCCCTTCAATTTTGCACTTGAAGCAAATAATCTTGACCGAATTCTTGAGTTGTTCTTGGCCCTTATTGTTGTTAATGATCTTGGACCTTTTCTTCTTGTTGGATTTGAATCCAAGTCCACCTTTGTCATTGGGGGATTTTTGCACACTCAAGATATTGTTGAGTGTGGACTTCCCTTCATGACACTTTTCCAAGTGTTTCTTCAAAGAAGTGACTTGGGCCTTGAGCTCTTTGATTTCCTCTACATGGTTAGTATCAACAAAAGTACTAGAGGAAGTATAAGCTTCATTGTTAGAGCAACAAGGCAAGGAGAGCAATTCATCACAAGATGTACTAACATTGTGAGTAGATGAATTACGAGGACTAGCACATGGCAAGATAGCATTTTGACTTGAAGTAGTGCTAGTATCCACATGAGGCTCACTAGATGTTACCTTCATACTCATAGCCCCATGAGCTATCTTTAGCACATTATGGGATACTAGAAGATCATCATGAGAGCTTGTGAGCTTTATATGACTTTCTTCCAATTTCCCATAATTGCCAGATAGCAACTCAAGTTGAGTCCTTAGCTCAACATTCTCCTTCAAAATGGATGCTTCACTAGAAATAGAGTTAGTAACACAAGCATCATCAATAATAGCAAGAGGAGAAGGCAACTTGGCAAGCTCCTTAGAAAATGAAGATTTAAGTTGAGCATGAGACTCGGTGAGTTTTATGAGCTCACCCTTAATGACCCTTGAGCCATTTTTGAGGTGCTCAAAATCCTCAAGGAGTTTAGCATGTGCAACTTCAAGCTTCTCATTTTTAGTTTCAAAATCATTAACCACCTCGAGAGCTCTATCACGGGATTACTTTATTCTAGATAGTTCTAGAGCAAAAGTCTCCTGAAGAGATTCCTTGGTGGTTTGTTCAAGTTCAAGAGCTTGCGAGAGGTCGGCGATCTCATTAGCGTAATCATGCTCATGACCTTCCATTTTCTCAATGGTGACCTCATGCTCCTCTAGATGAGATTCCAACTCCTCTATATATTTCTTGCCCTCAATGGCAATAGACATGATTTCCATGAAGTTGGAACGAGCAATTTTATTCTTATGAAGAGCTTTAAAAATCATTTCCCCCTTAATTTTTAAGGAGGCAACATTATCATTTTCTTCATCATTATCAACATCTTCATCATTGTCATCATCATTATCATCACAATATATATTGGGATTCAAAGTGGGAGATACCTTTGAAGCCTTAGCCATAAGGCAAAACGCAATAGATAATGATGTAGGATCCCTTAGAGCACCATTCAAGACTACATCTTGTTCCATGGGGTGTCGGGTTTCCTCTACATTGTTAGCATAACAATTCGAGGAAATAGGTGCATTTTTATCATGGCAACAAGATATAGCAAGCATATCATCATGAGTTTTAGTCAAGCAATTTATACATGATATGCAAGGACTATCAACACAAGCATGTGAAACATGTAGGCTGCTCGAAGTGTTAAAGTTCAAAGAAGATGCATTGCAGTAAGATAGTGATGAAGGATCATCCACAATAAGCATACTATCATCGTTGCAATGACCAACACTACTCACCATATCATTACCTTGTGGCAAACCACATGTAGGTGAAGTAGAAGAAGTTGAGAAGACAACACGGCCGGAGGTGGAGGGAGAACAATCATTCCTACAATTCTTGGACACACCATATTTATCTTGAAGCTTTGTCCACAACTCATGAGCATCCCGGAACGGCATGAGTTGAAATATAACTACATTGCTCAAAGCATCGAAAAGCACATTAGAAGCTTGAGCATTGAGATAAGAGTTTTTCTCATCCTCTAAAGATAATCTTTGGGGATCCTTAGGAGGAGAAAGACCCATATCAACAATTCGCTCTAAATTTGGGTCCATGACCCTAAAGAGATTAAGCATGCGAATTACCCAAACATCAAAATTTGTGCCATTGAAACTAAGAGTGTCAGAGAATCCTAAACCCCTAGTCGACATCCTCACTCTCTAGGCGGTTAAGCCCTATGAAGAGAGATGAGGCTCTGATACCAATTGAAAGATCGTGGATGTCGCCTAGAGGGGGGGTGAATAGGCGCTTTAAAATAATTACGGTTTAGACTTGAACAAATGCGGAATAAACCTAGAGGTTAATTTGTCAAGCACAAAACCTACAACAACTAGGCTCACTTAGTGCACCAACAACTTATGCTAAGCAAGATAAACAACTAGGTGATAGCAAGATATATGACAAGAAACAATATGGCTATCACAAAGTAAAGTGCATAAGTAAAGGGCTCGGGTAAGAGATAACCGAGGCACGCGGAGACGACGATGTATCCCGAAGTTCACACCCTTCGGATGCTAATCTCCGTTTGGAGCGGTGTGGAGGCACAATGCTCCCCAAGAAGCCACTAGGGCCACCATAATCTCCTCACGCCCTCGCACAATGCAAGATGCCGTGATTCCACTAAGGGACCCTTGAGGGCGGTCACCGAACCCATACAAATGGCAACCCTTGGGGGCGGTCACCGAACCCGTACACTTTGGCAACCCTTGGGGGCGGTCACCGAAACCCGTCAAATTGCTCGAGGCGATCTCCACAACCTAATTGGAGACCCCGACGCTTGCCCGGAGCTTTACACCACAATGATTGAGCTTCGAACACCAAGGTTGGGGCTATCTCCCCAACGACACCACGAAGCTTTACCACAATGGAATATGGCTCCGAGGTGACCACAACCGTCTAGGGCGCCCAAGCACCCAAGAGGAACAAGCTCAAGGGTACCAAGCACCCAAGAGTAATAAGCTTCTCAACTTCACTTCCACGTAACACCGTGGAGAACTCAAACCGATGCACCAAATGCAATGGCAAGGGCACACGGAGTGCCCAAGTCCTTCTCTCCCAAATCCCACCAAAGCAACTAATGCTAGGGAGGGAAATGAGAGGAAGAACAAGAAGGAGAACACCAAGAACTCCAAGATCAAGATCCAAGGGGTTCCCCTCACCTAGAGGAGAAAGTGATTGGTGGAAATGTGGATCTAGATCTCCTCTCTCTTTTCCCCCAAAAACTAGCAAGAATCCATGGAGGGATTGAGAGATAGCAAGCTCGAAGAAGGTCAACAATGGGGGAAGAACACGAGCTCAAAGGATTAGGTTCATTGGGGAAGAAGAGCCCCTTTTATAGGTGGGGAAAAATCCAACCGTTATGCTCACAGCCCGCACAGAGCGGTACTACCGCTCCAGGAGCGGTACTACCGCTAGGGCATTAGTACCCCTTAGAAAAACAACAGCGAGGAGGCAGAAACGCCAGAAAAACCGTCGGAGCGGTAGTACCGCTTGACCTCACGGTACTACCGCTAGGGGTAGCGGTAGTACTGCTAAGGGTAGCGGTACTACTGCTTGCGAGCGGTACTAAAAAATTACATCCGTGCCTACCACCGCTGGACTTGTGACGAGTTTTTGGTCCCGAGCGGAAGTAGCCACGGAAGTAGCCGCGGTAGTACTGCTCCAAGCGGTAGTACCGCTCCCGAAAGCGGTAGTACTGCTTCCGAAAGCGGTAGTAAAAAATTACTTCCGCTCCTACCCGCGGTAGTACCGCTGCAGCCTTTTTAGTACACCAAAACGACAATAACTTTTGCATACGGACTCCGAATTCAATGAAACCAAGTTTGTTGGAAAGCTAGCGATAAGGGCTAACACAATCTTGATAGAAATTTCAATAAGAAGCAAATTAGAAAAGTCCCAAAAGAAAATGGTGAGAACCCTTCCTCGGATAAGACCGGTAAAACACCCAACACCGAAAACATCATAGAAGACACATGTGAACTCCATTTTCGATGAACTCAAGCTTGTCATCAAGATGACCATAAGCTCTAAGACTCACAAAGAGAACCAAACAAGAACCAAGAAACATGATGCAAGGATGCAATGGTTTGAGCTCTCTACTAACGATACGATCAAGCTACCAACTTGAGAGCCCCCCTTGATAGTACGGCAAACGATCCTATAACCCGGTCTCCCAACTACCACCACGAGACCGGTAAAATAGAAATCCTATCAAGGGCAAACCTTTGCTTTGCACAAAGTCCACTTGAGCTAGATGTAGACGATCTTGACTTCCTCAAGTTGGACCACCTTTCTTGATTGCGTTGTCTCGGTGAAGACTAGTAGATTGCCCCCCCATACTCCTCTATGGGTGAGCCACTCTTCGGCATATCTTCACAAGTCCATTGTCACGACAATGGACGGCAAGCTTCAAGCACTTGATTTCTTCGTGATGCTCCACTTGAACTTGCACACCGCAACCTAACCCCACAAAGAACTCTCACGAAGACCATGGGTTAGTACACAAAGTGTGATTGACAATGCTTACCATACCATAGGATTGCTTGATCCCTCTCGGTATATCTTCTACGCTTTGTGTGTTGATCAACTTGATTCACTCCTTCACTTAGTCTTGATCAACCTTGAATATTTCCAATTCTTCATTTGGATGATGTCTTGAAGGTAAACATGAATGATAACACACTCTTCTTCTTCAAGACATGCTTGCAATAAGCTCAACACTCACAAGACCAATCTTTGGATAATTCCTTAATAGCACCTTGGTCATCACAAACTCTCCTTGAAACCAACAAATGAACTCCAAGAAAAGCCTATGGACAAACCCTTCAAATATAACTCAAGGAAACCATTAGTCCATAGAGATTGTCATCAATTACCAAAACCAAACATGGGGGCACCGCATGTTCTTTCACCAAGGCGCGTCGGCCACATTAGATCTCGTTCACGTTGGCCCACCTCGACCCCATATATATTCGTTACCATCCGCATCCTGGACAAAACCTTACCCATTCCACTCCACTCCTCCTCCAAGCCCCCTTTTGGCGATCTCCGACCTTCTGCGACATGGCTGGCAGCGAATCTGACTCCGAGCTCTCCTGATTTGTGGATTGGGACCTCTTCCCATGTAGGCCCAACGAGGAGATGGTTGTCCGCATTGCTTTCTGCCGGTTCCGAGGGGAGTCCGCCCGACAGCGGTCGAACTCCATCCGGCAGGAATCCATTGCATCTGCGCAAATGGCTACTAGTTCCGCCGGGCGTGGTGGGTCGAGGCGCTTCACCGCTGCCTCACCGAAGGCGATGCGTCCTACTGGCGCCCCAACGCCGTGGCGGCGGCACAACCCCTTCGGTGGCGCGTCTTCCTCGTAGCGTCGGGCTCAGAGGTAAATACTGACATTACTTATGGCTCGTTTGCCAATATGGCGCGTCTTCCTCCTAGCGTTAGGCTCAGAGTCGGAGGTAAACACTGACATTACTTATGGATCATTTGCTAATATGGCGTGGTGTACCTGTCGGGCGAGGCACGAGACGCGGGAGGCCGTGGAGGCGGAGTCGCACGCCGCACCGGACCCGTTATGTGGGACCGGCAACCCCTGGCGCCGCAAACTGCGTCGTGGTTCAAGTGTCGGGTTCCCTTCACGATGGGTCTATTTTGGAATTCACATCGACTGGCAACGTCGAGGCCACATGCTCCTAGAAGGAAGAGTAGGGCATGGAAGACGGCGGTGCCTCGAGTCTAGTGAGCTGATCTGTGTCCCATGTCCTACCCTTCCTCGTCGGCCGTCGTACCTTCACTCCAGAGGGTTCAGCAAGCCGCCGGACATGGAGATGAGCGCCGATGAAGATTTAGACTAGATTTTGTTACATGTGATTTTATGAATCAGAGAATTCGATAATGAGGTATCCGACTGAGAAAGAAGATATTTAAAGTGTGACCATTCACTATTTGTGAACGTTTGAGGGACCGGATTAACCGATTAGCTACATGTGCCGCGAATGTGTGAAACCGACCTTCCACCTGATTGGTTTGCGCACGGGGAGGGACCAAACCTGGACGATCCTTTGCGCGTGCGCTTTAGCTTGGCTAGGGCACGGTCAAAAAGCGCACAGGGCATGGTCAGGATCGCAATGCCATTGCCATCCATGCACGCTCGAGACCGCAGCTCCCACGTCCAGGCGACGCGCTGGTGATGATTCCCGTCCTGTTCTTGGCACTATGATGGCGATTCTTCTTTGCCTGCAATGCAAGTAAGCCTTTCACTGTGCGATGGACGTGAACAACGTTGTCAGCTACGTCCCGGCCGGCCCGCCCTGTACACACCCTCTCCTGACTCCTGGTACACTAAATAAAATAGTTATCTAAACGCTTTTATAGTAGTTCACAAAGAAAACTTGCTAGCATTGGTAAAAATGAGGAGGATCAAGTCAGGTATTTCCTCCGTCCGGAAATACTTGTCACCAAAATGAATAGAAAGGGATGTATCTAGATGTATTTTAGTTCTAAATACACATTTTTTTGTTCATTTTGATGACAACTATTTTCGGACGGAGGGAGTAATAAGAAAGCATTGCACGAGTGATAAGAAGTCGAGTCATGTATTCCAGTATATGTTGGTTAGTACATTCTACACTGTCGGTTACATTCTAAACTCTACTAGTTACATGAATGGGAGTATCGATCTTGCGGCCAAAAAATTGAAATATGCCAACGAGCGAGATGACCATCCGGCACACCAGTGTGGTTCATCGATCTGATTCGTGCGCTCGGGATTCTGGAGTGAAGCCCCCATGGATCGGACGTGCTTCTGTCTTCCCTGTACCATCACAAACTTTTGAGTTGAGCAATCCTTTTCGGTTGCTAATCAGATGCTTCGTGCATATACTCAGACATATATTCCTCCTGCAAAAACAAAGGAGCCCACATATTGATTGATCAGTTTAGCTACACACCAGTCAGCTGATTTTTGAATTTGGCGTTAGTCGATTTTTGAATGAAGGAAGGAGAAGGAGAAAGGATCTCGCTGGAGAGAAGGGGGCTTGTTGTCATCACCCCAGTATCTATCTTAGGGTTTAGGGTAAGGGCGGTGGTGGACGGTGATTGTGACGGCGAGGGCCTGCACGGACGGACACGAGCACGGCGGCCCGTCCGCACGCAGCTGTGGCGGCGACGGCCTGCACGTACGGACACGAGCACAGCAGCCCGCCCGCACGCGGCTGTGGCGGCGGCGGCACGTACGGACACGAGCATGGCGGCCAGCTCGACCGCGGGTAGCATGGAGGCCAGAGCGCGCGAGCTGCGGGGTGCGGGCGGCACCACGCAGGTACATCAGCCATGCCGTGTTCTGGCACGGATGCGGCGTGGCAGACGCATGAGCGAGGAGACGAGCGCGAGCAGCCTCGACCAGCTCATGTAGGCGGTGCGGGCGATCTCCCGCCCCGGTGCGCCCGGGCACGATGGCGCCGTTGCGGCAACGGTCTTCTCGCCAAGTCGCTGCAAGTGGGACCGTGTGGGCATCCCGCGGGCTGCCCGGGCGTGACCGGACATCCTCATATTGCCCTTAAATTAGAGAAGGGTTTAAGGTACACCGTCAGTTCGGGTGTTTATGATGAAAATAAGGGGTCCGATTCGGTCAGTCTTTTTTGACCGGGCACTCACCGGACGAGCATTTTGGACATTTGAGGAGGAAGTTAGGGGTCCGGCTGTAGATACTCTTATAAGGCATGTAGGGTACAATTAGACCTCTTGTAGAGAGGTATACTGCCTACCCTCCACGACAGTTTGTTCTGAGAAACAGAAATCCAACCAACATGCACAAAAGCTCAGCTTATCTATACACAATGAGCTTTATTTAAGCTTTAATAGACTCAAGCATTTTTTTATCAGTTTCTCAACCACCTACATTGACACTGGAACTATTCCGTACTCGGTGGAATCGCATATCACAGCGTTTTGTCCATACCCATGTTATTTAGGAATTACTCCCTCCGTCCCATAATTCTAATTGCAGTTTAAGTTCAAATTTAAACTAAAACCACAACAAGAATTATGGAATAGAGGGAGTGGTAGACAATCGAGCCTTTAACTCTTGACTGAAAAGCAGCAGAACATATCGTGTTCTATATCGTATTTGCATAGACAATCGAGTCTTTAACTCTAGACAAGAATTTTCTCAATATAAATATAACGTTAGATTTATAGTATTAAAAATCTGATGTCCTCAGGGACGTCGGACCCCGATCGAACGCATGGCAATAAATCGCTGCACCATGGCAATTTTTCTGTGGTTTTTTTACGCTACATGGCAATTTGTACTGTAGAACAATGGCAAATCCTTATACTAAAGCATGGCGATTTTATCTGTTTTCGCATGGCAAATCTGATCGTCAGATTTTTGGCGCTAAAAATAGGACGTCGGGTTTTTAACAATTCCTATAATGTTTTGGTCAACTTTCGACATTGACCCAGTTTGCTTATTAATAAAAAAAAAGGTCAACTCAACATATTTGGTTTTATTAATACTATTAGGGAGGTAATGTTGTCGCGGCACTTACATCTTTTTCTCGCTTTTCTTTGACGACGATGCACTTGGAGGCACCGATGCTTTCGCTCTTCAAGAAGTTTCGAGTATTCAACAGTGGCTTGTTAAGGCCATCCGTCACAGATGTGTGACCTGGTAGCTCACCTACATGCAATTTTATACAGTAGTCTGCATTTGGCTTTTCAGGATCATCACTGCCGATAACTCTTTCCCTGAGATAAGATGGAGGATATATTAGTTCAAGAGAAATCACAGACATGCAGATGCAGGCAATGAGTTATTATTACTATAGAGACCTAAGAGGAACGACGCCACACCCTTTGTGTTGTTTATATTGCTCATTCTTTGTAAGATGATTATAGAAACTCAAATGGCTTTTGTGTGATCCACCTCATATGGCAGGCATACCGAACTCTGCTTCACGCAGCAGAATTTAAATCAATGAATTATCCTATTTCACTCTAGTGACATGAAAAAAACACCTCCAGTTTAGTAAACTATAATGCTTTTCTTCAGTAAAAAAAGGTATTGCCTTGGTAAGGAAGCATGCTGCCTCAGCTGTGGGCTAGTCTTTTCACCCTTAGCACCGATTTCTTCGAGATGAACAAATTGCCTCTTGAAACGATCCACCCCACTGGCAATAATATATCAGTTAGTATACTGGCAATATCTTAACCAATCATAACTGTGGTTAAAGAAATGATGTTTCCTGTTTGGCATATTCGAATAAGGTTTACAATAGCATAAATTTTTATTTAGGGAAATAAAAAGCTTATTTTCGCAATGAAAAGATTCTACATCAAAATCCAAAGGGACCATTGTTTCACACAAGAAATACATCATTAGCACATCGCAACTGATTACGTTAAACAGCTTCAACATATGCAGTTGGTTGATAATGATATTCAACGATTATCAAAATAATACTTTAAGCTACACATTGCTCGTCACATTCGTAGGATCATAATGTGCACCAGTATGCTTTTCTTTATCATCTCCACTCAAGTTGTAGCATGCAAAAAGTTCAACGAATAACACCTACTGAAACATATGCCTATCACTGTCAAAAGCAAACTTTACTATCGGAACAAAACATTACATAGATAACACATGTATATATTTCTTCTTGTAACGAGAAATGGTGGATCAAAGCATTTTTTTTTTCCAAACTCACCTTGGGTAAAGAAAGTTTGCCTGATCTCCACCACGAAGATAGTCATGCAACATCTGAGGATGGTACTCTAAAATCTAGAGATACTTCATGCATTAGTAAAGACTACTACCATAATCCCCAGCGTACAATTGACTGACATTACCTCTCTGTAGATTAATTCACGTAAATCCTCTCTGGCCAGCTTCCTTCTCTCAAACTCAAACTCAAGTTTCGAGATGGGTTGCGTTGTGGGTTCGAGTTCAGAATTTGCCAATCCAGTAAAGTATGGGTCTGCCAAAGCCTTGAATTACATTGATACCATGTCAGTATTGAATATATAACAAAAGAATCGAGCTTTTTGAGCTAACATTCTTGTTGATTATATTTCCTACCTCTGCAGCGGTTGGCCGATCTGCGGGATCAAAAGCAAGAAGACGCTCAAGCAAATGGAGTGCCATGGGATCTACACCAGGGAACTTCTGAGAAAAAGGTATTGGATGTTTCTTTTTCATGTTTCCCAAATATCGCCGAGCTTTTTCGTTTCGAATCTACATGCAGTAAAATAGGCAACAGGTAGGGTTTAAGAAACATTTCTGAACATGATTTATCACTTAGAAAAGTACTTAGCGGAACAAATATTAATCACTATCTGTATTGTTCCTTTGTTTTAATATTTGATAGTAGGGAAAATTATTTCAAGGTGAAGATAAGCACAAAAATCATACTGGTACAATTAACCAAAAAGACTGAAGCATTATCCAAAAGTTTCAGAACGCAAATGCAATATACACTTGGAACAGAAGAACGAATTATCTGTAGATCCATGAATTAGTCCAAACTTTGGATCTGTTTGGCCAAGCTTCAGGTTCATCTTAGCAGTTTGTGAAATTTAAAAATAGGCCAAACACATTGAAATTTCTTTGCAGCTAGATACTTTGGTAAAACCTAGGCCACAAATTAGATGTTCCAAAATAAGCTGAAGATAGCGGAGAGGGATTTATAGTGCAAATAAACAGTCATATTGTTAGCAAAGCAGGTTGATTGACATGCTATAAAATATAGCACTAAATTCATCTAAAGGTCCCCGACAGAAAAATAGTACGAATGAAGGGTCAGCGTTTTCTGCCAGGTTCCTTTGATAAACTGCCTCTTGTGTATTATTGCTATTCTTAATTGAATGGCAAAGCATACTAGTTTTTCAGGAAAAAGAGATGTTCAGAGCATTGATCGATATATTTGACTTCTGAAACTGTTATGCATCCTTAGTACAAGGTGGAGCCTTGGAAAGGGAAATTTATGTCCTTGGGAGAAAACTGATCCAGACCAACTCCAACCTATCTATCATTTTTGACGAAGAGACAGCGGATGCTGCATATTTCATTAATGAAGGAGAAGAAACATAACAGTACTGTTACAAATAGCTCTGCCTCCTTCCAGCAGCGAGCCTCGTCAGTGATTCTCCCAATTATATGCTACCGAACGGCGCTGGTTATCGAGTATCCCCACGGTGCAACTATCTACCTGTAAAGTTGCCCTCCATCTGCCTATCAATCATTGGGATGTACCTGCTCCCGGCAGGCCCGCAGCATCCACATCGCTATGGATTCACAATGGTCCAGGTTCTTTTGGGAAGGAGCTGAGAGCAAGCGTAAATACCACATGGTCAAATGGGCTGACGTGTGTAAACCCAAGGACTTGGGGGTCTGGGAATTTTGCATATGAAGTTGATGAACATCAGCCTAATGGTGAAACAGCTTAGGAAACTTGGCCAAATGAGCAGGAGCTCCGAGGCCTGAGCTGACTTGATTCGTGCCAAATACTTGTCCGCCACGGCACTGCTCTTGGGACTCACACGCAAGGGATCCCAGTTCTAGATCAGCCTTCAACAGATTAAAGGGTCCTTTTCACTGGGCTCCAAACGTCGTGTAGGTACCGGAGAAGTCACTATGTTCTGGTCGGATTGGTGGCTGGAGCAGGGAGCTCATCAAATACGAATCCACCTCCCCCCCCCCCCCCCCCCTTGTTTTTTTACCTCTTGTGAGGATCCTTTAATCACCGCCGACCACGCGTGCAACAATCTGAGGGGACTCTCCATTCTTCGGCCATTTGGGTAGGCAGAATTAGTAGAATTGTAATATATCTGAGGCAAGAAGTGAATTCTTTCAACCTGTCCGAGGGCGCCGATGAAATTTCCTGGGTCTTAATGTCAGGGTGTTTTCCGGTCAAATCGCTTCACAGTAAACTGCGCTGTGCCAGGGGGGCGCGGTGATTCAAATTCAGGATGTTTGGCGGGTGGTTCTCCTGCTCAAGGTTAAAATCATCCTTTGGGGTGTCTCTCCTGCCCAAGATCAAAATCTTCCTTTGGCAGTTGATCCATGGCTGAGTGACCAGATTCCCAAGCGCCACGGCTTGTCCAATGGGACCTGTGCACTCTCTGAGGAATTCGAAGGCGCAAACTGGGAATCTTAGGTGCTTCGTGGGTTATCCCCAAACATCCATCCTTTTCTTTGCGGAGGTTACCCCCCCCCCCCCATTTGCATCATACCATGCACACAACCATCTTAATTAAAGTACCGTGACCAACATCTAAAAAAGTTTAACAAGTGAAAACAAGGCCCAACCACAGCTGGCCAATAACAGGATTACATGACTCACACATAACCTGTTACTGGACCGCCATCCAAAATCGGTTGAATGTTATCCTATTCTATCATCTCCCAACGGTTGCACCCAAAGGCCATAGGCGCCGATCCTCCACACACCCAAACGTTCATCTAATTGTTTGTTCAAAATGATCATTTTTGTTCGCAGCTCATGATGCCATCACCACAGGAGGACATCGATGAAACTGCAGGTGTCGCCTGGCCAATAACACGATTACATGACTCAGACACATAACCTATTACTGGACTGCCATCCCAAATCGGTTGAACGCAGTAGGTCGCCAAGAGCGCAGCCACGCTCATTCGATGCGAGGCTGACGAGGCTGCTCCCGCTGTCCAGCTCCTGGGCTGCCCAATCGTCGAGCTACCCATTACCTACCTGGGCATCCCCCTTACCATCCGGCGACCTACTGCCGCCCAACTGCTGCCCCTTGTCGACAGGGTAGCTATGAACCTTCCTTCTTGGAAGGCTTGGCTGATGAACCGAGCCGGCCGCCTCGCCCTAGTGAAATCGGTCCTAGGCGCGATTCCACTCCACCAACTGCTTGTGCTTGCCCCTCCTAAGCGGACTCTCAAGCTGCTCGAAAAAATCCAACGCGGCTTCCTCTGGGCTGGCCGCGCCGAAGCCAACGGAGGACACTGCCATGTCAAGTGGCGTCGTGTCGCCCGCCCACTGTCCTTGGGTGGGCTGGGAGTCCACGACTTGGAGCGTACGGGCCTATCGCTTCGTGTTCGATGGCTCTGGTTCAGCCGCACCGACGATCGTCGCGCCTGGAGTGGCTTGGACCTCCAGTTCTCCGCTGAAGAGCGCGCCTTCTTCTCTGCCAGCACATACACCATCCTTGGCAATGGTCAGACCACAAAGTTCTGGGAGGATAGATGGATCGAAGGACGCTCTGTCCGTGAAATTGCGCCACTTCTACACTCGTGCATCCCTAAAAGGAGAAGGAAAACTACAACGGTGGCCGACGACCTGCCAGGACACCTCTGGGCGCGGACATCCATGGAGTTGTAGGCATTCACGAAATCGGCCAGTATATCTTACTCTGGCGCCTGATCGAGCGCACAACGCTCTCAGACGCACCTGACCAGCTCGTGTGGAAGTGGACCACATCGGGCATCTACACAGCCAAATCTGCTTACCTTGCTTCCTTCCATGGTTCGATGACATGCAGCAACTGGAAGCTCACATGGAAGAGCTGGGCACCCCCCAGAGTGAAATTTTTTCTCTGGCTCGTCAGCTTGGATCGATGCTGGACGGCGGACCGCCTCGCCCGGCATGGACTGCAGCACCACAACAGTTGCCCCCTTTGCTGCCAGGAGCCTGAAACATTGCGCCATCTCCTCCTTGGATGCCCTTTCTCGCGACACATCTGGTTCGAGATCCTCTCCTGGATGCGCATGACATGCAGACCCCCGGACAATGAGGCTACCCTCTTTGACTGGTGGCATGATGCCCGGCAAGTCACGCCCAAGGCGATGCGTAAAGGGCTGGCAACCACGGCGCTTCTTACGTCCTGGATGATCTGGAAGCACCGCAACGATTGCATCTTCAACGGCGCGCGCCCATCCACCCAAATGCTACTTCACGGCATCAAGGAGGAGGCTAAACTTTGGGCTGCGGCAGGAGCTGCTGGACTTCGAGTAGTCTTGCCCCTGACCTGGGATGTGCACTAGCTGATGTTCCCAGACTGTAATTCGCCTCCTAGGCGGGCTGTAACATAAAACACTCTCTCTTTTCAATACAATGAAACGCAAAGCTTTTGCGTTTTCCCGAAAAAAAAATCGGTTGAATGTATCCTGTTCTATCATCTCCCAATGGTTGCGCCCAAAGGCCATAGGCGCCGATCCTCCACACACCCAAACATCCATCTAATTGTTTTTCCACAATGATCACTTCTGTTTGCAGCTCGTGATGCCATCATCAAAGGAGGACGTTGAGGAAATTTCAGGTGTCGCCCTTTTTTGCTATCTCAGAGTTGGCTGGGATGTTTTGTTGTGCGAGTGTTGTGCTGTAAGCGTGTGATGCAACTTCTTTACAGAATCATGAGTATTTGTGGAATTTTTGTGACGGCGGGTCTAGTGGTCTTCGGGTGAAAACCTAAGATTTGGCTATGCCGGATCGGGTGACGGCGGTGTCTATGACATTGCTTCCTCCTTGGAGGCGTTACTTTGGAGACCTCGACGATGGCTTCCGAGGGTGCGTGTGGCTGCAGATGGAGCTTGGGTTTGGGTAGTTGTCGGGAGTAGCTTGTAGCTGGCCTTTGGCCGGTGGTTTGCGACTTGCGGTGTATAGACCTAGTTTTGCTAGTGTTTTGCCTGTCTGTTAGGGTTTTAGCCCGGTTTTCCTTAATTAACCGAGCGGTCTCTTGTACCATTTTTCTCTGATCAATGAATATAGCAGCTCTCCTGCTATTGTTCGATTTGTGAAATTTTTGTGCTCATAGCCATTTGTGGCTTTATCTATAAAGGAGGGCGAAAGGCCTTTTGTCCAGAAAAAAAAGGTTGCAGCCACAGTTATTTCCATAAGAACAGTGTTCAAAAGATAAATCCCCAGCCTTAGATGGAGCAAGCTTATTTGCTTGTCATGAATCATTGTTAAATATCAATTGCCATCCATATTGTTTTAGCACAATGGCCCAGATATCGTGTTTGCCCTTTCCAGAAATTAAGGAATACAAACTACTACACAGATCAAGCAAATATATGGTCACTGGGAGTGCCGGACTGTCTGAGACAGCATGCCTGTTCAGGTAGTGAATTATTTGACCAAAACATCACTCTGAATGCCTTGCGTCCGAAAGAAAAGGTTTACAACCAGAGTTATTTTCTGTAAGAATAATATTCAGAAGATAACTCCCTCAGCCATAGATGGAGCAAGCTCAGTTGTTTGTAAAGCATCATTGTTAGATCAATTATTGTCCTTTTTTTTTAGCACAACGGACCAGATACCTTGTGTGCCCTTTCCAGAAATTAAGGATTATATATAGTATACAAATAAAGCAAATATATGATCACTGGGGTGTGGGACTGTCTAAGACCAGATGCCCGTTCAGGTAGTAAATTATTCAACCAAAACATCACTCGGAAGTTTCTTATGATAAACACAAATTAAACGAAGCATGAATTTTATCCTTTTGCTGTCGGGTAGTTATTTGAAATGCAGTCATGTCAACCTCACGCACCGGTGGATTTTGATGCAGAGCCACCAGCGACACAGGAGTAGTTAAGGCTGTGTAGCTGAGGCAGGAGACCTTGCCGAAATGGTTAAGGGGTTAGGGTTGTTGGTTTCGTGGAAGCCGCTGGAAACCTCGAGCCAAAGGTAGGGAAGCTGCCGACGCAGGGGATACCTTGGCAGAGGGTTTAGGGCGGGGATAAAGGTGAAAGAAGGAAGACAGAGTCTGGAGGTAGCAGAAGTAAAGCGAGCTATTGGATCTAAATCCAGTGGTTCAACAAAATCGACTGCCCCTATGAAAAAGATCAGGCCTTTGCCTTCTAGGCAGTCCCTTACTTTTCGGACATAATGCAAGAATTAATCTTACAAGTATGCATTAAACGGCAGGTCCAATTATAGCAGGAATATTTCATCTTGATAAAGGAAATGGTAATCACAAGCACAGAGTTGGTAAATAAATCACATACGAGATAAGTCTCAAACTGATTTATTTACTTTAGAAACTGACCGGGAAGTGAACTCACCCTAGAAATAGATTCTGCCGAAGGAGTGCCGAGTAGATCAGTCATGAGATCCAATTGATGTACCACATTTTTGCCAGGAAAGAGCGGCCTCCCTGTAAGCATTTCTGCAAATATACATCCTATGCTCCAAATATCAATCGCAGGAGTATACTGCAAAAGCAAATACTAACTTCAGTACAGTGAAACCCGAACAATCGAGTGTACAAGAAAAACTCAGATTTATGAACAAACTCGACAGCATCAACGAGGATACTGATGCTCAAAGATGAATTATCACGGATTCAGTCTCTAATTTAAGGTTAAATTTTGTCAGAGATGAAGTTTCACTTATACCTTTGAAAAGAAGGAGCCACATAATTCTGGAGCACGATACCACCTTGTTGCTACATAATCCTGGGACAAATGGACACGCGAGCATAAAAGTCTAAATTTTGGCTGGCTTCTTACATAATACACATAATCATTAATCTGTGCTAAGCTTTCATTAGCGCGAGCGCGAAGTACATACCGTCCAGAATATCGCGGACGGGGTGTCGTCGAAGGAAACCCGAGCAAGGCCGAAGTCGCAAATCTTGAGCTTGCAATCGGCATTGGCTAGAATGTTCTTGGGCTTGAGGTCCCGGTGGAAGACATTGGCAGCGTGTATGTACTTCATCCCGCGAAGCAGCTGGTAGAAGAAGAACTGATGGTGCTCCGGGCTGAGATCGTCGTTGGCCTTGATGACCTGGTGGAGGTCGGACTCCATGAGCTCGAAGATAATGTAGATGTCACGGAACTCGCGGCGCGACGGCGGGAGCATGATGTGCTTGATCTGGACGATGTCTGGGTGGCGTAGAAGGCGGAGCAGCTTGATCTCGCGGAGAATGCGGGTGGCGTCGGCGATATGCTCGAAGACGTCGTCGATCTTTTTGATAGCGACGCGCTCGCCGGTGTGGGTGTCGACAGCAGACGCCACAACGCCGTAGCTGCCTTTGCCGACCACTTCGCAGACCTCGTACCGAGTCGCTTCGCCGTACTCCGTGAAGAACCCCGCCTTATCCGAGCCCTGGAAGCGTATGAGTCAATCCCGCAATCGGATACGCATCAAGCGAAGCACAAAATGTCAGCTAGGGTGGTTCACATGCCGCGCCTTTTTAGCCATGGCACCCGCCGCGCCAGTCGCCCCGTGCTCCGGTCCGGAGTGATGTACTGCTACCCCGCGCCGTCTCCTTTCCCCCTGGATCCACTCCTCCGATCCGCTGCGGCGCCCTCGTGCGCGCGGTGTGTCGTGCTTCCGCCGGTTCTGACGGTCGGGGATGAGAGAGGGGGGGTGTGGACACGGCGAGGGAGGAGGGGGAGGCCCGCGATAGGAGCGGGAACAGGGGCCATATTCGTACGGCGAGGGAAGGTGCGCGACTGGGCAGTGGACGCCCGATCGCCGCGGTAGCGCGGAGCGCGGTCAGGGATATGGGGGCAGGTGCTCGTCCGGGCACGGCACGTGACTCCACGGGGCGCAGATGTTGGAGTTGGACAAGGGGGCTGCGCCGCTGCGGGAGCACGGCGCCGGCCGCCGGCAAGGGAGCGTGAAAACAGATTCTCTGACTTGCTGTGGTGAAGTCACGCGTGAACAGTACGTCTAACTTTGCTCCTTCTCGGCCGCTGGATGCAAAATTGACGCTCTGGATTAGATGCAACAGAATACTTCGAATAGTACTTTGATACGGTACCAGCAAACAGTATCAAAGTACAATGTTAACTATATCAGCCCATTTTGCGGATTCCATTATACAATCAAACATATAAAGGATTATGTTGCATGTCATCTGACGAAGAATGGAACATTCTCAGCACGATCCGTCCATCATAAGGAGTGAAAGGACACATATCATGATAGCACTATGAGCAGCTATGGTGGTTCTCGACCGGTCCAGTACGAGAGAAAATTTGAAGTTTGAGACAATCAGATTTAAAAGAAAATTATGAAGACGCCTACATATGCTTTTGCGTTCTAACAAACTGTCACGTATAAAGTATTTCTCGATGTCCAGTATGCCAAGCGGCAACGGAGGATATAAGCACGCCTTGTATATGTGCGCAGTGGCAGAGCGTGACACACAATTAGGGGAGGGGGAGGGGGGGCTAAAATCTGAAACAAGAGCCAAATATGCTTGAAAACAGGTCCGAGTCACACAAAGGAAAAACAATCAAACTGTTGTAGGTAACTAGCATACTGGTAAATGGATTTGTGCTCTAAAATCAACATACTTCACTAATAAAATATACCAAAATGCTTAATATATATAGAAAAAAAATATTTTCACTTTTGGAGGGGGGGTCATGACCCCCTTTGGCCTCCAAGAGGCTCCGCCAGTGTATGTGCGTGACAACAATGGCAGTTTGGATCACGCTTGGGATCAGGAAAATGGATGTGTCGCTTGTTGATCGCTCAGGTCCGGTGTGTTGGAATTTCTCTTGTGTGATTCCTCTAGGCAGCACGTCTATGATGATTCGATAGAACTCCCACAGTTAATTTCTACGACGAATTGGTTCATCTGGTGGCAGCACAGACAACATGTTCGAGGTGAGATCATACATACCACTGCAACCGGCGTCGGCTGCCCATGCTTTGGCCCTGAACTTCACACGAGCGGTGGGGAAAGCAAATCCTAAACCTAGATGGAACACTTGGCCTATTATTCCGGCATCGCAACAAGTGTTACATGTTGATGCTTCGTTCAACGAGGATCTTCTGTGGCCTCTGTTTTTGCAAATAATAATCTGAACAGGTCAAACCTTGTTGATTTGAAGAAGGAAGCGTTGAGTGTTTTCCAAGATGATGAGTATGTTAAAAATAACCAACATAAAAACAGGAAGGCGAATATGGTGGCGCATGAGATTGCAAAATTTAGTTTTCCAAATAGGTCTGATGGTATTCTTATTAATAGTGTTCCGCCCTGCGTGGCTAAAGCTGTAACGAACGATTGTATGAACATTTGTGTTAATTAATTAATATATGGGTGGAGTTTTTGAAAAAAAAACGAGGATCTTCACTTGGGATCATGTGGAGCTATAGTCAGAGACCACAGAGGTAATTTCATTGTCGCGTCTACCTCTAGCCTTGAGAACATCATCTCCACGGAAGTAGCAGCACTCCTTGAAGGTTTAAAATTAATTCAAAGCTTGAGGTGCAACAATGCCTTGGTGAGGATGGACAACATTATTGTGGTCGATGCTCTACGTCATAATGAATGCCATTCTATGGTGTCGGCTTCAGTTTTAGATTATTGCAGAGAGTACTGAGAGAGTTTGGAAATGTTTCTATCGAGCATTGTAATAAAGAGTCTAATGTTGTTGCTCATGGTCTAGCTAGTGAGGGCGCGCAAACACTCCTTCTGTATGGGTGGATGCACCTCCGGTTTTATTGCTAAAGTAGATCATGATGAAGGACGTTGTTGCGCCCATCTAGTAATTTATGTAAATATATGTTTGGATAAAGTTAGTAACCAAACCAAGCTGTATGATGTTTAACGGCAAAAGAAAACTGAAGCTTAGAAAATAAAGCACGAGTAATTGTGCTTAGGGGACTGCAGCTGTACGATCGGTTATCGAATTCGTGCATTGTCATGATTGTCTATTCTAAAAACACAACGATAAATCTACAATCCAACTCAAAGAAAATACGATAAATCTATAAATATATGAGAAAATCCAGAAGGTACATTATTCCTTGGATTGATGTACTTTAGCATGGGCCATGGTAAACTGCAACAAGCCACCGATAGCAAATAGCCAAAAAAACAATGATGCTACTTTTCTTAATATTATGTGCGAGGAGCTTAGAGTCATTGAAACCAATGCATAAATAGGAGAGAAATCACACCAGGTGTAGATCAACATGGCATGGTATGACATTGGGATCCAAATTGTTTATTATCTCTAGTGATGTCAACTACCTTCCAGTAGAACACAATGATGAAGTTGTCAATATTATTTTAAAGAAAAATGCAATGCAAATAGAATGTGTATAAAAGGGAAAAACTCTGGTCTCAAGTCCATCGAACATTAAAAATGTGCATGTCGCGGTGAACATGGTTCACCTTATAATTGTTGTTATAACATATAGATATGTATGGAATGCAATGACATGTTAAGCTAAGGAAAATAATGTAGACAGTTGCAGAATTGTATATATAATGTAATCAAACATATATGTAAGAAGCATGACCCAAAAAGTACAATGTACTGATCATCTTTCTCGCTTACGTTTTATTTGATTTTCAATCTCTTTTTTAGTTGGGTTGTATGTTGGCGTATGATTTCTTCTAATACTGGTTAAGTAAAAAAAATCTGCTAACGGGGTAATGGTACTGATCTCCAATAGCATCGAATGGAAGGTTTTGACACCAATTGTTACGATTTTAGTAAACTAAAAGCTTAGAAAGAAGGGTGAACCCATGAATATACCAAACATGCAAGGTGGGAAATAAAGAAAAGAATCACCAGGGACGATAGAAAACTACACGTATGAGTAGACCCCTCTGACATGCAACATCGCCGGTCAATGAGTGGTGTCAGTGACAACCCAAATACAACCCACAAGTGTAGGGGGTCGTTTGTAGCCTTTTTCGATAAATAAGAGTGTCGAACCCAGCGAGGAGCTAAAGGTAGAACAAATATTCCCTCAAGTTCTATCAACCACCTATACAACTCTACACACACTTACGTTTGCTTTACCTAGAACAAGAATAAAACTAGAAGTACTTTGCGAGAATAAAACTACGAATAAATTACAAGATAATAAACTTAGTAGTGTAGTAGAATTTTTTTGTAACACAAGAGAAAGATTTGTCCCAAGGCAATCGATAACTAGACTGGCAATCATTATTGTAATTTTATACGAGGGAGAGGCATGAGCTACCATACTTTTAGTACTTGGATCATATGCACTTATGATTGGAAGTCTAGCAAGCATCCGCAACTACTAAAGATAATTAAGGTAAAAACCAACCATAACCTTAAGTATAAAATCCACTTTATTCCCATACGCAACAAGCCCCTTACTCGGGCCTATGTTTTTTCAGTCACGCCAACCACTATAAGAGAATCATGAACATGTTGTAACAGCCTACATCGGGGACCCCTCATGTTTGCGCGACATGGAGGGCACCATAGGACAGCATCATAATAAAAATATTCAACTCATACCAACCACAGTCGTCGATTAGCCCATAGGACAAAATAGATCTACTCAAACATTATAGGATAACCACATATCATTGGATAATAATATATAGTGTGGAGAACCATGTTTAAGTAGAGAATACAACGAGAATAGAGAGGTTACACCACTGCATAGAGGGGGAGAAAGTTGGTGTTGACTGTAGCAAGATTGTTGATGTAGATTACATTGGTTGTAGTCGTGCTCAATAGGACGGAAATCCAACTAAGCCATTTAGGGCCAAATCCTTTTGCCCGCATGACCTCGAAAAGAAACGACCAGGAGAGGGAGTCGAGTGCTCTCAAGATGTCAAGTTTCAGGAACAGCCCCGCTTCCCGCCTATTGTGGATCCTCCTCGCCACTTGCCAGACCAGCAAAAAATGCCGTGTAGGTTCCTTTTCTTGATGAACGCCGACTGGTTAGCAGCCACCACTTACTTCATCCGGCTCCTAGCTTTGTACACTAGCATCTTAGCGAGCAACTTTGCTGCACTATGCGTCAAGTTAATGGGGCGAAAATCTCCCACTTCATCAGCATCAGGCTTTTTGGGAATCAACACAATGTGAGCACGGTTAAGCTTCCCGAACCCTCTACCGTCACTCACGTACAGCTTAAGCATGACTGCCATAATATCTTGCTTGATGATGGGCTAAGCACATTGGTAAAATGCACCTGTAAACCCATCAGGGCCGCCGCACGGTCCGATGGCATCTCTTTGATCATGTTCCATACCTCCTCCTCGATGAATATGGCCTCCAACTCATGCAGATCACATGGTTGCACTCCAGGGAAGTTTAAGTCTAGCGTCGCCTCCCTCGCATTGGCCGTGCCCAACAATTGCTCGTAAGCTGTTGTGAAAGCATCCTCCTTACGGCTTTGGTCAGTGATCAGCTCATCCCCGACCCAAATCTGCGGGATGAAGTTCTTGGTGCGCCTCCCATTAGCCACTAGTTAGAATAGCTTGGTGTTCGCATCGCCTTCCTTAATCCATCGAACCCTCGATCTCTGCCTTTCAATTGTGCACTTGAGGGATGTGAGCCCAAGCAGCGAAAGCTTGAGTGTACGTCGCAGCCACAACTCTTCCAGAGTGAGCAATCTCCTTTCCATAGCTTTCTCCAACCGTAAGATCACATAGTTGGCAACTGCCATCTATAACTTGATGTTATCGATCTTCCTCTGCCCGTAGGCTTGCAGTGCATGCACAGTGTTACGAAGCAAGGCATCCAACTGCTGGAATGGGTCAAAGATATCTTCGTCGCAAACCCAAGCTTCTCTGACCACATCCATAAAGCCTTCAAGCTTTTTCCAAAAAATCTCAAAGCAAAATCTCTTCTTAGGATAGAACGCCGCCGAGGTGGAGAGCAGTAGTGGCGCGTGATCGGAAACATTCGTGGATAAAGCTTGCAGAAGGCAGTCCGCAAAGCGAAGCTCCCAATCAACCGACACTAAAACCATGTCAATTTTGGTCATCATCGGGGTGTCTCGTTCATTAGACCAGGTGAAGTTTCTGCCATGCATGTAGAACTCTTTGAGCTCATGATCACCAATGAACTCTCTAAATTTACGCATCTTACTCCGGTTCAAGTTAGAGTTATTTTTCTCCGAGGCTCTAAGGATCATATTGAATTCCCCAAGGACCATCCACGACCCTTGGCACCCCTCCCTTCTCGCTTTTAATTCCTGCAAAAATCTGTTTTGAGCCCGTTCCCCAGCGACTCATAAACTACCGAAATCCACAATTGCGCTCCATCCTTGTTGTGCACAAGGCCCATTAGGAAATTGGTATCTAAATGTACGCTGTCCACCTCCATGGTCGTGGTTTCCTAGACGAGGAGCACCCCTCCTCTAGTCTCAGACATCGGTAAGTAAGCGAATCCGTCTAACGACGGTCCCAAACATTGCATAACACATAAACAGTCAATTACATCTAGTTTGGTCTCTTGTAGACACACCATGTTAACTTTAACCGAGGTCACAAACTCCCTCACAGCCTTCCTCTTAGTTGGATTGTTCAGCCCACAAACGTTCCAACATAGAACTTGCGGGTTTAGATCCATGAGAAGATCGCCACACCCGCCCTCCAGTGCCCACTCAATTCGCCATGATCGCCGTGGAGGTCTCAGCCAATAGCTCGCACGTAGCGGGCATCTCCTTGCCGAAGAGCGCAGCGATGACCTTGACGTGGTGCTCCCCGAGAGGGGAGTCAAACAACACATTTAGCTCATCAATGATTGCGTCGTCTACCCTCAGGTCTTTCGGTGCTAGTCCCAGAGCTCGCATGAGTACATTTTTAACCGGAGTGGCCTTTCATTTCTGTGCCACCGGTACCCATTTGGATGCCCGAGTAGTGCACCGAGGGGTGTATGGTTCTGCATCAGGCCTGAGTGTGGACACTGTACTTCCTGATACGTCTCCAAGGTATCTACTTTTCCAAGCACTTTGCCCTTGTTTTGGACTCTAACTTGCATGATTTGAATGGAACTAATCCGAACTGACGCTATTTTCAGCAGAACTGCCATGGTGTTATTTTTGTGCAGAAATAAAAGTTCTCGGAATGACCTGAAAATCCACGGAGACAAGTTTTGGAAATAATAAAAAATACTGGCGGAAGAATCAGCATCAGGGGGCCCACACCCTGTCCACGAGGGTGGGGGGCGCGCCTGCCCCCCTGGGCGCGCCCCCTGCCTTGTGGGCCCCCTGGAGCTCCACCGACCTCAACTCCAACTCCATATATTCACGTTCGGGGAGAAAAAAATCAGAGAGAAGGATTCAATGCGTTTTACGATACAGAGCCGTCGTCAAGCCCTAATCTCTATAGGGAGGGCTGATCTGGAGTCCGTTCGGGGCTCCGGAGAGGGGAATCCGTCGCCATCGTCATCATCAACCTTCCTCCATCACCATTTTCATGATGCTCACCATCGTGCGTGAGTAATTCCATCGTAGGCTTGCTGGACGGTGATGGGTTGGATGAGATTTATCATGTAATCGAGTTAGTTTTGTTAGGGTTTGATCCATAGTATTCATTATGTTCTAAGATTGATGTTGCTATGATTTTGCCATGCTTAATGCTTGTCACTAGGGCCCGAGTGCCATGATTTCAAATCTGAACCTATTATGTTTTCATGAATACATGTGAGTTCTTGATCCTATCACTACTAGGAAAAGGGCTATAGATGAAATGGATACTAATGGCGCACCTGACACGTGGTGCGCCACTAATATATAGCAGTGGCGCATCATGTGCAGGTGCGTCATTAGTGTGGAATACACTAATGACGCACGAGGCACATGGTGCGCCACTAGTAACAATTTTTTTCCAAACATACTAATGGCGCATCCAGGCACAGTGCGCCATTACTAGTTCTAACTAGTAATGGCGCACCAGCCACAGAGTGCGCCACTACTATTCTTTTTTTATTCTTTTTATTCTTTTTTATTCTTTTTTTGCAAAACTACTAATGACGCACCGTGCTATAGTGCGCCATTACTAGTTTAAAGTAGTAATGGCGCACTATTCCACAGTGCGCCATTAGTATTTTTTTTGCAAAACTACTAATGGCGCACCACCAGCAGGTGCGCCATTAGTAACCTGGGTTACTAATGGCGCATTTGGAGGTGGTGCATCATTAGTAACCTGGACCAACAAGATATTTTGGACAGCCACACCTACCCACTCACTTTCCCCACTTCATTCTCTCCACCTCCTCCTCCAAGCTTGTCTCGGCTGCCTCCTCCTTGTCACTTCATTTCCACCATAGATTCATCCAAATTAAGTGGTTAAATTACCTTATTTTGATAGGTAAGTAAGGGGGAAGCTATCTTTATGTTGTTCTCCCTCCAACAATGTGCACACGCACTTTTTATGGCCTAGCTAGATCTATGTATGTTCGTGGTGTTGCATATGTTTGTGGTGTTGCATATATGTTTGTGTTTGCAGGTACCGGTATTTGAAATGCGATAGTTGCCCATATTTTGCCGGAATGTTGATTCATTTCCGTTTCGGCGAGAACTTTGGTATTATGCATTCTTTTTGGTCCTATTTTTAGGGAAAGTCATGCCAAATTTTTTCTTGGTTCTAAAATATCGTTTTGCTCTACCCCGCACGCGACCATGGTCCGCACGATGACCGAAGGCATCGTGAATAGGTTTTTGAGCTCCGCGAAGGCCGAGATGCTTCAAAAGAACGAGACGGAGATAAGATGTCCGTGTCGAAGATGCAAGCTGAAGAGCCTTATTGCGGACCCGAATTCCGGGCAGGTGCGGGACCACCTGCTCTTGCGTGGTTTCATGGATGGCTATCGGTGGCAAGGTGATGAAGATGACTACGAAGTCGTCCATGGGGGCCGGGCAAGAAATGAGGAAGGGCAGCAAGACAACCACCGCGGCTCGGGTGGGCGAGAAGACGAAGAATCTCTAGGACGTGATCACGACGGTGATGTTGTACACAGTCATCATGTAGAAGATGCAGGACATGATGATGAGGAAGATGCCGGAGCAGACGATGGGCATGATCATGAAGATGAAGATGCCGGCGGAGCAGACGACGATGGACCATCGATGGGCTGGGTGCAGGACCCTCATATTCAAGAGCTGCTTCTCAAGCAGACGGATAACGCAAGAGCTGCCGCCCGAAAGAAAGCCAAGCTGGATCAACTGGAGATAGACGCGGTTACTCCATTGTATGAAGGATGCAGGCCCGAGGATACCCGCCTGAAAGTAACGCTCATGGCTTTGGAGATGAAGGTAAAATAGAAAATGGCCGACGCATGCTTCGACGAGAACATGTCATTCTGGCACGAACATCTTCCCTTGGGGAACAAGTGCCCGACCAGTTTCGAGGAGGTGAAGAAAATCGTGTGTCCTCTGGATTTACCGCACGTGAAATACCATGTGTGCATGAACAATTGCATCATTTATCGGGACGAGCACGCGGAGTCTACCATATGTCCGGTGTGCGGCGTCACTCGATACAAGAAGAGGAATAAAGCTCCTCGAAAAGTGGTGTGGTACTTTCCGATCACTCCTCATGTGCAGCGGTATTTCGCAGACCCTAAGGTAGCAAAGCTCCTGCGTTGGCACGCGGATAGGGAGGAGAAGAAGCGAGAAGATGACGCAAATGATCCGGAGATAAATAAAAAAGACAAGATGCTGAGTCACCCTAAGGATGCGAGCCAGTGGCAAGCGTTGAACTTCGAAGACGCAGAATTTGGGAATGATCCAAGGAACATCGTGCTGGGCGCGAGCACCGATGGAGTCAATCCGTTTGGCAGCCAGAGAAGCACACATAACACCTGGCCTGTGTTTGTGTGGATGTACAACCTTCCCCCCTGGTTGTGCATGAAGAGGAAGTACATTCACATGAGTATGCTAACTGAAGGACCAAAACAACCAGGGAACGACATCAATCTATATCTGGGGCTACTGAAAGAGGAACTAGACACACTGTGGAAAACGCCAGCCAATACGTGGGACGCCGCAGAGAAAGAATATTTCCCTATGAGAGCCGCACTGCTCACGACGGTGCACGACTATCTCGGTTACGGATATGTCGCGGGGCAGGTGGTCCACGGATTTTCTGGATACGTCAGGTGCATGGATGACACAACGTATCGCCAGCTAGATAGAGATCCCGGGTCTTCGAAAACCATGTTCATGGGACATCGAAGGTGGCTTCGCGACGATGACCTATGGAGAAAATGCAAGGATCTGTTCAATGGTGAAACCGAACCCCGAAGACGCCCGTGTACGAGGAGCGGCGAGGAAATAGACGAGCTGTTGAAAAATTGGAAAGATTGCCCACTGCCGGGAAAGAAGCAAAAGGCGTCGGAGCCGGGAAAGAAGCGAAAGGCGCCAGAGCTGCTGTTGAAGGTATGGAAAACGAGGTCTGTTTTCTGGGACTTTCCGTACTGGAAGATCCACCGTGTGCCTCACAGCCTTGATGTCATGCATATCACGAAGAACGTGTGCGAGAGTCTGCTAGGTACCCTGCTCAACATGCCAGAGAGGACCAAAGATGGGCCGAAAGCAAGGGCAGACTTGAAATCAATGGGCATCAGGGAGGAGCTTCACGCTAGTGATGATGATGATGAGGCAAAGCAGGACACAGAAAGTTGTCGCAAAGGCAAAAAGGCCAAGAAGACCGGAAATGACTACCCTCCCGCGTGCTTCACTCTAAGCCATGAGGAGATCGAGCAGTTTTTCACCTGCCTCGTAGGAGTAAAACTTCCTTACGGTTACGCGGGGAAGATAAGCAGATACCTAGACCCAGCGAAGCAGAAGTTCAGCGGGATGAAGTCTCACGACTGTCACGTGCTGATGACGCAGATACTTCCAGTTGCAATCCGTGGGATCATGGACGCGCACGTCCGTGAAACGCTATTTGGCCTATGCAACTTTTTCGACGTCATCTCTCGGAAGTCGGTTGGCGTGAGGCAACTCAGAAGGCTACAGGAAGAGATCGTGGTGATACTATGCGAGCTTGAGATGTACTTCGCGCCCGCATTCTTCGACGTTATGGTGCGTCTGTTGGTCCATATCATGGAGGATATCATCCAACTCGGGCCGACGTTCCTGCACAACATGATGCCATTCAAAAGGATGAATGGTGTCATCAAAGGATACGTTTGCAACATGTCACGTCCAGAGGGAAGCATAGCCAGGGGCTTTCTGACCGAAGAGTGCATCTCCTACTGCACGAATTATCTAGGCATCGAGAACCCCGTTGGTCTGCTCGTCAACAGGCACCTCGGCAGGCTCACTGGATGGGGTCACCGTGAGGGTCGCCGCGAAATGCATGTCGACTTCGAGGGTTGACTCGCCGACTTTGAAAGAGCAAATCTAGTCGCGCTACAACACATAGACATGGTCGATCCTTGGGTGGTAGAGCACAAAACCTTTATTGAGAAGACGTACAATGATCGAGGCCAACAGAGGACGGACGGAGATATAATCAAAGAGCACAACTCATGTTTCACGCATTGGTTCAAGCAGAAGCTTTTGTCGTACCCTTTACATGAGGATTCTTCCGCGGAAGAGCAACTCATATTCGCCTTGTCACAGGGCGCCGAGCACAACCTGATGACCTATGAGGCGTATGATATCAACGGCTACACATTCTACACCGAGGACAATGACATGAAGAGCGATGGTTATCAGAACTCCGAGGTAACGATGGAATCCTACACCGGTAACGACAAGGACAAATACTACGGAAGGATCGAGGAGATCTAGGAGCTGAGCTACGCTGGAGAGAAGGTCCCGATGTTTCGTGTCAGATGGGCCAAGAGCGTCCTAAAAGAAGACCGGTATTTCACCACCATGGTTATACCCGAAGCCAAATCCAAGACCGCGGGCGCAAACGTCACCGCGAAAAATGAGCCATGGGTACTGGCTTCCCAAGTTGACCAATGCTTCTTCATTACCGACTCGTCAAAGCCCAGTCGTGTTGTCGTGAGGAGAGGCAAAAGGAAGATCATCGGAATGGATGGAGTAGCCAATGAGCAAGACTTCGACAAGTACGGCGACCCGAAGATCGAACATGATGACGATGATGAAGTGGCAGCATACACCACAAGAAGAAGCAGGACCACCCTACCTAAAGGACGTCCGTTCCACAGAAGAACTCCATTTGCGAAAAAGAAGGGCAAGAAGATTGTGAACAGATAGGTAGCTAAGATCGATTGTATTTAAATCGTAGCCTTCATTTCTCGATTGTATTTCATGGGCACTTTTTGAACTCTTGAATGTTTTTAAATTTCATGGACACTCGATCTCGATCCCCCTCCATCTCGATCGTGATCCCACCTCGCCAGATCCGGCCCCCCTCGCCGCCGAGCACCCCCCGCTCCACCGGCCGCCGTCGCCGACCCCCCGCACCCTCCCCTACTCCACCGCCGCCGACGACCCACCGCACCCTCCCCCGCTCCACCGGCCGCCGCCGCCGACCCATGAACTCATGATATTTGCAAATAATAAATTTGATGATATTTTTCATATTCATAAATATTTTCAAATAACAAATTTGATGATATTTTTTTAAAAAATTATTACTGTTTTATAAAAAAATATTAATGTTATGATTTAAACAAGTTTGAACATATTTAAACACAAATAAGTATCAAACAACATTTTAAATGCATAAAAACAAAAATTGGGGAGCCTGGGAATCGAACCCAGGATCTCCCAGTGGGTGTGCTGTGTGCTGACCAGTCGGTCTAGTACATGGGGTTTGATGTAGATGGAGTTTGGTGGAAGATAACGTGTGGGCTCGAACAGAAAAAAAATACTAATGGCGCACCACGGGGGAGGTGCGCCATTAGAATAGATGTACTTATGGCGCACCAGGGGGAGGTGCGCCATTAGTATGCTGCCCCCATCCATACACTTCTCTGGCCTCTCTCCCTCGCCCTCGCTCGCAAGATCCCTCGTGCCCTATCACCCCAAATCGCTCGTGCCCTACCTGACCACGCAGCCGCCGCCCCCAAATCCCATCGGCGCCGGCGTCCCCCACCACCGCAGCCCCGCCGCCATCCCGAGCCAGCCCCCCGCCGCACCCAGCCACCCCAGCGCCGCCGGCCACCCTAAATCCTAGTACTGCAGGCGGCCGCCCCCACCACCACAGCCCCGCCGCCGCTTCTAGCCACCCACTGCCGCCGACCGCCCTCCACCCCGATAGACCACTGCTGCCTTTGGCCCCAACAACCGCACAGCAGGGCCGCCGGCACCCCCACGAACCGTGCAGTCGAGCACTGAGTGGGACCACTTCCTCTACGCCCTCTCCGTTCCCCCAAGTAGCGGGCGTCCCTCTTCTCCGGCGAGAAGCTCGCTGCCACCTCAACATCCTCTCTGTCCCCCCAAGCAGCGGAGTGTCCCTCTTCTCCGGCGAGCAGATCTGCCACCTCAACATCAACATCCTCTCTGTGGACAGGGCTGCCTCCTGAACATCCTCTCTCTGAGCATTTGGTGAGATTTCTTTGCAGCCCGGGTTTGGTTTAAATTGTGTACCTGCAAATGAGATTCATTCTGACTTGTACAATTGTTACCATTTCAATATGTGAACTTGGACAGAATCCTAACTTGCCAAAATGTTAGATGGATTAGTTTAATCTGTGTACTTGGCACTCAGTTATAGTTTTTACAACACTTCTTCTTGTGTTTATTTGATACCTCAAAGTTGTAGCATGTGGACAGAACAAGTGCTTTGTTTTTATCATATAGATGCCTGTTTTTATATAGATGCAAAGTTGTAGCATGTGGACAGAACAAGTGCTCTGTTTTTATCATATAGATACCTCCTCAACCCTTGTTTCTACAACACTTCTTTGTTTATGTTTCGTGAAATCAGATTTTTGGATTCCTTAAAAATACAGATTTGTGGACATAACAAGTGCTTTGTTTTTATCATATACTCCCTCCATCCAAAAAAAAGAACAGTCATAATTGTCAATGTGCTGGGTTTTATTTTATTTTATTAGATGATCAATTAATCTTTAGTTGCATCTAAAAAAAAGAACTTTAGTTTGACACAGTGTCATTGGGTTGCAACTAAACATGACAAGAAAGAAGAAACTATTGTTCAAGGTGTTAATGATCTTCTGTGAGTTTTGTATATTAACAGATTTGCTTGTTAAAATCTTGTCAAGTTTCTTTGTGACAGTTACAGTTTAGCACATCCAGATCCAGTAGACGCACCGGAGTTCACAGTTGACAGCGACACTCTGGAAGTAGTCGATCAACTCTTTTTACTTTTTTTAACATAGCACAGCCACTCTTTTGTTAACACAGCGACACTCTGGAAGTATTCTGAGTAAATTGACATCATGTGACATTAGCAAGGCAGCAAACAAAGCATGACTAAGTCGTAGATAAGGTTTAGACGACACCAAAGTGCATAGGTCATTGTTAACATTTTGCATCAAAGTCTCGGATCTAGCATCAAGTACTGGATGAAATTATGAAAGATGGAATGCAAAATATGGTCACTCTAAAGCTTTAAAGATGTGTCACTGTGTCTGTGTGTCAGGCTAAACATCTGGACATATTTTCTACGCACAATGAATCCAAAAGATAACGAGTCGCTAGCAGCGAGCATTAATAGCTCATTGTGCTATTAAAATAATTGGGTTTCATATAAAGCTATTTTGTGTACCTTGCAGTCAAATGTGTGCAGGGCTTCTAGTACTCTAGTACCCCCTCCATTGGAAAAGAATTGTCTGTGTTTTAGTTCAGAACGGAGGGAGTAGTATATATGGTCTTTTTGGTTTGTCCTACTGCAATTTTGCTCTGCTGCGAATGTACTTCAAACTGATATATGCTTTTGTGTTTCGATCTGATATATGCTTTTGCAAGCTATACACAGCTATTTGGAATGATATGCTCAAGTCTATGCAAACTGAAATTGAATAGTCTAAAGCGGAGTTGAAAGCCCGATGCACTCCATCCAGATTTTTGCTGGGTTTTGTCTCCGACCATCGTGTCGTGATGATTTTGCAGGTACCCCGAGAGGCCCTTGAGTTTGCTGGAATGTCGATTAACTTCCGTTCCGGCAAATTCGGGTACTCCATATGTCCTATTTTCAGCAAAGGTCATGCTGAAATTTTCCGTGAATTTTAGCATGACTTTGCTAAATATAGGACATATGGGGTACTTGTGACTAATGCATGGGCCGGGGTATCTTAGTACTTAATTAAGTAGGATCAACTGTCCCTTTATTCTTGCTGCATTAAACCATAGGCGGCAATAGAGCCAAGTGATTAGGCCCAACTTAGAATTCTCCTTCCCAGCTTAGCTTTTAGGATGACTCGGTGTCGACAAACCATAAATTATAAAACCTTGGCTTTTAGGGTGCCTCGGTGTCGATAAAAACCTAAATGATGAAAGCTTAGGCTTTTAGGGTGCCTCGGCGTCGAAAAACACTAATTGATAAAAGCTTAGCTTTTAGGATGCCTCGGTGTCGACAAACCCTAAATGATGAGACCATGATCTTGTTCCTTGACAATAACCAACTTTTTTTTCCTATTTAGAGAGAAACATGGCCCACAACGATGAGGCCGGCGGTTCGGGCGGCAAGGCATTCTGGGAGCTGTCCCAGGAGATGGAGGAACAACCTCACTTCTATGAGGACACCGCGAAAGACACCGATCCTGACACCACTGATGGTGCCGCCGAGGATGACCCCACTAATGGTGCCGTCGGGGATGACACCACTAATGGTGCCGCCGAGGATGCCACCACTGATGATGGCAGCGCACGCACAGATGGCAGCCAACCGAAGAGGCAACGGAAGGACCGGCGCCCGACCGTGCTCCGCACCGTCAAGGAGGAATTTACTGAAGTGGACTCCGACGGGAATCCAAAGGCGCCCAAACAAATAGTCAAGGGGTACTCGCTTCAGCTCGGGTGCATTCTCCGGAGCACCGTCTCGATCAACACCGAGAACCTAAGGCATAAGGACCGAGGGAATTTGCGCAACCTCCTCTTCACGAAGCTGCATGAACGATACAAGTTCCCTGCTGAATTTGAAAACACACGCCTCATAGGGAATAAAGTGAACAATGCCGCCCTCACGAGGATGAGCACGGCCCTGTCTACTTGGAGAAGCTCGGTGAAGAGAATGATTGACAAAGGTTTTAGTTATGAGAAGATCAAGGAGAAAAATCCTTCGATCACCAAAGATGACTACAACGAGTTCAAGATCAAGTGCGAGAGCACCGCAACCTCCGAATCAAGTCAGTGGGGGAAAGAAATGCGAGAGTTGAACTTAGGGGAACACACACTCGGTCCCGGCGGTTACAGAGTGGCGGAGCCTATATGGGACAAGGAGGAAGCTGAGCGTGCCGAGCAAGGCCTACCGCCCCTCTTCGATAAATATGGTGACAAGCAGACCAGGAACTTTGTCAGGGCCCGGTACAAGGAGGACCCGAAAACAAAGGAGCTTTCCACGGATCCGAAGACCAGGGCGCTTGAGCTTGTTCTGGTAAGGAATACACCCCCGCATAATTAGCTCCATATGGTTGCATTCTAATTAATGAAGCCAAATTTCTAAATGGTTCACATTCCTTCCACAGTCGACTGAAAGCAGTAGCGCGGGGTCGACTCAGAGCACCCCTTGGGACACCACTCTAAATAGGGCGTTGAATGTAACGAAAAAAAGGGTAAGCTCAGTAAGCCGTTGTCAGCTGGTCGTGTGGCCGGCAAAGGCTTGTCCACAAAATGGTCATCATACTATAACGTTGGTGGGCGAAAGGAGAAAAAGACCAGCTCGGAAAGCCACTCGCGCGAGGTTCAAGAACTCAAGGCACAAGTGGCGCAGATTCCGGAGATTGTCCAAGAGCAAGTGCAACAACAACTGGGATCGACGCTCACCGGCATTATGCCTACCTTGATTCAGGGGCTGACGACGTGGATTGCGGGCGGCCAACAGGGGCCGCCCCCGATTCCCAGCTTCACGGCCAGCAACTCGCAGAACGCACAGGCAGGGCCATTGGTGTCTCCGGCGGAGGCGGCATTGGTGTCTCCGACGCCGGCACGGGCATTGGAGCTTAATGCACTCGGGTGTACGCCGACCGGCACCTCTGCAGCAAGCGGCCCCTCCGTCAATTGCATGCCCGCCGTTGGCGGTGCCTCGACATTAGCCGAGCTCGACGCCATCATCACGGTAACTAATTAAGCCTCTCGGCCGAGGACTTCATCTCCTTGCCTTTGACAGGGCATCCCTGACGCCCTACATGTTTTCGCAGGGCGCCGCCGACATTCCGTGCACTCTCCTGCACTTCGTGAACAACGAGTTGGTCGATGTCGCCAAGGGCAAAATCGTTCAACCGGGCAATCCCGTGTTCCACGGTAATCCGATGCCACCCACCTTGTATAGGGCTCAACTGGTTCGGGTGCTGCCAGGCTGCGACGAGTTGTTACCTCCGATTCGACCCATCGGGGCCGACGAAGATGATGTGATGACCCTCAGCGCCTGCCTAAGATGGCCCCTGCTTTGGCCGAAGAGCCATATTCGTTTGGGTGCGGGGGACAACACCACCAGTCGTGCCGGCTCCAAGCCATGGCAAGACCGCCGCAACGGTGCCGGACATCCCTATGGCACTGGATCCGAACATGCATATGGCACAGGATCCGAACGACGACGACGACAACGACGACGATACATTTGCCAACGTCGATAAGTACTTTGCCGATCATGGGTACGATGGCGAATTCATGGGGCCTCCTTCTCAAGAACCCAACCCTACAAAAGACGTGCGCGATCTAGCTGGTACCGCAGAGAAACCAAGTTGCAACAGGCATCGTCTGGCGTTCAGTTCTCAGGAGACGCCTCCAGCTGCCGACTTCACCGAGCCTCAGATAGGCGAGGTGCGAAATATGATCAGCCCCAACACACCCAAGAAGGCGGTCTGTGAGCAGAACTTGGTCCCATTACAGGAGAACAAGAAGGCACGGAAAAGAAAGAGTAACAAGGGTGCGAGCCAGCCGGCACCGAGTACGATCCGTGCTCAGGACGGGCCACCTTCACCTAAGGATATAATGAGGAGGGTGCATGTGGCGGGTAGGCCGATGCTATCGACTAATATGCTCAATGCTGCAACCGGTGCTATGCGGAGTCTGCATGACAGTGTTCTTTCTTTGGAGAAGCGGCATCTCAGAGAGAAGGATGTGGCATACCCGGTTTTCGCGGCCAAGGTGCCAGAGGGCAAGGGCTTTGTGGATAACTCCATCGGGGGTACGATCGTCTTGCGGTTTGATGACATCTTTGCTATGTTTAACCTTCATCCGCTACACTACACCTTCGTTCGGCTATTTTCGCTGAGTTTGGAGATGCGGATCATTAGAGACAAGACCCCGGACATCGTGATAGTCGACCCCTTCTACATGTGTGCCAAGATCTTGGGCAGCGCTGGGGACCGGCAAGTCGCGAGTTCTTAACTCGAAGGCGTCATTCTAGCAAACCGAGATAAGGATAACTTCCTTGTGCCTTACTTTCCCGAGTAAGTCGTCCCCTCAATCGCCCCGTAACATATGATTTCTTAGATTTTGATAGTTTTTCTTTTAACATTCCGTGTTTTGTGCAGTGACACACATTGCACACTCATCCTCCTAAGCCCGAAATATTCCATGGCCACGTATTTCGACTCGGACCGTCAGTCGAAGGTAGACTACACAAATGTCAAGAAAATTCTTGATGATGTTCTCCCCGGCTATGCCAAATCTGGAGGCACCTTCACCAGGACAGTTCGTAAGTACGGCAAGCACGTGTTCGCCCACAATACGACGTTCTGCTACATCAAGCAGCCTCCTGGCGGTCAGAAGGGTGCCTACTACGCCATCCATCACATGCGGGCGATCGTACGGGACCATCATCACCTTCTGCTACCAGATAAACTCAAAGATTGGGCCGCGAGCATGTCGGCAATCCAGGACGCGGACATCAGACAAGAATTCTTTCGCATCCAGTCGGAGTTTGCAGAAATCATCCATCAAGATGTCCTTCGTACCTCGGGGTAGTTCTACCTCAGAAATCAACCGTCCAACAGTGACATAGACACAATGCTACAAATGCAGGCTGACAACGCCCGCGATTTCATGACTCCCACGATAGACGGCGGCTTCATCCATGCTCCGGTCCCTTGAGTCGAGTCGAAAGTAGTGATGCTGTGTCTAGTTCTGAAAATCGATTGGCTCATGTTGTAATTAAACTTTAATAAACTTGTAGTATGTCTCTTTGGTTTTGACAGTCGTTCAACTTAGATGTAATCGATGCTATTAATGTCTTGCTTTTCTCTTCCGATCGTTTTGTTGCATACTTATATATTGCTTATGTATTGTCTGTGAACTGGTACTAACGTTTCGTTTGGCTAGTGCATAGCGATGCCGTCGTATGTCGTGTACAAGGGTAAGGTTCCCGGAGTCTACGACGACTGGGAGGAGTGTCGGAGACAGGTTCACCGTTTCAGCGGTAACAGTTACAAAGGGTACACCACTAGGGCGGAGGCGGAATCTAGATACGCGCGCTATCTAGCGGGAGAGGGGAGGGAGCGTTGGAGGAACCGGATGAAGACGAGTTTCATCGCGATGATGCTCATCGTGATGACCGCAGCTCTCTTCTATGTGATGGTAGTTTAGATGATCAATATCGACTTGTAATGTGAAGACAAACTCGCTACTCGCGGTCTCGAGACTTGTAATATAATGTTCTATCTTTGTTCGGTCTTTTGAATTCGGAGACTAATATGATGAATTGTATTCGGAGACTAATATGATGAATTGTATTCAGAGACTAATCTTCTATTGTATTCGATGAATCTGCTATTGTTGTGTGCTGCTGTCTATATTCTGTCCAATAATACATTTTGTAACATGTGCAAAAATCAGAAAAGTAAAGAAAACCTAATATTCATACTAATGGCGCATCACACCACAGTGCGCCATTAGTATGCCAAAGGATACTAATGGCGCATCACCCCACAGTGCGCCATTAGTATGCCAAAGTTACTAATGGCGCATCACACAAGAGTGCGCCATTAGTATGCCAAAGCACCTGGGTATATATGGCCCCTTGGGAGGCATAGTAATGGCGCACCGTGGGCTATACTAATGGCGCACCTGTGGTGCGCCATTAGTATACCAGATACTAATGGCGCACCTCTGGTGCGCCATTAGTAAAAAATACTAGTGGCGTGGTACTAGTGGCGCACCAGTAGTGTGCCATTAGTAGGCAAAACTGGTGCGCCACTAGTAGGCCTTTTCCTAGTAGTGTATCTTGCAAGTCAATAGTCACCTACTATGTGTTATGATCCGGCAACCCCGAAGTGACAACAATCGGGACCACTCCCGGTGATGACCGTAGTTTGAGGAGTTCATGTATTCACTAAGTGTTCATGCTTTGGTCCGGTACTCTATTAAAAGGAGGACTTAATATCCCTTAGTTTCCAATAGGACCCCGCTGCCATGGGAGGGTTGGACAAAAGATGTCATGCAAGTTCTTTTCCATAAGCACATATGACTATATTCGGAATACGTAACTACATTACATTGATGAACCAGAGCTAGTTCTGTGTCACCCTATGTTATAACTGTTGCATGATGAATCGCATCCGACATAATTATCCATCACTGATCCATTGCCTACGAGTTTTTCACATATTGATCTTTGCTTAGTTACTTTTTTGTTGCCACTGTTACAATTACTACAAAACTGCTACTGTTACTTTTGCCACCGTTACCGTTACTTCCATACTACTTTGCTACTAAATACTTTGTTGCAGATATTAAGTCTTCCAAGTGCGGTTGAATTGACAACTCAACTGCTAATACTTGAGAATATTCTTTGGCTCCCCTTGTGTCGAATCAATAAATTTGGGTTGAATACTCTACCCTCGAAAACTGTTGCGATCTCCTATACTTGTGGGTTATCAAGACTATTTTCTGGCGCCGTTGCCGGGGAGCATAGCTATATTCTTTGAGTCACTTGGGATTTATATCTATTGATCACTATGAAGAACTTGAGAGATGAAAAAACCAAGATTTTCCCCTCAACTACGAGGGGAGGTAAGGAACTGCCATCTAGCTCTACACTTGATTCACCTTCTGTTGTGAGTAAATCTGTGACACCTACACCTGCTATTGAATCTAATATGCCGCATGTTATTGATGATACCACTTCTGCTATGCATGATGCTTATGATGAAACTACTTCTATGCATGATAATATTGTGCCATTAGGTGAATTTCTTGATGAACAACTTGCTAGGGCTAGAGAGAATGAAATTATTGAAACTGATAATATATGAAAGTGATGATGAAGATTCTCCCCTAGATATGAATTGCCTGTTGTGCCTCAGGGTTATGTTATGGATGAAGAAACTGCTAGAGATCTTTTAGCTTGCAAAGATAGATATGATCTTAAGAAACTGTTAGCTAAGCTGAAAGAAAAGTCTTTGAATGCTAGAATGAAATATGACCCTGCTTTTGCTACTTCACCTATTTGTATTTCCGATAAGGATTATGATTTCTCTATCGATCCTGAGATAATCACTTTGGTTGAATCTGATCCTTTTTATGTCTATGAATCTCAAACTGTTGTGGCACATCTTACTAAATTGAATGATATAGCCACCCTATTCACTCATGAGGAAAAAATTCGTTACTACTATATCCGTAAGTTATTTCTGTTCTCCTTAAAGGGTGATGCTAAAACATGGTCTAATTCTCTTGATCCTGGTTGTGTGCGTAGTCCCCAGGATATGATTTATTACTTCTCTGCTAAATATTTCCCCGCTCATAAGAAACAAGCTGCTTTAAGGGAAATATATAATTTTGTGCAAATTGAAGAAGAGAGTCTCCCACAAGCTTGGGGGAGGCTTCTCCGATTACTTAATGCTTTGCCTGATCATCCTCTCAAGAAAAATGAAATACTTGATATCTTTTATAATGGACTAACCAATGCTTCCATAGACCACCTGTATAGTTGTGCTCGTTGTGTTTTCAGGGAAAGAACTGTTCAGTAAGTTGAATTGCTATTGAATAATATATTGAGTAATGGTAATGACTGGACACTTCCTGAACCAACTCCTAAGCCAACTCCGAAGAAAAGGGGTATTCTATTTCTCAGTCCTGAAGATATGCAAGAGGCAAAGAAATCTATGAAGGAAAAGGGTATTAAAGCTGAAGATGTTAATAATTTACCACATATTTAATAAATACCTGGTCTTGATAACCCGACACAGGTAGTAAAGGTAAATTCTCTCTATAGATTTGATGAAGGTGATATTCCTTGTAATAAGTCTGCTAGCCAATGCTTAGATGAGTTTGATAATTTTATTGTTAAACAAGAAAACTTCAATGCTTATGTTGGTAGACAATTGAAACGTAATGCTTATATGATTGAGCACTTGAGTGATTATATTTCTAGAGTTAAAGGTGACCTTAAACTTATTAGTAAACATGCTTCTATGGTTACCACTCAGGTAGAACAAGTGCTTAAAGCACAAAATGATTTGCTCAATGAATTAAATAATAAGAAAAATGATAATGCTGATAGAGTTGTGACTAAAGGGGTTGAATGACTCAGGAACCTTTGTATCCTGAGGGCCACCCTAAGAGAATTGAGCAAGATTCTGAGAGAACTAATGTTGATGCACCTAGTCCTCCTAAGAAGGAGAAAAAGAAAAATGATAGGACTTTGCATGCTTCTAGTGAACCTGTTGTTGACACACCTGAGAATCCCAATGATATTTCCATTTTTGATGCTGAAACACAATCTGGTAATGAACATAAACCTAGTGATAGTGTTAATGATGATGTTCATGATGATGCTCAACCTAGCAAGAACAATGATGTAGAGATTGAACCTGCTGTTGATCTTGATAACCCACAATCAAAGAATCAACGTTATGATAAAAGAGACTTCGTTGCTAGGAAGCACGGTAAAGAAAGAGAACCATGGGTTCAGAAACCCATGCCTTTTCCTCCTAAACCATCCAAGAAAAAGGATGATGAGGATTTTGAGCGCTTTCGCTGAAATGATTAGACCTATCTTTTTGCGTCGTTTGATTGTTATGCTTAAAACGAATCCTTATGCTAAGTATATGAAAGATATTGTTACCAATAAAAGAAAGATACCTGAAGTTGAAATTTTCACCATGCTTGCCAGTTATACTTTTAAAGGTGGAATACCAAAGAAACTAGGAGATCCAGGAGTGCCAACTATACCATGCTCCATTAAAGGAAACTATGTTAAAACTGCTTTATGTGATCTTGGAGCCGGTGTTAGTGTTATGCCTCTCTCTTTATATCATAGACTTGATTTGAATAAGTTGACACCTACTGAAATATCTTTGCAAATGGCCGATAAATCAACTGTTATACCTGTCGGTATTTGTAAGGATGTGCCTATTGTGGTTGCAAACGTTACTATTTTAACAGACTTTGTTATTCTTGATATTCCCGAGGACGATAGTATGTCGATTATCCTTGGTAGACCCTTTTTGAATACTGCAGGGGCTGTTATTGACTGCAACAAAGGCAATGTCACTTGTCATGTTAATGGTAATGAGCATACGGTACACTTTCCGAGGAAACAACCTCAAGTCCACAGTATCAATTCTATTGGAAAAATTTCAACGATCACTATTGGAGGTTTTGAATTCCCTCTTCCTACTGTCAAGAAGAAATATGATATTCTTATTGTTGGGGACATGCATATCCCCGTTGAGGTAACCCAGTGTTATTCGAAAATTCTCCGGTTTCATGTTATTCGGAAAGAGTTTGTTAACAAGACTTGATCAACCTTGTTAGTGGATTCCTTTTGATGAGCATGAGATGGATGAAGTTAGAAAGCACAACTCTCTGTACCCCCCTTTTACTTTCTGTTATTTAGATAAAATAAAGCAAAAATAATATTTTCTGTCTATTTTCTGAATTATTCTTGCAATAAAAAATACCCTGAAAATAAAAGTTCTCCAAATACCCCGAAAATAAAATATGATTTTTTGTAGAATATTTAAGAATTTCTGGCACTGAGAACACACCAGGGTGCCAAACCACCTGGCCACGAGGGTTCAAGGCGCACCCCCTGCCTCGTGGGCCCCACGTGGCCCCCTCCACTTATTCCAGCATCCACTCACTTCGTCTGCCTCCAGAAAAAATCCTCTCATAGCTCAAACCCGTGTTCTAGCTCGTTTTGCTGCCATTTTCGATCTCCTTGCTCAAAGCTTCATTCACAAAACTGTTTTGGGGGATTGTTATTCGGTATGTGACTCCTCCAATGGTCAAATTAGTTTTTATTCTGGTGCTTTATTTATTGCAAATTTGTGCTGCTTAGGTGACCCTGTTCTTGAGATTGCATGTCAATTTTATATGGTCCCAGGTAGTTCTAATGCATGATATAGCCTCTAGGCACTTATGGGCGTAGTTGCTATCAATCTTGTTGAGTTTGTTTCACTTTTAGTTTGAGTCACTAAAAATTTTAGAAAATTTTTCAGAGGAAGAAAAATGTTTAGGAAATTATACCAATGTGGTTCCTCAAGGAAACAAGGACCAAGACTCGCGATACATGAGCCAGACGATGAACCACCGAGGGAAGCTCAAGTGCGGCCTTGTGAATGGTCGTCAGAGGAGTTTATGGTCCGGGCAGGCATCACAGAAGAGTTTGACGCGTATGTGCGTAACGCTGATCTTGAGGGCTTCGTGTAAGATAAGTGTCCGCAACACTATTACCTACCTAATTCCTTTGTGAGAAGGTTTGAATTTACATCCTCGCGTAATTCTCACAATGTTTTATTTGACCTATATGATAAATCATATACCATGGTGCTACTTGTAAACTCCCGCATTGGGGTAATGTTAGTGAACCTCGCAAATCTGAATATAAAGACTTTCTTGCTAGTATCACTGTGGGGGAATCTAGAGAAATCACACAAGCTACCATAGGGAGCATTCATTTCCCTTCCATACATTATTTTGCTCTCTTCATTGGTAGATACATTAACGGTAAAGATGAGGCTTGTCACATGTGCGTTCCAGATCTTAGTCCTCAAGAGTGCGGTATTAGGTGATAAACAATATAACTTGGGGGCTATTGTTGCACTAAGATTGCATCTTAACGGTTTAAGTGGAGATTTGTTTGATGAAATTTATGCAACTCGTGTGACTAATTATCTGGATGTACCCATACATGAAAATGATATGGAGTTCCCTCCTGCCTATCTAGATTATAATGCTATGGTTCGCCATCAGTTTGTTGAGAGGAATGAACAGTTCCTCCAGTATTGACTAATCTTTGACAGACACCGCACTGTCCATGTTGCCCTCCCTGCTCCTACTTTCTTTAACTTTCAGGCAAAAAGTAGATATGTTATAACCAGGGAGGAGGCGAACGAGTATAAGGACACGACGAAGGCGGCTCGTCTCCAAGCTGCAGCTCATCAGGCAATAGATGCTGCATCTCAGTACAACCCCAACTACGACTTTAGATATCCGCCAGGCTAGCAATGGCCATAGACCAACTTAGGCCAAAATCCTAAGCTTGGGGGAGTACGTATTTCTCACCGACATTACATTCATGTTCACACACTCATGCCAGTCGTCGGTGCTCATACTTTTTAATTGTACTATCCATGCTAGTTTATTTTCTTTTCTAAGTCTTTTTCCTGTGTGTTTCAAAAACCTTAAGAAAAACAAAAAAATTTAGTTGTAGCTTTTAGCTAGTTTAATTTCCATGCCTGTAGTAGTAGTAATTAAAGGGAAACCCAAAAAGATTTCTCGTTCTTCTTTTGCTTGTTGGGAGCTTCCCGTGTAAATAGTTTTATTTCTTTTCCTTTCTTTGGGGGTCTAGAGGAGAAGACCATGATGAAAATGTTGACTGGCCCTCATATGCATTATTGTTAATTTAACCAAGAGTCATATTACCTTGTCTTCTCCCTTGTATTAAATGCTTGCAGATTCCAGCTTAGTCCAATGCACGTGCACTATTATTATTATCCACACCATTCGGTCGTGCGAGTCAAAGGAAATAATGATGATATATGATGGACTGATTGAGATGAGAAACTGGTATGAACTCGACCTATCTTGTTTTTGTAAATATGATTAGTTCATCGTTCCTGATTCAGTCTATTATGAATGAAACATGTTTGCAATGACAATTAGAGACTATAGTTGCTCGTGTCGTGCTTAATTAGCTAGGAGTTTATAATGGTTTACCTTGCGTTCCAATATGCTATTAAAATAGTTGTGATGTGGTATGATAGGGTGGTATCCTCCTTTGAACGATTCAAGTGGTTTGACTTGGCACATGTTCACGCATGTAGTTGAAACAAAATCAACATAGCCTCCACAATATTTATGTTCATGGCGATTTATATCCTACTCATGCTTGCACTCATTGTTGATTAATCTTAATGCATGTTCATGACTATTGTCGCTCTCTAGTTGGTCGCTTCCCAGTCTCTTTCTAGCCTTCACCTGTACTAAGCGGGAATACTTCTTGTGCATCCACTTCCATAAACCCCAAAGTTATTCCTTATGAGTCCACCATACCTTCCTATATGCGGTATTTACCTGCCGTTCCAAGTAAATTTGTATGTGCCAAACTCTAAACCTTCAAATGAAATTATGTTTTGTATGCTCGAATAGCTCATGTATCAACTAGGGTTGTCTATATCTTCCATGCATGCTAGGTAGGTTATTCTCACGATGAGTGGACTCCGCTCATCATTCACGAGAAAATGGCCGGTAACCGGGATGCCAGTCTGATACGTCTCCAACGTATCTACTTTTCCAAACACTTTTGCCCTTGTTTTGGACTCTAACTTGCATGATTTGAATGGAACTAACCCGGACTGACACTGTTCTCAGCAGAATTGCCATGGTGTTGTTTTTGTGCAGAAATAAAAAGTTCTCGAAATCACCTAAAAATCAACGAAGAATTATTTCAAAAAATATAAAAAATATCCGCAAGAAGATCTGCACCGGGGGGCTCACACCCTATCCTCGAGGGTGGGGGCGCGCCCCCTTCCCAGGGCGCCCCCCTGCCTCGAGGGCCCCCCGATGCTCCACCGACGTATCCCTGGGTCCTATATATTCCGTTTCGTGGAGAGAAAAATCAAGGAGAAAGAATTATCGCGTTTCACGAGACGGAGTCGCCGCCAAGCCTTAATCTCTCTCGGGAGGGCTGATCTGGAGTCCGTTCGGGGCTCCGGAGAGTGGAGATCGTCGCCATCGTCATCATCAACCTTCCTCCATCACCAATTCCATGATGCTCACCGTCGTGTGTGAGTAATTCCATCGTAGGCTTGCTAGACGGTGATGGGTTGGATGGGATCTATCATGTAATCGAGTTAGTTTTGTCAGGGTTTGATCCCTAGTATCCACTATGTTGTGAGATTGATGTTGCTATGACTTTGCTATGCTTAATGCTTGTCACTAGGGCCCGAGTGCCATGATTTCAGATCTGAACCTATTATGTTTTCATTAATATATGTGTGTTCTTGATCCTATCTTGCAAGTCAATAGTCACCTACTATGTGTTATGATCCGGCAACCCCGAAGTGACAATAATCGGGACCACTCCCGGTGATGACCATAGTTTGAGGAGTTCATGTATTCACTATGTGTTAATGCTTTGGTCCGGTACTCTATTAAAAGGAGGCCTTAATATCCCTTAGTTTCCAATAGGACCCCGTTGTCACGGGAGGGTAGGACAAAAGATGTCATGCAAGTTCTTTTCCATAAGCACGTATGACTATATTCGGAATACATGCCTACATTGCATTGATGAACTAGAGCTAGTTCTGTGTCATCCTAGGTTATAACTTCTACATTATGAATTGCATCGGACGTAATTTCCCGTCACCGATCCAATGCCTACGAGCTTTACCTATATTGCTAGTTGCTATTTACCTTTCCGTTGCTTATAACACAAAAACTACAAAAACACTATCTTTACTTTTATTGTTGCTACCGCCACTATCATATTACTATGCTACTAAACTTTCTTGCTGCATATACTAAGTTTCTAGATGTGGTTGAATTGACAACTCAGCTGCTAATACTTAAGAGTATTCTTTGGCTCCCCTTGTGTCGAATGAACAAATTTGGGTTTAATACTTTACCCTAGAAAACTGTTGCGATCCCCTACACTTGTGGGTTATCAAGACTATTTTCTGGCACCGTTGCCGGGGAGCATAGCTATATTCTTTAAGTCACTTGGGATTTATATCTGTTTATCACTATGAAGAATTTGAAGGACTCAAAAACCTAGATCTTACCCTCAACTACGAGGGGAGGTAAGGAACTGCCATCTAGCTCTGCACTTGATTCTCCTTCTGTTATGAGTAAACTTGCGACACCTACTCCTGCTATTGAACCTGATATGTCGTATGTTCTTGATGATGCTACTTCTGCTATGTATGATGAAACTACCTCTATGCCTGATACTGTGCCACTAGGTGAATTTCTAGATGAACAAATTGCTAAGGTTCGGGAGAGTGCAATGTTGATGATATTTATGAAAGTGATGATGAAACTACTCCCAATAGATATGAATTGCCTGTTGTGCCTGAGGGTTATGTTATGGATGGAGAAACTGCTAGAGACTTTCTTGCTTGCAATGATAGATATGATCTTAAGAAGTTATTAGCTAAGTTGAAAGAAATATCCTTGAATGCTAGAATGAAATATGACCCTGCTTTTGCTACTTCACCTATATGTGTTACTGATAAGGATTATGAATTCTCTGTTGATCCTGAGTTAATTACTTTGGTTGAATCTAATCCTTTCCATGGCTATGAGTCTGAAACTGTTGTGGCACATCTTACTAAGTTGAATGATATAGCCACCCTGTTTACCAATGATGAAAAGATTCGTTGCTACTATATCCTTAAGTTATTTCCGTTCTCGTTAAAGGGTGATGCTAAGACTTGGTTTAATTCTCTTGATCCTGGTTGTGTGTGTAGTCCCCAGGATATGATGTATTACTTTTCTGCTAAATATTTTTCCGCTCATAAGAAACAAGCTGCCTTACGGGAAATATATAACTTTGTTCAAACTGAAGAAGAGAGTCTCCCACAAGCTTGGGGGAGGCTTCTCCAGTTACTTAATGCTTTGCCTGATCATCCTCTTGAGATGCATGATATACTTGATGTCTTTTATAATGGACTAACCGATGCTTCCAGAGACCACCTGGATAGTTGTGCTGGTTGTGTTTTCAGGGAAAGAACAAGCTGAATTACTGTTGAATAATATGCTAGCCAATGAAAATAATTGGACACTTTCTGAACCAGCCCCTAAGCCAACTCCGAAGAAAAGAGGTGTTCTATTTCTCAGTCCTGAAGACATGCAAGAGGCAAATAAATCTATGAAAGAAAAAGGTATTAAAGCTGAAGATGTTAATAATTTACCGTGTATTGAAGAAATACATGGTCTTGACAACCCGACACAGGTAGTAAAGGTAAATTCTCTTTATAGATTTGATGAAGGTGATATTCCTCGTTATAAGTCTGCTAGCCAATGCTTAGAGGAGTTTGACAATATCATTGTGAAACAAGAAAACTTCAATGCTTATGTTGATAGACAATTACAACACAACGCTCATATGATTGAACGCTTGAGTGATTATCTGTCCAGTGCTAAAGATGAACTGAAACTTATTAGTATACATGCTTCCATGGTCACCACTCAAGTAGAACAAGTACTTAAGACTCAGAATGGTTTGCTCAATGAATTAAATAGTAAGAATAACAACTATGTTGTTAGAGTTGCAACTAGAGGTGGTAAAATGACTCAGGAACCTCTGTATCCTGAAGGCCACCCTAAGAGAATTGAGCAAGATTATCAGAGAGCTAATTTAGATGCACCTAGTTCCTCTAAGAAGAAGAAAAAGAAACATGATAGGACTTTGCATGCTTCTAGTGAACCTGTAGCTCACCCACCTGAGAATACCAATGATATATCTGTTTCTGATGCTGAGACACAATCCGGTAATGAACATGAACCTAGTGATAATATTCATAATGATGTTCATGATGATGCTCAACCTAGCAATGATAATGATGTAGAGATTGATACTATCAAGAAGGCATATGACATACTTATTGTTGGGGACATACATATCCCCATTGAGGTAACATAATGTTATTCGAAAATTCTCCGGTTTCATGTTACTCGGAAAGAGTTTATTAACAAGACCTAATCAACCTTGTTAATGGATTCCTTTTGATGAACATGGGATAGGTGAATCTAGATGGCACAAACATTCTCTACCCTCCTTTTATTTTCTGTTAATTAGGTTAAATAAAACAAAAATAACATTATCTGTCTGTTTCCAGACTTATCTGTGCAATAAAAAAATATCCCGAAAATAAAAGTTCTCCAAATGCCATGAAAATGAAATATGATTTTTTCTAGAATATTTAAGAAAATATGGCACTGAACACACAGCGAGGGGAGCCAGCACGTGGCCTCAAGGGCACAGGGCGCGCCCCCCTGCCTAGGGCGCGCCCCCCTACCTCGAGGGCCCCACGTGGCCCCCCTTCACTTATCCTTTCACCCATGCTCTTCTTCTTCCTCCCGAAAAAATCCCCAACTAGCTCAAACCCGAGTTCTAGCTCATTTTGGTGCCATTTTTGATCTCCTTGCTCAAAGCACCATTCACCAAACTGTTTGGGGAGATTGTTCCTTGGTATGTGACTCCTCCCTTGGTCCAATTAGTTTTTGTTCTAGTGCTTTATATGTTGCAAATTTGTGCTGCTGTGGTGACCTTGTTCTTGAGCTTGCATGTCAAATTTTCTTGGTCCCAAGTAGTTCTAATGCATGATATAGCTTCTAGGCACTTATAGGAGTTGTTGCTATCAATCTTGTTGAGTTTGGTTAACTTTTATTGTGAGTTACTAAAAATTTCAGAAAATTTCAGAAAAATGTCTAGGAGAAACTTCCAAGGTGGTCCTTCAAGGAAGCAAGAACCGAGGCTCGCGTTCCGTGAGCCGGACGATGAATCACCGAGGGATGCTGATGTACGGCCTTGTGAATGGCCGTCAGATGAATTTATGAGTCAAGCAGGCATTAAAGATGAATTTTACGCATATGTGCGTAACGCCAACCTCGAGGACTTCATGCAAGATAAGTGCCTCCAATACCGTGGCTTAACTGATAGTTTTGTGAGAAGGTTTAAATTTTCATCTTCACGTAATTCTCACACTGTCCTATTTGATCTTTATGATAAATCTTATACCATGGACTTAAAGGATTTTAATGAAGCCTGCAAGCTCCCACAGTGGGGCAGTATGAGTGATCCTCGTAAATCTGAATTTAGAGAATTTCTTGCTAGTATTATAGTGGGAGAATCCAGGGACATCACACAAGCCACCACGGGGAGCATACATTTTCCTGCTATTCATTACTTTGCTCTCTTTATTGGTAGATGCATAAATGGTAAAGATGAAGCATGTCACATGTGTGTCCCTGATCTCAGCATTCTCAGAAGTCCTGTACTAGGTGATAGGCAATATAACTTAGGAGCAATTGTTGCACGTAGATTACACCATAATGGTTTGTATGGAGATTTATTTGGTGGGATCTATGCTACTCGCATAGCCCGCTATCTTGGTGTGTCTGTGCACCCTTATGATGAACCTTTACCTGCTGCTTATTTAGACTATAATGTTATGGCTAGTCACCGGTTTATAGAGTGGGATAATCAAACTCTCAAATATTGACTAATCTTTAACCGGCAGCATGCCATCCCTATTGTTCTTCCTGCCCCTACTTTGTTTAACTTTCAGGAAAAGGGAAGATACACTATAACTATGGAGGAGGCAAATGCCCATTATAACATGACGGAGGCAGCCTGCCTTCGAGCTGCAGCTCAACAGGCAGCATCTGCTGCATCTCAGTACGACCCCAACTACAACTTTGGATATCCGTCAGGCCAATACTAGCCATAGACCAACTTAGGCCAAAAGCCTAAGCTTGGGGGAGTATGTGTTTCTCACCGACTTACATTCATGTTCACACACATATTTTAGTTGTCGATGCTCACACTCTTTCACTGTACCATCCATGCTTAGTTTAAATTTATTTTTCTTAGTCTTTTTCTTGTGTGCTAGAAAAACCCAGAAAAACAAAAAATATTAGTTGAAGCTTCTAGCCAGTTTACTTTCTTTGCTTGTAGTAGTAACTAAAAATGAAAAGCCAAAAAGATTTCCCTTTCTTATTTTGCTTGTTGGGAGCTTTCCCGTGTAAATAGTTTCTTTTCCTTTCTTTAGGGGTTAAGAATAGAAGACCATGATTGAAAATGCTTAGTGGCTCTCATATGGCTTGTTGTTGATTTAACTTTTAGCCATATTACCTTGTCTTCTCTCTTGTATTAAATGCCTGCAGATTCCAGCTTAGTCCAATGCACGTGCACTATTATTTTCCACACCGTTCGGCCGTGCGAGTGAAAGGCAATAAGGATGATATATGATGGACTAATTGAGATGAGAAAAGCTGGTATGAACTCGACCTCTCTTGTTTTTGTAAATATGATTGCTCGTCGTTCTTGATTCAACTTGTTATAAATGAAACATGTTTGCAATGACAATTAGAGATCATAGCTGCTCATGCCATGCTTAATTAACTGAGAGTTTATAATGGTCTATCTTGCGTGCCAGCATAATATTAAAATGGTTGTGATGTGGTATGATGGGTGGTATCCTCCTTTGAACGATTTAAGTGATCTGACTTGGCACATGTTCACGCATGTAGTTGAAACAAATCAACATAGCCTTCACAATATTTATGTTCATGGTGATTTATATCCTACTCATGCTTGCATTCATTGTTGATTAATTTTAATGCATGTTCATGACCGTTGTTGCTCTCTAGCTGGTCGCTTCCCAGTCTCCTTCTAGCCTTCACCTGTACTAAGCGGGAATACTGCTTGTGCATCCACTTCCATAAACCCCAAAGTTGTTCCATATGAGTCCACCATACCTTCCTATATGCGGTATTTACCTGCCGTTCCAAGTAAATTTGTATGTGCCAAACTCGAAACCTTCAAATGAAATTCTGTTTTGTATGCTCGAACAGCTCATGTATCAACTAGGGTTGTCTATATCTTCCATGCTAGGTGGGTTATTCTCACGATGAGTGGATTCCGCTCATCATTCACGAGAAAATGGCTGGTAACCGGGATGCCCAGTCCCATGCTCAAAATCATAATAATTAAACAAAACTCCCCCAGGGCTGTTGCTTGTTTGGACGGTAACCCGTGGATTCGGCTGGCCGTGGAGTGTGCTTGTTGGTGGTTGGGGGAGTATAAACTTCTGTTGGGGAACCACCTATAATGTGCTTAGCATGGGAGATATCGAGATTCTTGGTTGTTATGTTGACAATGAAAGTATACCGCTCAAAATGTTGTTCAATCTTTATTTAAAAATCGAGCTCTGGCACCTCTACAAATCCCTGCTTCCCTCTGCGAAGGGCCTATCTATTTACTTTTATGCAGAGTCATCATCCTCTTATCAAAAAGCACCAGTAGAAGAGCACCTCTGTCGTTGCATGTATTACTATTAATTTGCATTGAGTATGATCATGACTGGATCTCTTTTACCATGAATTACAATGTCTAGTCAGTCATTAATCTTTAAAGGTGCTCTGCATTTATGTTTTGCGATCTCAGAAAGGGCTAGCGAGATACCATCCTATTATATCATATCATGATTGTTTTGAGAAGTGTTGTCATCCGAGGTTTATCATTATTGCTCGCTAGTTAATTATGCCATTGACGTGAGTAGTCTTGAGACCTGAAAGTTATTGTGAATGTGGTTAGTTCATGATCTTGTTGAAAACTTGAATGCTAGCTTACATATTTACAACAACAAGAGCAAACAGAGTTTGTCAAAGTTTTTCTTTATCAGTTCTAGTTTATCAACTGAATTGCTTGAGGACAAGCAAAGGTTTAAGCTTGGGGGAGTTGATACGTCTCCAACGTATCTACTTTTCCAAACACTTTTGCCCTTGTTTTGGACTCTAACTTGCATGATTTGAATGGAACTAACCCGGACTAACGCAGTTTTCAGCAGAATTGCCATGGTGTTGTTTTTGTGCGGAAATAAAAAGTTCTTGGAATCGCCTGAAAATCAACGGAGAATTATTTCAGAAAATATAAAAAATATCTACAAGAAGATCTGCACTGGGGGGCCCACACCCTGTCCTCGAGGGTGGGGGCGCACCCCCCTGCCTCGAGGGCCCCCCGATGCTCCACCGACGTATCCCTGGGTCCTACATATTCCGTTTCATGGAGAAAAAAAATCAAGGAGAAAGAATTATCGCGTTTCACGAGACGGAGCCACCGCCAAGCCATAATCTCTCTCGGGAGGGCTGATCTGGAGTCCGTTCAGGGCTCCGGAGAGTGGAGATCGTCGCCATCGTCATCATCAACCTTCCTCCATCACCAATTCCATGATTCTCACCGCCGTGTGTGAGTAATTCCATCATAGGCTTGCTGGACGGTGATGGGTTGGATGCGATCTATCATGTAATCGAGTTAGTTTAGTTAGGTTTTGATCCCTAGTATCCACTATGTTCTGAGATTGATCTTGCTATGACTTTGCTATGCTTAATGCTTGTCACTAGGGCCCGAGTGCCATGATTTCAGATCTGAACCTATTATGTTTTCATGAATATATGTGTGTTCTTGATCCTATCTTGCAAGTCTATAGTTGATACGTCCAAAACGTATCTATAATTTCTGCTTGCTCCATGCCACTTTTGGGTGATATTGCTATGATATTCATACACTTCCATACACTTTTGATCATATTTGGACTAACTTACTAATCCAGTGCACCCCAGTGCCAGTTTCTATTTTCGGCTGTTTTTGTATTTCAGGTTTTCACGTTTCGAGAACTGCCCAGAAAAATCCAGAAAAAATATATAAAAAATCAGCGTATCGGAAACAACACTGCGTCCGGAGGGCAGCCTGGGGGGGGCACAGGGGCTCCAGGCGCCCTGTGGGCGCGCCCCCTCCTGGGCCGCGCCGGGGGGGCGCCTCGGCCCCCCGAGAGCCCCCCGGTGCCCTACTTTGGCATATATTTAAAGGGTTCCCCGTAACCCTCGAAACAGGACTTCTTTTCGCGATCCCATCTCTGTTCCGCCGCCGCTGCCGCTTCCAAGATCGGGAGCACCAGGAGAACTCTTCCCGGCACCCTGCCGGAGGGGAGGATCACCACCGGGAGCTTCTCCACCACCATGGACGCCTCCCGGATGACTCGTGAGTAGTCTCCCTTGGACCATGAGTCCATGACCAGTAGCTATGTGATGTTCTCCTCCCGTTCTTGTGCTTCACTAATTAGTCCTCGTGAGCTGCCCTACATGATCGAGGCACCTATGTAATCCTTATGCTGTTGCTATGTTGAGTTTGCTGGGATCCGATGGATTATGAGATTATGTTCAGATTGATCTTGAGTAATATATTTGATTCACCTCTTTTATATTTTAGTTCATAAGTAATTCTTGCATGTTCTCCGTTGTTATTTATTGCTTTGGCCGAGTAATAGGTAGTGACTCCAAGAGGGAACGTTATGCTCGATTGTGGGTTCATGCCCCTCGATGACTAGCTTGAGTGACAGAAACATGAGTCTAGGGGATGTGCTGTTGTCACAAGGGGGAAAACAACGGTGCTTGTGCCCGCGGGTGCAAGGATTGTTTACTTTACGCAAAGTTCTTTTAATGCAGTTGTCTGTTGCATTGAGTTTACACTATGGATGGGACTCGCAACTTAATACCAGCGAGATGTTCTGGATAGATATCTCAAGGTGGATGATTAGTAGTAGATATTGATGGATTTCGGTCTACTTACTTTGGCGTACCGCCCATGCTTTGAACCTCAACCTTTCTTGCAATGTAGTCAGCATTGGTTTGCGTTCGTGGTCCTGTCAATTGCCCAGCTGTAATTTGTTTACCTCACATAGTTGTTTTATCGTCTTTTGGGAGAGAGACATCACTAGTGAACATCATGAGACTGCGGTCCATATTACTACCATTGATCACATACACTATTTACTTTCCGCTATTTTATTTACTATTGCAAATTACTATCTATCACTACTATCATATTGCTTTTAACCCTTTGTGAACTACAAGGCCGGAGAGATTGACAACCTCTCTGTACTCGTTGGGAGCAAAGTTATTTGTATATGTGTGCAGGTCCACGTTGATTGCTAATTGCGCCGTTAGCAGTTGACACCTACTTGTTGAACCTAGGAGTCTCTGGGGATTCGATCCTTGGCATCTTTGCTAGGGGAAAACACTTCTACTTACTGCATCTTACACCTTCCACTTGGGGTAACCAACGAGGGGTTCGAGGCCCATCAAGGAGTATTTTCTGGCGCCGTTGCCGGGGACTCCACTCTTCAGGATAGGGGAGTTGCATGCTATCTTTTACCTTTACTTTTTAGTCTTGTTAGTTTACCTTTCATTTTTTTTGCTTTAGTTCTTTTTATCGAAAATCACAAAAATAGTTATCTTGCTTGCTTGCTACTATGGGTTCTACCAAAAACACTAAATGGGAGGAGTACACCCCTACTTCCATTGCCCCACTTATCTCTGACAGGGTTTACAAAAAGGATAAACCTTGTGATTACACTAGTTATGACGGAGAGTTATGCCCATGGCATGGCCTTCCAGGAAAAAAGTATGAGCCTCAGTTTAAAATTGCTCCTACGCTTCCCGAAACTTGGGAAGATGTTCAAACTCTTATAATAGAGAGCGAATTAAACAAAGAGGATGACACTACGATTCTGCCCACTAATGATAAAATTGATTTTGATAATTGTAGTATTTCAGAAGTTGTCATCTTCCTACAAGGGATGGCTAAGGATCCCAACACTAGCACGCTTAATCTTGCCTTCACAGAGCATATCACTAATGCTCTCATCAAAGCTAGGGAGGAGAAACTTAGAGTAGAAGCCTCCATACCTAGAAAGATAGGAGATGGTTGGGATTCTATGATCAAAATTAAGATAAACAATTTCTCATGCTTTGCTTTATGTGATATTGTAGCTAATACTTCTATTATGCCCAAAAGACTATATGATATGCTTAAATTGAAATCTTTTGATTCTTGTTCTTTTGGTGATGCTCTCGTTGATTCTTCCATAAAGAAAACCTTTGGGGAGGATCGACGACATTCTTATTGTTGTCAATGATAATTATGTGCCCGTTGATTTCACTATTATGGATATTGAATGTGATCCTTCATGTCCAATTATTTTGGGACGTCCCTTTTTGCGCACCGTTGGTGCTGTCATTGACATGACAGAGGGTAATATAAAATTTCAGTTTCCTCTCAAGAAAGGGATGGAACACTTCCCTCGTAAGAAGGTCAAGTTACCTTTTGAGTCCGTTGTACGGGCTAGCTATTCTTTTACTCTTGATAAAACTTGATCTTTGCATTATGCCTAGCTTAAAGGCATAAAAGAAAGCGCTTTTGGGAGGCAGCCCACATGAATAAATTTTTTGCTTTTGTTGTGTCTTGATGTTGTTTACTGCTGTAGCATCATCATTGTATCTTTGCTTTTCATATTTGTGCCAAGTATAGCCTCTGATTGCTAGAAAGTTCAAAAGTTGTGAGGTGCTGTCCAGGAAACAGATTCTGTCCTTGGATAGAAAAATTCGTATAAAATCACCAGATCATCTTTTTGGTCTGAATTTTTTCGAAAGCGTTCTCCATATAATTGTCTTTCGTGCGTCAGTTATGAGTTTTTTGATTTGAGTTGCAGAAGTATCCCGAACAGGTCAATTACTGCCTGCTGTTCTGTTTTTCACAGATTCTGTCCTGTTTTGCCTTACCTTCACTTAGCAAATTGAGAACTTGCTTTTTCTTTGCAAAAACCTTTTGGCAATCTTGAGAAACAGTAGAACTTCAAGAATATCCTTATTTCCAGCAAGGTATAATTATTTTATGAAGGGTACTAACCTCGCTAATCAGATTATGATGAGTTGTGTATGAAGGGAGTTTTCAAGTGTGTGAGGGAAGATGATAAAAAGATTCAGGAGTGTCAAGCGCTCAAGCTTGGGGATGCCCCCGTGCACCCCCAAGAAATATTCAAGGAGACTCAAGCGTCTAAGATTGGGGATGCCCCCGTGCATCCCCTTCTCCATCAACATTATCAGTTCGTCTTTCGTTTCGCTATATTTTTATCTCTTCATGTGTTATGTGCTATGCTTGGAGCGTCATGCTTTTAGTTTTCTTTTTAGTTTTTCATAACGAGTCGGAACCCAGCATTCCTTTATGTGGGAGAGAAACACGCTCCACCTCTACCTAGAACATTACATAGATTTTTCATGTCTATCTATGCTGTGTGTGTTCTTTGTCTTTTAATAGCTACTGTCGTGCTTTGCTCTTAGTATTCATGCTTATCTTTTCAAGAGCTTTTATTTAGTTGGTTGCTTGAACTATTTTTAATTACCATGCTCACCTTATTAAGAGAGTTTGCTTCCGTTGCATTGGTTAATGTGTCTATGATAAAGATGCTACTTTCATGATGGTGCTTAGTAGTTCAGGTTTTCTTATGGTTAATCTCAAATAGCTGGGGGGTTCCCAATGTGTCATTGGAGTACCAACTTGGTTTGTTTGCCTATGATGTGGTATGGTTTAGTAATATCTTCCTTCGAGAATTTATTTTGATTGACTTGGCGTATGCTCACGCATATTCAAGACCGTAAAGAAAGTCTGTCAAGCCTTGATGATCTTTTGTTTCTGAGTAGCGATATAACTACCATGCCTGATTTAATATTGCTTTGTCGCTCTGCATGATTATGACCGTCATTGCTCTCTTAGTTGGTTGCTCCCAGTCTTTTGCTAACCTACACCTGCACTAAGCAAATTAACCATGCAATACATAGCTCATGGGAAAGTAGCCTAAAAACTATTGTGGTAAAGAATATGTTGCTTATGTATCTTATTTCTTATGAGTTGCTTGCTGAGCGGTAACCATGTTTCTTGGGGACGCCATCTACTGTCACACTTTTGTTGAATATCATGTGAGTTGCTATGCATGTTCGTCTTGTCTGAAGTAAGGGTGATTTACCGTGGGTTGAATTAATATGCATATTGTTAGAGAAGAACATTGGGCCGCCAACCAAAGCCATGCATCATGGTGGAAGTTTTAGCTTGGACCTTAATCCTCAATCTCTCATGAGAATATGCTTATGCATTAAAGAGGAGTCCATCATCTATTTTCTATGTTGTCCCGGTATGGATGTCCTCAAGTTGAGATCTATCAAAAACGAGAAATCAAATGCGATCTATCTCCTTGGACCTTTGTACAGGTGGCATAGAGGTACCCCTTTGTGACACTTGGTTAAAACATATGCAATGCAATGATAACCCATGGGGATACGAGCTAATTAGGACAAGGAGCGAGCACTATTGGTATTCGATGCATGAGGCTTGCAACTTATAAGATGTTTTATGCATGACACATATGAAGTACTACTACCGTTGACACAATTGCTTCCATGTTTCAAAATAAAAAGCTCTAGCACTTCAAGCACCAACTACTGAGAGCATGATTGTCATTCTGAGTGTAATGTGCATTGTCCCAAAGTAGCATTGTCTTTTGCATGATTGTGATATCGTTTATTCTGAAATAATTGTATCTAGTCATCACTTAAACCTTGAAGGTGCCCCTGCACTTATGTTTTGCATCACTAAAGGGGGCAAGCTAGATATCACTTTATCATATTTGCACATCATGTTCATTACAAATCTTTTTGATGTTTCAGTTCCATGTTGTAAAACTTTCAGTCATTTGTGATTTTCTCTTGAGACAACTTAATTACTTTAGAATCATTGTCTCAGTAAGCTTTTGTCATATGACTATGAGAAAGTCCTATATGGTTAATAGCATGTCACCACAGAAATTATTCTTGTTATCATTTACCTACTCGAGGACGATCAGGAATTAAGCTTGGGGATGTTGATACGTCCAAAACGTATCTATAATTTCTGCTTGCTCCATGCCACTTTTGGGTGATATTTCTATGATATTCATACACTTCCATACACTTTTGATCATATTTGGACTAACTTACTAATCCAGTGCACCCCAGTGCCAGTTTCTGTTTTCGGTTGTTTTTGTATTTCAGGTTTTCACGTTTCGAGAACTGCCCAGAAAAATCCAGAAAATATATATAAAAAATCAGCGTATCGGAAACAACACTGCGTCCGAAGGACAGCCTCGGG
>LR738711.1:621746769-621775141 GCA_902687465.1 Secale cereale
TCCAGGCGCCCTGTGGGCGCCCCCCCCTGGGCCACGCCGGGGGGGCGCCTCGGCCCCCCGAGAGCCCCCCGGTGCCCTACTTTGGCATATATTTAAAGGGTTCCCCGTAACCCTCGAAACAGGACTTCTTTTCGCGATCCCATCTCTGTTCCGCCGCCGCCGCCGCTTCCAAGATCGGGAGCACCAAGAGAACTCTTCCCGGCACCCTGCCGGAGGGGAGGATCACCACCGGGAGCTTCTCCACCACCATGGACGCCTCCCGGATGACTCGTGAGTAGTCTCCCTTGGACCATGAATCCATGACCAGTAGCTATGTGATGTTCTCCTCCCGTTCTTGTGCTTCACTAATTAGTCCTCGTGAGCTGCCCTACATGATCGAGGCACCTATGTAATCCTTATGCTGTTGCTATGTTGAGTTTGCTGGGATCCGATAGATTATGAGATTATGTTCAGATTGAACTTGAGTAATATATTTGATTCACCTCTTTTATATTTTAGTTCATAAGTAATTCTTGCATGTTCTCCGTTGTTATTTATTGCTTTGGCCGAGTAATAGGTAGTGACTCCAAGAGGGAACGTTATGCTCGATTGTGGGTTCATGCCCCTCGATGACTAGCTTGAGTGACAGAAACATGAGTCTAGGGGATGTGCTGTTGCCACAAGGGGGAAAACAACGGTGCTTGTGCCCGCGGGTGCAAGGATTGTTTACTTTACGCAAAGTTCTTTTAATGCAGTTGTTTGTTGCATTGAGTTTACACTATGGGTGGGACTCGCAACTTAATACCAGCGAGATGTTCTGGATAGATATCTCAAGGTGGATGATTAGTAGTAGATATTGATGGATTTCGGTCTACTTACTTTGGCGTACCGCCCATGCTTTGAACCTCAACCTTTCTTGCAATGTAGTCAGCATTGGTTTGCGTTCGTGGTCCTGTCAATTGCCCAGCTGTAATTTGTTTACCTCACATAGCTGTTTTATCGTCTTTTGGGAGAGAGACATCACTAGTGAACATCATGAGACTCCGGTCCATATTACTATTATCACATACACTATTTACTTTTCGCTATTTTATTTACTATTGCAAATTACTATCTATCACTACTATCATATTGCTTTTAACCCTTTGTGAACTACAAGGCCGGAGAGATTGACAACCTCTCTGTACTCGTTGGGAGCAAAGTTATTTGTATCTGTGTGCAGGTCCACGTTGATTGCTAATTGCGCCGTTAGCAGTTGACACCTACCTGTTGAACCTAGGAGTCTCTGGGGATTCGATCCTTGGCATATTTGCTAGGGGAAAACACTTCTACTTACTGCATCTTACACCTTCAACTTGGGGTAACCAACGAGGGGCTCGAGGCCCATCACTCGCCGGCCTCGCCGGGAGGGGATAAGGGCGACGTCTCAGATGCTCCTCCCACTCACCTCACCACTTGCCCCCCTCACGCACTCACTCTCTTCCTCGCCTCCCCCTCGTTTCCCCATTGACGCCCGAGCGCGGTCGCCGCCGTCCTCCATCGTTGTCACGGCCACCGGAGGCCCCGCGCCCGCTGACACTGTCGGTGAGTGATACGTCTCCAACGTATCCATAATTTTTGATTGTTCCATGCTATTATATAGTCAGTTTTGGATGTTTAATGGGCTTTATTATACACTTTTATATTATTTTTGGGACTAACCTACTAACCCAAGGCCCAATGCAGATTGCTGTTTTTTTTTGCCTATTTCAGGGTTTTGCAGTAAAGGAATATCAAACGGAATGAAACCTTCCGGAGAGTTATTTTTGGAACGATATCAACACAGAAGACTTGGAGTACACGCGAGGGAACGAAGGAGGCGGCCACGAGGGTCCAGGGCGCGCCCCCTCCTACAGGGCGCGCCCCCACCCTCGTGGGCCCCCTCTGGCTCTCCCGATGCCCTCCTTCTGTTCCCGTGAGATCCCATCTTGGGGCTTTTTCCGAAGCTCCGCCGTAGGGGGATCTACCATGGAGTGCTTCTACATCAACACCATAGCCTCACCCATGAGTTGAGAGTAGTTTACCACAGACCTTCGGGTCCATAGTTATTAGCTAGATGGCTTCTTCTCTCTTTTGGATCTCAATACAAAGTTCTCCTCGATCTTCGAGGAGATCTATTCGATGTAATCTTTTTGTTGTGTGTTTGTCGAGATCCGATGGATTGTGGGTTTATGATCAAGATTATCTACGAGAAATATTTGGTTCTTTTCTGAAATCTTTTATGTATGATTATAATATCCTTGCAAGTCTCTTCGAATTATTGGTTTGGTTTGGCCTACTAGATCTATAGTTCTTGCAATGGGAGAAGTGCTTGGCTTTGGGTTCAATCTTGCGGTGTCCTTTCCCAGTGACAGCAGGGGTAGCAAAGCACGTATTGTATTGTTGCCATCGAGGATAAAAAGATGGGATTTATATCATATTGCTTGAGTTTATCCCTCTACATCATGTCATCTTGCTTAAAGCATTACTCTATTCTTATGAACTTAATACTCTAGATGCATGCTGGATATCGGTTGATGTGTGGAGTAATAGTAGTAGATGCAGAATCATTTCGGTCTACTTGTCACGGACGTGATGCCTATATATAATCATCATGCCTAGATATTCTCATAATTATTCGCTTTTCTATCAATTGCTTGACAGTAATTTGTTCACCCACCGTAGAATTCTGCTATCATGAGAGAAGCCACTAGTGAAACCTATGCCCCCCTAGTCTATTCTCAACATATTAATCTACCATCTACTTTACTTTGCTTTATTTACTTTCTGTTCTTATACCAAAAATACCAAAAATATTATACTATCCTATCTATCAGATCTCACTTTCGTAAGTGACCGTAAAGGGATTGACAACCCCTTATCGCGTTGGCTGCGAAGTTCTTATTTATTTGTGCAGGTGCGAGGGACTCACGCGTGGTCTCCTACTGGATTGATATCTTGTTTCTCAAAAACAGAGGGAAATACTTACGCTACTGTGCTGCATCACCCTTTCCTCTTTGAGGGAATGCAACGCAAGCTCAAGAAGTAGCACTGAGCTCCACCGGGGTCGGCTCCTTCGACTGGTGGCCTCAGTTGGAGCTGGGAGGCACCGAAGCACCGGGCCCCCTTCGTCCTCATCTTCGACTGCCGCCGTTCTTCACCGGCTCCAACGATGCCCTCTGCTGCTACTAATCCTCCAAGGGCCACCATGTGTGCTGCTCGGTGAGCCCCTCATCTTCTCCCCTAGCTCCCTTGGCCTATTGCGCTCCCGTAGCCACCGCGCCGCCATGGCCGAGCCCAGCTCCGCTGATGAGCTCGTCGCCGTCACGTGGGCCACTGACATGGCCCGTCAAATTCCTTTCCGCGTTTACGGCCTCGAGGAGACGCCGTAGGAGTAGCGCGCCGCCCGTTTTGGCCTTCGTTTCATCACGCGCGAGTTCGTCGTGCTTCGGGTCTTCGTCGCCCGGCCATCCCAGCTCACGTGGCCACCCGCGTTGGATGTGGCGTGGCTCACCCATTCGAACGCGCCAACGCGCGGGCCAAATGGCCCCATATGCACAGTTTTCGGCGTAGTCCGGCGAGCCCCGCCACTGTTTTGGTCGCCGGCGGTCAGCCGCCGGCCGCTGCCAATGTGGCACACCTGGGGCCACCCTTGGGTCACTACCAGTGGCCCCCACGGGTCCCGTTGACTGGTTTGACCAGTCAACATGCTGACTGGGCGTCCCTGCGACGCTGACGTGCGGGCCCCACTGCTTAATCCTTTAATTAAATGTTTTAATAATTAAAACTAATTAATTTAGTTAATAAGTCTTAGATAGGTGGGGCCTACCTGCTAAATAACTCTATTTAGTTAGTTTAAAACTCTGTTAGCCCTCTGTCTATGACATGTGGGTCCCACTGGACCCGTAGGTAAGGTTTGACCTGGTCAGCAAGTCTGTTGACTGCTAACATCATCCCCACACAATGCTGACATCATATTCCTTTTGTTAATTCTAATAATTTTAGAAAACTATTAAAACTTTAGATAATCCTAGAAAATAATCCGTAACTAGGATGAAAATGTTTTATATATGAAAGGTGCTTAGATACGCGGTCCGTTCACTTGTGACATGCCCCTAGCATGCTGAACATGGAACTTTCCCCTCTCTTTCATCTGTCCGGAAAATGCTAAACACCGAAACCCCTCCGGATGTTTTCCCTCTTCGTCTTCAACGTGTAGTACCACGTTAATTCACCCCTAGCACCGCGTATTGCCATGTTATGCTTTATGATGCTTTGCTTGCTTTATATTTATTGTTTCTTCCCCCTCTTCTCTTCGATAGACCCCGAAACCGATGTTGCCCCTGTGATCAACTACGTCACCGACGACCGTTCCTTGCAGCAGAGCTTCCAAGCAAGCCAACCCCCCTTGATCATTCCGATATCGGCCACTCTCTTCTCTCTTATGCTTGCATTAGAACTGCTACTGCTTTTTGTATGATCCTATTCTGATGCATAGCCTGTTATTGATACCTGCTTTCATACCTTACATGTTTATACTAAACTGCTTAGTATAGGCTGGTTAGAGATCCATGAGAGACCCCACTTTGTCCCGACTGCCTCGCTGGATTATCAGAAGACCCGATCAACGGGATCGAAGACCAGGCCCCGGCACCGCACATCACTTTCCCCTTAGTTGATCGACACTACTGGGTTACTACCGAGTGCCGAGGGTGATACCTCATCAGCACTTCTAATGTTAACCTTGTAGGGTAGTTCATCGGTTTTGGTCATCGAGGGTGATTCCTCCTTCTCCACTCCCGATAACGATACTGTCATGCAACTCCTCGAGAGTGGGCCTCGAGGGTGATTCCTCCTTCGTTCACCTTGACGATAACATCAGGTGGAATTCCATCGAGGGTGATTCCTCAGGGTTCCCCCTTGGTGTTAGACACATAGTTACTATGGTTACTATGACTTTACACTGAACCATGTTACTAAAGACGGGTCGGCCCCGAGGGGTACCTGATGGCTTCTCGCCCCTCGTTGGTTACCCCAAGTGGAAGGTTTGAGATGCAGTGTAGCGGAAGTTTTCCCTTGGCAAAGATACCAAGGATCGATTTCCCCTGAGACTCCCAGTTTCAACAAGAAGGTGTCAACTGCTAACGGCGCCAGATATTAGCAATCAACGTGGACCTGCACACAGATACAAATAACTTTGCTCCCAACGAGTAAAGAGAGGTTGTCAATCCCTCCGGCCTTGTAGTTTACAAAGGATCAAACACAAGTGATAATAGTGATAGGTATTGCTGCAAATAGTAAGCAAAAGCAGGAAGTAAATAGCGGATGTGATCAGTGATGGTAATATGGACCGGGGTCCCATGATGTTCACTAGTGATTTCTCTCTCTCCCAAAAGATGATAAAACAACTATGTGAGGTAAACGAATTACAGCTGGGCAATTGACAGAATTATGTGCGCAAACCAATGCTAATTATATTGCAAGAAAGGTAGAGGTTCAAAGCATGGGCGGTACGCCAAGGTAAGTAGACCAAAATCCATCTGCATCTACTACTAATCATCCACCTTGAGATATCTATCCAGAACATCTCGCTGGTATTAAGTTGCGTGTCCCACCCATAGTGTAAACTCAAAGCAACAGACAACTGCATTAAAAGAACTTTGCGTAAAGTAAACAATCCTTGCACCCGCGGGTACAAGCACCGTTGTTTTCCCCCTTGTGGCAACAGCACATCCCCTAGACTCATGTTTCTGTCACTCAAGCTAGTCATCGAGGGGCATGAACCCACAATCAAGCATAACGTTCCCTCTTGGAGTCACTACCTACTACTTGGCCAAAGCAATAAATAGCAACGGAGAACATGCACGAATTACTTAAGAACATAAATATAAAAGAGGTAGATCAAATATATTACTCAAACACAATCTGAACATAATCTCACAATCCATCGGATCCCAGCAAACTCAACATAGCAACAGCATAAGGATTACATATGTGCCTCGATCATGTAGGGCAGCTCACGAGGTCTAATTAGTGAAGCACAAGAAGGGGAGGAGAACATCACATAGCTACTGGTCATGGACCCATGGTCCAAGGGAGACTACTCACAACTCATCCGGGAGGCGTCCATGGTGGTGGAGAGGCTCCCGGTGGTGATCCTCCCCTCCGGCAGGGTGCCGTGAAGAGTTCTCCTGGTGCTCCCGATCTTGGAAGCGCGGCGGCGGCGGAACAGAGATGAGATCGCGAAAAAGGGTTCCCGTCTCGAGGGTTTCGAGACACGTCTTAAATATATGCCAAAGGGGGGCATCAGCGGAGGCCCGGGAGGCCCAGGCGCCCCCCGACGCGGCCAGGGGGGCCGCGCCACCAGGGCGCCTGGAGCCCTGGTGGCCCCCCCGGCTCTACTTTGACTACCGGGAAGCTTCTGGAACGCTGATTTTTTATATAATTTTTCCGGGATTTTTTGGGCAGTTCTCGTAATGTGAAAACCTGAAATACAAAAACAGCAGAAAACAGAAACTGGCACTGGGGTGCACCGAGTTAATAGGTTAGTCCAAATATGATCAAAAGTGTATGGAAGTGTATAAATATCATAGCAATATCACCCAAAAGAGGCATGGAGCAAGCAGAAATTATAGATACGTTTTGGACGTATCAACATCCCCAAGCTTAATTCCTGCTCGTCCTCGAGTAGGTAAATGATAACAAGAATAATTTCTGTGGTGACATGCTATTAACCATATAGGACCTTTTCATAGTCATATGACAAAAGCTTACTGAGACAATGAATCTGTAGTAATTAAGTTGCCTCATGAGAAAATCATAAAGAACTGAAAGTTTTACAATATGATACTGAAACATCAAATAGATTTGTTATGAGCATGGTGTGCAAATATGATAAAGTGATATCTCGCTTTCCCCCTTTAGTGAAGCAAAACATAAATGCAGGGGCACCTCCAAGGCTTAAGTGATGATTAGATACAATGATTTCAAAATAAACGATATCATAATCATGCAAAAGTCAATGCTACTTTGGGACAATGCACATTACACTCAGAATGACAATCATGCTCTCAGTAGTTGGTGCTTTAAAAGAAGGTGGAGACTCTCGAACCGTGGCTTTTGTTGGCAAGGTTGAAAACCCGTGGTCGGAAGCAAAGACAAAACATGTACCAGAGCTCTTGGTTTTAAAAACAGAGGTAATAATTATTTTTTTGGATATGCATGTTTCGTCAACGAATGCTAGCAGATAACTCAATTACTTTTTGAGATGGACAAGTTTCGAGGAACGGCTCCCGAATGAGGACGATCACATCCTCTTAATCTCCTTTGTTTGTCACTGCCAAAGTTTTCTGATTTCTCATGAACAAAGCGTGAAGGAGGGTTTGTTTGTTATATTAATTTTGAGCCGGGCGCACTCATTGCCAGTTCCTTCTCGTATTATGGGTTTGCACATTATACATGCAATCCCGGGGTGAAGCTTGTCCAACTTAAAAAGATCATGAATTAACTACTACTTCCTCATGAGCTAAAACAGAGGCACAAAACAGAAATGCACTTTTTTGAATAATTTCGAGATGGCACATGAAAGTCTTCGTTAGGAATGGCAGGTAAATACCATGTATAGGAAGGTATGGTGGACTCATATGGCATAACTGGTTTAAAGGATTTTGGATGCACAAGTAGTCAGTCCGCTTAGTACAGGCGAAGGTTAGCAAAAGACTGGGAGCGACCAACTAAAAGAGCAATGACGGTCATAATCATGCAGAGCGACAAAGCAACATTGAATCAGGCATGGAAGTTATATCGCTACTAAGAAATAAAAGATCATCAAGGCTTGGCAGACTTTCTTTATAGTCTTAAATATGCGTGAGCATACACCAAGTCAATCAAAATAAATTCTTGAAGGAAGATATTACTAAACCATACCACATCATAGGCAAACAAATCATGTTGGTACTCCAATAACACATTTGGAACCCCCCAGCTATTTGAGACTAACCATAAGAAAACATGAACTACTAAGCGCCATTATGCACGTAGCATTTTTATCATAGACATATCGACCAATGCAACAGAAGCAAACTCTCTTAATAAGATAAGCATGATAACTAAAGAGAGTTCAAGCAACCAACTAAACAAAAGCTCTTTTAAAAAGATAAGCATGAAAAATAAGAGCGAAAACATGATAGTAGCTATTGAAAGACAAAGAACACACACATCAAAGATAGACATGAAAATTCTATGTTATGTTCTAGGTAGAAGTGGAGCGTGTTTCTCTCCCACACAAAGAAATGCTGAGTTCCGACTCATTATGAAAAGCTAAAGAAAACTAAATAGGAAACTAAAAGCGAGACGCTCCAAGCATAGCACATAACACATGAAGTGATAAAAATATAGTGGAACGAAAGACGAACTGATAATGTTGATGGAGAAGGGGATGCACGGGGGCATCGCCAAGCTTAGACGCTTGAGTCTCCTTGAATATTTCTTGGGGGTGCATGGGGGCATCCCCAAGCTTGAGCGTTTGACACTCCTGAATCTTTTTATCATCTTCCCTCGCACACTTGAAAACTCCCTTCATACATAACTCATCATAAACTGATTAGCGAGGTTAGTACCCATAATAAAATAATTGTTCCTTGCTGGAGATAAGGATATTCTTGAAGGTCTACTGTTTCTCCAGATTGCCAAAAGGTTTTTGCAAAGAAAAAGCAAGCTCAAGGTTTGCAAAATGAAGGAAAGGCAAAACAGGACAGAATATGTGAAAAACAGAACAGCTGGTAGTAAATGATTTTTTCGGGGCACTTCTGCAACTCTAATAAAAAAACTCAGAACAGACGCTCGAAAGACAATTGTATAGAGCACGCTGTCGAAACAATTCAGACCAAAAAGATGATCTGGTGATTTTATACGAATTTTTCTATCCAAGGACATAATCTGTTTCCTGGACAGCACGTCACAACTTTTGAACTTTCTTGCAATCAGAGGCTACACTTGGCACAAAATTGAAAAGTAAAGATACAATGATGATGCTACTGTAGTAACAACATCAAGACACAACAAAAGCAAAATAAAATTTTATTCATGTGGGCTGCCTCCCAAAAGCGCTTTCTTTTATGCCTTTAAGCTAGGCATAATGCATAGAGATCAAGTTTTATCAAGAGTAAAAGAATAGCTAGCCCGTATAACGGACTCAAAAGGTAACTTAATCTTCTTTCTAGGGAAGTGTTCCATCCCTTTCTTGAGAGGAAATTGGAATTTTATATTCCCCTCTTTCATGTCAATGATGGCACCAACGGTGCGTAGAAAAGGACGTCCCAAAATAATTGGACACGAAGGTTCACATTCAATATCCATAATAGTAAAATCAACGGGAACGTAATTGTCATTGACAATGATAAGAATGTCATCGATCCTCCCCAAAGGTTTCTTTATGGAAGAATCAACGAGACGAACACCAAAAGAACAAGAATCATAAGGTTTCAGTTTAAGCATTTCATATATTCTTTTGGGCATAACAGAGGTACTAGCTCCAACATCACATAAAGCATAGCAAGAGAAGTTATTCAACTTAATTTTAATCATAGGATCCCAACCATCTTCTAGCTTTCTAGGTATGGAGGCTTCTACTCTAAGTTTCTCCTCCCTAGCTTTGATGAGAGCATTAGTGATATGCTCCGTGAAGGCAAGATTAAGCGTGCTAGTGCGGGGATCTCTAGACATCTTGTGAAGGAAATCAATAACTTCGGTAAGAGTGCAATTATCAAAATCAAGGTCACTACTATCAAGTAAGGTGGTAGTGGTGTCCTTTAGGTTCACTTGTTTGGTAGTTTCTATGGTCATAGCATCACCATTAATAGGTCCATTGGGACCAGGAGCGCATTGGGTGCTAAGAGTTTGGATATCCTCAACAACTTGGATAGTAGCAACAGTGTGGTGGGTAGGAAGGCTCTTAATTCTATCTTCTTCCTCCCTTTCTCTAGCCCATCTCTCTTTAAGTTTAGCCAGCATCCTAATGTTTTCATTAATTTGCACTTGAATAGCATTCATAGGAGTGACCATCCTCTCCTCAAGAGGAGAAGTTCTAATTTTAAGCAATTCTACCTCATGGGCTAAATTGTCTACCTTCGAAGAGAGATCATCTAGTTTGTTTAGTTTTTCTTCTACACTCTTATTAAAGGCTTTTTGGGTAGTGATGAAATCTTTAAGCATAATCTCTAATTCAGTAGTGGAGTTCTTGGTGCTAGGATAAGCATTGTTGTTCCCATAAGAATTAGAGGGGAACGGTCTAGGATTGCTACCAAAATTACTCCTATAAGCATTGTTGTTAAAATTGTTTCTAGAGATAAAGTTCACATCTACTTGTTCTTGAGCAATCAAAGAATTTAAAGGAACATCACGAGGATCAACAGAAGATTGCTTCGAAAGTAGAGACATGATCAAGTCAACTTTTTCATTTAGGGAGGAAATCTCCTCGACAGAGTTTACCTTCCTACCTGTTGGAGCGCGTTCGGTGTGCCATTGGGAATAGTTGGTCATCATCTCATCGAGAAGCTTCGTGGCAGCACCAAGTGTAGTTGACATAAAGGTTCCTCCCGCGGCCGAATCTAACAAGTTCCGCGAGGTAAAGTTCAAGCCTGCATAAAAAGTTTGGATAACCATTCAAGTAGTCAAACCATGAGTAGGGCAGTTCTTGACAAGAGATTTCATGCGTTCCCAAGCTTGGGCAACGTGTTCATTATCCAATTGTTTAAAATTCATTATGTTACTTCTTAGTTGGATAATTTTAGCAGGTGGATAGTACTTTCCAATAAAAGCATCTTTGCACTTGTCCCATGAATCTATGCTATTTCTAGGCAAAGATTGAAACCAAATTTTAGCTCCTCCTCTCAAGGAGAAAGGAAAAAGCTTAAGCTTAACAATATTACCATCTATTTCTTGGTACTTTTGCATATCACAAAGTTCAACAAAATTGTGTAAGTGTAAAGCAGCATCATCTCCAGCACCGGAGAATTGATCTTTCATAACTAAGTTCAGTAAAGCAGGTTTAATTTCATACGAAGGTGCTGAAGTGGCAGGTGTAGTGATAGGCGTGCAGATAAAGTCATCGTTGTTGTGACTAGTGAAGTCACACAACTTGGTGTTCTCGGTGGAACCCATAGCAGTAAGCAAGCAAGATAACTATTTTTGTGATTTTCGATAAAAGATACTAAAGCAAAAACTGAAAGGTAAACTAACAAGACTAAAAAGCAAAGGTAAAAGATAGCGTGCAACTCCCCTATCTTGAAGAGTGGAGTCCCCGGCAACGGCGCCAGAAAACTTTGCTTGATTGCTTCTCGCCCCTTGTTGGTTACCCCAAGTGGAAGGTTTGAGATGCAGTGTAGCGGAAGTTTTCCCTTGGCAAAGATACCAAGGATCGATTTCCCCTGAGACTCCCAGTTTCAACAAGAAGGTGTCAACTGCTAACGGCGCCAGATATTAGCAATCAACGTGGACCTGCACACAGATACAAATAACTTTGCTCCCACCGAGTACAGAGAGGTTGTCAATCCCTCCGGCCTTGTAGTTTACAAAGGATCAAACGCAAGTGATAATAGTGATAGGTATTGCTGCAAATAGTAAGTAAAAGGAAGAAGTAAATAGCGGATGTGATCAGTGATGGTAATATGGACCGGGGTCCCATGATGTTCACTAGTGATGTCTCTCTCCCAAAAGACGATAAAACAGCTATGTGAGGTAAACGAATTACAGCTGGGCAATTGACAGAATTATGTGCGCAAACCAATGCTAATTATATTGCAAGAAAGGTAGAGGTTCAAAGCATGGGCGGTACGCCAAGGTAAGTAGACCGAAATCCATCTGCATCTACTACTAATCATCCACCTTGAAATATCTATCCAGAACATCTCGCTGGTATTAAGTTGCGAGTCCCACCCATAGTGTAAACTCAAAGCAACAGACAACTACATTAAAAGAACTTTGCGTAAAGTAAACAATCCTTGCACCCGCGGGCACAAGCACCGTTGTTTTCCCCCTTGTGGCAACAGCACATCCCCTAGACTCATGTTTCTGTCACTCAATCTAGTCATCGAGGGGCATGAACCCACAATCAAGCATAACGTTCCCTCTTGGAGTCACTACCTACTACTTGGCCAAAGCAATAAATAGCAACGGAGAACATGCACGAATTACTTACGAACATAAATATAAAAGAGGTAGATCAAATATATTACTCAAACACAATCTGAACATAATCTCACAATCCATCGGATCCCAGCAAACTCAACATAGCAACAGCATAAGGATTACATATGTGCCTCGATCATGTAGGGCAGCTCACGAGGTCTAATTAGTGAAGCACAAGAAGGGGAGGAGAACATCACATAGCTACTGGTCATGGACCCATGGTCCAAGGGAGACTACTCACAACTCATCCAGGAGGCGTCCATGGTGGTGGAGAGGCTCCCGGTGGTGATCCTCCCCTCCGGCAGGGTGCCGGGAAGAGTTCTCCTGGTGCTCCCGATCTTGGAAGCGCGGCGGCGGCGGAACAGAGATGAGATCGCGAAAAAGGGTTCCCGTCTCGAGGGTTTCGAGACGCGTCTTAAATATATGCCAAAGGGGGGCATCAGCAGAGGCCCGGGGGGCCCAGGCGCCCCCCTGCGCGGCCAGGGGGGCGCCACCAGGGCGCCTGGAGCCCTGGTGGCCCCCCCGGCTCTACTTTGGCTACCGGGAAGCTTCTGGAACACTTATTTTTTATATAATTTTTCCGGGATTTTTCGGGCAGTTCTCGTAATGTGAAAACCTGAAATACAAAAACAGCAGAAAACAGAAACAGGCACTGGGGTGCACTGAGTTAATAGGTTAGTCCAAATATGATCAAAAGTGTATGGAAGTGTATAAATATCATAGCAATATCACCCAAAAGAGGCATGGAGCAAGCAGAAACTATAGATACGTTTTGGACGTATCAGTACCCGCGCAAGCTTAATTGCGAGTGATGTGTAGTCGGGTTGACTTGGAAGGTGCCCACGAGATAACTACGAGGCGTGGCCGGGAATTCTTAGCCCTTGCCGCAAGTCCTCGAGACGGGGCGATGGGGTCACATGATCGTGAGTCTCTGCTCGTTACCGCGCGTTCCCAAGACACTAAACGGTTCAGATATTTGATCTGAGGGGCCTTTGGCCTGATAGCACTAACCATCACGTGGGCATAGTATGGGCATTCTATGTCGTATGCATCAACCGAAGCTTAATTTACGTCATGCAACTGAGCGGCGCGCGCCGGGTTGGACTACGTAAGCATCTGCCTTTTTAAGGAGATAGTCTAGGTCTGCTCACCGGCCGCCCACGCAACGTGCAGGAGTTCCCGCGACGATGGCCCATGACCCCTGGGGGCATAGGTTTAGTCCGGCGTGCTGACCTCTCTATTAAGCCTAGGCATATTCCTTTTGTTAATTCAAATAATTTCAGAAAACAATTAAAACTTTAGAAAATCCTAGAAAATAATCTGTAACTCGGATGAAAATGTTTTATGTATGAAAGTTGCTCAGAAAAATCCAACGAATCCAGATGCGCGGTCCGTTCACCTGTGACATGACCCTAGCATGCTCAACATGGAACTTTCCTCTCTCTTTCATTTGTCCGAAAAATGCCAAACACCGAAAACCCTTCCAAATGTTTTCCTCCTCCATCTTCAACGTGTAGTACCACGTTAATTCACCCCCTAGCACCGCGTATTGCCATGTTATGCTTTATGATGCTTTGCTTGCTTAATATTTATTGTTTCTTCCCCCTCTTCTCTTTGGTAGACCTCGAGACCGATGCTGCCCCTGTGATCGACTACGTCACCGACGACCGTTCCTTGCAGCAGAGCTTCCAGGCAAGCCAACCCCCCTTGATCATTCTGATATCGCCCACTCTCTTCTCTCTTATACTTGCATTAGAACTTCTACTGCTTTTTGTATGATCCTATTATGATGCATAGCCTGTTGTTGATACCTGCTTTCATACCTTAGATGTTTATACTAAACTGCTTAGTATAGGCTGGTTAGAGATCCATCAGAGACCCCCACTTTGTCCTGACTGCCTCGCTGGATTATCAGAAGACCCGATCAGCGGGATCGAAGACCAGGCCCCGGCACCGCACATCACTTTCCCCTTAGTTGCACGACACTACTGGGTTACTATCGAGTGTCGAGGGTGATACCTCATCAGCACTTCTGAGGTTAACCTTGTAGGTTAGTTCATCGGTTTTGGTCATCGAGGGTGATTCCTCCTTCCCACTCCCGATAACGACACTGTCGTGCAACTCCTCAAGAGTGGGCCTCGAGGCTGATTCCTCCTTCGTTCACCTTGACGATAACATCAGGTGGAATTCCATCGAGGGTGATTCCTCAGGGTTCCCCCTTGGTTTTAGACACACAGTTACTATGGTTACTATGACTTTACACTGAACCATGTTACTAAAGACGGGTCGGGCCTGAGGGGTACCCGCGTGAGCTTAATTGCGGGTGATGTGTAGTCGGGTTGACTTGGAAGGTGTCCGCGAGATAATTACGAGGCGTGACCGGGCATTCTTAGCCCTTGCCGCAAGTCCTCGAGACGGGGCGATGGGGTCACATAATCATGAGTCTCTGCTCGTTACCGCGTGTTCCCAAGACACTAAACGGTTTGGATATTTGATCCGAGGGTCCTTCGGCCTGATAGCACTAACCATCACGTGGGCATAGTATGGGCGTTCTTCGTCGTATGCATCAATCGAAGCTTAATTGACATCATGCAACTGAGCGGCGCGCGCCGGGTTGGACTACGTAAGCACCTGCTTTTTTAAGGAGGTAGCCTAGGTCTGCTCACCGTTCGCCCACGCAACGTGCAGGAGTTCCCGGGGCGATGGCCCATGACCCCTAGGGGCATAGGTTTAGTCCGGCGTGCTGACCTCTTTATTAAGCCTAGGTCGGGTTGCGGCGTATTGTTTGGCCGAGGCCGGGCATGACTTGATGGTGTGTCCGGCCGGAGTTAAGCGAGCGTGGTGGGTAAGTTGGTGCACCCCTGCGGGGAAGAAAACATCTACCGATAGCCTGTCCTACGGTAACGGACACTTGGAGTTGTATCCCAATCAATACAACTAGAACTAGATGATGAGGCATGGAATGGATATGTTGCTTCGGGAGTCGAGAAAGGATCCCGGAGCGTTGATACAACAACATAAATATGACTTATGTTATACTACTCTACTGCCTCTTGTTGCTGCAAGACGGTGGTTTCCAGAAGATGCTAGTTTTCGATAGGACTAGCTTTTCCCACCTCTTATTCTGGCATTCTGCAGTTTAGTCCACACATACTACCCCTTTTCATTGGTACCGATGCATATGTAGTGTAGATCCTTGCTTGCGAGTACTTTGGATGAGTACTCACGGTTGCTTTGCTCCCCCTTCCCCCCTTCTTATTCTTTCTGGTTGTTGCAACCAGATGGTGGAGCCCAGGAGCCAGATGCCACCTTTGACGACTGCTACTGCCCCGAGGGTGCCTACTACTACGTGACGGCCGCCGACGACCAAGAGTAGCTAGGAGGCTCCCAGGCAGGAGGCCTTGCCTTTTCGATCGTTGATGTTTTGTCCTAGCCTTCTGAAGGCAAACTTGTTTAACTTAGGTCTGTACTCAGATATTGTTGCTTCCGCTGACTCTTGTGTATTTGAGCTTATGTATTCGAGCCCTCGAGGCCACTGGCTTGTAATATAAAGCTTGTATTATTTTATTCGTGTCTAGAGTTGTGTTGTGATATCTTCCCGTGAGTCCCTGATCTTGGTCGTACACATTTGCGTGCATGATTAGTGTACGGTCAAATTGGGGGCGTCACAGTATGGCCCTGAGCCACACCGCCGCGGGCGTCCATAAATCCAAACTGCCATCGCCGCCGCCTGGTGGATGCACCACCGCCTCTCTCCATATCATCCTCCTCTGGCAAACCGCTATGGCCACTGTCTGAAGAACCCCTAGGGAAGAACGGCTCGTCGGCGTCGGCAAATTCGATGACCGAATCCAGATGGATCAAGATCTTTTATTGCAGTATCTGTGGCTCGAACAAGTGGGTGGCGAGCTCCGGCATCGCAAGCCAGCGGTGGGCAGGGATGGTCTCAGGGTCTGCCGTCCAAGCGGACAACTTGAACGAGGAAAGGTTCGAGCGCGAGCTAGTCTCCGGCGCCACAGAGTCAACGATGCAACATGAGCCCAGTAGATCTTCCGCGACGCCACGGTCCCAAGCATGAGGGGGAATCCCTTCCATCTCAATCAACACCTTGTATCTCATCACCGCATGAACCGCCTGAGATTGCCTGTTCCATTGATGAAAAAACAACCTCACGCCGAGATGCTCCAGCGTAGGGCTCTGACCCATCCTGTTCCTGTCCTCCTGGCGAGCAAACACAACCAGGAAATCCTCCGGCCGATAGGCATGGACGGAGACGCGATCCGCCGAGATGCCCATCTTTTCCAGCAGTGCGTTGAGCACAAACCTTGGCGACACATCTCTGCGAGCTCCACCCGCGTATGCGACCATTGCGTGCTGGATACGCCGCTCCAGATCGCCATATCCTTCGAGCGCCGGAACGACGCACAGCTCCGACGGAAACATCTCCAAGTCAACATGCGTTTGAAGCATGGGCGCTGACAGCAACTGCCAGACCGAAATTGACCCCGAGGGAGCAGCTGGGGGCGGGGGCGGAGGGGGCGCGCCTGGCGAGCCGCGAGGGAGGCCCGGCGAAAAACCGTCGTCGCACCCGAGGCGGAGCCGTCCCAGCCCCTGGGCGACGCCGCCCTTCTTGCCACCTAGGCCGCCGCCTCCCTCCTGAGCTCCTCCGACGACGACGGGCTGCGCGGACGCTTGCAATCCTTGGCTTCATGCCCCGGCAGGCCGCACCGGATGCACACGATGTCGTTCGTGCAGCCCGCCAGAAGTGCCCCTTCTCCAGGCAGCGGAAGCACTTGTCGCGCATCTCCGGCGAGATCTCCTTGCGAACTGGGCAGGGGGGCTCGGTGTCACCTCCGCCTGCCCAACGCCACGCCTGCGTTTCCACATGATCTTCCGGGACGGCGGGGCCTCCTTCCGCGGGAGCAAGCGCCGACAGGACTCGGCCACCTGCCCTGGGTCTTGTGCTGCCTCCGGATCTGCGTCTGCCATCGATTTCTCCGAAGCATAGGAGGTGCCTGGCCCAGAGACCACTGCCGCTCCCGAGGCGGAACGTCGGAGGTGACCGAGCGAGGGCTTGTCGACATGGTCGGGGCGAGGGGGGGTGGTGGGAGGGGAGGGTGGCCGCCGTGGCCGGAGTGGCAGGCGGCGAGAGGGTGGACGCCGACGTCGATGTGATGCACGGCAGGGAGGGGGAGCGGAGCACTAGGGGGAGCGGAGATGGCGGTTCATGCTTTGGTTTGGCTTGTGGATTTTGCCAATACGTGTGCTCATCATATTTTTTACTAATTGTTTCGTTGACTTTTCTAGTATCATCATTTTTTACATTAATGTAAATAAACGTCTTATATTACGGGACGTAGGAGTATATTCTATTTTCTAAACAATGGATACAACAACGTGTTCGCAAAAGTCAAGCTAATCCGCGTTTGCAAATTAACACGGCAGCATGTGACCGGTGAGGGTGAGGTAGACAGCGGAGACCTTCAACTGCTTCGTGTGCAAGAACACCACGCGAAGTTTTCAGGAACGAGAAAACGATGGAGGAGCGGCTTGCCTCCAACAAGAGAGCTCCGAGGAAGCCGAAGCCGCCGCCGAGGCGGAACAAGCCGACCGTCCCCGCCGCGCCTACCAGCAGCCCGTCGTTGACCGGCCCGCCACGCCCGCCAGGTGTTCCACCGCCACCTGGGCCTCCTCCGCGGCTGACGGGAGGTCCTGTCCCGCCGCCGCCGTCTATGAAAGTGCCCGTCAAGGGCCATCCGCCTGTGGCTGCGGGCGGCGGTGGCGACAGAATGCGCCGCGCCCCCGAGATCGTGGAGTTCTACCAGTCCCTGACGAGGCGCGGCGAGGCCAGGCAGTCTGGCTCCCGAGGCCCCAAGGCGTCCGGCGGGTCAACGGCTCCCAAGAGCGACCTGATCGGAGAGATCACCAAGAACTCCCCCCATCTCCTTGCCGTGAGTAGGAAATAATGCGCCGTTTCCTAGTTCCTCCTTGATTATAGGTGCAGCAACAAATTAGCGTTGCTTAGCTTAATCACGACCGCAGAGCACAATAATTGTAGCCGGCGTTGTAGGTTCAAGCCGATGTGGAGACCCAAGGGGACTTCGTGCGCACCTTGGTCGCCGAGGTCCGGGACGCGACCTTCGCGAGCATCGAAGACGTCGTCGCGTTTGTGACATGGCTCGACGAAGAGCTCTCCTTCTTGGTGAGTGTCCGCTCATTCTTTTCGATCGGAATTCGGAAACATCTCCCTGATTGACCATGTACGTTGCTGCTCCCTATTATCCTTGAAGGTGGATGAACAAGCAGTCCTGAAGCACTTCGACTGGCCGGAGAAAAGAGCGGATGCATTGCGAGACGCCGCTGCCAGGTACCAGGGCCTTGTGCAGTTGGAGAAGCAGATTTCGTCCTTTGTCGATGATCGCGCGCTCCACCGCGACGCTGCGCTCGGCAAGATGTACTCCCTCTTTGAGAAGTAGGTCTTCCTCATGGCTGGGCACCGGCGCATCCATTACAAAATCATTTAGGTGCCTACATGCATGAGTGCGCTGAGTAAAACTCCCCTGTTCTGTTTATTATTCTCAGAACAGAGAAGAGCGTCCACAAGTTCTTGCAAGATCGCGATGCCGCCGACACGAAGACCAATCTCATCTCACGGTACAAGGAGCAAGACATCCCGGTTGGCTGGATGTCCGACGCAGGTTTAATCGTCAAGGTGCACTCTTGCCAACTCTTTCCTGCGCATTATGGGTGCGCACCCAAGCTGACATTATCATCTAAATTCTCGCACGCGTTGTGATGTGATTTCTCGCAGGTCAAGTTGGCGTGCGTCAACCTGGCAAAGCAGTACATGACGCGGGTGGTCTCTGAGATTGATGGTTTAAGGGGCATCAACAAACATCACACCAGGGAATCGGCGCTCTTCAAACGTCTTAAAGAGCAGAACAGCGAAGTGTTGCTCCATCAGGGTGTCAGGTTCGCGTTCCGGGTTCATCAGGTAAAACAAAGAATGGAATTGTTTTTTCATACACATGATTACGATTTTAGGTCTCTTATATACTAGAAAAATAATAAAATTGGTTGTGGCATTTTTTTCTCTTAGAAAAATGACCTGCGGTATGATCTTAGTTTGCAGGCGGGTTCACTGCTCAGAGCTTGGGTGCTTTTGATGAGCTAAAACGACGGCATAATGATGGAACAAGTTAACAGCGTGTACAGTGTCACAGTTTTTCGTCTCCAACATCGCTAAGGGCTCTTTGATTCAAGGATTGTCAAAAGCATTCTGAAGGATTCTACTCCTTGGGATTTTTTTTTCTTACGTGCGTTGTTTGATTCGAAAGATTACAATACATGTGATTTTTTTTCCTATAGTTTTTGTGAATAATCCTATAGTTTTTCTGCACACAATCAAACATCCATGCATTCTTGTAGTAATCAGGATACCAGTCACCAGAGCATGTCAAAGAAACTTCAGTTCCGAAATTTCAATAGGATTTTTTTTTAAAAAAGAGGATGACCCCGGCCTCTGCATCTGGGCGATGCATACGGTCACTTTATTAATTATTCCCACTATAAAGTCATACAACAATAAGACTAAAGCCGTCGTCTAAGCAACAAACTGTCGCTACACCTATCTAGTTGATGAAGGGGCGCAGATAGCCTGTGCCTAATACCAAACAGACATCGCAGCCAAGCCTAACATCTAAGACCCGAGACTCCAACCTAGCCACTTGCCGGGTTTGGGCACTCACTGGTCCGGCGTGCTCTCAGAGGCCGCCGCCGCCAACTGCCACCGCTCAATCTTCAGAATTGTACTGATGCATCAATCTTGCTCGGTCTAGCTATCGTCAATGCCACCACGACGCCCAACGGCACCTCCTCCCTGCGCGCAAACAACTGAGCACGTCGCGGTCGCCACTGATACACCTCAGCACCATGCTGCCAAGTACCATCAGCCGACACAACTTGAAGTCCTTGGAAGATCTATCGTGCGTAGCACCTGCCGACCAGGCATGACAAAGCGTAGCACCTGTCGGTCAGGCATGACTTGACATCTCCACCGAAGCTCTGTGCAAGACGAAGCCGCTCCACTTCCTGCCTCTGACTTCCAGCGCTGCTCCCCAAACAATGCTCCCAAAAGAGAAACGACACCGCAGTGCCGCCATCGTCCGATCTGGAACACCAGATCCTAGGGTTTCCACCGGAGCAGCACGAGTGGGTCGACTGTAGTTACACGACGGTGCCTTCATCAAGGTAACGGCGTAGAACGCCGCCATCACCTGCCGTCGGCTCGGTTTTCACCGGCAACCATGTCTCCCCAACTCGCAACCGGGACTAGATGATGGATCTCAAGATCCGATCACTAAGCTTCTGGCCGGCGACCGCCGACGAAGAAGATGACCACCACCACTGGCTACACCGGCCATAACAGATCTGCCATGGGTGCCGCCAAGCAGTCCACCAGGCCTCGACGCCGTCATCGATCTAAAGCCCGATGACATGCCGCCGAAGACTGCATCACGCCGCCGCCCGATCCAGGTCAGCCGCCGAAGCAGCCGCCCGTGGCCCGAGGCAGGGCCGACCACCGCGCCGTCGAAGCCAACACCGTCGCTTCTGGATCGGCCGCACCTCCACGCATGTTGGGGTCCGCCACCCCTGAGACGCGGGAGGAAGAAAGAGCCTCCGCCAGCGCCGTCGACCTTCGGGCGCAAGCCGGCGACGGGAGGAGGGGAGGAAGATGGGCTAGGCCCTGGGGGCGACTAGGGTTGGGGAGCGACCCGAGTCGCCTGGGCGGGGCGACGCGGGTCTGTTCGGCCAGGCTCCGCTGCAACCCGGCCCATAATTTCAATAGGATGGATATGGATAAACTCAGCAGAAGACGGTCAATTGGTGGCTGTGTATGTCAAGTGTCTTGCTCCAGCAAAGCAACGAAAGCTTGTGTTCCACTTTTAGTTGCCCTGTGCTCATCGGTGCCAGGGTGCCACACGTCGTCGTGCATGCCTTACACGCTGGCCTCTGGCACACGTCGTTCCCGACAAGCACGCACACTTCAACTCCTCCCCGCCAACTCCTCACCAGAAATTCTTTCTTCCCATCCATCTCGCGGCTGGTGGCATGGCGGATCGGTCGGGAAGCTCGTTGCCGGCCTTCCCTCGTCCAGCCCGGCCCCGGAGCGGCCAAGCTTCCTACTCGCCCCGCCGGCGCGTCCAGTCATCCAGCGCGCAGCTCCTCGTCTACCTCGCCCTCGCGGTCACACTGGCCGCCCTCCTGGTCCTCACCGGCGTCACGCTGACCGTCGCGTCAGTCGTGCTCGTCGTGCTCGCCCCGCTCTTGCTCCTCAGCAGCCCTCTCTGGGCGCCGGTGGCGGTCGTGGCCATCGTTGCGGTGGGCGGCTTGCTGTTGGGCTGTAGCCTCACGGTGTTGGCGCTGGGCGCGGGCACGTGGGCGCACCGGCACTTGACGGGGCGGCACCCGGTGGGCGCGCGTCGGGTAGGCTACGCGCTTGGGCGTGGCCGGTTCGCCGGCGCGGGTGGCCACGCGACGGGCTACCACGGGCAGGGACATCGGTACGACCGGATGAAGGACGCCGTGCCCGGGGCCTAGCTGGCGGCGAACAAGCCTCTCCATGCTCCATGCCGCGCCTTCCGTTTGGTTTGGAACTGTGGACACTGAGTAGTTGGAACTGCTTCGATTTGGCGAGGTATATGCTGTGCTGCTGATACACGTTTTTGTGAGAAGTCGCCGTGTGTTGAATTCATTTCTTGATCCTGCGGGAATCAACTCAACACATCGCTGACTCTATATGCACATCACTGACTGTATGTGCGTGTGTATGTTAATGAGAGTAGGGAGCCGATCAAGGCCACCGATGCAGAAGACTATCGCCGTGGTGAATAAAAAGGCTCTGCCGTACGATGAAGGCAAAAAGTCACTTTGCGCGATAACGGTACCGACTTTTTTTGCCGGTAAATATTTTTATAGAAGGAAAGAGAGTAAATGTACAAGAACGACACGAGCTAGGTGAGAGCATCCCAGCTAGGCCAACAGCCTTTGCACCCGACTCAGAAATCTAAGGCTACTCTCTCACAAAATGCGTTAGACTACCAACGCCAGCACTAGCTAGGCTCCATTGCTTGACTTCTCGGAAGATATCATCCGCCAACTCCATCGGGGTCCTTTGTTGCTGCACCCCGTTGAACACACGCGCGTTCCTTTGCTTCCAGAGCTCCCATGCTACTAAGATCACGAATGTGTCATAACCTCTCTTCAGCCCTCTGGGCACACTCCTTCTAGTCTGAATCCATCAGTCCAGGAAAGTATCATCAACAACCGGGGCCCTAATGGCCAGGTGGAGGGTGTCAAAGCAAATGTGCCACACATGTCGAGCATACCCACACTTGACCCAGATGTGTTCGGCGTTGTCTTCATCCTGCAAGCACGTGTAGCAAACTGAGGGATGATCTTGAAGGCCATGCTTTGCCCTACGATCAGAAGTCCAAATGCGATGCTGGACAGCCAACCAAACAAAAAAATTGCACTTCAAAAGTGCCCAGCTCTTCCGGATACACGATGCATAGGGGGCTCGCTCGTCACCAAGGCATAGCCGCTGGTAGGTCGATCTCGCAGTGTACATACCGGAGGGATCAGTGGGACATGAGAAGTGGTCCGGGGCGTTGGGATCTCTTTGCACCGTGTTCATGGCCAGATTGAGATGGACCAGTTGTTGGTGGCCCGTAAAAGTCAGCTCCCCATTAATATCATGCATCCATTTCCCATTGTCCAGACCTTCCCGTACTGTGCGCCTATTACTTGTGCGCACATCCACCATATCATGAATCATGGGTGCAATGTCCGCAATGGCAAAGCCCTGGATCCAACGATCTCTCCAGAATAAGACCTTTGTGCCCTCACCCACCTCGATTTTGACCATACTATCAAAAATTGCTGCAGCATCCTCATCTTTAAACATGCTCATGCCCTGCCATGGGCGCTCCGGGTCCGTACGCTTCAACCATTCCCACCTGACCCTTAATGCAAGGCCCTGCAACTTAAGATTTCTGATTCCCAGCCCTCCGAAACACGTCGGCTTGCACACCGCGTTCCATGCAACCATGCATTGGCCACCTGACGTCTTCTCTTTACCAGCCCAGAAAAAGGCCCTGATCCATTTGTCCAGCTCCTCAAAGACCCATGCTGGCGCATCTGTGATCATGAAGTGGTGAATTGGTTTCGCGGCAACCACAGACTAAACCAGCACTAGCCGTCCAGATCTCTGCAATAGGCCTCGTTGCCAACCCGGGGCACACTTCTTTGCACTATCCAGCATAGGCTGCCGGTTCGCCCTTTTTAGCTGATGAATAGCAAGTTGGAGGCCTAGATATTTGCAGGGGAACTTCGCTAGATTGCAGTGCAGCAGGTTGGTGACTCTATTGCGGTCCTCCTCGTCGCCATGGATCAGAATGGCGGAGGATTTAGTATAGTTAATTCTCAGTCCCGATGCATCGCTGAAAGCTTTGAGGGCCATGGTAACAAACCGAAGATCCACCTCATTAGGCCTGACAAAAAGGGCCACATCATCCGCATAGATAGACACACTTTGATTAGGCTTGACCCCAGAGAAAGGATGTAGCACTCCCAGTTCAGCTGCCTTGATCATGATGCACGACAGCGCGTCCATGGAGATGATGAACAAAAGGGGGGACACATGATCTCCTTATCTAAGGCCTTGCACGAGCAGGAAGCTTCTTCCCGGGACACCATTGACCACCACCTTAGTGGAAGCCGTCCTGAGCAGTATAGCAACCCACGCCATCCACTTTTGGCCAAAACCTTTGGCCCTCATCACCTCAAAAAGGAAAGGCCAAGCTAAGGAATCAAAAGCCCTCGAGATGTCCAGTTTCAGGAACACCCCATGCTCCTTGCGAGCATGAATCTTCCTCACCACTTGTCTAACCAGGAGAAAGTTGTCATGTAGATGCCTACCATGAATGAACGCGGATTGATTGGCCGTGACAATCTCCTTCATCCTTCTCCTCGCACGGTTTGCTAGCATTTTGGCCAACAACTTGGCGGCACCATGGGTGAGACTGATAGGGCGGAAATCGCCCACAACCTCAGCATCCAGCTTCTTCGGGATGAGCACAATGTGTGCTTTGTTCAGCTTTCCAAAACCCCTCCCGTCCTCCACATAGAGCTTCATCACCATGGCCATCACATCGTTTCTAATGATCTGCCATGCCTTTTGGTAAAAAACATCCACGAAACCATCCGGTCCCGGGGCGCGATCCGACGACAATTCCTTTATTGTGTTCCAAACTTCCTCCTCGGTGAAGATGGCTTCAAGGTCTGCCAGGTCGTGCGTCTTCATGCCCACAAAATTCAGATCGAGGTCAGCCTCCCTAGGCACAGCGTGTCCCAACAGATTTTCAAACACCTCAGTAAAAATTCCTCCTTCCTCTCTTGCTCTGTGATCAGCTCATTGTTGTGCCTGACGTGGGGGGTGAAGTTTTTGGATCGTCTTCCATTTGCCACGACTTAAAAAAGCTTAGTGTTGGCATCCCCTTCACGAATCCAACGCAGCCGCGAGCGCTGGCGCTCGATGGTGCGTTGCAGCGATGAGAGCCCCAACAACGCATGCTTGACCGTTCTCCTAAGCCACTGCTCCGCAGGGGTTAAAGCTCTAGCTTCCATGGCGGGATCAAACCGGAGGATCACGTAGTTTGCAACGGCGATTTGAGTTTTTATGTTGCACGTCTTCCTTTGTCCCCAAGCTTGTAGAGCCACAGCTGTGTTCCTAAGCAGAGTATCCATCCTCCTGAAGGGGTCAACAATATTTTCATCACACACCCAAGCATCTCGAACGGCCTGCTCAAATCCCTCCAACTTGATCCAGTACATCTCAAAGCGAAATCTGCGCTTGGGGCAGAAAGGGGCGAAGGTGGTTAGGTGTAGTGGTGCATGATCCGAGATGTTGGTGGAGAGGGCTTGGAGGAGAACATCCGGGTGGTTGAGTTCCCAGTCCACCGAAACAAGCAACCGGTCAATTTTCGTCATTACCAGATGATCCCTTTCATTCGTCCAAGTAAATCTCCTACCATGCATGTAGACTTCCTTGAGTTCATTGTTGTCAACAAACTCCTTGAATCTCCTCATAATGCGCCTATTGATGTTGTTGTTGCTTTTATCCTTTGCCCTCAGAATCATATTGAAGTCGCCCAAAATCATCCAAGGCCCTGGGCAATTCGCTCTCAGCGCGTGTAAGTCACAAAGGAACTGCGTTTTAGGGCCGTCACCTTGCGGTCCGTAGACCACCGTCACCCACCATGTTAGCCCACCCTTGTCATGCACCAACCCGGTTATGAAATTGGCAGCACGCACAATGTTGTCAACTGACAAGGCCGAGCTATCCCAAGCCAGTAGGATGCCCCCTCATGTCTCCTCCGCAGGTACATAGTCAAAACCATCAAAAGATGGTCCAATGCATTGCATAACAGTGAAATGATCAAGTACATCGAGCTTAGTCTCTTGCAGACACACTAGATTAACCTTGGCCGCCACTACGAATTCCCTAACTGCATGCTTCTTGGCAGGGTTGTTGAGGCCCCTCACGTTCTAACACATCACATGTGGATTATGATCCATGAACCCGCGTATGCATCTCAAACATCCAACTCAAGCTCTCAAGCTGAGCTCACCACGGCCATGGTACCTGCTAGCAGCTCGCAAGCAGGAGGAACCTCCTTGTCGAACAACGCTGCAATCACTTTGACGTGCTGCTCCCGAAGAGGTGAATCAAGGATCTCCGTGAGCTCAGCTATGGTATCTTCATTCCCCTCAAGATCCTTCGGCACAAGGCCAAGTGCTCTCATAAGCACGTTCTCCGCCTGCATAGCCTTGGATGGGTTCGTCGTCAAAGCTCTCTTGGCTCCTCTGGTCGTACGTCATGGCATGAAAGGCTCTGCATCAGGCCTGAGGGAAGATTGAACTTCCAAAAGCAGAGGTGGCGCCAATTTGCGGACCAGCGCGTTGCAAAACCATTTCATCTTTCCGAGGGCAATGGCCTCCTGCGGCTTCATACGAGCAATGCATGTCGCATCGTGTCGTTGCATGTCGCGCGCAACGTGCGAAATTAGCTGATCAGCCTGCCCCACTTGCATGGATGCCACTTGTCCAGGAGCCAAGTTGTCCTCATCAGGGCGGGGATCCGCGCGAATCATTGATCCATCCATTCCCGCCTCCCTCACCTGGGGTCCCACCTCGCACGTTCCAACATCATGGCTTGTACCCGGCAGATCAGGCCTAGTTTCCTCAATGTGATCCGGTGTGGCTGTCGGATGTCCCCCCAACGTGTGGCCCATGAGCTGCCCAATCGCCGCATCCCCTTGCACTGCCACGGGCAGGGCCGCCACCAGGGCCACTTCGAGAAGATCCGGTGTGGGGTTCACCAGTCCGCCTGTCGGATGGCCAGCCGTCCTACCCAACGCTGCGACATCACTGTCGCCGCCCACTAGTGGTTGCACAGGGCCCACCAGCTCCTCGGGGGTGCAGTTCAGTGAGTGGGCCACGCCCACATTCCAACATCATGGCTTGTACCCGGCAGATCAGGCCTAGTTTCCTCAATGTGATCCGGTGTGGCTATCGGATGTCCCCCCAACGTGTGGCCCATGAGCTGCCTAATCGTCGCATCCCCTTGCACTGCCACGGGCGGGGCCGCCACCAGGGCCACTTCGAGAAGATCCGGTGTGGGGTTCACCAGTCCGCCTGTCGGATGGCCAGCCGTCCTACCCAACGCTGCGACATCACTGTCGCCGCCCACTAGTGGTTGCACAGGGCCCACCAGCTCCTCGGGGGTGCAGTTCAGTGAGTGGGCCACGCCCGAAACCAGCCCCCCCATTGGGCCCAGCCTGGTGTTGATTTCCCGTGGGCCCGCCAACGGTCACCTCCGTACCCTTATCCAGCAGCACAACCGGCGCGATGATGGCGGCATGATTTCGATCACTACAAGTTGTCTCCCGCTCAACCAATCTCCGAGCCACATCAGTCACAGCCTGAGTCGGCGGGGCAAACGCGCCCTCGGGATTTAAAATTTGAACACCCGCCGATGATTCCTTCTCCACCAAACCTGACCCAGTTGTGATCCGGTCAAAAGGAGACTGACGGGACGTCAGCCTATCCTACACACGCACGCCAGGCCTGCTAAAGCTTCTTCTCTCTCTTGCCTGCTCCATGGGAGGGATCTTCCACACCGGCGCCACCACCGCCACCGCCGTGAGGCTACGAGCAGCACCGCCAGCATAACTCCGGCCACCACCTTGGCCGCCGGCGTTATCTCCCCTCTGGTCGCGAACACCAAACTGCCATCCAAAGTTCTGCGTGTTTCCATTGCCGCCCAAGTCCATCTCCGAGTCCGGCAATCCGCTCTGCCCGCTATCCGACGAGCTGCGCAGGAACCAAGGTTCCACACCCTCCGAGAGCGAAGTCACCGCTTCCAAGTGAATAAGCACTTTGTACTGCAACGTCTTTGGTTGAAACAGATCACGGTGCTCCTCAGGCTCCGGCACCGTGAGCCAGCGCCTGGTAGGAATCTGGTCTGGGTTCGCCGTCACGCCGACAGCTTGAACGCGGCAAGGTCAGACCTCGCCGAGGTCTCCTGTGCGACGGAGTCGACGATACAAGACCCGCATAGCAGTGCCTCCACCACCTCCAACTCCCATGCGTGCGGCGGCAGCCCCTCGATGACTAACCTCACCTTGATCCTCATGGCGGCGAACACGACATGGGATTGCCTGATCCATTGCCTGAACGACAGACGCTGGCCATGGAACTCCAGCACCGGCCGCCTGCCGACCAGGTTCCGGTCCTCTTGCCTTGCAAAAACCACCAGAAAATCCTCCGGCCAGAACTTGTGCACAGAGACTCTGTCCTCGTTGATGCCACCAACCCTCCTCTTCCATAGGGTCTTCTTAGATGCAGGTGCCTCCTGCCACGAGGACAGCCACCGGCACAACTCTTCCACCACCGCCGCATCCCGAACCACGTCCGGCGACGCGACGGGGGCAGCCGGCCTGGCAGCAGCCTCAACGGATCCCTCCGACGCTGAGGAGATGGCAAGGCCCGAGATGGCCGGCCTCTCCCTCGGGAACACGGAGTTTACGGAGCAGGGGCTATCAGCCATGCTAGGGAAGCGAGGGGG
>LR738711.1:621775238-621834311 GCA_902687465.1 Secale cereale
TGGAGTGGCAGGCGATGGGGGAAGGGGGGTGGCCGGCGCGGCCGGAGCGGCAGGCGACGCAGGGGGGGTGGATGGGGGGTGGACGCCGGCGTCGGAGTGATGCTCGGCGGGGCAGGTGCGCTCTCGCTACCGTGCGCTTCCCGCTGAAGAATATCTGACTTCTTCTTGCCGGTACATCTCACACTACTGGTTTTTGTTGTGAAGTGAACCTACGTTAAAATACTTTTATATACATCCATACGTTGTTCATATTGAAATTTCTTAAAAGACATATATTTAGTAATAGAGGGAGTATATTTTTTGTATTGCTTTTTCATTTTCTGGTATTCCTTTTTAGTCTACCAGTTTGATAGCCTCATAGTACTATTGTTTGTGAGTCTAGTATGCGTGCGACATGATTCTCTATCTCTCCCAAACAAATTAATACACTTTCTTTTAGCATAGACAATTTAAATCACTCACATCTTATAAACTATCAACTCGTTTTTAAAACTGTTTATATATTTGAAATTATGTCGCAAAGACTTTTAGAACAAGATCAATCTTGGATACATTTTGACTTAGTTTGAAAAAGTGAGATGTGTTACTCCAAAATGTCAATTTGTAAAAATGATATTTGGAAATGTGTAATAGTTTATTTGAAAAGAGTGAAATATGTCATTTCAAAAATCTGCAATTGAAATAGATTTGTCATTTTTGAAACAAGGGAGTGGAAAGGGAAGTGTAATGTGAACATATGATTTTTTTATATGTGTAACAATATATTTCAAAAGAGTGAAATATGTTTTTATGAAAATGTGCAACTGAAATAGATGTGATTTTTGTGAAACAAGTCAATGAAAAGTGAAGTGTAATGTCAACATGTGAAACTGATTATTTGGTAATGTGTAATAGTTTGTTCAAAAGAGTGAAACATGTTATATCAAAAATTTGTAATTGAAATAAATGTGATTTGTATGAAACAAGTCAACGGAAAGTGAAATGTAATGTCAACATGTGAAAATGATTTTTAAAAATGTGTAACATTTGTATTTCAAAAGAGTGAAATATGTTTTTACAAAAATGTGCAATTTAAATAGATGTGATTTTTGTGAAACAAGCCAATGAACAGTGAAATGTAATATCAACATGTGAAACTCATTGTTTGGAAATGTGTAGCGGTTTATTTCAAATGAGTGAAATGTGTTATTTTAAAGATGTGCAATTGAAATAGATGTGACTTTTGTGAAATAAGCTAGTGCAAAGTAAAATGTAGCTATAAAAAATGAAAAAATATATGAAACTGAAATGTCAAGTTGTGAGACTGATTGAAATTATTTCTTTCAAAAGATTCCAACGGAGTGAAATATGTTTCCTGAATTTTCAACTCATTTAGAAAGTATCGAAAATCGGTCTTGTTTTCAAGATCTTTGCGACATGAGCTTAAATATATAAAAATTCTGAAATCACAATATTGGTTCAAAAGTTCGAGCCATTCGCTTAAATATATAAAAATTCTGAAATCACAATATTGGTTCAAAAGTTCGAGCCATTCAAAATGATATCAGAAAAATTAAACGTAAGTCTTTAGTTGAGCTATCCTTGTGTGTGCATTTTGGTATATGTATTCTTTTTTTTTGAGGAAGGTGATTCGTAGTAAACGGTTTCACGTTTTCTTTCTCTGAAACCATATGGCTATGCTACTTATATTTATACAAGTCGGATAAGAACACGTACCCTCCTGATATGAGGGATCTTGTTATGTTTTTAGTTGTTTTTATGAGTTTGCCAGTATATGTGTTTTGTTTAGAAAAACGAGACAATGATGGCTTCTTGAAGATCGAATAAGGTACTCCCTGCCTAGTCTCCGCTTGAATAAGGTTCTCCATGCCTAGCCTCCGTTTGGGAGATATGTCGTTGGAGGACATGTGGAGGTGTGCGATGGATCTTGCGGGATTCCGTCAGTGGTCTCTGTTGGATTCAAGCTTACTGAAGATGGAATACGGTAATGCGTTGTCGGAGGGCGTGTGGAGGTGTGCGGCGAATGTCGTGGAATTCAGTCAGTGGTCTTTGGTGGATCTTCTTGGGTCCATTCTTTGTTCGTCTTCATTCGTCTTCTATAAACCGAGTTCTTTCGACCTATACTTCTCTCTATCAACGACGGTTGTTGTTCCATTGCCCTAGTACTGTGCGGCCTTAGTACGACGACTTTCCTACTGTCTAATACAACAAGTTTAGCTCGACTCCACTGAGGAGATGCGATGACGACGACGTGTCTTGGGCTCGATCCACTGTTTATAGTCGTCGCTAGGTGGTCTTCGGAGATGGATACATTTTTTCGTTATTATGTGTGCTTTTTACTGCTATGACATGATGAAAGAAGTTTCCTCGCAAATGAAAACACTAGTAGAAAACAGGCCATCAATCCCGGTTCTAGAGGGCCTTTAGTCCCGGTTGCAACCGGGACTAAACAATCATGACTAAAGCCCCTCACTTTTAGTCCCGGTTGTGTTACGAACAGGGACTAAAGGAACTGCATGTGGCCGTTGTGGGGCGCCCAGGCAGGAGGACCTTTAGTCCCGGTTGGTAACACCGACCGAGACTAAAAGGCAGCCATGCATCAGCAGCTGACATCCGCTGGTTTATTTTTAAAGAAGGGGTTTAGGGGTTTCATATTGTGTTAGGAACTAGCTCATCATTCTAGCACGAAGGTAGCCACAACTCATCATCATCATCATCATCATCATGATAACAACTCATCATCATAGTCATAAAAAAACTAGCTCATCGTTCTAGCACAATGTAGCACATAAATACTAACTCAACATGATCACAATAACTCATTATCATATTCATATAAGAACTCATACATCATCATCATTATAATAACAACTCATCATCATAGTCATACATATATGAACTAGCTCATCATTGTAGCACAATGGTTGTAGCACATAACTCATCATCATCATTATGAAAACAGCTCATCATCATAGTCATATAAGAACTAGCTCATCACTCTAGCACAATGTAGCACATAACTACCGAAGACCTCCTACTCTCTCGAAGGTAAAATAGTGTGATGCCCCCGATTTGACCATACACTAATCATGCACGCAAGTGTGTACGACCAAGATCAGGGACTCATTGGAAGATATCACAACACAACTCTAAACACAAATTAAAAATAATACAAGCTTTATATTACAAGCCAGGGGCCTCGAGGGCTCGAATACATAAGCTCGAAAACACAAGAGTCAGCGGAAGCCATAATATATGAGTACATACATAAGTTAAACAAGTTTGCCTTAAGAAGGCTAGCACAAATGTAGCAACGATCGAAAAGGCAAGGCCTCCTGCCTGGGAGCCTCCTAACTACTCCTCGAAGCCGAACTCCACATAGAAACTTCCTGGGATCCTCCGGCTCCTGGACTCCGTCATCTGGTTGCATCATCCGGGAAGAAAGACAAAAGGTGGAAAATGGGGAGCAAAGCAACCGTGAGTACTCATCCAAAGTACTCGCAAGCAAGCATCTACGCTACATATGCAATGGTATCCGTATAAATGGGTAATATCTGTGGACTATACTGCAGAAAGCAAGAATAAGAGGAGGGAAAGCTAGGCCTATCGAAGACTACGCTTCTGGTAGCCTCCATCGTGCAGCAATAGAAGAGAGTAGCTGGAAGGAAACAAGTATCATCGCTTCTGGTAGCCTCCATCTTGCAGCAGTAGTTGGAAAGTTCACCAACTAACATCGTATAGCATAATCCTACCCGGCGATCCTCCCCTCGTCGCCCTGTGGGAAAGCGATCACCGGGTTGTATTTGGCACTTGAAAGGGTGCTTTTATTAAGTATCTGGTTCTAGTTTTCATGAGGTCGGAGTACAACTCCGGGCCGTCCTTTTACCGAGGGACGCGGCTATTCGAATATATAAACTTCCCTGCAGGGGTGCGCCACATTACCCAACACGCTCGTTCCCCTTTGGCCGGACACACTTTCCTGGGTCATGTCCTGCCTCGGAACATCAACACGTCGCATCCCTACCTAGGCACAACAAAGATGTCACCACGCCGGTCTAAATCCTAAGCGCGCACTGGTCTGGATCCATCGCCCATTGCACACCTGCACGTTGCCAGGGCGGCCGGTACGTAGAACTAGCAACCTCCATTACTAAGGAAGTTGCATTACGCGGACCAACTCGGCGTGCGCCGCTTAGTCGCTGATGTCAAGAAGGCTTCGGCTGATATCGCGACGTCGAGTGCCCATATATGTTCCAGCGTAGCTGGTTAGTGCGTATAGGCCAGTGGCCAGACTCAGATCAAATATCCAAACTCGTTAAGCATGTTATTATGAAATAACCGTGGACAACGACCAGGGCCAGGCCACCTCTCAATTGGATGTCTCAACCTGCCCTGTCACTCCGACATAAAGAATCACTCGGGGGACATCGGGAACCCAGGCCCACCACTACCTGGATGGAACCACCTGTCCTTTCAGTCCCCAATCCGTGAATCACTTGCGGGTACTCTACGAGCCGACCCGACTTTAGTCACCACATGTATCATGTATAAAATGTATATAATATATACACATGATCATATCCCGACGTGATCACAGCCCGATAGTATAGCATGGCATACGGACAAAAATGTAGGGCCACTGATGGAATACTAGCATCCTATACTAAGCATTTAGGATAACAGGTAAAGGTACCAATAGTAGTAGCAACAATGACAGGCTATGCAATAGAGTAGGAGCTATCGAATCATCAACATTAGCAAACCTAATGCAAGAATAATAGAGAAGAGAATGGGCGATATCTGGTGATCAAGGGGGAGGGGGCTTGCCTGGTTGCTCTGGCAAGAAGGAGAGTCGTCGTCGACGTAGTTGATCACAGGGGTATCGACAGCGGTCTCGGGGTCTACCAGAAAGAAGTAACAGAGGGGGAACACAATAAAATAACAGAGCAATCAAAGCATCACAAAGCATAACAAGGCAATATGCGGTGCTAGGTGTGAGCTAACGCAGTACTAGGCGATCCTGGCGAAGGGGGAAAACATTCAGGAAAGTATTCCCGGTGTTTGACGTTTTCGGGAAGATGAAACGAAGGTGGATTGTTACATGTTCGCTATGCTAGGGACGTGTGGCGGACGAACGAACTGCGTATTCGGATTCGCCTCGTCGTTCTGAGCTACTTTCATGTATGAAGTATTTTCATCCGAGTTATAGATTATTTTATATTAATTTATAAATATTTAATCATTTTTGGAAAAGGCAATTATGATGTCAGCGTGACATCAGCATGATGTCAGCAGGACCAAAGGTTGACTAGGTCAACCCTGCAGGTGGGTCTCGGTTGTCATAGACTATTAACTAATTAACAGTTAGTTATTTAGTTAGCAGGCTAATTGAGTTTAATAGTCATCTAACCAGAATTAATTAAATTAATTAATTAGTATTTTTTTCTTCTTTTTCTCAGGGCGCTGGGCCCCACCTGCCAGTGACACAGAGGCCACTAGAGTGGACGAGCGAGTTATCAAGTGCATGTGTGTGGCGCCCGTGCCCGAGGCCGCAGCCTGCCCGGGCGACGGGGAAGCCGGGCGCAAGCTCTGGCGGCCAGGGGACGCGCGGGCACTGACCGGAACAAAGCAGCGGGGCAGAGGGGAGGTGGCCGGCGGCGAGTGGGCACGGGGGCGTAGGCGCGGGCAGCGGAGAGGCGGGGCCGCGAGCTACGACGTCGGGTGCCGAGCAAAGGCAACGACGAACGAGCACGGCCGCCGGAGGCAGCAGTGGCCGCGGGCGGGCGCTGGGCTGCAGCTGGCCCGGCACGGCGGCGCAGCCAGGCAAGGGCGGGCTTGGTGGCGCAGCCGTAGGGGGGCTGGAGGCGGGTTCGGCGGCTCTAGGTAGCAAGCAGCAGTGCGAGCGGAGCGTGGCGGCGGGCTACGACGGGGCAAGCGGGGGTGCGAGCGGTAGGCGAGCGGGGCGCAGGGTGGTCGTGCAGTGGCGACAGGAAAGCGGCGTCGCAGCGTGGCAGGGCACCACTGGGCGAGGCAGGAACTCGCGAGCGCGACCAAAAGGTCAGCCAAGAGTACGACCACTAAGAACTCGTGGCCAAGGCGGACAACGGCTTCGGCCTCGAGCAGGGGAACAACTACGATGGCGGATACGCGCGGGAGAGAGAGACGAAGGAAGTAGATGCTCACAATGAGCCTGTAGTCGTGCAAAGCGGGCTCGGGGGAGAGCTCGACGGCGACGGGTTCCGATGATGGGGATGACAATGTAGAGGAGGAAGACGGCTCGATCCCGACGCGGTGATGGCTCCCGGGTCGCGTTCGTTGGCATAGAGGGCATAGTCAAACACTTCGGAGCGCTGGACACAATAGAACGACGCAGGGAGGTCGGTGGTCACACCTACGACGGATCCATGGCGATGGTGGCTTGGCGCAGCGAGGGAAGGAGAGGAGCGACGCGAAGAAGGGGAAACAGGGCGAGTGGGGGCTAGGGTTTCGAGGGGGGGTGCGGGGATTCTCTTAACTTCACAGGGGGTCGGGGGATGGCCGGCACGTGGCCGGGGTGCCATGAATGCCCGCCAAGGCCTCCCTTCCTTCTGTAGCAGGAGGTTGAAGGAGAGAGTGGGTGGGCTGGGCCTTGATAATTCCTTAGTGAATATTTGCAACACCACCAATATTTTTGTTTTACTTTCCGAGGAAATAATTTATTTGACTTTATTATAAGTTTGAAATTGAGCTTGGTTGAATCAAAGTGAGGATTAGCAACTTAATAATGAAGAAATGAAATTATTAGGCATGATATTACTGTAGCACGATTCTCGGGGTGTTACAAATCTCCTCCACTACAAGAAATCTCGTCCCGAGATTTAAGAGGTGGAGTAAGGGGGAAAGTTCTGGTTACGAAATTCTAACGGATCTTCTCGGTCTTGGTTGCTCTTCTTGAAGAGGTTGATCCATCACATTGATGTCTTCATTTATCTGCTTCAGGTCATCATGATGAAGTCATCATCCTTTCTTCGGGAATTCCATCGTACTTATGAATAGGTACGGGGAAGCTTGACAACGATAGGATGTTATAAGGGGTAATCATCTGGGGGTTGTCCCGTGAATGAGCACATGACCATCTCTCGAGTTGAACAAATAAAACACATCGAGAGCAAAGTAAGAAGGTACAATGTGAAGTTTCGAACGGAAGACAATCGATCGATGTCGGAGACAAAGTGTGAAAAGGGGTCCTGAGCAACGAGAATAAGCATTGCGTCTGATACCAGAATAGATCACTAGCACGTTGGCCCGTGAATTACTTACGAAGTAAAATGCAAGGAATAGCTTTGGCAACATGGGTGTATAGGAGAGTCGGGTTTTAATCATGTGGAACTGTGGGTTATGCGCCCACCATGTGGGTTAAAAGTAGAAGGAGCGGTGACATCTTGCACGGCCATGATAGCAAGGCAAGTCAGAGGATAGCCTATCAGTTATGTCGGCAACAACATCGGTACCAAGGGCGAGGGACGAAGAGAATGATTTTCCTGTTCATCGAAACGAGGCGGACCAATAGGCAAAGTTCTCGTCCATCGGTGGTTACCGGAATGTCATCAACAGTAGAAAAAGGGTCTAACTGACAGAGTTGTACACCGAGGTGTCTACATAAGCAGAAAATTATTACTGCTTAGATTATATGTAGATCACAAGAGGGTCAAACAAAACAATGGAAAGGAAAATGTGTTTAAACACATAGTTCATGGGTATATCCTTCCCAAGGACAAGCAGAGCATGATATCCATGATAGGATATAATGTAGAAAACCCTATGGGTAAGGGGAGAGAACTTTCATGACATTACCCATACAACAGTGTTTGGATAATTGAGCAAGAAACATTTAGCATTGGGCTTCAAATGATCTTGTTTGAAAATTGGGGTATCACAGACATGCTTCGAGACGGCATTGACAAGGTCTTCAAGCAAAGGTCCGACTTTGGATAGTGAAAGGATTCATCAGAAACAACTTATAAAATAAGTCATACAATTTCAACAAGGGAAGATGAGGATGTGGTCGATGGGCTCAGCATCAATTCCTCGAGATTTCCATAGACATGAATTTTCACAGTTAAGTGAACAAGGCGATAGCATTGGACACACCAGGGTATATATAATGAAGTATGTTCATGGATAACTTCCACAATTAAGCAATGAACGAGATGCACTTGGAAATATGGACCAAGTAGCACGATCGATGTTAGAATGGAGATTCAATAACCAGAAGGGCTGGAATGAAACTATCGACCATTCACTTCAAGGCAATAGGGTTGCCAGAAGTTTTTGAATTCACACATCATAGTTTAATGGTCGGTATTCCGGTTAGAAACAACATGGGGACCAAGATATGAATGGGGATGGCGAAAAGTATTACTATATCAAGATTTAACAGGTGGAGCAATTCTCATGACACCATTGACATACAGTATGGTAATACTCAAATGTAGAACATAGCATGAGTTGGATAGCATGGAACTCAAGGTACAACACAAAACGTTAACAAGTTTGTGTTGGAGGGAAGGCAATAAAGTTGTCGATGATAACACAATTCATCGAGGGGCAAGAATGGTATTTCTCATCAGGGGTTCGATAGATATCCTAAAAGAGTCGAAATGTTGACGATGATCACGACAAATTTTGTCGAGAGGCTCCACGAAGAAGCAATCGAGCAAAGACTGCAACAAGCAAAAGGAATGGTGAAGCCAAAGGTTATTATATCCATAGATAAGATGCAATGTCAGAATCAGAGTTGTCTCTCAAGACAATAAATATGATGTTGAAAGCTCGATTTAAGCTTAGCTCGTCGCCGAAAATTGTGCTCCGAGAAGAAGGACCAGGTTGCACAGCTATAATCGGCACGGTAATGACATAACCGAGCAGGCTAGGAATGACATGATCGAGTTTAAATTCCCCAACAACAATTACCTTGAGTAGTGAGCCATAAAATGGACTCGAGTCACTGGTCGGAGTTCTCGAGTGACGAACAACTCAATCACGGGGAACAACTGAAATTTGTGAGAAGTAATACTTGATGAAGAACTCATATTGAGTAATGCAATTTTGTAATACCCTCGAGATACCAGGGGGTAATACTCAACGACAGATCAAAGTAGAGGTTGGAATGGGGTATTGCTCTTCAGAAGACAAGTGCTTAAACTTGTACCAGAGAAGGTATTTAAAGGAGAGCATGGTCGGAACCATGATTGCAAAAGGCCAGATCCCAGATATAAGATGTACTTATATCAAGGGGATAATTATTTCTATGAGAAGCTTTCATGATAAGATCTTCATCATGTCCATGGGGATGAACACAAAGTTCAAGGTCGACTCCCACTTCTCCAAATGCATAACCTTTCATTCACTTCTTGTTTCGAAAATGTCATTAGTATACCAGATGAGTATGACCCGTGAAATCTTTCGGGTTCACACGGATTTATGGGGCATAGGTTCAACCCATCAGGGCATCTTAGGAACATATACCACAAACTTTTAGGAGTAATTATCACAGGCTCGATAGTAGAGCATGGTTGACAAAGCAGAGGACACAATTTACCAAAGGCATTGTGTATCGGAGAAAAGACTCACAAAGTTATAGATATGAAGGACAATATCGGCTAACAATTTGACAAATGATCGAACGGTTCATAATGGAGCTGATGTGAGCATCGGCAGACAACCAGAGGAAGAAACAATGCAAATGCATTGGATCATAGAAACAAATGACTAATTCAGAGCTCAAATGCGAAGGAATTATGATTTACAATTCAATGGATCAAAAGCAAACGCTCTGATTAAGGATGGATAAGTTGAGTAGGCTTAGGGGTATAGCCGGTGGCAATTTGATTGCTCAAGATCCAGCTCATCTTTAAAACGACGTCTGATCGGGAAGGATGAATTCTAGGACCTGATTGAGGATTGCGAGCATTCATAATCATAACGAACCAGCGAACTCAAAATGATAATGAAAAAGGATGTCCACAGAGACTACTAGAAATATGGAATTAACCATAATGCAGGAAGGCAAGAAATTCAGGACAATAGGCTGCTGAGGATTTTCGGAAGATCGATGAGTATTTCGAAGACTTATGTGAAACACATGAACAACTGGGGATGAACGGATCCCCGATAAGTGTGAGAAATTTATCCGTAAGGTCTTTCATGCGGTAATGAACCACATGAACATAAGATGAAAGGGTCCTCGGGACAACGAAGAGTATTTCGGGGCACCTTGTAATAACAAGAGCAATTGGAATGACTTTATGAACGACAAGTGTAGGTCGTTATCCACATGGATATATCGATGGTAGTGAATTGCAAAAACGATGAGCACATGTCCTTGGAAGAACATCAAAGAGTATCTTCGGGGTCTTCTGTAATAAGGGGCTCTCCGGGTGGATGTGTTCACGAGATCCTAATGTTAGAGTTAATAAATTCATTTGAACATGAATAAAAGAGAGATCAGAGTCCCAGAGTATAGACAAGGAATAAAAATCCTAATACCACCCAATGGTGACGTGGGCCCGTAAGCCACACAACCATGTGTAATGCCCCGGATGTAATACTTTCCCTTTTGGGCATATAATATATCTCCGGCTTCATCACTTCCATTCCGGGTTCTTTGTCTTTTTGGGTTTTCGCCGTTTTGTCGCGTTGCGTGTGTGGCATTCATTCATATCATGCAGTCATGAGCATTGCATCGCATTTGTGTTGTTGTTTGCATCCGGTTCCACGCGTTCCTTCCCGTTGTCCGTTTCGCGTTCCGGAGCTTCCTCACGTGTCTGTGGCATCCCCGAGGCCTACTTTGGTGTTTAGCCGTGTAACATTACCGGTTTGGCGCGAGACTTGTCGTGTGTTGTTGTTTTGGTGTGTGTAACCCGCCTGTCAAATCTCGTCGCGTTTGGAGTTCGTTTGCTACCCCAACAGTTATTCTCGTGGGCTCAAAGTGCCTCCACTTTGAGGCCCAAGACACCCCTCCAACAGCCCATCAAATCAGCCCAAACCCCTCCCTTCATCTAGGCCATCCAATTCTAATCGCGTGGCCGAAAACCACACCTCATTTGGACAACCCTAGCTCCTTGTGCCTATATATTTGTCCACCTTCCTCAAATTTTGCCTTAGTAGGAAATCCTCGCTCCCCTAGCCACTTCTCTTCCACCTCCAGCTACCTCGCCGGAGTCTCACCGGAATCTCGCCGGAATTTCGCCGGAGTTCCTCCACCTCGCCGGAATCCTCCACCCCACCTCACCAACCACCGATGCCGCCCTAGATCCGCCGCCCCTGCCCTTCATCCGTCCTCCCGGGCCCTTCCCTCGCCGGATCCAAGCCTCCCCTCGCTCGGGAGCCCTTCCATCGAAGCCAGCGTCGCCGCCACCGCTGGGATCGAGGGGAGAGGAGCTCCCCCGATCTGGATCCGTTGACTAGCCGCCTCCCGATCCCGCAGTCCTCCCGCTGGGCCGAGGCGCCGAGGCCTCTCCCTCCTGCATCGCGAGCGCTCGCCGTCCCAGGCCGCGCGACGCCCCCACCTGGGCCTCGCTTCCTCCTTCGCCAGGCCAGCAGCCCCGCTGGGCCGACCCATCCCGTCGCCTCGCTCGCCTCTCCACCGCGAGGCCGACGCCAGCCACTGGGCCGAGGCGCCCGCAGCCGGCCCACTCGTCTACTCCGCCAGGCCGCCTCCTCCGTAGGCCTCCAGGGCGCCGCCGCCTCGTCGGGCTGACCACAGCCCTCCTTCGACCCAGCGCCGCCACGGGCCCGTCTTCACCTCTCCACCAGCCCGATCTGCTCCGATCCGGCCCGAACCTTCAGATCTGAGGTTGACTTCAAAATTCCTCTAAGTCCCAGTTTTTGTGATCTCTGATGCAATATTCAGATGATGATATCTTTTTGTGTGGTATTCCGTTTTGCGCAAATGACATGTCCAGACGTTCATGGTGACTTGCACTACATTTCATTCCATTGTGTCATACTTGTTTGAGTTCATCTAGGTGCTTAAAATTCTGTTGCAAGAGTGCATCTCGTTAAAAACTGCTGTTTGTAGTTATTTTTATGCCACCTTTGCATAGTGATAACTTGGTGCTCGTTTATCCGAATGATGCAAATGACATGTCCACGTGTTCGTCTTGTCATGCTCTACATGATGATTGCTTAGACTTGCATGATAAAATTAATCTTGCCATGTTTATCTCCGTTGCAAAATGCCATGTGGCTGTGATGTTGTTAAACTTGTTATGAGATGCCAACTTGAGGAGCTCATTGCTATCATTGAGATTGTCCCCATGATGCATGCTTAGGTGTTTTGGGATCACCATCATGTGTACTTTGATGTGGTGCTTACCACTTGCCATGGTTAGTTTTGAGGTGACTTAAACTTGCTCTCAAAGATGCCATGATGAAACTGCTGTTTAACACTTAGTGAAATTTCACTAAGTCTGGAATCTATAATTTCCAGATGCCATGTTTGCTTGTTGTTCTAGGACAAACCATGATAGTTTTGGGGTGACTCTTGATGGTTCCTTGTAGTATATATTGTTGGCTATCCATTCATGCTCTCACATGCTTATTTGAGTGGCTGTAGCATATTTAACTTTTGCTCCAAAGTTGCAATAAAATACTGCTGTCAGGATTTTGTTGTCAAGTTCAATATGTCCAAGCTTGTTGCTATTGATCCGTGGCTCCTTTGGGGGTGCACCAATGGACTTATTTGCTGTAGGATATGTCTAGTTTATGTTCATGCTCTTTACCATGATGTTTGAGTGCTTTAGCTTATTTATCTAGTGCTCCGAAGTTGCTATGTTGCTGTAATTTTCAGCTTTCGCATGTTTATTGTTTTGTGTGTAACTTTTAGCCCGTAGCTCCGATTGCAGCAAGTCTTATATGAAACTTGATTGATTTTTCGTGTAGATTCATAATATCCTATTGTTATCTTGTTTTGAAGAATTTTGCTTGATCGCATATTGTCATGCTCATTGTGCTCCCTTAGTGCATAAGTCTTGCATCCATCATTTTTGTGTGCGCATTGCATCTTGTTGATTCGTGCCTTGTGTGGTTGTGTTGATTAGAGCCGGAAGCTGAGACCGAGTACGAGTACGAGCACGAGGTTACTACCGAGCTTGAGAACGAGGACCCCTCTTACGATCCGAACGACAATTCTTCAGGCAAGATGACCGAACCCGGATACCATTACTATTTTTGCCTATTGCTAGAAGTCTCGATCTATAGTTTTGCCTCGATGCCCATGTCTTTCATGTCAGCCTCCTACTTGTAACCATGATCATGTCTAACCACCCTACCATGCAAACCATTGATTGGCTATACGTAGGCTTCGCTCAGCCCCTCTTATAGCGTTGCTAGTTGCAGGTGAAGTTGAAGATGCTTGCTTCATGTTGAAGTTTTGTTGAGTTATATCACACTATATAAATGCTTAAAATTGAAATCATCTATATATTGGCAATGGGTGGAAGGCTAAGCCTTTTGCTTGGTGATTTGTTCCACTCATGCCGCTAGGAACCGTATAAACCGGTGTTATGTTCCTTGATTATGCGTTCCTCACACGGTTCGGGTTATGGGGCCCCCCTCGATAAACTGCTAGGTGCTAAGTCTTTTCCAGCAAGTCCCAACATTGGTACTATTTGCCTAATAACTAATTAAACTTGCATAGGGAGTAATTAACCCTCTTTCTTAATCAACAACCCCGGGCCAGTGCTCCACATGAGTGTTGGTCCGAAATGAGCAGACTGTGGGGCCACCTCAAGGAAACTCGAGGTCTGGTAAAAACCCGTAGGATGACTTATCCGGTTGTGGCCTGAGACGAGATACGCGCGGCTACTATTAGGGTGTCGGCACGCTGGGAGGATTTGCTGGATTAGCCTTACCTTAGTTCGGAGTATCTTGAGCACGGGATTCCGAGAATACTCGGGTCTTCCCACCTTGGAGTTGCGACTCCGCGGATCGTGGGCTTGTCATGGGCCAAGTTGGAACACCCCTGCAGGGTTTTGAACTTTCGAAAGCCGTGCCCGCGGTTATGTGGCAGATGGGAGCTTGTTAATATCCGGTTGTAGAAAACTTGACACATTGTTCTAGTCCACTACCAGCGTGAGTACCGTGACTGTCATTTTCCGAAAGGGGTTTCGGGAGATGAACACGGTGGGGTTATGTTTGACTTGATTAGTTTAGGATCACTTAGTGATCATCTCTCGACCGAGGCGCCTTCTCTTCTCGCTCTCTTATACGTAAGCTAGGCTAGTGCTGCTGCAACCACTTTCTTATTCTTTCTTCAGCCTTGTTCCACACCCAAGGCTTAAATAGTCATGTTACCCGGGAACGGGATTGCTGAGTCCTCTGTGGCTCACAGTTACTTCACCACACCAGATGCAGGTCCGACGGTGAGCTATCCAAGTGATGGCACCGAGCTAGACTGGGAGTACGACGAGGAGCGTAGTCGATACTATGTTCGTTATCCTGATGATCAGTAGTGGTACTTCTACTAGGATTCGATCCGACCTGTGGATTTAAATTATGTTTGGTATCTTGTCATTTGGATTTTACCCTTAGATGGGCTGTGATGTTTTATTGAATGATGATTTGGAAATGTAATGTATTTTGTGTGACGTGGCGAGTGTAAGCCAACTATTTTATGTTTTCCATCCCCATCTTTTACATGAGTTGTGCAAAGATACCAAACTTGCGATCATTCCAGCATGGGGTTATGTCTCTAAGTCGTGCCTCGACACGTAGGAGATATAGTCCCATCCTGGGCATTACAAGTTGGTATCAGAGCCGACCCTCGCGGTTACACGGATGTTTGCGGACAGTTTGTAGTCGTGTTGTGCATGGCGTTTGTGACCCGTCGTGGCACACGGCATGGCACATGTGCTGTCCTGGAAGCACAGACGGTTGTGCCAAGAGGGAACATTCCTGTGGCCCGACGAGGACGTCGGTTCCTCTGAGTGAGGGTGTATGTGATGGCCTGGCTTATTAGGGATGATAGACTACTCATATCAATAAGGAATTCCTTCTTTTCCGGGAGCCCATTCGAATAGAACTCCAAAGTTAAGCGTGCTCAGCTTGGAGTAGTTTCAGGATGGGTGACCGACCAAGAAGTTGCTCCCGGGTGCGCACGAGTGAGGACAAAGTGCGCAGAAAAGACTAGTATTGATATGTGAGGCCAGTCTAGATCCCGCCAGGAGTTACGACCACCGGCGGGTGTGTCCGGGGCGTTACACCATGTTAGTAAAAGTTTTTCAATGACTAGACTCAACTTCGGCCAAGGAGTTTGGAAGGGGAATTCCTACAGGCAGTCGACTCTGATACCAACTTGTGACGCCCCTGATTTGACCGTACACTAATCATGCACGCAAATGTGTACGACCAAGATCAGGGACTCACTGGAAGATATCACAACACAACTCTAAACAAAAATTAAAAATAATAAAAGCTTTATATTACAAGCCAGGGGCCTTGAGGGCTTGAATACATAAACTCGAAAACACAAGAGTCATCGGAAGCCATAATATCTGAGTACAGACATAAGTTAAACAAGTTTGCCTTAAGAAGGCTAGCACAAATGTAGCAATGATCGAAAAGGCAAGGTCTCCTGCCTGGGAGCCTCCAAACTACTCCTCGAAGCCGAACTCCATGTAGAAACTTCCTGGGATCCTCTGGCTCCTACCATCATCTAGTCGCATCAACCGAGAAGAAAGACAAAAGGGGGAAAATGTGGAGCAAAGCAACCGTGAGTACTCATCTAAAGTACTCGTAAGCAAGGATCTACACTAGATATGCAATGGTATCCGTATAAAGGGGTAATATCTATGGACTGTAGTACAGAAAGCAAGAATAAGAGGGGGGGAACTAGTCCTATCGAAGACTATGCTTCTGGTAGCCTCCATCTTGCAGCAGTAGAAGAGAGTAGCTGGAAGGAAACAAGTATCATCGCTTCTGGTAGCCTCCATCTTGCAGCATTAGTTGGAAAGTTCACCAAGTAACATCGTATAGTATAATCCTACCCGTCGATCCTCCCCTCATCGCCCCGTGGGAAATCGATCACTGGGTTGTATCTGGCACTTGAAAGGGTGTCTTTTATTAAGTATTCGGTTCTAGTTGTCATGAGGTCAGAGTACAACTCCGGGTCATCCTTTTACCGAGGGACACAACTATTCGAATAGATAAACTTCCCTATAGGGGTGCACCACATTACCCAACATGCTTGATCCCCTTTGGCCGGACACACTTTCCTGGGTCATGCCCGGCCTCGGAAGATCAACACGTCGCAACCCTACCTAGGCACAACAGAGAGGTCAGCACACCGGTCAAATCCTAAGCGCGCAGGGGTCTGGGCCCATCGCCCATTGCACACCTGCACGTTGCGAGGGCGGCCGATGAGCAGACCTAGAAACCTCCATTACTAAGGAATTTGCGTCACGCGGTCCAACCCGGTGCGCGTCGCTTAGTCGCTGATGTCAAGAAGGCTCCGGCTGATACCACGACGTCGAGTGCCCATATCTGTTCCCGCGTAGTTGGTTAGTGCATATAGGACAGTGTCCAGACTCAGATCAAATATCCAAACTCGTTAAGCGTGTTATTATGAAATAACCACGAACAACGACCAGGGACCAGGCCAACTCTCAACTCGGTGTCTCAACCCGCCCTGTCGCTCCACCATAAAGAATCACTCGAGGGCCGTCGAGAACCCAGGCCCACCACTACCTAGATGGAACCACATGTCCTTTCAGCCCCCAATTCGTGAATCACTTGCGCGTACTCTATGAGCCGACCTGACTTTAGTCACCACATGTATCATGTATAAAATGTATATAATATATACCCGTGATCACATCCCAACGTGATCACGGCCCGATAGTATAGCATGGCAGACGGAAAAAAATGTAGGGCTACTGATTGGAATACTAGCATCCTATGCTAAGCATTTAGGATAGCAGGTAAAGGTATCAAAAGTTGTAGCAACAATGACAAGCTATGCAACATATTAGGAGCTATCGAATCATCAACGGTAGCAAACCTAATGGAAGAATAACAGAGAAGAGAATGGGCGATATCTGGTGATCAAGGGGGGGCTTGCCTAGTTGCTCTGGCAAGAAGGAGGGGTCGTCGTCGACGTAGTTGATCACAGGGGTATCGACAACGGTCTCGGGGTATACCAAAAAGAAGTAATAGAGGGGGAACACAATAAATAACAGAGCAATCAAAGCATCACAAAGCATAACAAGGCAATACGTGGTGGTATGTGTGACCTAACGCAGTACGAGGCGATACTGGCGAAGGGGGAAAACATCCGGGAAAGTATTCCCGGTGTTTGACGTTTTCACGCAGATGAAACATAGGTGGCTTGTTACTTGTTCGCTATGCTAGGGACGCGCGGCGGACGAACAGACTGTGTATTCGGATTCGCCTCGTCGTTCTGAGCAACTTTCATGTATAAAGTATTTTCATCCGAGTTACGGATTATTTTATATTAATTTGTCAAGATTTAATAATTTTGTAATTATCAAATTAATTTAATTAGAAAAGGCAATTATGATGTCAGCGTGACATCAGCATGATGTCAGCAGGACCAAAGGTTGACTAGGTCAACCCTGTAGGTGGGTCCCGGTTGTCATAGACTATTAACTAATTAACAGTTAGTTATTTAGTGGGCCCCAGCTGCCAGTGGCACACACGCCACTGGAGCGGGCGAGTGAGTTATCGGGCGCACGGGTGTGGCGCCTGTGCCCGAGGTAGCAGCCTGGCCGGGCGACGGGGAAGCCGGGTGCGAGCTCCGAAGGCCAGGGGCCACGCAGGCGCCGACCAGAACAAAGTAGCGGGGCGGAAGGGAGGTGGCCGGCGGCGAGTAGGCACGGGCGCGTAGGCGCGGGCAGCGGAGAGGCGGGGCCGCGAGCTATGGCGGCGGGTGCCGAGCGGCGGCAGCGACGAACGAGCACGGCCGCCGGAGGCAGCAGCGGGAGCGGGGCTGCATCAGGCCAGGCACGGCGGTGCAGCCAATCAGGGACCGGTTTGGTGGCGTGGCCATAGGGGGGCTGGAGGCGGGTTCAACAGCTCCGGGCAGCAAGCAGCAACGCGAGCGGAGCGTGGCGGTGGGCTACGGCGGGGCAAGCGGGGGTGCGGGCGCTAGGCGAGCAGGGCGCATGGTGGTCGTGCGATGGCGACAGGAAAGCGGCGTTGCAGTGTGGCAGGGCGCCGCTGGGCAAGGGGGGAACTCGCGGGCACGACCAAAAGGTCATCCAAGAGCACGACCATGACGAACTCGTGGCCAAGGCGGACGACGGCTTCGGCCTCGAGCAGGGGAACAACTACGATGGTGGATACACGCGGGAGAGAGAGGGGAAGGAAGTAGATGCTCACAATGAGCGTGTAGTCGTGCAAAGTGGGCTCGGGGGAGAGCTCGACGGCGACGGGTTCCGACGATGGGGATGGCGATGTAGTGGAGGAAGAAGGCTCGATCCCAACGCGATGATGGCTCCCGGGCCGCGTTCGTTGGTGTAGAGGGCGTAGTCGAACACTTCGGAGCGGCTGGACCCAATAGAAAGGCGTGAGGAGGTTGGTGGTCGCGCCTATGATGGATTCATGGCGATGGTGGCTCGGCGCAACGAGGGAAGGAGAGGAGCGGCGCGAAGAAGGGAAAATAGGGCAAGTGGGGGGCTAGGCTTTCGAGGGCAGTGCGGGGATGCTCTTAACATCACAGGGGGTCGGGGGATGGCCGTCACGTGGACGGGGTGCCATGGATGCCCGCCGTGGCCTCCCTGCCTCTTGTAGCAGGTGGTTGAAGGATAGAGTGGGTGGGCTGGGCCTTCTCTTGTAGGCTGTGGGCTTAAGTGCACAGTGTCATTACCATTTTCTCTATTTTAGTTTAGTACCAAATGAATTTTGTTATAAACGGAATTTAGCACATAATTCAAGCACAAAGTTTAGGGACCACCCACAAGTTCTCAAATTATTATGAAAGGCTTATCTATTTGTTTTTTTAGAAGGCCAAAATAATTGATGTTGGACCATTTATTGTTTTCCTACGAATGTGAGTCAAATGATGTTGTCTTCTACATGATAACTCCTTAGTGAATATTTGCAACACCACCAACATTTTTGTTTTACTTTCCGAGGAAATAATTTATTTGACTTTATTCTAAATTTGAAATTGAGCTTGGTTGAATCAAAGTGAGGATTAGCAACTTAATAATGATGACATGGCATCATTAGGCATGAGATTACTGTAGCACGATTCTCGGGGTCTTACAAATAGCATAAAACTGATAAACCCCTGATTCTCCATTATGGAGAATATAGATGAACCTATCTCCCATTTGTGGGCCGCGCTTGATGTTGCCCCCAAGTAGTTTTCTGCGATCTTTCATAACTTTTCTCCAATCTTTGATTGTGAGGATGTCATCGCTTTGATGAATCGTGTATGCACTGCGGTGAATCGTAGGCCAACTTGGCCATAAGCTAACAATCTTCATGTCACTTTTCATTTCTATAAGACTGGGTATGCAATCTGTCAGGAGTTTCTGATAAAGAACATCACAATAACATACTTTTGCAGAATGTAGGTTAGCTTAAAAGATTCTATGCAAAAATGCAACGATGACATAATAAGACAAATGGTACCATGATATCTCGATGGATGTAACCATAATTCAACATGTGCACTAGTGGCACACATTGAGAAAAACTAGGAGGGATATGATAATTCGTCTTAAAAGTCTCGACATCTTTAATCCATAAAAGAAAATGATTTATCTCCTTGCAATTTAGCTCAGACCCATAACTGTAGTATGCTTTGTCTACTACTTTCCATACATTTCTTGAAGAATGGAAATAAGCCGTCGATGAAAATAAGCCTCCTTCATTAACTTATTGAATATGTTTGATAAACTCACATAGAGGTAGAAGTGGAAGCCTATGATCATCGACCCAAATGTCGATAATAGCTTCGTCGATATTATCTTCGTCGACATGATCTTCATCCATGTCATCCTCAGGATCATCACCCAGATCAAAGGTGACATACATACCCTCGAGAAAACCATATGCCTTGCATAGTGCTGCCCAATTCGAGCAACGAAAATGGGAGTAGGTCACCGCATTGTATAGCTTTACACTAAAAGCATAACCGTGATGGGTCCTGAGGTGAACTCTCTTTATCTGCATATTCTCATGATCATCGAATCTAGTTTCTCCAAGACATAACGACTTGCATGGCAAGGGATGCACTAGTTGAGTTGTAGAAATCGGAAATTACACATTGAAGAAACATAAGTCATGCTTAATTACGAAAAAAGACTTGTCGTCGTTGCGTACCATATAAACATCGAAGGTCTCTTCGAGCTTAATACTGAAGCGTTGACCGCTTTCCAGGTGAGGCGTGTCGCACAGAGCTCGGTCGTCGCCGCAGTACTCGCACTCTTGGATCCTATCATCGTCGTTAGACATTTCCTATGTTCATAATTCAAAGATTAAAGTTCTGAAATTCAATATATGTACTACAAAAACTAAAATAGGACATATCGAGCAAGATGACATTGATATGTCCATTTTGCATCATGCTTTTATATTGATATTTATTGCATTATGGGCTGTTATTACACATTATGTTACAATACTTATGCCTTTTCCCTCTTATTTACAAGGTTTACATGAAGAGGAAGAATGCCGGCAGCTGGAATTCTGGGCTAGAAAAGGACCAAATGTTGGAGACCCATTCTGCACAACTCAAAAAGCCCGGAAACTCCACGAAAGTTAGTTTTGGAACATATAAAAAATATCGGACGAAGAAAGCACCAGAGGGGAGCCACCCACCATCCATGAGGGTGGGGGGCGCGCCCCACTGCCTCGTGGGCCACATGGCAGCCCCCCAATGCCCATCTTCTGGTATAAGGCGTCTTCTACCCTGGAAAAAAATCAGAAGGAGGCTTTCGGGACGAAGCGCCGCCGTCTCGAGGCGGAACCTTGGCGGAACCAATCTAGGGCTCCGGCAAAGCTGTTCTGCCGAGGAAACATCCCTCCGAGAGGGGGAAATCGTCACCATCGATCCTCTCACCAGGAGGGGGTCAATCTCCATCAACATCTTCACCAGCACCATCTCCTCTCAAACCCTAGTTCATCTCTTGTATCCAATCTTTGTATCAAAACCTCAGATTGGTACCTATGGGTTGCTAGTAGTGTTGATTACTCCTTGTAGTTGATTCTAGTTGGTTTATCCCGCGAAAGATCATATGTTCAGATCCTTTATGCATATTAATATCCCTTTGATTCTGAACATGAATATGATTTGTGAGTAGTTACATTTGTTCCTGAGGACATGGGAGAAGTCTTGCTATAAGTAGTCATGTGAATTTGTTATTCGTTCGATATTTTGATGAGTTGTATGTTGTCTTTCCTCTAGTGGTGTTATGTGAACATCGACTACATGACACTTCACCATTGTTTGGGCCTAGATGAAGGCATTGGGAAGTAATAAGTAGATGATGGGTTGCTAGAGTGACAGAAGCTTAAACCCTATTTTATGCGTTGCTTCGTAAGGGGCTGATTTGGATCCATAGGTTTCATGCTATGGTTAGGTTTACCTTAATTCTTCTTTTGTAGTTGCAGATGCTTGCAATAGAGGTTAATAATAAGTGGGATGCTTGTCCAAGTAAGGGAAGCACCCAAGCATCGGTCCACCCACATACCAAATTATCAAAGTAACGAACGCGAATCATATGAGCGTGATGAAAACTAGCTTGACAACAATTCCCATGTGTCCTCGGGAGCGCTTTCCTTTATATAAGAGTTTGTCCAGGATTATCCTTTGCTACAAAAAGGATTGGGCCATATTGGTGCACCTTATTTACTTTTACCACTTATTACTTGTTACAAATTACCTTATCACCAAACTATGTGTTACCGATAATTTCAGTGCTTGCAGAGAATACCTTACTGAAAATTGCCTATCATTTCCTTCTGCTCCTCGTTGGGTTCGACACTCTTACTTATCGAAAGGACTACGATAGATCCCCTACACTTGTGGGTCATCAAGACTATTTTCTGGCACCGTTGTCGGGGAGTGAAGCGCCTTTGGTAAGTGGAATTTGGTAAGGAAAGATTTATATAGTGTGCTGAAATTTACTGTCACTTGTTACTATGGAACATAATCCTTTGAGGGGCTTGTTCGGGGTATCTTCACCCCGACCAATAGAGCAAAGAGTTGCTCCTCAACCTACTGAACCTACTAAAAATGTTTACTTTAAAATTCCTTCGGGTATGGTAGAGAAGCTGCTAGCTAATCCCTTTACAGGAGATGGAACATTGCATCCCGATTTGCACCTAATCTATGTGGATGAAGTTTGTGGATTATTTAAGCTTGCAGGTATGCCCGGAGATGTGATCAAGAAGAAGGTCTTCCCTTTAGCTTTCAAGGGAAAGGCATTGGCATGGTTTAGGCTATGCGATGATATTGGATCCTGGAACTACAACCGATTGAAATTGGAATTTCATCAGAAGTTCTATCCTATGCATCAGGGTCATCGTGATCGTAATTATATATATAATTTATGGCCTCGCAAAGGAGAAAGTATCGCTCAAGCTTGGGGGAGGCTTAAGTCAATGTTATATTCATGCCCCAATCATGAGCTTTCAAGAGAAATTATTATTCAAAAAAAATTATGCTCGTCTTTCTCTCGATAATCGCTCCATGCTCGATACTTCTCGCACTGGTTCTTTTATGATGAATACTATTGAATTCAAATGGGATTTATTGGAAATAATTATACACAGCTCTGAAGATTGGTATCTCGACAAAGGTAAGGATTCAGGTATAACACCTAAGTATGATTGTATTAAATATTTTATGGATACTGATGTTTTCCGTGACTTTAGCACTAAATATGGACTTGACTCTGAGATAGTAGCTTCTTTCTGTGAATTATTTGCTACTCATTTTGATCTCCCTAAGGAGAAGTGGTTTAAATATCATCCTCCCATTGAAGTAAAAGTAGTTGAACCTGTTAGAGTTGAAGAAAAGACTATCACTTATAATGTTGATCCTATTGTTCCTACTACTTTTATTGAGAAACCACCGTTCCCTGCTAGAATAAAGGATCATGCTAAAGCTTCAACTATAGTTCGTAAGAGTAATACTAGAACACCTACACCCTCTGAGCAAATTAAAGTTGAACCTAGTGTTGCTATGGTTAAGGATCTCTTGGTCGATGATATTGACGGGCATGTTATTTACTTCTGTGGTGAAGCTTCTAGAATTGCTAGACCCAATATTAAAAATAAACATAGACCTGTTGTAGGCATGCATGTTATTTCGGTTAAAATAGGAGATCATTGCTATCATGGCTTATGTGACATGGGTGCTAGCGCTAGTGCAATACATCATTCCTTATACGAAGAAATTATGCATGATATTGCACCTGCTGAGCTAGAAGGTATTGATGTTACTATTAAGCTTGCCAATAGAGACACTATTTCACCAGTTGGGATTGTTAGAGATGTTGAAGTCTTGTGTGGGAAAGTTAAATACCATACTGATTTTCTTGTTCTTGGTTCCTCAGAAGATGACTTTTGCGCCATTATATTTGGCAGACCCTTCTTGAACACTGTTAATGCTAAGATAGACTGCAAAAGCATGTTGTTACTATTGGTTTAGGGGATATGTCTCATGATTTGAAATTTGCTAAATTTCGTAGACAACCCCATGATAAAGAACTGCCTAGTAAGGATGAAATAATTGGTCTTGCTTCTATTGTTGTGCCTCCTATCGACCCTTTAGAACATTATCTGCTAGACCATGAAAATGATATGTGTATGAATGAGAGAAGGCAAATAGATGAAATATTCTTTAAACAGGGACCTTTATTGAAACACAACTTGCCTGTTGAAATTCTAGGGGATCCTCCTCCACCCAAGGGTGATCCCATGTTTGAGCTCAAACCATTACCTGATACTCTTAAGTATGCCTATCTTGATGAAAAAAGATATATCATGTTATTATTAGTGCTAACCTTTCAGAGCAAGAAGAAGAGAAATTATTGCAAACACTGAAAAAGCACCGCGCTGCCATTGGATATACTCTTGATGATCTTACGGGCATTAGTCCCACTCTGTGCCAGCATAAAATAAAATTGGAGAAAGACGCTAAACTGGTTGTTGATCATCAACGACGGTTAAATCCTAGGATGAAAGAAATGGCAAGGAAAGAAATACTAAAGCTTCTTGAGGCAGGTATAATTTATCCAGTTGCCGATAGTCAGTGGGTAAGTCATGACCATTGTGTTCCTAAGAAGGGAGGTATTACTGTTGTTCCTAATGATAAAGAGAAATTGATCCCACAAAGAATTGTTACAGGCTATAGAATGGTAATTGATTTCCGCAAATTAAATAAAGCTACTAAGAAGGATCATTACCCTCTACCTTTCATTGATCAAATGCTAGAATGATTATCCAAACATACTCATTTTTGCTTTCTAGATGGCTATTCTGGTTTCTCTCAAATACCTGCGTCTAAAGAGGATCAAGAAGCGACCACTTTTACTTGCCCTTTCGGTACCTTTGCTTATAGACGTATGACTTTTGGTTTATGTAATGCACCTGCTACCTTTCAAAGATGCATGATGGCTATATTCTCTGATTTTTGTGAAAAGATTGTTGAGGTTTTCATGGATGATTTTTCCGTTTATGGAACTTCTTTTGATGATTGCTTAAGCAACCTTGACCGAGTTTTGCAGAGATGTGAAGAAACTAATCTTGTCTTGAATTGGGAAAAGTGCCACTTTATGGTTAATGAAGGTATTGTCTTGGGGCATAAAATTTCTGAAAGAGGTATTGGAGTTGATAAAGCTAAAGTTGATGCTATTGAGAAGATGTCGTGTCCCAATGACATTAAAGGTATAAGAAGTTTCCTTGGTCATGCCGGTTTTTATAGGAGGTTCATTAAGGATTTATCAAAAATCTCTAGGCCTCTGACTAACCTCTTACAAAATGATGTTACTTTTATCTTTGATGAAGATTGTGTAGAAGCATTTGAAATACTTAAGAAAGCATTGATATTTGCACCTATTGTCCAGCCTCCTGACTGGAATTTACACTTTGAAATTATGTGCGATGCTAGTGATTATGCTGTAGGTGTTGTTCTAGGACAAAGAGTTGATAAGAAATTGAATGTTATCCAATATGCCAGTAAAACTCTAGACAGTCCCCAGAGAAATTATGCTACTACTAAAAAAGAATTTTTAGCAGTTGTATTTGCTTGTGATAAGTTCAGGCCTTATATTGTTGATTCTATAGTAACTGTTCACACTGATCATGCTGCTATTAAATATCTTATGGAAAAGAACGATGCTAAACCTAGACTTCTTAGATGGGTTCTCTTGCTACAAGAATTTGATTTGCATATAACTGATAGAAAGGGAGTTGAGAACCCCATTGCAGACAACTTAGCTAGGTTAGAGAATGTTCTTGATGAACCACTACCTATTGATGATAGCTTTCCTGATGAACAATTGGCTGTCATAAATACTTCTCGAACTGCTCCAAGGTATGCTGATTATGCTAATTACATTGTTGCTAAATTTATACCACCTAGTTTCATATACTAGCAAAAGAAAAAGTATTTCTATGAGTTAAGACATTACTTCTGGGATGACCCACACCTTTATAAAGAAGGAGTAGATGTTATTATTAGACGCTGCGTACCTGAGCATGAACAGGAACAGATCCTGCGCAAGTGTCACTCCGAGGCTTATGGAGGACACCATGCTGGAGATAGAAAAGTACCGCAATCCGGTTTTTAGTGGCCTACTCTCTTCAAGGATGCCCGTAAGTTTGTCTTGTCTTGTGATGAATGTTAAAGAATTGGTAATACTAGTAGACGTCAAGAAATGACTATGAATTATTCACTTGTTATTGAACCATTTGATGTCTGGGGCTTTGATTATATGGGACCGTTTCCTTCCTCTAATGGGTATACACATATTTTAGTTGCTGTTGATTACGTTACTAAGTGGGTAGAAGCTATTCCAACTAGTTGTGTTGATCACAACACCTCTATTAGGATGCTTAGAGAAGTTATTTTTCCGAGGTTTGGAGTCCCTAGATACTTAATGACTGATGGTGGTTCACATTTTATTCATGGTGCTTTCCGCAAAATGCTTGGTAAGTATGATGTTAATCATAGAATTGCATCCCCTTACCACCCACAGTCCAGTGGTCAAGTAGAACTGAGTAACAAAGAGCTGAAATTATTTTTGCAAAAGACTGTTAATAGATTTAGAAAGAATTGGTCCAAGAAACTTGATGATGCATTATGGGCTTATAGAACTGCATTTAAAAATCCTATGGGTATATCTCCGTATAAAATGGTTTATAGAAAAGCATGTCACTTACCTCTTGAGCTAGAACATAAGGCATATTGGGCTATCAAAGAGCTCAATTATGATTTCAAACTTGCCGATGAGAAGAGGTTATTTGACATTAGCTCACTTGATGAATGGAGAACCCAGGCCTATGAAAAAGCCAAACTGTTTAAAGAAAAAGTTAAAAGATGGCGTGACAAAAGGATACAAAACTTCTCTCTAAATGGGAAGGTCCTTACGTTATCGAGGAGGTCTATCGTTCTGGTGCCATAAAAATCAATAACTTCGAAGGCACAAATCCGAAGGTGGTGAGCGGTCAAAGAATCAAACATTATATCTCAGGTAATTCCATAAATGTTGAAACCAATGTTATAAAAACCGTAACCCGAGAGGAATACATAAGGGACACTTTCCAGAACGATTCAGACTCCGAAAAGGAAGAGGTATGTGATACGGTAAGTAAACCGACTCCAAAACAGTTCTAATGGCAAATTTTCTCCGTTTTGGAATATTTAAGAAAATAGGAAAATAAGAAGTAGTCCGAACGGGACACGAGGCGTCCACGAGGGTGGAGGGCGCACTCCCTACCTCGTGGGCACCTCATGTGCCCTACGGACTCCGTTTTCTTGCACAATACTTCTTTTGGTCGGTAAAAAATCATTATATAATCCCCAAAAGTTTTGACCACGACACCACGACAAAATTATATAACCCCAGAGCTGTTTCTGTCGAAGATAAGAGCAATATGTCTTCTCAGGAGTCAGTTGGAGAGAGTCGGGTGTCTCATCCGACACCGGGGCTAGGAGCAAACAATGATGCTGACCACTTCAGGCCATCAACGGAGAAAGAGATGGAGGCTGACTTGAAAAGGATAGATGCCATGGAGGAGGATCAAGAAGTTACTTCTCGTTTCCGAGCTGGATTCACGATGGGGGAACTACCGAGCTCAGCTATTCCAAACTCGGTCATCCCTTCCAATGTCAGGTTTCTTTCTTATGAAAATATGAAAAAGAGTGTTACTTGTTCTCCCGTAGCTATGCAACATCCTTGGGTGAATGGAGCTTTAGCCGTCACGGGCAAGCTCCGTAACGAAATAATGGACCTCAAGCAGCAAGTCAATAAGCTCGAGGAGGAGAATCATATCCTGAGGGTATCACCGCCAAGAATATCACATCACTACCTCCGAAGAAAGAGACATAATCACATGGGTATGGGCACCCCTCTTGGCAACTGCCAAGCTTGGGGGAGGTGCCCCAGTATCGTATCACCATCACACCTCTATCTTTACCGTTTTTCTTAGTTCGATCCTTTTTGTAATACCTTCATCTAGTTGTGAGCTTTGCTTTACGATCCTTATATATGTAATTGAGTCCGTGAGCTATATATAATAAAGATTAGTTTTGAGTCAAGGGTTGATTATCTCACTATGATCATGAGAGGAGAAAAGAAAGAATAAAAAGAATCAAAGATATCATATTGATCTTATGGAGAGTAATGACTTCACATATAAAGAGTATGATGAATAAAAATTGTTGAGAGTTGACAAACATAGTTTTGGTCACGTTGCAATTAATAAGAAGTAAAAAAGAAAGAGAGGTTTTCACATATAAATATACTATCTTGGACATCTTTTATGATTATGAGCACTCATTAAAATATGACATGCTAAAGAGTTCATGTTGGATAAGGAAGACAACGTAATGGGTTATGTTTTCTCATATCTGAAATAAAGTATATTGCCATGGATCATCCAACATGTTGAGCTTGCCTTTCCCCCTCATGCTAGCCAAACTCCTTGCACCAAGTAGAGATACTAATTGTGCTTCCAAATATCCTTAAACCCAATTTGCCATGAGAGTCCACCATATCTACCTATGGATTGAGTAAGATCCTTCAAGTAAGTTGTCATTGTTGCAACTCTCTAAATATGTATGATCTATTAGTGTGGAGAAAATAAACTTTATACGATCCTGTGATATGGAAGCAAAAAAGTGACGGACTACATAATAAAGGTCCATATCACAAGTGGCAATATAAAGTGACGTTCTTTTGCGCTAAGATTTTTTTGAATCCAACCATAAAAGCACATGACAACCTCTGCTTCCCTCTGCGAAGGGCCTATTTATTGTTCTTGCCTTATACCTTATACAAGAGTCATGGTGATCTTCACCTTTCGTTTTTACATTTTATCCTTTGGCAAGCACATTGTGTTGGAAAGATCCTGACATATGAGCGCGAATGTGTTAGGATCTTTCCAACACAATGTGCTTGCCAAAGGATAAAATGTAAAAACGAAAGGTGAAGATCACCATGACTCTTGTATAAGGTGTCTTCTGCCCTGGAAATACCCTCGTGGGCCACCTGGCAGCCCCCCGATGCCCATCTTCTGGTATAAGGTGTCTTCTGTCGTGGAAAAAAAATCAGAAGGAGGGTTTCGGGACGAAGCGCCGCTGTCTCGAGGCGGAACCAATCTAGGGATCCGGCAGAGCTGTTCTGCCGGGGAAACATCCCTCCGGGAGGGGAAGATCGTCACCATCGATCCTCTCATCGGGAGGGGGTCAATATCCATCAACATCTTCAGCAGCACCATATCCTCTCAAACCCTAGTTCATCTCTTGTATACAATCTTTGTATCAAAACTTCAGATTGGTACCTGTGGGTTGCTAGTAGTGTTGATTGCTCCTTGTAGTTGACGATAATTTAACTACATAGTCCGTCGTTTTAGCAAGAATAATAGATAGGCCATTTGCAGAGGGAAGCAGAGGTACGTGTGGGTTGCTAGTAGTGTCAATTTAGCAAGAATAATAGATAGGCCTTTCGCAGAGGGAAGCAGAGGTTGTCATGTGCTTTTATGGTTGGATGCACAAAGTCTTAGCGCAAATGAACATCACTTTATATTGCCACTTGTGATAGGGACCTTTATTATGCAGTCCATCGCTTTTATTACTTCCATATCACAAGATCGTATAAAGCTTATTTCCTCCACACTAATAAATCATACATATTTTAGAGAGTTTGCAATCATGACAACTTACTTGAAGAATCTTACTCAAACCATAGGTAGGTATGGTGGACTCTCATGGCAAAACTGGGTTTAAGGATGTATGGAAGCACAAGTAGTATCTCTACTTGGTGCAAGGAGTTTTGGCTAGCATGAGGGGGAAAGGCAAGCTCAACATGTTGGATGATCCATGACAATATACTTTATTTCGAATATAAGAAAACATAACCCATTATGTTGTCTTCCTTGTCCAACATCAACTCTTTAGCATGTCATATTTTAATGAGTGCTCACAATCACAAAAGATGTCCAAGATAGTATATTTGTATGTGAAACCTATCTTTCTTTATTACTTTCTATTAATTGCAACGATGACCAAGACTATGTTTGTCAACTCTCAACAACTTTTATTCATCATACTCTTTATATGTGAAGTCATTACTTCCCACAATATCAATATGATCTATTTGATACTTTTTGTATTTTCTTTTATTCTATCATGACCAAAGTGAGGAAATCAAGCCCTTGACTCAACACTAATCTTTATTATATAGCTCACGGACTCGATTACAAAGGTAAAGATCATAAAGCAAAAGCTCACAACTAGATCATGCTAACTTTATTCTACTATATCAAGATATTACCAAGAGGATCGAACTAATAAAAATGGTAAAGATAGGAGTGCGATGGTGATACGATATCGGGGCACCTCCCCCAAGCTTGGCAGTTGCCAAGGGGAGTGCCCATACCCATATGATTATGTCCCCTTCTTTGGAGGTGGTAACGAAGTTGGCTTGTTCCTTAGCTTGCGCTTAAGGACATAATTTTGCTCCCTTAGGTCATTGATCTCCTGCTCAAGGTTTAACATCTGCTTGCATAGTTCCTGCTTGTTTTCCTGCAAGAGGCGAAAAGGGATAAACTCGATCTTAGGTTTCTTTGCTCTGTCGGGGAGGCTTGACTTTTCGAACTCCACATGCATGTCCCCAGGTTGAGGTAGTGGGACTTCATCTTTATCTGAGCTGGTCCAATCCTTTACCTTGGGATCATGGTCTTCTTCTTCCTCCGTGGTCCAACCATAATGCTCCCAATCTCCATAGACCTTAGGGTCAGCAAGGAGATCAGCCACATAGCTTTCTCCCTCCGAATCCTGGGACGACATATTGCTCTTATCTGCGACAGAAACAGCTCGAAACAAAAAACAAAGGATTTTGGCGTGATAGGGTGGTCAAAACCTTTGGGAGAATAAATAATGAATTTTTACTGACCAAAAGAAGTAATGTGCAAGAAATCGGAGTCTGGGAGGCATACGAGGTGCCCACGAGGCAGGGGGACACGCCCAGGGGAAGGGGGCGCGCCCTCCACCCTGGTGGATGGCTCGTGTCTCTTCCAGACTGCCTCTTATTTTTCTATTTTTCTAAATATTCCAAAACGGTGAAAAATTGCCATTAGAACTGTTTTGGAGCCAGTTTACTTACCGTATCACATACCTCTTCCTTTTCGGAGTCTGAATCATTCTTGAAAGTGTCCCTTATGTATTCCTCCGGGGTTACGATTTCAATAACATTGGTTTCAACATTTATAGGGTTACCTGAGATATAATGTTTGATTCTTTGACCATTCACCACCTTCGGATTTGTGCCTTCGAAGTTGTTGATTTTTATGGCACTGGAATGATAGACCTCCTCGATAACGTAAGGACCTTCCCATTTAGAGAGAAGTTTTCCTGTAAAAAATCTTAAACGAGAGTTGTATAGCAAGACATAATCACCTACATTAAACTCACGCTTTTGTATCCTTTTGTCATGCCATCTTTTAACTTTTTCTTTAAACAACTTGGCATTCTCATAGGCCTGGGTTCTCCATTCATCAAGAGAGCTAATGTCAAATAACCTCTTCTCATCGGCAAGTTTGAAATCATACTTGAGCTCTTTGATAGCCCAATATGCCTTATGTTCTAGCTCAAGAGGTAAGTGACATGCTTTTCAATAAACTATCTTATATGGAGACATGCCCATAGGATTTTTGTATGCAGTTCCATAGGCCCATAATGCATCATCAAGTTTCTTGGACCAATTCTTTCTAGACCTATTAACTATCTTTTGCAAAATTAATTTCAGCTCTCTATTGCTTAACTCTACTTGACCACTAGTCTGTGGGTGATGAGGGGATGCAATTCTATGGTTAACATCATACTTAGGAACCATTTTACAGAAAGCACCATGAATAAAGTGTGAACCACCATTAGTCATTAAGTATCTAGGGGCTCCAAACCTCAGGAAAATAACTTCTTTAAGCATCGTAATAAAGGTGTTGTGATCAACACTACTAGTTGGAGTAGCTTCTACCCACTTAGTAACGTAATCAACAGCAACTAAAATATGTGTGTACCCATTAGAGGAAGGAAACGGTCCCATATAATCAAAGCCCCAGACATCAAACTATTCAATAACAAGTGAATAATTCATAGGAATTTCTTGACGTCTACTAATATTACCAATTCTTTGACATTCATCATAAGATAAGACAAACTTACGAGCATCCTTGAAGAGAGTAGGCCAATAAAAACCAGATTGCAATACCTTATGTGCAGTTCTATCTCCAGCATGGTATCCTCCATAAGCTTCGGAGTAGCACTTGCGTAGGATCTGTTCCTGTTCATGCTCAGGTACACAACGTCTAATAATACCATATACCCCTTCTTTATAAAGATGTGGGTCATCCCAGAAGTAATGCCTCAAATCATAGAAGAACTTTTCTTTTGCTGGTATGTGAAGGTAGGTGGTATGAACTTAGCAACAATGTAATTAGCATAATAAGCATACCATGGAGCAGTACGAGAAGTATTTATGACAGCTAATTGTTCATCAGGAAAGCTATCATCAATAGGTTGTGGGTCATCAAGAATATTCTCTAGCCTAGACAAGTTGTCTGCAACGGGGTTCTCAGCTCCCTTTCTATCAATAATATGCAAGTCAAATTCTTGCAGGAAGAGAACCCATCTAATAAGTCTAGGTTTAGCATCTTTCTTTTCCATAAGTATTTGATAGCAGCATGATCAGTGTGAATAGTTACTTTAGAATCAACAATATAAGGTCTAAACTTATCACATGCAAATACAACTGATAAAAACTCCTTCTCAGTAGTAGCATAATTTCTCTGGGCACTGTCTAGAGTTTTACTAGCATATTGGATAACATTCAATTTCTTATCAACTCTTTGTCCTAGAACAGCACCTACAGCATAATCACTATCATCGCACATAATCTCAAAGGGTAAATTCCAGTCAGGAGGCTGGACAATAGGTGCGGAGATCAATGCTTTCTTAAGTATTTCAAATGCTTCTACATAATCATTATCAAAGATAAAAGGAATATCTTTCTGTACGAGATTAGTCAGAGGCCTGGAGATTTTGGAGAAGTCCTTAATGAACCTCCTATAAAACCCGGCATGACCAAGGAAACTTTGTATACCTTTGATGTCCTTGGGACACGACATCTTTTCAATAGCATCAACCTTAGCTTTGTCAACTACAATACCTCTTTCCGAAATTTTTGTCCCAAGACAATGCCTTCATTAACCATAAAGTGGCACTTCTCCCAAATCAATACAAGATTAGTGTCTTCACATCTCTGCAAAACTCGATCAAGGTTGCTCAAGCAATCATCAAAAGAAGTTCCGTAAACGAAGAAATCATCCATGAAAACCTCAACAATCTTTTCACAAAAATCAGAGAATATAGCCATCATGCATCTTTGAAAGGTAGCAGGTGCATTACATAAACCAAAAGGCATACGTCTATAAGCAAAAAGGTACCGAAAGGACAAGTAAAAGTGGTCTTTTCTTGATCCCCTTTTGACACAGGTATTTGAGAGAAAACAGAATAACCATCCAGAAAGCAAAAATGAGTATGTTTGGATAATATTTCTAGCATTTGATTAATAAAAGGCAAAGGGTAATGATCTTTCTTAGTTGCTTTATTTAACTTGCGGAAATCAATTACCATGCTATAACCTATAACAATACTTTGTGGGATCAATTCATCTTTATCATTAGGAACAACAGTCATACCTCTCTTTTTAGGGACACAATGGACATGACTTACCCACTGGCTATCAGCAACTTGATAGATTATACCTGCCTCTAGAAGCTTTAATATTTCCTTCCTTACCACTTCTTTCATCTTAGGATTTAACCGTCGTTGATGATCAATAACCGGTTTAGCGTCCTCTTCCAATTTTGTCTTGTGGTGGCATAAAGTGGGACTAATGCCCTTAAGATCATCCAGAGTAAATCCAATAGTGGCACAATGCTTCTTTAGGGTTTTCAATAATTTTTCTTCTTCCTGCTCTGAAAGGTTAGCACTGATAATAACATGATATAACTTCTTTTCATCAAGATAAACATACTTAAGATTATCAGGTAAAGGTTTAAGTTCAAACACGAGATCACCCTTCGGTGGAGGAGGATCCCCTAGGATTCAACAGGCAAGTTGTATTTCAATACGGGTCCCTGCTTAAAGAAGATTTCATCTATTTCCCTTCTCTCATTCATATACATATCATTTTCATGGTCTAGCAGATATTGTTCTAAAGGATCATTAGGAGGCACATCAATAGAAGCAACACCAATAATTTCATACTTACTAGGTAATTCTTTATCATGGGGTTGTCTATGAAATTTAGCAGAGTTAATATCATGAGACATATCCCCTAAACCAACAGTAACAATGTCTTTTACGCAGTTTATCTTAGCATTAACAGTATTCAAGAAGGGTCTACCAAATATAATGGGACAAAAATCATCTTCTGGGGGACTAAGAATAAGGAAATTAGCAGGGTATTTAACCTTCCCACACAAGACTTCAACATCTCTAACAATCCCAACAGGTGAAATAGTGTCTCTATTGGCAAGCTTAATAGTAACATCAATCCCTTCTAACTCAGCAGGTGCAATATCATGCATAATTTCTTTATATAAGGAATGAGGGATTATACTTGCACTAGCACCTATGTCACATAAACCATGATAGCAGTGATCTCCTATTTTAACAGAAATAACAGGCAAGCCTACAACTGGTCTATGTTTATTCCTAGTATCGGGTTTGGCTATTCTAGCAGCTTCCTCTTGGAGGTAAATAACATGTCCATCTAGATTTTCAACCAAGAGATCTTTGAACATATCAACACTAGGTTCAACTTTAATTTGCTCAGATGGTGTAGGTGTTCTAGTATTACTCTTACGAACCACAGTTGAAGCTTTAGCATGATCCTTTATTCTAACAGGGAAAAGTGGTTTCTCAATATAAGCAGTGGGAACAATAGGATCAACATTATAAGTGATAGTCTTTTCTTCAACTTTAGCAGGTTCAACTACTTTTACTTCAATGGGAGGATGGTATTTAAACCACTTCTCCTTAGGGAGGTCAACATGAGTAGCAAATGATTCACAGAAAGAAGCTACTCTCTTAGAGTCAAGTCCATATTTAGTGCTAAATTCACGGAAAACATCAGTATCCATAAAAGCTTTAATACAATCAAACTTAGGTGTCATATCTGACTCCTTACCTTCGTCGAGATCCCAATCTTCAGAGTTGTGTTTAATTCTTTCCAATAAATCCCATTTGAATTCAATAATCTTCATCATAAAAGAACCAACACAAGAATTATCGAGCATGGTGCGATTATTGAGAGAAAGCTGAGCATAAAAAATTTGAATGATCATTTTTCTTGAGAGCTCATGATTGGGGCATGAATATAACATTGACTTAAGCCTCCCCCAAGCTTGAGCGATGCTTTCTCCTTCGCGAGGCCAAAAATTATATATATAATTACGATCACAATGAACCTGATGCATAGGGTAGAACTTTTGATGAAATTCCAACTTCAGTCGATTATAGTACCATGATCCAATATCATCGCATAGCCTAAACCATGTCAATGCGTCTCCCTTCAAAGATAAAGGGAATACCTTATTCTTGATAACATCCTCGGGCATACCTGCAAGCTTAAATAATCCACAAACTTCATCCACATAGATTAGGTGTAAATCAGGATGCAGTGTTCCATCTCCTGTAAAGGGATTATCTAGCAGTTTCTCTATCATACCCGAAGGAATTTCAAAGCAAACATTTTTAGTAGGTTCAGTAGGTTGAGGAGCTACTCTTTGCTCTTCTGTTCTGGGTGAAGATACCTCTAACAATCCCCTCAAATGATGATAAGCCATAGTAACAAGTGACAATAAATCTTTCCTTACCAAATTCCACTTACCAAAGGCGATTCACTCCCCGGCAACGGCGCCAGAAAATAGTGTTGATGACCCACAAGTGTAGGGGATCTATCGTAGTCCTTTCGATAAGTAAGAGTGTCGAACCCAACGAGGAGCAGAAGGAAATGATAGGCAGTTTTCAGTAAGGTATTTTCTGCAAGCACTGAAATTATCGGTAACTGATAGTTTTGTGATAAGGTAATTGGTAGCAAGTGACAAATAGTAAAAGTAAATAAGGTGCAGCAAGATGGCCCAATCCTTTTTGTAGCAAAGGACAAGCCTGGACAAACTCTTATATGAAGGAAAGTGCTCCCGATGACACATGGGAATTATCGTCAAGCTAGTTTTCATCACGATCATCTGATTCGCGTTCTGTACTTTGATAATTTGGTATGTGGGTGGACCGGTGCTTGGGTGATGTCCTTACTTGGACAAGCCTCCCACTTATGATTAACCTCTAATGCAAGCGTCTGCAACTACAAAAGAAGTATTAAGGTAAACCTAACCATATCATGAAACAAGTGGATCCAAATCAGCCCCTTACGAAGCAACGCATAAACTAGGGTTTAAGCTTCTATCACTCTAGAAACCCATTATCTACTTATTACTTCCCAATGCCTTCCTCTAGGCCCAAATAATGGTGAAGTGTCATGTAGTCGAGGTTCACATGACACCACTAGAGGAGAGACAACATACATCTCATCAAAATATCAAACGACTACCAAATTCACATGACTACTTATAGCAAGACTTCTCCCATGTCCTCAGGAACAAAAGTAACTACTCACAAGACATAATAGTGTTCATGATCAGAGGGGTATTAATATTCATAATGGATCTGAACATATAATCGTCCACCAAGTAAACCAACTAGCATCAACTACAAGGAGTAATCGACACTACTAGCAACCGACAGGTACCAATCTAACGTTTGGGTACAAAGATTGGATACAAGAGATGAACTAGGGTTTGAGAGGAGATGATGCTGGTGAAGATGTTGATGAAGATAACCCTCCCCAAGATGGGAGAGTTGTTGGTGATGACGGCGGTGATGATTTCCCCCTCCTGGAGGGAAGTATCCCCGGCAGAACAGCTCCGCCGGAGCCCTAGATTGGTTTCCGCCAAGGTTCCGCCTCGAGACAGCGGCGTCTGGTCCCGAAAGCCTCCTTCTGATTTTTTCCAGGTCCAAACACCCCATATAGGAGAAGATGGGCATCGGGGGGTCACCGTGTGGCCCACGAGGCAGGGGGCATGCCCCCACCCTCGTGGACAGGTGGTGGCCCCCCCTGGTGAATCTCTTTCACCAAATATTTTTTATATTTTCTGAAATGGTGTTTCGTGGAGTTTCGGAGCTTTTTGAGTTGTGCAGAATAGGTTTCCAATGTTTGCTCCTTTTCCAGCCCAGAATTCCAGCTGCCGGCATTCTCCCTCTTCATGTAAACCTTGTAAAATAAGAAAGGCATAAGTATTGTGACATAACATGTAATAACAGCCCATAGTGCAATAAATATCAACATAAAAGCATGATGCAAAATGGACGTATCAGGCACTGATGGACCACCAACCGACCTATACTAAGCAGTTAAGGATAAGCAGGCAGGTAACAATATTAGGTACGAAAGCAGGTTGTACATAAGAATAGGAGCAATCAGTTACAGTAGCAAAATCTAATGCAAGCAAGAGAGAAAATGGAATGGACGATATCAGGATGATCAAAGGGGGGCTTTCCTGGAAGCTCCGCTGAAAGAGAAGAAGGGTCGTCATCAACGTAGTCAATCACAGGGGCAACATCAGTCTCGGGGTCTACCAGAGAGAGGAGGGGGAAGAATCGATAAATATAAAGCATACTAATGCAACACAGATGCACGTTGTGACATTAAGCGGTGCTAGGCGTGCCCTAACGCGGTACTAGGCGATACTGGCGAAGGGGGGAAACATCCGGGAAAATACTCATGATGTTAGGCATTTTTGGACAAATGAAACGGTGGGGGAAAGTTCCATGTTCAGCATGTGACAGATGAACGGATTGCATATTTGGACTTGTTGTGTTTTTCTGAGCAACTCTCATGTACAAAGTATTTTCATCCGAGCTACGATTATTTTTCTATGAATTATTAAAGTTTTAGCAATTTTTGAAATTATTATTAAATCTAAAATGGTGTTATTGCATCAGCATGATGTCATCATGACGCCGGCAGTCAACTAAATTGACCAGAGTCAACCCTGACGTGTGGGACCGTTTTGTCATAGACTAGTAAAAAATTAATAGTTTTAATTAAGTAATTAGTTAATTAGGTTAACTAGGTTAATTAACTTAATCAAATTAATTAATATTTTTATTTTCATATTTGATTTTTTTTTGCTCTTAACAGTGGGCGTGGGCCCGGTTCATCATAGACACAGGGCCAGGGGCTTGGCAGCACAAGGACCATCACGAGGGAGGAGCAGTGGCGGAGACAGCGGGGACCAGCAGGGGCCTGGCCCCCCCTAAGATCAGTGATTTGCTATTAATTAATAGATGAACAGTGAAATATCTAGACAAAAATACATGTATTAGTACTACTTGGCCCCTGTTATCAGAAGTTTGAGTCATTTGGCCCCCCTAATACTTAATTCCTGGCTCCGCCACTGGGGAGGAGGGCGCCGGCGGCCATGATGAGCAACGCCGTGAGGTGGCAGCGGGCGCGTGGGTCAGCGACGGTGCCCGGAGGCGGGCAGCGGCGGCAGTAGCCAGAGTACCAGCCGCGGCAGCAGAGCAGAGCGGGCAAGCGCGGTGGGTCGAACCGGGGCGCGAGCACGGATGCTTCTGGCGAGCTGGAGTCGGCGCAGGTGGGTGCGGGGCGAGCCTGGGCGTGGCCAGGGAACACCGCGAGTGAGTGCGGGAGCGGGGGGCTCCGGCCGACCGACCATGGCGGCCGAAATGCGGGGATGGTGGCTAAGGGCATGTACAATGGTTGATAAGATAGTCTTATCTTAAGTTTTGCATGTAAATTAGAGATGAAAAAAAATAAGTCTACAATGGGTCATCTCTTAGCCTTATCTTCAATAATTAGTTATTCCTAAAAACATGGTGAGACAAATTGTGCTAAGCTATCATCTCTTGTCTTCTCTTAATTAAGAGAAGATAAGCCTTCTCTTATGATTTCTCTCTCCTCCACCTCATCATTTATCATACGTGTCATTGCTAAGCTAGAACCATTGTACATGCCCTAAATGGCGACAAACCGAAGGGGAGGAAGGGGAACGGGTGAGGCTCACTCCGGGGAGGCCGTGGACGAGCTCGGTGTGGTCGGGGAGGCGCTGAGGGGGGAGATCGATAGGCAATGGTGACGGCGGCCGTCGGGAAGAAGCAGTCGATGCCGAGGTTATAGTGACTCCGGTCTCGATCCGTTCCTTGAAGTCGACGAGGACGAGGTAGGCGACGCAGTTGGGCATGGTGGCGCTGGTCGGCGGCGGCAAGAGGACGGAGGTCAGCAGGGGCGGCACTCGACGCTCGCTGGCGGTAGCCTTCGGGCGCGGGCGCGTCGGGAAGAGGGGTTCGAACAGATACGCCCCTCCCAAGTGCGCATGTGTGTGTCTCTGTGTGTGTGTCGTGGGTGACAGCGTGAGGAGGGAGCGAGGGGGAGTGGGGCATCATGCTGGAGAGAGTGGGCATCGCTAGGGTTTGGGTCTGGGTGGCCTCATAGGCCAGAGAGGGGGCGGCTAGGCCGGCCTGTTAGCTAGCTGGGCCGGTTGGTCCAGCGTAGGGGTAGTTGTTTCTTTTCCTTTTTCACATTTTATTTTCTATTTTCAATTTTAGCTATTGTTTTCTATTAAACTGTAAAACTAAATGAGTTTTGGTAGATATGAGACTTGTCACATAAATCAAGCACATTATTTGTAGGAGTCACGAAAAGTTTGAGGCCAAAAGGAGTTTTCTAACTATTTTTAGAAATTGTAAAGGGCCAAATTTAAGTGTTGCTGGACCACTAAATAAAATACCAGGGGCAATTTTGGAAACCAAAAGAGGTTGGTTCTAACATGACAATTACTCGGTGATTATTTGGAACATTATGAACATTTTAGTTTTGACATTTGAAAACTTTTATAGTTTGACTTGATTTTAAATTAGAATTTGAACAGGGTTTGAATCAACGAGAGTTTAATAACATTAACCGTGGTGACGTGGCCTCATTAGTAGAGGGTTACTGTAGCTTAATTATCCAGACATCACATGTTTTCAAGATCTTTGCAACATGAGTTTAAATATATATAGAAAATTCTGAAATCACAATATTGGTTCAAAAGTTCGAGCCATTCAAAATGATATCAGAAAAATTGTGTGTGCATTTTGGTATAGTTATTCTTTTATTTTTGAAGAAGGTGATTCGTAGTAAACAGTGTCACGTTTTCTTTCTCTGAAACCATATGCCTATGCTACTTATATTTATACAAGTCAGATAAGAACACATACCCTCCCGATATGAGGGATCTTGTTATGTTTTTAGTTGTTTTTATGAGTTTTTCAGGGTATGTGTGCTGCTTAGAAAAATGAGACAACGATGGCTTCTTTAAGATCGAATAAGGTTCTCCCTGCCTAGCCTCTGCTTGAATAAGGTGCTCCTTGCCTAGCCTCCGCTTGAATAAGGTTCTCCCTGCCTAGCCTCTACTTGGGTGATGCGTCATTGGAGGACATGTGGAGGTGTGCGACGGATCATGAGGGATTCCGTCAGTGGTCTTCATTGGATTCAAGCTTATTGGAGATGGAATAAGGTTCTCCCCGCCTAGCCTCTGTATTGGTGATGCATCGTCGGAGGGCGTGTGGAGGTGTGCGACGAGTGTCGTGGAATTCAGTCAGTGGTCTTTGGTGGATCTTCTTGGGTCCATTCTTAGTTCATCTTCATTCGTCTTCTATAAACCGAGTCCTTTCGATCTATACTTCTCTCTATCAACGGCGGTTGTTGTTCCAGTGCGCTAGTACTGTGCGGCCTTAGAATGATGACTTTCCGACTGTCTATTATAGCAAGTTTGGCTCAACTCCAGTGAGGAGACGCGATGACAACGTCGCGTCTTTGGCTCGCTCCACTGTTTATAGTCGTCGCTAGGTGGTCTTCGGACATGGATAAATTTTTCGTTATTATGTGTGCTTTGTACTGCTATGACATGATGAAAGAAGTTTCCTCGCAAATAAAAACACTAGTAGAAAATGGGCCATCGGTCCAGGTTCTAGAGGGCCTTTAGTCCTGGTTCAGCAACCGGGAATAAACAATCATGACTAAAGCCCCTCACTTTTAGTCCGGGTCGTGTAACGAATCGGGACTAAAGGAGCTCCACGTGGCCGTTGTGGGGCGCCCAAGCAGGAGGACCTTTAGTCCCGGTTGGTAACACCGACCGGAACTAAAAGGCAGCCATGCGTCAGCAGCTGACAGCCGTTGTTTTTTTAAAGGAGGGGTTTATGGGTTTCATATTGTGTTAGGAACTAGCTCATCATTCTAGCACAAAGGTAGCCACAACTCATCATCATGATAAGAACTCTTTATCATAGTCATATAAGAACTAGCTCATCATTCTAGCACAATGTAGCACATAAATACCAACTCAACATGATCATAATAACTCGTCATCATATTCATAGAAGAACTCGCACATCATCATCATTATAATATGATGCAGGATGGAACCCTAATCAGCGGATCTTTCACGTTTGGAGGTTGGCACACGATGAACACGGGGATCACAAGAGAAAGATGGGGGAAAACACAAGAGGAAAACACTCAATCAACACGAAGATAATCACACAAGCACTAGATTCGCGATACAAGGTCGAGGTACATGATCCAAAGTCAACACCGGTGATACAAAGATAGTCTTCTCCGTGAGGAGGTCTTGATATCCCTGGGGATCTTCTCCGTGAAGGAGGTCCTGAATCCGCAGTGGATCTTCTCCGTAGAGGCGCATAGTCTCGTGGGAGAAATCCACACAAGTCTAAGAATGAGCTAAACCACAGCTGAGTCTAAAGGAAGGAGGTCAACGGGTATATATTACAAAGGGGTCGCCGTCGGGGCGGACGTCCGTGGGTTACCGGACGTCCGGTGGTTCCGGAGGGACCGGACGTCCGGTAATCCTCGGATTTCCGCTATTTAGCTTCTATTGCCGAAGTCACGGACGTCCGGTGGCTTCCGGTCGTCCGGTCGTCTGGGGGAGGCCGGACGTCCGGTGTCTTCCGGTCGTCCGGTGCCTGGAAGTCGCCGGTCGTCCGGTGCAGGCCGGACGTCCGGTGCCTGTAGCATCTTCAGCATTCCTTCTTCTTGTCTCGTGTACTTGTCGGGCCTGTCCTCTTGAGCATCGTGTAGAGCTGTCCCGCGGCCTTCGTCCAAGCACCTGAGTATGCATAGAGTCTCTGATGAAGGTAGAGGCCGTGTCTCAAGTGAATCCGAAAGATGTAAAGAGAGGAGCGAGGTCACCTCGGTCTCGAAAGCTCTTGCACGGGCTCTAGTCATGGGTCCTTTGGGCACTTGGTGAGGCGATGAAGGGTCCATGGTGATGGCCCTAGGATACACCGTATCATCTCCCCTCCCTTGGGAAAGATCCGACCTCGGATCGAAATCTTCATCACCATGGAAAGGAGAGAGGTCCTTGATGTTGAAAGTATCGCTCATGGAGTACTTGTCTCGTGGGATGTCGATCTTGTAGGCGTTGTCGTTGTAGCGTGCTAGCACCTTGAAGGGTCCGTCGGCGCGAGGTAGAAGCTTGGACTTGCGCTCGTGTGGGAAGCGGTCCTTGCGAAGGTGGAGCCAAACAAGATCTCCCGGGTTGAACACCATCGGTGCCTTGTTGACGTTGAGCTTGGTGGCGAGACGTTGGACTTGTCGCTCGATCATCGCCCTTGTATCTTCGTGCACCTTCTTGAGATAACTTGCTCGTGCACTTGCGTCCATGTTCGTGCGCTCTTGGAGAGGAAGAGGTAGGATGTCCAAAGGCGACAACGGTTTGAAGCCGTAGACGATCTCGAAGGGGGACTTGCCGGTTGTGGAGTGTCTTGCGCGGTTGTAGGCGAACTCGGCGATTGGCAAGCAATGCTCCCATTCCCGGATGTTCCTCTTGATCAACACACGAAGAAGAGTGGAGAGCGTGCGGTTCGTCACCTCCGTCTGGCCGTTCGTTTGTGGATGGTACGCCGAAGAAAATAGAAGCTTGATTCCGAGCTTGGCACATAGTGTTTTCCAAAAATAACTCAGGAACTTGACGTCCCGGTCCGACACGATCGTTTTGGGCACGCCGTGTAGACGAAGTATCTCCCTGCAAAAGAGAGTGGCAACATGTGAAGCATCGTCTATCTTGTTACAAGGAATGAAATGAGCCATTTTGGAGAATCTATCTACCACGACAAGCACGGAATCTTTGCCATTTTGAGTCCTAGGCAAGCCAAGTATGAAATCCATGCTTATGTCTTCCCATGGATGATATGGAATAGGAAGAGGCATGTAAAGACCATAAGATTGAGCTTTGGACTTAGCTTTGCGGCATGTAGAACATCGGTTGGTGAAGCGGGAGACGTCACGAAGCATCTTGGGCCAAAAATAGTTCTTAGAGAGTGTAGCAAACGTATTGTCTCGTCCGAAGTGTCCCATGAGTCCTCCTCCATGCGATTCCTGCAAAAGGAGCAAACGAAGCGAAGACTCGGGAATACAAAGTTTGTTAGCTCTCATAAGATATCCATCCTTGATGTAGTAATGTTCCCAAGAAGTGTGAGTCAAGCATTTAGCATAAGCATTTGCAAGGAAAGGATCATGCTCATATAAATCTTTAATATGCTCAAAGCCAATCACGTTCAACTCAAGTTGTGTTACAAGCATGCATTTGCGGGAAAGCGCGTCCGCCACAACATTTTCTTTGCCCTTGATGTATTTGATGACATAGGGGAAAGACTCAATGAACTCACTCCATTTAGCATGACGCTTGTTCAACTTAGTTTGACCTTTGAGATACTTGAGTGTCTCATGGTCCGTATGAAGAATGAATTCATGAGGTCTAAGATAGTGTTCCCAAACACGTAGAATTCTCACCAAGGCATAAAGCTCTTTATCATAGATAGGATAGTTAAGTTGCGCTCCCGATAGCTTTTCGCTAAAGTACGCAATTGGGCGCTTTTCTTGCATTAGCACGCCACCTATGCCGGTACCACTAGCATCACAATGAATCTCAAACGGTTTGTCAAAGTTTGGTAGGGCTAGAAGTGGTGCGTGCGTGAGCAAGCTCTTAAGCTCATTGAACGCGGTGTCTTGTGAAGGACCCCAAATGAAGGGTGCGTTCTTCTTGCTCAAAGCGTGTAAAGGCATAGCAATGGTGCTAAAGTCCTTCACAAAACGTCGATAGAAACCGGCTAAACCAAGGAAACTACGCACTTGCATGAGATTCTTAGGTTGAGGCCAAGTTTTAATTGCTTCAATTTTAGTTTCATCAACGTGAACACCTTGAGAAGACACGACAAATCCTAGAAAGACAACCTTGTCAACGCCAAAAGTGCATTTTTCCATATTAGCATACAATTGTTGTTTGCGAAGTGCTTGCAAAACTAGTTGGACATGGTCAACATGTTCCTCAAGCGACTTGCTAAACACAAGAATGTCATCAAAGTAAACCACTACAAAGACACCTATGTAGGGTCTAAGAACGAAGTGCATAAGACGCACAAAAGTGCCGGGTGCTTCCGATAAGCCCATTGGCATAACAAGCCACTCGTATAACCCGAACTTGGTTTTGAAAGCAGTTTTCCACTCATCACCCTCTTGAATGCGAATTTGGTAGTAACCACTTTTAAGATCAATTTTTGAAAAGATGGTGGCACCACAAAGTTCATCAAGCATGTCATCTAAGCGAGGAATAGGGTGACGGTATCTAAAGGTGATAGCATTTATCGGACGACAATCGGAACACATTCGAAAAGTGCCGTCTTTCTTAGGCACGAGAATAACGGGAACGGCACAAGGGCTTAGACTTTCACGTACATGACCCTTGTCGATGAGTTTTTGCACTTGCCGTTGTATCTCCTTTGTCTCCTCGGGGTTGACCAGGTAAGGAGCCTTGTTTGGAAGTGGAGCACCGGGTACGAGGTCGATGCAGTGCTCTATCCCTCGAAGTGGAGGTAGACCCGGTGGTAGCTCATCGGGAAAGACGTCCGAGAATTCCTGCAACAATTTAGACACCACAAAAGGTGGAGGTGGTGAAGTGTTAGTAGGTTTGGCTTCCCCTTTGCTTAGAAGCACAAGGTGGAAGACGCTCGATGGGTTCTCACACACTTCTCTCATCTCACGTTTGGTAGCAAATAGCACTAGTTGCTTCTTGTCGCTCATCGTGGAGTCGCTCATATTTGGCTTGTGGCTCTCGCTCTCTTTTTGGTGGCTCACTCTCTCACCATTCTCTCCATGATGGTTGGGTTTTAAAATTTTGTCGGCGGCAACTTGACTCAGAGACATTAGCCGAAGCACGAATTCCTTGCCCTTCATCTTGAAATGATAGTGATTCGTCCGTCCATTGTGTGTGACTCCACGATCATATTGCCATGGTCGTCCAAGAATAAGGTGGCACACGGACATGGGTATCACATCACACTCAAGAGTGTCCTCGTAAGCGCCAATCTTGAAAGAGACTTGCACGGTGTGCTCGACTCGAAGAATTCCGGCGTCGTTGAGCCATTGGACCTTGTAGGGGTGCGGATGCTTCGTCTTGACCAAATGAAGCTTGTCGCATAGCTCTTCACTTGCCAAGTTGTGGCAACTTCCTCCATCGATGATAACCTTGACGGCGCGTCCATTGATGCCGGCCTTCGTATGAAAAATATGACAACGTTGGTCGTCATCTTGTTGATGTTGGAGTGTCAAGACTTTGGAGACAACAAGGTTGGGGCTTGAGTCATTGTCGCAAAACACTTGATTGTCTTCTTCTTCATTGACTTGGCGATGCATAGCGACATGCTCAAGTGCTTCCATCTCATCATCGCTCATGGAGTCATAAGATCCGTCGTCGTTGATGATCATGGTGCGAACGGTCTTGCACTCAAATGATTTGTGGCCTCGTCCTTGGCACTTGAAGCATTTGATGGAGCTCGTCTTGTTGTTGTCTTCGGTTGGAGTTGTAGTTGAGGAAGCTCTTGGCTTGAAGTTGTTGGTAGAAGGTGGACGACTCGATGTGGTCGCATTCTTGTAGCTTGACTTGTCACCGAAGTTTGTAGACGGCTTGGTAGAGGTATGAGGAGTAGCCGAAGTCGTTGAAGCTTGGTTGTAGGGGCCGAAGTTCTTGGAGTTGAACTTGGAATACTTGTAGTCCTCTTGAACTTGTCGCTCCGCTTTGGTTGCTTGGTGCACTAGCTCGAGGAGATTGTTGTATGGTTGGAAGTCCGCAATCTTCTTGATGGGATAATTGAGTCCATTCAAGAATCTCGCCATAGTTTGCCCATCATCTTCCGTGATGTTTGCTCGTATCATGGCAATCTCCATCTCCTTGTAGTACTCTTCAACGGACTTGGTACCTTGCTTGAGGAGTTGTAGCTTCTTGAACAAGTCTCGGTTGTAGTGTGTAGGCACAAAGCGTGCTCTCATCACTTCCTTCATTTGAGCCCAAGTGGTGATAGGAGGTTCGCCTTTTGCTTCTCTTCTCTCTATGATTTGCTCCCACCATATGAGAACATAGTCTTGGAACTCAAGTGATGCCATTGCGATCTTCTTCTCTTCATCGAAGTTGTGAAGGCGAAAGATCTTGTCAACTTTCAATGCCCATGAGAGGTAGTCTTCGGGATCAATGCTTCCGGAGAACTTTGGCATTGTGAATTTGAGCTTGCCATAGCGATGCTCGTCATTGTTTCCTTGCCTATTGGGAGGGCGATCTCGATTTTGGCGGATTGCCATATCATGTTGCTCTTGAGGATGTAGACGTTCTTGTTGGAGTTGATGTTCTTGTTGGTATTGTTGCTCATGTCGCGCTTGAGGAGGAGCTTCTTCTTGCATTCTTGCTTGATGGCGCCTTGCTTGCATCTCATCACGAAGGAAATCCTCTTCTTGACGATTGTGTCTAGTGCGGGCTGCCACATTGCGATGTGCATCTTGTAGAGCACGTTGCGCCTCCATAGCTTGAGCTTCTCGACGTTGTTGTGCTTGACGGTTAGCCTCGGCATCTTATTCTTCTTGATATTGTCGAGCTCGCTCTTGTTGTTGTTGGCGTAGTCGTTGCCGTTCTTGTGCTTGCTCAAGTGTAGCTTGGTTTTGACGACGTCGATTTTCTTGTTCGTCGAATAGCTCTTGTGAACTCTTGTCATGTAGAGGATGCCGGTGTTCATGTCGAGCTTGACGTGCGGCTTGACGAAGAGTGTTTGACGTAGGTGTACTTGAGTCTTGCGTTGAGTCGGTGTGTCGACTTGAGCGGCTACGTCTTTGAGATGATGTTGAGGAAGAACGTCGGTTGATGATCAATGTCCGGAGCTCATTGTATTGAGTAGACATGTTGGTGTTGATGAGGTCGATTTGCTCCTTGGTACTTTGTTGGAATTGGCGCGCGTCCTCGGCGACTTGACCAATGTACTCGCGCATAGCTTCACTCTCTTGATGTAGAGCTCGTTGGACACCGAATAGATGTAGTTTGGTGACGTAGTTGTTCGCTTCTTGAGGATCGTCGAAGATCGGGTTGGTAGATGAACTTGGCCTATCCATCTTCACAAGCAAGTATGTGAGTGGAGAAAGGAGAAGACAATATCAATGTACCTTAACCGAGGTTGAAAATGGATCAATGATCACTCAACAATGTAACCCGGAAATAGCACTATTGGTATCACTTCGTGTCGATTCTCACACCTACACAAGTAAAGCTTTGAGAGGAGCTTGGTTAGGATGTGGCACAAATTCAATGTAATCGTCAAAGTGACTCAAAGATGTTGAAAATGGTTCACAATTTGCTCATGCAACGAGTAGATCACTAGCAAAGAGTAGTACACGGAACACACGCACGGATAGATAAATGTGGTTGTGCAACCAAGGATGAGCGAAAAATGTGGTAAACCACGGAAAATGCTCGTGTTGCACAACGCTAGAGAGACGCTAACCGATTGCTTAATAGGCGGATACGCACTTGTGCACGACCTATAAGAGGCAAAACGTAACGACTATCTATCACAAGTATGCTATGAGTGTATGATGTGCCGATGCTTTAGCACAAGATGATGTTGCTATGTATGATCTCTTTGGATGCAAGGCGTATGATGCTATTGTTTCTTTGCTTGGATTGGCTCTTTTGCTTAAAAGCTTTTGAGCTCTTTCTTTGGGCACATATGTATGCTTCTCGGATCGAGGTAGCTATTGTGTATGCGGAACACTCTTGTGGCACATGGAGATATGCAAAATGATGTGGTATGCAATATCTATGACTCTCACTAATGTGCACAAGTGTCGTGGCCCGGCAATACTCAAATGGCTAGTCTCAATGGGAAAGCTACGCAAAGATGGTTCATAGGGTGACAATGCAATTGCAAGGTAGAACGAGCAAAGTGTCGTCGATGTTACCGTCCTTGCCGAAGTTGAGCGGTGGTGTTGTCGAAGTCTTGCCGTTCCAAGGTAGCCTAAACATCCAAGGAAACGGTGAAACCACAACTCAAGTATCCAAGGCAAAGGGAGACACACTTTTCAAACTCAGAGCGGAAAAGCGATGGTGTTTGTGGAATGTAGATGGCCGTTGCGGAAGGTGGAAAGTATTTGCGGAAAGTGGAACGTAACTGAACAAGATCAGCTGCGTCAGGAAATGTCGGACGTCCGGAAGGTACCGGTCGTCCGGTCGGTCGGAAGGGGTCGGACGTCCGGTGGGGGCCGGAAATCCGGTAAATCTTTCTGTGGTCGGGGTGCTGGCCGTCCGGTGTTTAGCGGACGTCCGGTGTCTCGAAAGGTGCCGGACGTCCGGTAAACGTCGGTCGTCCGGTAGGTTTAGGACTGGGTTGGTGGGATCCGTGGCAAAAATGGTGAAACGTGGTCGGATTTGCGGTGAAAAAAACGGTGAAAAGGTGGGGAAATGCTAGATCGACACGTGGCACAGCAAATCCATGGAACAAATTCAACAAAATCTTGCCAAATCAACAGATCACAAAAAATTTTTGGGGCTCTTTTTGTGGGGAATTTTCGAAATAGGGAAGGACACGACAAAAACAGGCTAGAAAACAAAGTGTGGGGCTCCAAAATCGTGAGAAACCTTTGCTCTTGATACCATATGATGCAGGGTGGAACCCTAATCAGCGGATCTTTCACGTTTGGAGGTTGGCACACGATGAACACGGGGATCACAAGAGAAAGATGGGGGAAAACACAAGAGGAAAACACTCAATCAACACGAAGATAATCACACAAGCACTAGATTCGCGATACAAGGTTGAGGTACATGATCCAAAGTCAACACCGGTGATACAAAGATAGTCTTCTCCGTGAGGAGGTCTTGATATCCCTGGGGATCTTCTCCGTGAAGGAGGTCCTGAATCCGTAGTGGATCTTCTCCGTAGAGGCGCACCGTCTCGTGGGAGAAATCCACACAAGTCTAAGAATGAGCTAAACCACAGCTGAGTCTAAAGGAAGGAGGTCAACGGGTATATATTACAAAGGGGTCGCCGTCGGGGTGGACGTCCGTGGGTTACCGGACGTCCGGTGGTTCCGGAGGGACCGGACGTCCGGTAATCCTCGGATTTCCGCTATTTAGCTTCTGTTGCCGAAGTCACGGACGTCCGGTGGCTTCCGGTCGTCCGGTCGTCTGGGGGAGGCCGGACGTCCGGTGTCTTCCGGTCGTCCGGTGCCTGGAAGTCGCCGGTCGTCCGGTGCAGGCCGGACGTCCGGTGCCTGTAGCATCTTCAGCATTCCTTCTTCTTGTCTCGTGTACTTGTCGGGCCTGTCCTCTTGAGCATCGTGTAGAGCTGTCACGCGGCCTTCGTCCAAGCACCTGAGTATGCATAGAGTCTCTGATGAAGGTAGAGGCCGTGTCTCAAGTGAATCCAAAAGATGTAAAGAGAGGAGCGAGGTCACCTCGGTCTCGAAAGCTCTTGCACGGGCTCTAGTCATGGGTCCTTTGGGCACTTGGTGAGGCGATGAAGGGTCCATGGTGATGGCCCTAGGATACACCGTATCATAATAACAAACTCATCATCATAGTCATGCATATAGGAACTAGCTCATCTTTCTAGCACAAAGGTCGTAGCACATAACTCATCATCATCATGATAACAACTCATCATCATAGTAATATAAGAACTAGACCATCATTCTAGCACAATGTAGCACATAACTACCTAAGACCTCCTACTCTCTCGAAGGTAAAATATCATAAAACAGGTAAACCCCTGATTCTACATTATGAAGAATATAGATGAACCTGTCTCCCATTTGTGGGCTGCGCTTGATGTTGCCCCCAAGTAGTTCTTTGCGATCTTTCAAAACTTTTCTCCAATCTTTGATTGTGAGGATGTCATCGCTTTGATGAATCGTGTATGCACTTCGGTGAATCATAGGCCAACTTGGCCATAAGCTAACAATCTTCATGTCACCTTTCATTTCCATAATACTAGGTATGCAATCCGCCGGGAGTTTCTGTTAAAGAACATCATAATAACATACTTAGGATAATGTAGTTTAGCTTACAAGAATCTATGCAAAGTATGCAATGATGACATAATAGGAAAAAATGTTAGCATGATATCTCAATGGACGTTACCGTAGTTCAACACGTGCACTAGTGACACGTATTGAGAATAACCACGAGGGATATGATAATTCGTCTTAAAAGTCTCAACATCTTTAATCCATGAAACAAAATGATTTATCTCCTCCCAATTTAGCTCAGACCCATAACTGTAGTATGTTTTTTCTACTACTTTCCGTACATTTCTTGAAGAATGGAAATAAGCTGTCAACTATTTTTATAAATACAATATAAATTACTTATTGAATATGTTTGAGAAACTCACATAGAGGTAGAAGTTGAAGCATATGAACATCGACCCAAATGTCGATATTAGCTTCGTCGACATTATCTTCATCCATGTCATCTCCAGGATCATCACCCAGATCGAAGGTGACATACATACCCTCCTGAAAACCACACGCCTTGCATAGTGCTGCCCAATTTGAGCAACCAAAATGGGAGTAGTTCACCGCATTGTATAGCTTTACATTAAAAGCATAACTGTGATGGGTCCTGAGGTGAACTTACTTTATCTGCATATTCTCATGATCATTGGAATCTAGTTTCTCCAAGACATATTGACTTGCATGGCAAGGGATGCACCAGTTGAACTGTAGAAAGCGGTAATTACACGTTGAAGAAACATAAGTCATGCTTAATTACGGAAAAAGACTTGTCGTCGTTCCATACCATATAAACATCGAAGGTCTATTCAAGCTTAATACTGAAGCGTTGACCACCTTCCAGGTGAGGCATGTCGCACAGAGCCCGGTCGTCACCGCAGTACTCGCTCTCTTGGATCCTATCATCATTTTCAGACATTTCCTATGTTCATAATTCAAAGATTAAAGTTCTAAAATTCAATATATGTACTACAAAAACTAAAATAGGACATATCGAGCAAGATGACATCAACATGGTCCTACTTCATGTTCAAAGATTGCCCAAAAGATGCTTGCATTAAAACATATAGAAAAGACAAAATGAACTCTAATGCAAAAAAATGTTCTTTGATTTGCAAAGGAGCTATATTATCCCCAATTATTTTGCACCCACAAAAAATATCCATCTATTTGACAGTACCCACAACCCATTCCACCAAAAATTCCATAGTTCAAAATTTTCAAATTTCATTTAGTTCAAATTTGGACCAGATTCAAACTCCATGGTCAAAGCCCAATTTAAATTGCTCCAAAAATTCTGAAACTTTGCTAGACTCTCTTTTGTGCATCAACACCTCACCTCAAAAATCCTCAACAAAATTCCTAAAATTCCTAGAGCCCTCTGGCATTTCATCATACACTTTATGTGCACTGTCAAAAAATTCAGAAAATTCAAAAATTTCATAACTTTGCCACATATTGCAACAAATTGCCCAAATGATACTTCCCACAACATTAGTTTACGACATCAAATTTGCCATATTACTTCTACAGAAACTTGAGACAAACTTGTTCTCTCCCTAACCCAAAAAATTGACAGAAACTTGAGAGGGGAAGAGTGCTCACAGAGGAGCACACGGAGGCTCATTGAGTGACTAGTAGCAGCAGACGAGGACGGTCGTCATCGAGGTTCGGCCATCGACGAGGACGGGCGGCTCTCGGTGGCGCGACGATGCTCGGGGAGGTCCGACCAGCGAGGAGGAGCGAGCGAGCTCAGGGATGGCATTGGGGCAGGGCTTGAGGACGATGCTACCTCTTGAGCATGCGTTGGTTTTCCCTTGAAGAGGAAAGGGTGATGCACCAAAGTAGCGTAAGTATTTCCCTCGGTTTTTGAGAACCAAGGTATCAATCCAGTAGCAGACTACACTCAAATCCCTCGTACCTGCACAAACAATTAAGAACCTTGCAACCAACGCGATAAAGGGGTTGTCAATCCCTTCACGGCCACTTTTAAAAGTGAGATCTGAAAGAGATAATAAGATAAGTATTTTTGGTATTTTTGTTTTATATATTGAAAAGTAAAGATTGCAAAATAAAAGATAGCTAGTTGACTGAAGATTAATATGATGGAAGATAGACCCGGGGGCCATAGGTTTCACTAGTGGCTTCTCTCAAGATAGCATATTCTACGGTGGGTGAACAAATTACTGTCGAGCAATTGATAGAAGAGCGCATAGTTATGAGAATATCTAGGCATGATGATGTATATAGGCATCACGTCTGTGACAAGTTGACCGAAACGATTCTGCATCTACTACTATTACTCCACACATCGATCGCTATCCAGCATGCATCTAGAGTATTAAGTTCATAAGAACAGAGTAACGCCTTAAGCAAGATGACATGATGTAGAGGGATAAACTCATGCAATATGATATAAACCCCATCTTTTTATCCTCGATGGCAACAATACAATACATGCCTTGCTGCCCCTGCTGTCACTAGGAAAGGACACCGCAGGATTGAACCCAAAGCTAAGCACTTCTCCCATTGCAAGAAAGATCAATCTAGTAGGCCAGACCAAACTGATAATTCGAAGAGACTTGCAAAGATATTTAAATCATGCATATAAGAATTTAGAGAAGAATCAAATATTGTTCATAGATAATCTTGATCATAAACCCACAATTCATCGGATCTTGACAAACACACAGCGAAAAGTATTACATCGAATAATTCTCCAAGAAGATCGAGGAGAACTTTGTATTGAGATCCAAAGAGAGAGAAGAAGCCATCTAGATAATAACTATGGACCCGAAGGTCTGTGGTAAACTACTCACAACTCATTGGAGAGGCTATGGTGTTGATGTAGAAGCCCTCCGTGATCGATTCCCCCTCCGGCGGAGCTCCGGAAAAGGCCCCAAGATGGGATCTCACGGGTACAGAAGGTTGCGGTGGTGGAAATAGGGTTTCGTGGTGCTCTAGGATGTTTTTAGGGTATATGATTATATATAGGAGGAAGAGGTACGTCGGTGGAGCTACGAGGGGCCCACGAGGGTGGGGCCATGCCTACCCCCTAGGCGCGCCCTCCTGCCTCGTGGCCACCTAGTGGCTTCCCAGGCATGTACTCCAAGTCTTCTGGATTGTGTTTGTTCCAAAAATGATCCCCACGAAGGTTTCATTCTGTTTGGACTCCGTTTGATATTCCTTTTCTGTGAAACACTGAAATAGGAAAAAAACAGCAATTTGCACTGGGCCTTGGGTTAGTAGGTTAGTCCGAAAAATAATATAAAAGTGCATAATAAAGCCCATTAAACATCCAAAATAGATTATATAATAGCATGGAACAATAAAAAATTATAGATACGTTGGAGACGTATCAAGTATCCCCAAGCTTAATTCCTGCTCGTCCTTGAGTAGGTAAATGATAAAAACGGAATTTTTGATGTGGAATGCTACCCATCATAATTCTCAATGTAATTTTCTTTATTGTGGCATGAATGTTCAGATCCGAAAGATTCAAGACAAAAGTTTAATATTGACATAAGAATAATAATACTTCAAGCATACTAACAAAGCAATTATGTCTTCTCAAAATAACATGGCCAAAGAAAGTTCATCCCTACAAAATCCTATAGTTTGGTTATGGTCCATCTTTGTCACACAAAATACCCAAATCATGCACAACCCCGGTATCAGCCAAGCAATTGTTTCATACTTCAATTTTTTTCAAACTTTTTCAACTTTCACGCAATACATGCGCGTGAGCCATGTATATAGCACTATAGGTGGAATAGAGTGGTGGTTGTGGAGAAGACAAAAAGAGGAAGATGGTCTCACATCAACTAGGCGTATCAATGGGCTATGGAGATGCCCATCAATATATATCAATGTGAGTGAGTAGGGATTGCCATGAAATGGATGCCTAGTGCTATAAATGTATGAAAGCTCAACAAAAGAAACTAAGTGGGTGTACATTCAACTTGCTTGCTCACGAAGACCTAGGGCATTTGAGGAAGCCCATCATTGGAATATACAAGCCAAGTTCTATAATGAAAATTCCCACTAGTATATGAAAGCGACTAAACAAGAGACTCTCTATCATGAATATCATGGTGCTACTTTGAAGCACAACTGTGGAGAAAACATAGTAGCATTGTGCCCTTCTTTTTTTGGGCCTTCCTTTTTTTTGGCCTTTCTTTTTTTCCTTTTTTTGGCCTTTCTTTTTTTGGCCTTTCTCTTTTTTTCGGGATAGTGCTCTAATAATGATGATCATAACACTTCTATTTATTTACAACTCAAGGATTACAACTCGATACTAGAACAAAATATGACTCCATATGAATGCCTCCGGCGGTGTAGCGGGATGTGCAATGAATCAATAGTGACATGTATGAAAAATTATGCATGATGGCCTTGCCACAAATACGATGTCAACTACATGATCATGCGTGGCAATATGACAATGATGAAGCGTGTCATAATAAACGGAACGGTGGAAAGTTGCATGGCAATATATCTCGAAATGGCTATGGAAATGCCATGATAGGTAGGTATGGTGGCTGTTTTGAGGAAGGTATATGGTGGGTGTATGGTACCGACGAAAGTTGCGCGGTACAAGAGAGGCTAACAATGGCGGAAGGATGAGAGTGTGTATAATCCATGGACTCAACATTAGTCATAAAGAACTCACATACTTATTGCAAAAATCTACAAGTCATCAAAATAAAGTACTACACGCATGCTCCTAGGGGAAGGGTTGGTAGGTGTTAACCATCGCGCGATCCCGACCTCCACACAAAGGATTACAATCAAATAAATACCTCATGCTTCAAATTTGTCACACAACGGTTACTATACGTGCATGCTACGAGACTTGCAAACCTCAACACAAGTATTTCTCAAATTCACAACTACTCTACTAGCATGACTCTAATATCACCATCCTCATATCTCAAAACAATCATCAATTATCAAACTTCTCATAATATTCAATGCACTTTATATGTAAGTTTTTATTATACCCATCTTGGATGCCTATCATGTTAGGACTAATTTTATAGCCAAAGCAAATTACCATGCTGTTCTAAAGGACTCTCAAAATAATATTAGTGAAGCATGAGAGATCAAAAATTTCTATAAAATAAAGCCACCGCCGTGCTCTAAAAAGATATAAGTGAAGCACTAGAGCAAAAGATATAAGTGAAGCAAACAGAGTATTCTAATAAATTCCCATTCATGTGTGTCTCTCCCAAAAGGTGTGTACAGCAAGGATGATTGTGGTAAACTGAAAATCAAAGACTCAAATAATACAAGACGCTGCAAGCAAAACACATATCATGTGGTGAATAAAAATATAGTCTCAAGTAAAGTTACCGATAGATGAAGACGAAAGAGGGAATGCCTTCCCGGGGCATCCCCAAGCTTAGGCTTTTGGTTGTCCATGAATTTTACCTTCGGGTGCCTTGGGAATACCCAAGCTTAGGCTCTTGCCACTCTTTGTTCCATAGTCCATCAAATCCTTACCCAAAAACTTGAAAACTTCACAACACAAAACTTAACAGAAAATCTCGTGAGCTTCGTTAGTATAAGAAAACAAACCACCACTTTAAGGTACTGTATTGAACTCATTCTTTATTTATATTGGTGTTAAAACTACTGTATTCCAACTTCTCTATGGTTCATACCCCCCAATACTACTCATAGATTCATCAAAATAAGCAAACAACACACGAAAAACAGAATCTATCAAAAGCAGAATAGTGTGTAGCAATCTGTAACTTTCGAATACTTTTGTAACTCTAAAAATTCTGAAATAAATTGGTGGACTTGAGGAATTTTTCTATTAATCATCTGCAAAAATAATCAACCTAAAAGCACTCTCCGGTAAAAAGTGGCTGCTAATCTCGTTAGCGCAAAAGTTTCTGTATTTTACAGTATGATCGCAAATACTTCACCCAAGTCTTCCCAAAGGTTCTACTTGGAACAAACACTAATTAAAACACAAAACCACATCTAACCAGAAGCTAGATGAATTATTTATTACTAAATAGAAGTATAATCAAATAAAATAAAATTGGGTTGCCTCCCAACAAGCTCTTTTTTTATAGCCATTAAGATAGGCTTGAGAATTCAGTGATGCTCACATGAAAGATAAGAATTGAAGCACAAAGAGAGCATCATATACCATGTGAAAATCACATCTATGTTTAACATACTTCCTATGCATAGCCATTTTATAGGAGAACAAATTAGCAAGACAAGCAAGATCTAGCATATGCAAGGAAGAATAAAGAAACAAGATCAATCTCAACATGAGGAGAGGTAATTTAGTAATATGAAGATTTCTACAACCATATTTTCCTATCTCATAATAATTGCATGTAGTATCATAAGAAAATTCAACAATATAGCTATCACAAAACATATTCTCAACACGATCCATATGCATACGAAGTTGACACTCTTCCAAAAATAGTGGGTTCAACATTAACTAAAGTCATGACCTCTCCAAACCCACTTTTATCAAAAAAATCATAAGATCGAACATTCTCCAAATATGTGGGATATAAATTTCACACTCTTTCAAACCCACTTTCAATATTATTGCAAACATTATTATCAATCTTATATTCATCATGGGGATTAAATAAGTTTTCAAGATCATAAGAAGCATCACCCCAATCATGATCATTGCAACAAGTAGTGGGCAAAGCAAAATAAGCATCCCCAAGCTTAGGGTTTTGCATATCATTAGCACAATTGACATTAATAGAATTTATAATAACATCACTGCAATCATGCTTTTCATTCAAGGAAATATCGTGAATCACTTTATAATCTACTTTTTTCAACACTTCATCACCATTTTCGGACTCATGAATTTCAAGCAAAACCTCATAAAGATAATCTAGTGCACGCAGCTCACTAGCAATAGGTTCATCATAATTGGATATCTTAAAAAGATTAGCAAGTGGACAAGGATTCATAATTTAGCAAGCGAAGATGCAAGCTAATAGATGGCACATGGCAACACAAGCAAACAGAAACGCGAACGGAAAAGGGTGAATAAAATAGCAAAGGTGAAGTAGGGGAGAGGAAAACGAGAGGCGAATGGCAAATAATGTAGTGCGAGGGATAAGAGTTTGTGATGGGTACTTGGTATATGACTTGTGCGTAGATCTCCGTAGCAACGGCGCCAGAAATCCTTCTTGCTACCTCTTGAGCATGCGTTGGTTTTCCCTTGAAGAGGAAAGGGTGATGCAACAAAGTAGCGTAAGTATTTCCCTCAGTTTTTGAGAACCAAGGTATCAATCTAGTAGGAGATTGCACTCAAATTCCTCGTACCTGCACAAACAATTAAGAACCTTCCAACCAATGCGATAAAGGGGTTGTCAATCCCTTCACAGCCACTTGCAAAAGTGAGATCTAAAAGAGATAATAAGATAAATATTTTTGGTATTTTTTATAGATTGAAAAGTAAAGATTGCAAAATAAAAGATAGCTAGTTGACTGAAGATTAATATGACGGAAGATAGACCCGGGGGCCATAGGTTTCACTAGCGGCTTCTCTCAAGATAGCATATTCTACGGTGGGTGAACAAATTAGTGTCGAGCAATTGATAGAAGAGCACATAGTTATGAGAATATCTAGGCATGATCATGTATATAGGCATCATGTCCGTGACAAGTAGACCGAAACGATTTTGCATCTACTACTATTACTCCACACATCGACCGCTATCCAGCATGCATCTAGAGTATTAAGTTCATAAGAACAGAGTAATGCCTTAAGCAAGATGACATGATGTCGAGGGATAAACTCATGCAATATGATATAAACCCCATCTTTTTATCCTCGATGGCAACAATACAATACGTGCCTTGCTGCCCCTGCTGTCACTGGGAAAGGACACCGCAAGATTGAACCCAGAGCTAAGCACTTCTCCCATTGCAAGAAAGATCAATCTAGTAGGCCAAACCAAACTGGTAATTCAAAGAGACTTGCAAAGATATTTAAATCATGCATATAAGAATTCAGAGAAGAATCAAATATTGTTCATAGATAATCTTGATCACAAACCCACAATTCATCGGATCTCGACAAACACACCATGAAAAGTATAACATCGAATAGATCTCCAAGAAGATCAAGGAGAACTTTGTATTCAGATCCAAAGAGAGAGAAGAAGCCATCTAGCTAATAACTATGGACCCGAAGGTCTGTGGTAAACTACTCACAACTCATCGGAGAGGCTATGGTGTTGATGTAGAAGCCCTCCGTGATCAATTCCCCCTTCGGTGGAGCTCCAGAAAAGGCCCCAAGATGGGATCTCACGGGTACAGAAGGTTGCGGTGGTGGAAATAGGGTTTCGTGGTGGTCTCGGATGTTTTCAGGGTATATGCGTATATATAGGAGGAAGAGGTACGTCGGTAGAGCTATGAGGGGCCCACGAGGATGGGGGCGCGCCTACTCCCTAGGCGCGCCCTCCCGCCTCGTGGCCACGTCGTGGCTTCCCAGGCGTGTACTCCATGTCTTCTGGGTTGCGTTTGTTCTAAAAACAATCCTCGCGAAGGTTTCATTCCGTTTGGACTCCGTTTGATATTCATTTTCTGCGAAACACTGAAATCGGCAAAAAAACAGCAATTTGCACTGGGCCTTGGGTTAGTAGGTTAGTCCAAAAAATAATATAAAAGTGCATAATAAAGCCCATTAAACATCCAAAACAGATAATATAATAGCATGGAACAATCAAAAAGTATAGATACGTTGGAGACGTATCAGACGACGTCGGGGGCGGCGACGAGGAGCGAGCTGAGGGAGGCGACAACGAGGTCTGGCAGCCTGGCAGTGTCGTGCTCTGGTTTGGCGGCGGGG